>CAWUFW010000243.1:2400000-3000000 GCA_963921515.1 Calotriton arnoldi
AGAGGGATGTTTGCAACTACCTCACCATTCTGTAGAGAGAAGTATTGCAGCACTTGTGTGGATGCCATAACAACCAGGACTGATGAGTGATTCACCATAACTCCACCTGCACCGTCACAGAGAACTGGACATAGAGAGACATTGGTGGCAACTTCCATGCCTGGAGTCTAAGGGGTACCGGACCCGCAGGGCAACACTGAACTGTGCCAAGCAGAACTGGTGATCCTAGCTGCAGTTGTACCATCGTCTTGTTTCTGCCAGCAGCTGAACAGACTCAGTGGAAGTTCCTATTTATTGTTTTATTCTTTCCCACAGGTTGGACTTTGTTATTCCAGTTTGAATAAAGCTTGGGAGGGATGTAGTGACCTGCAGATCACTGTTCTAGTTGTTTGATGTACCAGCCACTCCCTGTGGGCTGGCTTACACCCCACCCCACCCCACACCCATCCAGCACAGGCATCACAGGACATGTGACCCTGAGAATAAAAGGGGCCAGGAGCACGTGCCCTGGGCCAGTTCTACACCCTAACCAACCGTGTCTGTGTGGTCATTGCATATGCATGGGGGCCTAGGGCCCCACAACATTACAGACGGTACAATAGGGCTTGGTCCATGCGCCTAAGCGCCTTCAGTGTTCAGTTGTCTAACCCGAGATTGGCAAGGTCAGTAAAAGAGGGCTGGGTCCACGTGCTTCCTGTCTTCAAAGGCTGGGGTGTTAAAGGCTCGATCCTGTCTTCAGTGTTTTGAACCGGGATGTTGAAGGTCAGTACCAGGGCCGACTTTAGCCTGAAAAGAAAGGTGGGTTAAGAGTCAACCTTTCGGTCTCGGTTGTTCCCCATCTGTGAGACCATCGTTAGGACTGTATTTATGGAAGAAAGATACAGGACTCCCTATGAGGCCAACAAGTTGGAATTTGGCAGGGACTTATAAGGCATAATGCTAGACAGTCACGTAGTTTAAGAAACTGAGACATTCAGGACTCTATAGAAGTTGCCGTCCAAGGACAGGCTTAATGATGTTCAGTAATGTTTAGATGCACAAGCAATTGTTTCTGGAAATTCAGCAGATTGACAAAATCTTGGCAGAAACTCACCAAACTTAAATTGAGCAAATGTGTCCAGAAATAAAAGCAGTAACACCGTCTTTTCTCTCTCACAACGCTGACCCAACTTTAAGAGTCTTGTATTTTCTAAACGCAGTCGCTAGTTGTATGCCAGAAAGAGGGTATAAACTACATCGACATATGTTATATAAGTCTGGAAATACATTATAGCTAATATTGTCAATGTACGATGAGATTTATGTTCTCTAAACCCCTGTGATTATTTGTTTAATTGTCTGGTTTCTTTAATACAAATTTGAAAATGCACACACCTTCATTTTAGATTGATTGAATTCCTTCTTTTCAAATTACTCTACACAGGTTAAATAACCTTCATTTGATTTAAGATGTCATTCCTAGACATCAGTAATGAATAGTCAATCTGAAATATTGTTTTTAAGTGACTCCCTTGTTGGCATCCCTACCTACCTGATTATAGTTACCCACGCCCACAAGGATATATTAGGTCGCCCTTTTGTGTTTAATTAGATCTGAATGATGAGCTCAGACTAAGCAAACATGTTCAAATTTGAGTAACTGCATGTTAATGGATCTTACATGCATGTCTGGAGAGTCTGCCAATGATCTGGACATCCTGTTCCCCAGTTTTGAAGGGAAGTACTTTTTAAATATAGAACAGAGAAAGATTTGGTCATTAGTTCCCACTAAACCTAGCTGAATATTTGTGTTGAGGCTTTGGAAGGGCAGAGAGGCAGCCTCTTCATGTTCATGTAGATGAATGCAGCTGTTTGCAAACCTAGACATGTGTAGGTCCTGTATCATACCTACATCACAGTCCTTTCCTCATCTGTGTCAAAACATACATTATTTTACTGCTACCAAGCACATCAAATCCTTTTCATCAACTCCCTTTTCATCTGAAAATGGTGTTACCACTAGGAGACCCATTACATCAAGTCCGTTTCTTAGAGTCTTACTTCATACACTTGTTTAAAGATAAGTAGATATATAAACTAATAAGTAATTACTTCTTCTTACTTCGGTGTCCTCTTTTTTCTAACAATTGTTGCACAATAACTCAATTTTCCCAATGGAAATGACTCAATTTAAACCATAGTTAATAAATTTGAACCCAACGAATGACTTTGCATCTTTTATGTTTTTTAACCGAATGAAGAATATTACCTACTTACCTTGAGCCCAAAGAATTGTCCTAGTACCCTTCAAGACATCAGGAGACCACCGTAGAACATTTGCAGGAGATCGAAAGGATCCTTCTGGGTGCAAAAGAGCTGGTTCTAGAGGACCACCCGGTTTTCATTTCCATGAATCTCAGAGGTCCCAGGCAGATTATAGATCTTTGTGACCAGAAGCAGTTTCTGAATCTGGCATCTCTCCAGATGGCACCACTAGCGCAGATTTTGGCAGGAATGGCAACAGAATTGGGAGAGCTTGCTAGAGCTTCCGGACATAAACATCCACATTCATTTAAAAGAAGACCCCAGAAAATGTGCCAACTTCTCCTGCAGCCTAAACTTATCTTCCAGTATCTTCATGAAGTTTCCATCTGAAGAGTTCATCTTTATCCTATGTTGGCTCCCAGGAGCCTTCAGCTGGTCAGAAACAATTTCCATTCTGTGACTCCATGCCCATGATGAACTGGCAGCTTCTTACACCCGTGATATAATCTTCATATATATCTGGGCAGATTTACAAGCCCCTTGCGCCACTTTTGCGTCACTTTTCCCATGTTAAAAATTACGCAAAAGTGGCGCAAGGGCCTTGTAAATAAGCCCCATCGTATTTAGGAACTCTCCATTGCATGTCATGCATTCATTTATTCAAATGCACAATAGAATTGTTTAATTATTGTTTCATTGCAGTGTGGTAATTGCTCGAATATATTTGTTCAATGTTTGTTTATGTATTATCTAATATGTTGATTTTTCAGTTATTTTTTTATAAACAACAAACACAATTTCACAAGAACATAAGTAGGTAAAAGGGCATTGTGGCTTTTATATTGATTGTTCCAATAACATTGAACAAAGTTTATGTAGAGTATGTAAGCCGCATTAGAATGCTGTTAGAGGAGCGAGGAATCTTTGCTTCGAGGGGACAGCAATCTGAGGGTCTTGTAGCCAAAAGCTGTCAACGCCTTTTCCGTTCTGTTATCTCAAGGAAGGCACATAGAGCTGTAGGCTGGTTTAGCAGCTGAGAATGGAGTCAGAAGCCACAGCTGTCTTCTTTTGCAAGCATTACTTTTGTTGTTCCATTAAGGTATGCTGGTGAAAGCAAGGCCATCTAAGAAGCTCACACAGGCTCCCTTTCAGTGCTAAGTTTGTTTAAGTTAAGAGAGAGTACGGTAACGGAGGGGTTGGAGCACTGATACAAGTATGAGCTGGCAAAGCATGAAATATGGCTGCGTGAGCTAGTCCTGCCTGACATAGAGCAACCTGAGTGAAGGAACGAATGAGTACACTTTTAACATACTTACTACTAGCATCGACCACCTGGCGGAGCCACAGTGTTACCTCAAATAAATGGAGTTTCAAGTACATTGATCTCTCCCTCATTAACCTCAACATGTCCCAGTCTCATAGCCCAACATTAAGGCCCTCAACTCCAGCTTACCTCCCAATGCAGAGGCCACTGCCGAGGGGAAAGCCGATGAATGTGCAGGCCAGAAAGTGCAGTTATTCAGGCTGTGGAAAATCAATCAATCAATCATTTCATTTTCATTTCATTTCAAATTCGCTTTATTCGATTTTCATTTTTGGCTACGAAAAATCATAAAAGCACGGTACACAAATACAAAATTACAGCATTATACATTTTAAACATTCAATTTTAAAATCATTATTAAAAAGTACGAACCACCAGATAATAATAGTACTTCTTTGTTCGATTTTTCAAGTATGAAACGACTGACCAAATCAGGCTGAGTTCATTAAAACAATTTATACAGATAAAACCAATAGATAAAAATATTACAATTGTTTCCTACACTTGATTACCGCTTTTAAAAATATTGCAATATTTCTAGTAAAACATTCACTATCCAATAATTGCAATGCAAGATAGGCGGGGCGACATTGCCTCAGACCCCAGATTTTTAAAATAGGGTAAATCCACCTTTTTCTGCATTCCCTGTAATATTTACAAAATAAAACAGTATGAATTGTCGTTTGGGATGCTTCACCATCACATGGGCAAGCTTCTAAATTTTTTGTCCAATCATTTATTATGGGAAACGCTACCAAACGATGAAAGGAATCTAATCTAAAACGTGGGTAAGGAAGAGGGAAAAGATGCTCGGAGGTGGCATGAGACGGTGATTGGATGCTGGATGCCAGATAGAAATTGTTTGTCTGAGGGAAAGGGGAGAGGAACCTACTGCCAAGAGTAGTTGGGATATGTATGGCTCCCTCATTAGTCCTACACACCTTCACTGCTCTTATGGTTGAGGAATCAATCAATCAATCAATCATGTCACTTATAAAGCGCACTACATACCCGCGAGGGTCTCAAGGCGCTGGGGGAAGAGGGGGTGGTGCTGCTACTGATCGAAGAGCCAGGTCTTGAGGAGTCTTCTGAAGGCCAGTAGGTCTTGGGTCTGTCGGAGGTTGGTGGGGAGGGTGTTCCAGGTCTTGGCGGCGAGGTGGGAGAAGGATCTGCCGCTGGCGGTCGTTTTCCGGATGCGGGGGGCTGTGGCGAGGGCGAGGCTGGTCGAGCGGAGCTGGCGGGTGGGGGTGTAGAAGCTGAGTCGTCTGTTGAGGTAGGCTGGTCCGGAGTTGTGGAGTGCTTTGTGTGCGTGGGTGAGGAGCTTGAAGGTTATCCTCTTGTTGACAGGGAGCCAGTGCAGGTCTCTCAGGTGGGGTGTGATGTGGCTGCGTCGGGGGATGTCGAGGATAAGACGTGCAGAGGCGTTCTGGATGCGTTGCAGCCGTCTCAGGAGCTTAGCCGTCGTTCCTGCGTAGAGGGCGTTTCCGTAGTCCAGCCTGCTGGTGACGAGGGCCTGGGTGACTGTTTTTATTGTTTCGGTGGGGATCCACTTGAAGATCCTGCGGAGCATTCGGAGGATGTTGAAGCAGGATGAGGAAACGGCGTTGACCTGCTTAGTCATGGAGAGGGTGGGGTCGAGGATGACCCCTAGGTTGCGTACGTGGTCGGTGGGTGGCGGGGCTGTTCCCAGTGATGTTGGCCACCAGGAGTCGTCCCAGGCTGAAGGGTTGGAACCAAGGATGAGGACCTCCGTCTTGTCCGAGTTCAGCTTCAGGCGGCTGGTCCTCATCCATTCGGCGACGGCCTTCATTCCTTCGTGGAGGTGGGCTTTGGCGGTGTGAGGGTCTTTGGTGAGGGAGAGGATCAGCTGGGTGTCGTCGGCGTAGGAGATGATGTTGAGGTTGTGCTGTCGGGCGACGTGGGCGAGGGGTGCCATGTAGATGTTGAACAGCGTTGGGCTGAGGGAGGAGCCTTGGGGTACGCCGCAGATGATCTTGGTGGCCTTGGATCGGAAGGGGGCGAGGCGGACGCTTTGTGTTCTGCCGAATAGGAAAAGACCTATTGGAGAAAAAATACTACATTTTAAATGTAGTTGGTCAACCTCTGTATGCGTTTCTGACTAATTAGGATACCTTATTAAAAAGCACCCCAGTGTGGCCTGTCCTTCAGAATTATGCACTTCCTGCAAACACTGCCCCTACCAGTGGGTGATCTTCTACAAACTCAAAGAGGGGGACACACCCGGGGTCCTACCAATAGGAAATATTATGCACTTTATCTTTTTGTTTAAGAGAGCTGAAATCTCAAACTATTGACATGCTTTGTCACATTGTTAAGCTCCCTGAGTTATTCTGTTTTGTATAAGCAGTGTGAAAGCCAAGACAAAGTTACACCAGCACTGGCAAAACCATTAGGCCAGGCTAACATTTTGAGTTCCGATTATAGCAGCAAAAAAGCCTGCTGCATTAAAGAAAGCAAACTAAGTAAAAATTATTGCTTTCTGTATAGAATGCATCTAGGACATAATGAGTTAAAGAATTTAGTGTGTGATGATTAAGTTTACATCTAGAACGTGAAATTGTCCCTCATGCATTACAAAGCAAGAACTTGATTGTAGGCGGAGTGATACACCAAACCGCCAATAGCGTGAGCGAGAGGGATATAATTCTCTTGGTGAAGCCAAAGCCCTTTCTATTTTAAAGAATCGCAGATAGTTGCACAGCCAGGACTGAAAATAAGTTATTTATATTTGTAGTGTGCCATGGCAGTAAAGATTCACTGCAAGCAGTGATGAGCAAAATGAGGAAATTACGTAGGAAGTAGTAAAGTTTTAACTGACTTATAGAAAAGCAAAAGGTAGGGAGTAAGTCATAGTTTCGAATGGAGCAAATTCCAGTGTTTATCTCCCAGAAAGGCAAAATATTCTACTCTAGTTTTCCTGACCATAGGTACTTGAAGGCAATTTGACGATAAGTAGTGAAGCGATCTAACAGGAGAGAAGTGAGAAAAGAAATGCTAGAGATAGATAGGACCTTGTCCATGAAAAGCTCTGCTGCAAAGACAGAGAGCCTTGAAAATGGAGTACTAGCCAGAAGGAGCCAATGCAAGGGTCTCAGAGAGCTTGAGATGGAAATGCTGGAAGATATGAAATAATTTTACACATATTTCAAACATAGAAAAAACAAGGAAGTGCATTTCAGTGATTTGTTTCAGAAAGAAGTGGGCGTCATCAAAAATGATTCTTAAATTGCAGGATCCAGAAACTGGTAAATGCACAGGGCCAAGGTCTCTAGGGCACCAGGAGTGGACCTGAAAGTACGGAATCCACCAACAATAAGAAGAACCTCTGTTTTGTTGCAGTTAATCTTGAAAGTGTGCAGCTGCGACCATTTGGTAACAGCCGACATACAGAGGTTGAAGTTAAGCTGGGAGTGGGCAAGATTGTTTTGACTGCTGAAACAATTAAATGTCATCTGCATAGCAGATGAGAGTTATACCAAAAGACTTGATGAGCATTGCTAAAGGGGTCATGCATATTTTGAAAAGAGTAAGGCTGAGTTCCGAATCCTGAGGAACACCACGTGTGAGAGATCTAAGCAAAGATCAGAATGGGGGACGATGTGTAAATTGGTGTAAATCTGGCAAGAACGAGTGGAACCAGGCAAGAGCTGTCCCACAAAAGTCGATGTTGGTGATTAAGTAAAGTAAGATGGAACACAGTCTGAATGCTACACTGAGATCCAAAAGGATACAGGTGGCTTGGCCTCCTTGAATTGTAATTGCATTTATATAGCCCTTACTACCCATGACGAGGCATCAAATCGCTTGTCGGTGGGTAGCACGCTACTCCGGAACCCAAACAAAATTAGTGGCGAATTAGTATAGAGAGATATAAAATTAATTTGAGCGATGGATATGTGAGTTTGTTATTTGGATTGAAAAATGATAGTGGAAAGATAGAAGAGGGAATGGTCTAGAAAGTGTTTTTTGGGAAATCATAGTAGTAGGAGGAGGATTGAGATGAGTAAAGGGGAGGTGGAGGGAGGAAGAGTCAGCTGGAAGGGTTTAGAAAGGCTTTTTTGGGAGTTCTGAATAGTAAAGGAGGTTTGAGATGATGCAAGGAGGGGTAGAAGAGGGAATAGTCTAGAAAGGGGTATTTTGGGGATCATAGTAGTAGAATACGGTTTGGGATGAGTCAGAGAGTGGAGGTAGAGGATATATTGAGAGAGTTATAGGGTGAGAAATAAGGTAGTGCATTGGACAGAGTAGTAGAATGTTATGTTAAATACATTTGTAAAGCACTCGGATACCCGGAGGTGTCCAGGTGCTTTATCCAATTCACAGTGAAACAGTCTGAGAACAGGCCTTAGAAGTTAAATAGCCAGGTTTTCAATTCCTTTCTAAAGGTGAGCAGATTGGGGGAAGATCTGATTTGGAAAGGCAGTGAGTTCCATGCCTCAGCCGTACTACCTATGGTGAAGCTTCTGCCTCCCCGGTTAGTATTCTTGAATTTGGGAACCACTAAGGTTTTAGCTCCCATAGAGCAAAGTGTCCTATTTGGTTCGTACCATTTAAGAGTCTGCCTAAGTTGGTAAGGACCTGTGTTGTGGAGGGCTTTAATGGCTCTACACAATGCCTTAAATTTAATGCAATACCTCACCGGGAGCTAGTGCAGTTTATGAATATCGACTGAGACTTAGAAGTCTGGCTGCAGCGTTTTGCAACATTTGTAATTTATTATTGTTGCTGTATGTTTAGATAAAGTCCATTACAAGAATCCAGTTTTGACAAAATCAGTGAAGTCACAAATGTTATTTGCACCTCAAATGGAATGAATCGAAGAATCTTTTTGATCAACCTTAGACAGGGTCGGATTGGTAAGGCGGGCACTTGGGCAATGGCCCAGGGGCCGGTATCTGAGTTCGAGCTGTGGGCTGCTTTTTTGGGCGACATATAATTCTACATTCTGTCCATCAATTGTTTTTTTTGCCTTTGTCACCCGAAGTGGGACTGGTATGCCCAGACGTGGGTCCCGTGCTCTCTTTGCCACTGGAGTCAAGCTATCCTGGCTGATGAGGGGTGAAACCCCGAAACCGCTCCTAGGATGCTTGTTTCCAGTTCATGGAGGACCTGGCCTGGCAGTTCGGGCTGGACTGTTCCCATTGGGAGCAGGGTCAAGACTGATTTGCATATGGCTGGGTTCAAACTGGAATGGCATGGTGAGCAAAAAAACGATGGATTTAGGCCCAGATCTCTGTACTGGGGTGAATGTATGACATTGTTCTACATTCTTTCCATTAATTGTTCGTTTTGCTTTTTTGGGTAGCCTGAGGGGGCCTATTTAGGTGGTGTCTGTGTTGTTCGGATGCTGCCAGCGTCCCAGTGGGTGACTGAGTGGCCTTTCTTGAGGCAGATGGGCGTCCATTACCTCCCTTTTATCAACTGGCAGAAGTGTCACTCCCTTTCTCTCACTAGGCCGGCCCATTAATTTATGCAGTGTTTTGCGGAAAGGCAATATGCAAATGTGGGCCACTTTTTTTTGCGTGCCCGGGCCGATTGTTAATCCCAATCCAACCCTGACCTTAGAGTAAAAAATGTAGAAGCAGTGACTGCATTTACCTGGTCTCCAAAGGAGAGTTTGTTGTCCATTTGGACACCCAGGTTTTTGGCTTTCTTCACCGGCACGGGCAGAGGGCCTAATTCATCCGGCCACCACAAAGGCAATCAGAAAGAAGTTTTATTTCCAAAAAGAATAACTTCTGTTTTTCCTGAATTCAATTTCAGGCAGTTACTGCTCATCCAGGTGCTGGTGGCCCGCGTACAGTTACAAAATTAGGCGTCTGTATCTGTGTCTTGGTTAGAGAGAGACACCACAATTTGTGTGTCGTCAGCATATGAGGTGAGAGAAAAACCAAATGATCTTATCAGGGAGGGAATGGAAGACACATACACATTAAAAACCTGAGCGCTAAGCGCAGATCCTTGTGGGACCCAGTATGGGAGTGGGAAAGGCTCTGAAACAAATGAATCCAAGGCAACCACTTCTTTTCTATCTGCAAGGAAAGATCGCAGCAGGTTTGGGATGAGTCCCAGAGTGGAGGTAGAGGATATATTGAAAGAGGTATAGTGTGAGATATAGGGTAGTGCATTGGAGATGCTGAATTAGAAGTAAAGTAATGAATATGTTGGGCCTGATTCACAGAACTAACTTACGTCAAAAACGTAAAGTTAGTACCTTTTGGTATTCACAGAATACACTTACTCATTTTGGTATTCACAGAATACACTTACTCATTTTGGTATTCACAGAATACACTTACTCATACTAACTTTATGTCCGCACTCGGGCCGGAGATTCCGGCCCGGTGGTGGAGATTCCGGCCGTTTGTGGAGATTCCCGGCCCGGAGGTGGAGATTCCGGCCCGGAGGTGGAGATTCCGGCCGTTTGTGGAGATTCCGGCCGGAGATTCCGTTTTTGGTATTCACAGAATACACTTACTCATTTTGGTATTCACAGAATACACTTACTCATACTAACTTTATGTCCGCACTCGGGCCGGAGATTCCGGCCGGTTGTGGAGATTCCGGCCGGTGGCGGAATCTCCACAAGCGGCCGAGATCTCCACAAACGGCCGGAATCTCCACCTCCGGGCCGGAATCTCCACAAACGGCCGGAATCTCCGGCCCGAGTGCGGACATAAAGTTAGTATGAGTAAGTGTATTCTGTGAATACCAAATGAGTAAGTGTATTCTGTGAATACTAAAATGAGTAAGTGTATTCTGTGAATACCAAAAGGTACTAACTTTACGTTTTTGACGTAAGTTAGTTCTGTGAATCGGGCCCAAAGATACATAAGTACATGGACGGTATATATGTTAAGGAAGGTAATATGTAGATTTAAGTTGTATTTAATAAACTAAACCTTCAAGTGTTGCTGTACTTTAAGCTAATTTATTTGTTCTTATAATATATATATATATATATATATATATGTGTGTGTATATGTATATATATATATATATATATATATATATATTGTAATTCAATAGAGAAGCAATTGTAGATAGTTAGAATAAAGATTTACTTATTTATGCACTGACCTATATACATGTTAAGCATAGAATAATATAACCATAAGTAATGCGTACATTTGTTAAACAGAACTAACAAATATCTATATACTTATAAACATAATTATTATACACATTTATACAAAGAAATACACATATGTAGGTACACATATACAGGCCAAATAAATGCTTATATACACCGGGATATGCTGTATATTGATGTTTGAGTATGGCGGTTATGTGGGGGAGAGCCAACTCTTGAGTAGTCTTCTGAAGATAAGGTAGTTATCTGTGGATCTTACGTTTAGGGGTAAAGAGTTCCATAGTTTGGCTGCTTGAACAGAGAAGGATGTGCCACCTATGGTTTTTTTCTTGTATGGTGGTATTTTGAGGCGCGGTGCCAATCTAGAGCTGAGGTTCCTTTGTTGAATGTATTTGCTGATTTTATTCCTGATGAAGAGCGGTTCTGTTCCATGTACTGCTTTGTGGGTGATACAAAGCAGCTTGAATAAGGATCTTTTGGCAACCAGTAACCAATATAGGGTCTTCAAGGCAGGGGAGATGTGGGCTTGTGGCTTAATATGTATGAGTAGTCTGGCAGTAGAGTTCTGAATCTGTTGTAGTCTTTTCATAGTTGTTAAAGGTGATTCGATGTAGAGGCTATTGGCGTAATCAAGTTTAGACAGAACAAGAGAGAGAGTAGCATGGACCTTGTGTGGAAATCTCAGGTGGGGAAAGATGCATCACAGAGTTTTTATAGTAATAACGCTAGATCTTGCTAGTTTGTCCACTTGGGCATTCATTGATAGCTTGGAGTCCATGGTTATTCCAAGGTTTCTTACTTCCATAGATACTTTAGGAGGTGGTCCCAGATCGTCAGGCCAGGCAGCGAGTGTGTCGTAATTTTTCCAGTCGCCACATGAGAGTATTTCCATTTTGGAAGGATCCAATTTGAGATGGCTCCATGTCATCCACTGATCAACGGCTCTGAGGCATCAGAAAATGTGTGAGTTTCCAATGTCTTTGGGGCTTTCCAGTTGAAGGAGTATTTGTGTGTCGTCTGCATAGTTATAGCATGTGAGGTGAAATTCATTGATCATTGCCCTAATGACTTCATGTAGATGTTGAAAAGCATGGGTGAGATGATAGAGCCTTGAGGAGCCCCTCCTTTTGCGAAGTACGGTTTGGATGAGAAATGGAGGGTATGAATGACATTTGTTCTGTTTTGAAGGTAGGATGTGATCCAGTCTAGAGCAGTCCCCTCTATGCCAGCTTCATAGAGTCTTTGTATCAGAGTGTCATGGTCAACCATATCAAAGGCAGCTGAGAGGCCCAAGAGAAGTAGTGCAGCAACCCTGTTCCAGTCAACTGTGTTTTTAAGGTCATCCCAGATGGCAATGAGGGCAGAGTCTATGCTTTTTCCTGGACGGAATCCTGTTTGGAAGTATGAAATTATGGAATTATCTTCAATGAATTGTGACATCTGGGCGAATGCTGATCTTTCTATCATTTTTCCCAGGAAAGGTCCATTTGCAGTCAGTCTGTAGTTGTCTGGGTTAAGTGGGGCCAGATTTGTTTTATTTAGTAGTGGGTGTATGCATGACTTTTTTTAGATCTTCTGGAAATATTCCGGTTGTCAAGGAATTGTTGATGATTCTACTTACTGGTGTGGCAGCAGAGGTAGTTAGAAGAATTTTCTTGAAGGTTTGTGGTGGACATGGGTCAGAAGGGCTGCCCAGCAGGCCTGCGTGCTTTGACAAGGTCCACAAATTCATAGTGTGATATTTGTTAGAAGGAATGGAGAGGCTGGGTTGGAATACTCTTGGAGGGTTGTTTTTGAAAAGGGTTGGCACTGGTGGTTTTTCTTTGTTTTAAACAGGGGGTCCAACATGTCTGCTTTGGTCTTTGGCTTTATCTTGAATTTAGAGCAGGGCTGTCAGGCAGACACAGTTCACACATGAGGTGTGACAGAAATCTGAATGACTGTGACCTCTTTACGGGTGGGGTATTGAGTTCAGGGCACATTTATCTTGTGAGTTCAAGTTTCGATCTTTCAGTGCGCTACACGTGCTTCTGAAGAAAGGCTGTTTACAGCATATCGGCAAGCTGATATTATTAGCTGCTGTTTTACATCACCACTGGAGTCCCAACTTTTGACAGGGTAAGTTTGAAAGCATGTGAATTTATGGAACACCCATAGCTGGAGCATTGTGTTATTTAATTGTTATGCCAGAACTGTACCTAACTGGCAACTGCAGGGAATGTGTTGCTGTGTAATATAACAAAACAACTCAGGTACACAGTAAGTTAAAGTTAGGTATTTAAAAAAAAAGTTTTACAGGAAAGATCACAAGTCACTATTAAGGCATCTATTAATTTAGTAGGCATTTAAAGCTGTGTTTAAAAGACTTAGGGGCATATTCTCAAGGAACTACCGCCGAGTTAACGGCACTTTATCTCAGCCAAAGTCGTGATAAATTCTTCGCCCCATTCACAAGCTGGTGCAAACAGCCGATATCACCAGTTAACCTGCGATAGCAGCCGCAAAAAACATCGCCACAGATGACCCCTGCAACTAACGCTAATGATATGCAGAGTAGGCGTTCCCGTGCAAAAATCCGCGACAACACCACAACGCAACATTCTCAACGACCAGCCAGATCCGCGATAAGAACACAAAACATGCGATAAGGCGCGTTAGTAGCAGGAAATTAACACCGGCTCTGACCTGGTGCAAAGTCGGACGACAACCTGCACCAGAAAAGGGAGCCCAGCCCACAGCCACACCTGAAGAACAACAGATGCCATGGAGCTACTCATCATGCAGCTCGGAGCCCCAACAGGGCCACAACACCCACCGCCACCACATCCAGGACCGCCACCACACCCAGGACCAACACCCCCCCCGGACCCTCTCTGCCCCCCCTGCGCACCCCCCGGACCACCATGGAGGCAGCGCAGACAAAGACAGCGGACCTTCAGGAAACGCACCAGCCTCACAGACTTGACACCAGAGAATGTCACTGCCCACTACAGACTCAAAAGGTCAACCATCCTCCGCCTCCTGACCATCATTGCCCACAGGCTGACGGTACCAACACAGCGGACAACCAACATCCCACCTCAGACAAAGCTGCTGGCCGTGCTGCACCTGTTGGCCTCTGGGACATTCCAACCAACAACTGCCAGAGTCGGAGGAGTCTCACAGCCAGCCCTATCCAAGTTCCTCACACCTGTCCTGGATGCCATCACCAGCTTGGTACCCCAGTACCTATACTTCCCCCACACTGCGCAGGAACAACTGGAGACCAAGCAAGGCTTCTACGCCATAGCAGGCTTCCCGCACGTGTTGGGGGCAATTGACTGCACACATGTCCTACTTGTGCCCCCTGCCGACACTGCACACAATTACCGCAACAGAAAGCACGCGCAATCCATCAATGTGCAGGCAATAGTCGACCACCGGGGACTCTTCACCAATGTCGTCGCAAACTACCCAGGCAGTGTGCATGATTCATACATCTTCCGACAGTCCATCATCAACCGGCGCTTCCAGGATGGCACCTACGGAAATGCAGTGCTCGTTGGTAAGTACCAAATGAACACACCACACACCTCAAATCCACAATCATGCAACTCACAACCCTGGGAATGCACACGTTACAAACACACATACAACATGCCCACCAACCAGACACGACTGCACAACGTACTGCGCAAACCTGGGCTAGCCATGTACATGAGCCATCACCGGCATGGCACCTCAGCCACACAATAGCAGTATGCGGGGAGAGGTGGGAAGCAGGCATGTGCGAAGGAGGCAAGTGACCCATGAATGAGAATGCACACGATGCCAAGTGTGGCGTGGAAGTGCTGGACAGACTGCAGTATGCAGACCACAGACATATCCATGTCGACATATACTGCTGGTGGTGGTAGTGTTGTGGACAGTGGAAGCAACCATGTCACCCCAGCCAGTGGGGAAGGTCTTGGACATGTAGCCTGTGACGTCCCCCCCTGCAAGCGTGTGCGGAGTGGGCTGGCCCGGCGTACGCCAGGCCAGCGTAGGGGTGTGAATAAAAAGCACGTAGCTCTGGTGGTGGTTCTCTTCCGGAATGCCCAACGTGTCTGCCAGGGCAGCGCCTCCCACCCCGAGGCCGTCGCCGAGAGCGGTGTTGCCGCGATCCTGTGCATCCGCCGCAGCCCGGGCCGCTGGACCCCGAACCAGTCCCGCCCGGCCATGCGCATCCAGACCTCACTGCTCACCTGCCGACACCGGCGTGTCCCCAAGAGGGCCCACCACGTGCCTGCGCTCGCACCAAGCCAGAGGCCCTCGAGCTTGGCAGCCTCCGCAGACCACCACGGCCTCCGCGGGCAAGGCTCGCAGTACTCCTCTGTCGTTGACGTACTCCACCGGCCTACACAGCGGACAAGTAGGCCACACATTTGGAACTGAGTCTTGATTACACAATGGCAGAGTACACATGTTAATGCAGAGTCTAAATCAGTATACTCCCTTCGCGGTGGTGCCACCAACTCTGTGCATAGCATTCTGACCACACGTGTCTGTGGGCCCTTGCTGAGCGCTGCCTCCGGCCTACACTGCGGTCGAGTAGGACACACAATTGGAACTGGGTCTGGATTTGTCAATTGCAGACTTCATGTCATTGTACAGGCCTCATCGCAGACTGCATCCCCTTCCGGCTCTTGTGCCACTGACTCTGTGCCACAGGAGTCATGGACACTCTCTGGTGGAACTCTGGTGGCGTCAGAGTCTATGGCCTGGGGGTCGACTCCATCATCATGTAGCTTATACTGACATCGTGGGGAGAAGGAGACTGTAGCATTAAACTCCTCCATATTGCCTGTTCCTGCTTGCTTCTGCCCTCTGCATCATGCCCTGGATGGACACCTTCCACTGTCCCCCGTAACACTCTGCGACACTCTCCTTGGACATCAATGTGCGCCCGCTCAGCTCACCTGGCCCTACCTCAGTGCATCGCAAGTCACCGTCCCGTGGCGGTGTGCCTGTGCCGGCCGCTGTGCATCCGGGGCCACCGACTCTGTGCAGCTCAAGTCCTGGAACCTTGTTGTTTGTGCTTTGAACTTCTGATTGTCTGATCACTGATGTAGTTGTTGCCAGCACCAACCAACCCCTGAGGGGTGGCGTACACTACCTAACTCCCATCCAGCACAGGCGTCACTGGACGTGTGGCCCTGGCAATAAAAGGTTCCTGGCGCACGTGCCCGTAGCCAGTTCCACGGATAATCTCAGTGTGTCCGTGTGGTCATTATGTATGCATGTGGGCCCCGGGCCATACCACATTACGTTGTGCCATGTACAGCGGGCGCAACCTAGTCACCTCAGGCAGTGGGGTAGACCTGGGACATGTGGCTGTGTCAGAACCCCTGTGAGCGTGAGGGAGTGGACCTGCGTACGGCAGTACGGCATAGGGGTGTGGTCATTCCACAGGTGGCTCTGGGCGAGGTTAAGTTTAGGCCTTGCCAGGGAAGTAACTAATGCGTTTGTCTCAGGTGTAGTGTCGGCGCCACACGTCACGCAAAATTCATTGTTGCCATGTAGCATGCGCCCGGAGTACGGCCTCGGCCGAGGGGTAGATGAGGGTGCACAGGCCCGCTGGGGGTCAGGGATCAGACATGCCAACTGTTGTGTGTGTCGCATGGCTAGTTCAAAGCGATACCAAAGGGGATGATGGACGGAGCGCTTGAGCAAATCAAACACTCACCCCCAGTCAACTGATCTGGGTTGGTATCGCTTTGTTCGCCCTAAGTTGGCAGGGTATGCCCAGACGTGGGTCCCTTGCTCACTTTGCCACTGGAATCAAGATAGCCTGGCTGATGAGGGTTTTGTACCCGAAACCGGTCCCAGGATGCTTGTTTCCGGTCCAGGGAAGACATGGCTTGGCAGTTCGGGCTGGACTGTTCCCATGAGGCACAGGGTCAGACTGATTTGCATATGGCCATGTCTGAACTGGGGTGGTGGAGTGAGCTAAAGAATGATGATGGATTAAACCCAGATCAGTTGACTGGGGGTGAGTGTTTGATTTGCTCTAACGCTCCGTCCATCATCCCCTTTGGTATCGCTTTGTTCGCCCTAAGTTGGCAGGGTATGCCCAGACGTGGGTCCCTTGCTCACTTTGCCACTGGAATCAAGATAGCCTGGCTGATGAGGGTTTTGAACCCGAAACCGGTCCCAGGATGCTTGTTTCCGGTCCAGGGAAGACATGGCTTGGCAGTTCGGGCTGGACTGTTCCCATGAGGCACAGGGTCAGACTGATTTGCATATGGCCATGTCTGAACTGGGGTGGTGGAGTGAGCTAAAGAATGATGATGGATTAAACCCAGATCAGTTGACTGGGGGTGAGTGTTTGATTTGCTCTAACGCTCCGTCCATCATCCCCTTTGGTATCGCATGGCTAGTTCAGCCAGGCATGAACTCTACTTCTGTGTCCGCCCTGTCTTTACCATTGCCCTACACACACGTGTCCGTCCACCTTCAGCGCAGGACATCACTGTGTCGTCGTCAGGCTTGTGGACATGCGCAGACAGGCATGACAATAGTGTGCCGTAGGGGTGCAGGTGATGCAACCGCGCTGCGCACTCTGTTAAATATGCTCGGGGGAGGGAGAAGCGGCATTGAGGCTACGTAATCCACATTGATGCCGCTCATTTGCAACAAGCAGTACATGTCATGCAGGAATCACAAAGTCACACATATCACACACCAATGAACCAGTGAGCCTGCCAACACATCATGCCGAACCAACTATTGACTCATGTCTCTCTGCACTGTCACAGGTGACCAAGGATATGCACTCTGCGCTTGGATGATGACACCCCTCCGAGCCCCGAACACACAGGCCCAGAGGCAGTACAATGCGGCCCACAAACGCACGAGGGGCATCGTGGAACGCACATTTGGTGTGTTGAAGTCACGTTTCAGTTGCCTGGACGTCACAGGTGGAAGGCTCCTGTACAGCCCAGACATCGTGTGCAAGATGATCGTTGCATGTTGTGTGTTGCACAACATATGTGTACGCAGCAGGGCACCATGGATACATGTGCCAGATGCACCGGACGATGATGATGAGGCAGGTGGACCACAGCCCACTGCAGCCGCAGCAGGAATAGCCCGTAGGAACACCATCATTGACAATTTCTTCACATGAGCACGTCATATTGTGGCAGTCCTTG
Source organism: Calotriton arnoldi (assembly GCA_963921515.1). Taxonomy (NCBI): domain Eukaryota; kingdom Metazoa; phylum Chordata; class Amphibia; order Caudata; family Salamandridae; genus Calotriton; species Calotriton arnoldi. The sequence goes on from CAWUFW010000243.1 coordinate 2,417,855, forward strand.
GCAGTATTGGGACAGTAGATAATGACCACAGGCAAAGCATGTGCAAATAAATGCATTCGAAGAACACTATCCCTGAGTGCATGTCTCTCATCTGTACAGGCACATCACTCAGACAAGTGTGAGTGCGACATGTATTGCTGACATTTTTGTGATTTGTTCATGTGTGGTGGGTGTGTCACCTCTGTGCAGAGAGGCTGTTTAGGGTGTCACGTGTTCGAACTGCCAGTTCTGTGTGTCGCAGTTAGTAGGGAATCCCACTGTTCGGCTTTTCACATGTGTCCAGATTCATTCCATTTTGGCTGCCATTTGTGTCCTGCAGGTGACAACAGGGCTCCTTTTGGGCTCAGATATGTACCACCAAGATGCAGGGATGCCTCCTGTGACTCAGGTCCCACAACATGGGCAACATGTACGTATGCGGGAGTCACTGCCCCTACATTCGTCCACGCTCTCGTGATTTGTTGGTCATGGTCATGACACGTCTGTGTGCAGGAGGGGTTGCTTGTCCCTCTGCAATGTGAGGGGGAGATGCGGTTTCACTGTGTGTTACATGCATGTTTCAGCATTTGCGCAGTTTACATGCGGGCTGCATGTCAATGTACATTGTGACTATGGGGAGATGCCTATTTGATGCGGGACGATGCTCATTTGTTCTACGTCACGGATGTGGGGTTGTGCTCGTACATTGTCATCTCACCGTTTTTTTCTCTGCTTTTATTGTGCATTTCCATGCAGGACGCGTGGGTATTGCAGGCCTCTCACTGGTTATCGCTGATTTTTGTATCGCGATTGGCCTCATCGCTTCTATTTTCGCGTTTGTGTTTCGCGTTTTTTCTGCGTCGGGTTAGTTTTAACACGTTCATTTGACGCGTTATCTTGTGTCTATCGCATGGTGCCGCCGTGTTGCGAATACCACGTTAACAAGGAGTTGTTTTCCCGCGATGGACTGCGATGTGAAGGGTTGCGTTAAGCTACACTTGCGTTAGTTATCACACGTTCTTGAGAATATGCCCCTTACTTGTGTAACCTTTTGGTACCTAGAGAGGACAACTGTAAATTCAAATGTCCACATTGTATTTAATCTTCGACCTTGGAATGCAAAACGAAGTGGAAATAAGCACTTATTACATAGTAAGAGGAAGACAAAGTTAAAACGGAACAAATAACTGCAACAGAGTACGCATTAAGGTGCTTTTGGGTGGAGTTCAAAGATAAACGTGAATTAAATGGTAATAACATGCTGGAGGGCAAGCACAGCAAAGGTTATCGGGTAGGTTGCTTCCATCTACACAATTCTTTGAATCCCCTGTTCTTTTTTCTGCGGTTTCATGCATGGCTTTTATTCATTACGGCGATTTTCAATGTAGGTTTCTATTCAATGAGAAATCAAGACAATCTTCTTGTCTGAATCTGATTTCCACTTTGATATTTATCTTATAAATGTAAATGGTGCATTTTAAATGCTGCTTCTGGTAAATTAGGAAAGGTCTAGGGAAGTCTGACACAAGGAAAGCTAAAGTCAGTAGGGCCTGGGGTCCTTTACATGCTACTAACACTGGTGAAGCAAGATAAGTTTCTCACTTCTTGGAGGCCTGAGAGGAACTCGCGAGGGGAGTGCACCCTCCCGTGTATTAACACTATTACACACAAAGTACTCCCCTAATTGTTAGTCCCGGAGACCCGGAAAACTTTAATGACTAAACCTGAGTTGATACTGGTGGAATGTCCCTACGTGAAGCTGGGATAGTTCATCACCCATAGGTGAGGAAGGAGGCAACTCCTTTTGTTTTATATTCCCTCACACACCCTAGTGGTGTCATGCTTCATCATCGGGACACCCTGACACCTAAAAGTCAGGGTGGGCTCAACCATATCTCAGGGAGCTCTTAGAAGATTTTTTGGGCCAAAGGGGGATAAAGATTTAAAACTCCTCTGTCAGATCCCGGTTTCCCTTTATTCTTGGATCTGGCAGGGATATTAAAAAGATAAAGGAATAGGGTCGTGTGGGATATTATGGTCCTAAGACCCTACTGCCAACATGTTTCAGTCCACTGGTGCCTCATAAAGGGTGCTGGACTTTCTTCAGGGCAAAGACTGTGACCCACTGGAAGATTAGAGGTATGGGAATTTCCCTACACTCGATTTAGTAAGGGCAGGTAACTGCTCCTTATCTATATTCATACGATATGTCGTCACTCCATCTGTAGAACGACACAAACAACAAAATAACCACCATGGTATCGTGAACTCGTTGTATGCATGGTTGTATATCATGCATTTGTGCCAGAATCCCCGTGAATAAACATTCCGATGGTGACACAATCATGAACTATACTCCTAACATGAGTGTGTGTTTCCGTTCAATAACGTGTCTCTGCTGAACACTCATGTCCGTGTTATACCCGTGTGGTGGCGGCAACTTGTCGCATCCTACCATCTTGCTTTACACTAGTGTGTGTAATATTAGGTGAAGCTCTCGTGTCAAACGCTCACATACACTCCTGCCGTTAAAAATCGCCATATCAATCACTCAACCCTTTCACTCCAATATTGTTTCTTACCCCAACTTGGGAGAGGTTCCACTTCACGCTGGACGTCAATTAGTGGGGTAGCCCTGTAGTCAAACCCTGGAGTAGATATAGTGCGTGGGTTCCACAAGGCATGTTAAAACAGGTACCACGTCAAATAAATGGCACCGCAGTTAATGAAAAAACGGGGGGGAAAAAAGAAGAAGAGAGGGTAAAGGAAAAAGGAAAACAAAAAGAAACACACGTGAGTTGAAATCAAGCCGTCCCGCTGCCTTGGCGGTAACGTGCCGATTCATACCTGCATCGAGCTTCTTCAACAGGGGTTACTCACGTCATCAAGGGTCCTGCCCCGCTGTCTGATCTATTTGTGTTGGGTCCCAGCTGCTTGGAGACCCGCTATACCGGACAGCCCTGATTTTAAAGGAAACCATTTCCTTGTAACCGCGTAGGTACGCCCACTGCCGGGTCTGCGTGATTACGTCGCAGCGCCTGCCTGTGGCCCACTGGGAACTACCGCGGTGGAGTTAGCCCGAGTTGCGGGTCGCTCCCTAACCCATGTAGTGATGGGAAATGTAGTTATTAGTAGAACGTGAGCAAGTAAGAACTACCCATCTCAATATAACCTGTCAATTCCCTAATACTGGTGGGAAATATAGTTATTTGTGGAACGCGAGCAAGTCTGAACTACTGATAAACCCATTGGTATAAAAGCCTTTCTGATTATCTGCTACACATCGCATACATGCAGACACAGTCCCAGGTATTTACAAGAGTTCAAATATTACCGTACTAGAAGGGATTCTCATTTCTCATGAAATGTTGGAAGGACTGAGACCTTTTATTTAAAAATGTACCATAAAGAAGGTGCGCCCTTCGGCCCCAGTAGTAACGTTTATATAAAGAATTACTCGTCTCTTCTTTGTTTACCTTATTACCGGGGGTTTTGTTCTACAGGTAGAAGGAGAAGGAACTCGTCATTATTAATCATGACTCGTCTTGTATTTTCTAGAACCCTGGTACTTGGCATATGAAGTGGGTGCTCAACCCAGAGCCCACGCATCGAGTTGTTGTAATGCCCGCTGGTTTACAGATATAAAGGGATCGAATCTGTGGATTAGGAAAAAGACTTTAAGGGATCTAATGCAGCATGTTATGCGTGTTTAGATTCACGCTAGATTATCTATTCCTGTTAAGTTGATTCCATGGTATGTCATTTAATCCTGTAACGTGGGTTTTCAGCCTGTACACCCACCGTTGTTCGTGTTCTAATAGGGTTCTTGTGATGTCACAGTCTCCCTTCACCTTCTCAATCACTGTCCACCATAGGTCCATGTCTGTATGTTTCTTTTAAACATAGTGGGCTGTCAGTTTTGTTGCTGTGATTGCGCGTCTTATGGTGCTTCTGTGTTCGCTGATGCGAACCTTCACTTTTCTTCCTGTCATCCCCACATACATGAGGTTGCACGGACACCTAATCAAGTAAATTACTTTCTCGCTATTACAATTGGTGTGCGTTCGTTGTTCCCATGCGTGGTGCATGCCTAGATCTATTTCCTTAGTATGTTCGGTTAAGGGACATACCACGCACGATCCACAGGGGTAGTGGCCTGTAACTGGCTTTTGGTTCCAGAGTGTTGGCTGCTCATTTATTTTGGTTTTCCGGAAGTCCGTATGTATCAATGAGTCCCTTATGCTTCTATTCCTTCTGAATGAAAACATCGGTTTCTCAAACTTGAGTTTGTTAGAGGTCAAGACAGCCCATTTTTTGTTTATAATCCTCTTGATGTCGTTAGAAGATGCATTATACGTCGTTACACAGATCAGTTTCTCTTTTTCTTCTTTGAGATAGGACTCCAGTAGGGCCTCTCTCGGGGTGTTACGAGATCGCTTTTTAGCTCGTTCAATGATCCTTTTGGGGTATGCTCTCTCCTCTAATTTTCTTGACAGTATATCTGCTTCCACTCTGTAGTCCTTAAGATCAGCGCAGTTTCTGCGAATACGCAAAAACTGCCCTACAGGGAGGTTCTCTCTGAGGGCTCGTGGGTGAGCAATCCCGAAGTGCAGTAGGCTGTTTTTATCAGTCGGTTTTGTGTAGAGTGAGCTATACAGAGCCCCCTCTCTGGCGCAGATGTTTATATCAAGGAAGGAGACCTGTTCTTTGTTGTAAGTCATAGTGAACCTCAAATGTGGATTGAGTTGGTTTATCTAAACAAAGAAGTTGCTTAAGGTGGCCGTGTCACCTTCCCATATGACCAGGATGTCATCTATATAGTGCCACCACTTTTTGATGTTCCTAGAGTAGGGATTGGGGGGCCAGACGTGTTGTTCTTCTACCTGGCCCACGTACAAACATGCTATGCTGGGCGCAAACGTGCTGCCCATCGAAGTGCCGTGGACCTGTAAAAACAGCTGGTCTTCAAACCTGAAAACGTTTTCTGTGAGAGCGAGGCGCCTCAATGTGATCACCCAGCTGATTGGGGCGTCCCAATTCCACTCTTCCTGTTCGAGAAGATTCTCTATGACCCTGATGCTCTCTTCTTGCGGAATACTCGTATAGAGAGCTTCCACGTCTAGGCATACCAAGATGTTATGGGTAGGGTCATACGTGACGTCAGTTAATAGATTAAGCAGGTGTTTAGTGTCTTGTACGTATGACTTGATACGGGTCACTAGAGGTCGGAGGAACCAGTCGGTATATTTCGAAAGAGGTTCCAGGAGGGAACCAATCCCGGACACGATGGGTCTCCCAGGCGGTGGTATTTTGCCCTTATGGATTTTCGGTATCGTGTAGAATACCGGTATTCAAGGGTCTTCTGGATTCAGAAACTCGTGTTCTTTTTTAGTTATCCATTCTTGGGCCAGTGCTTCTGTGGTTATGGTACTTATTGTCCTCTTAAGTCGTGTTGTTGGGTCTCTCATGATAGGTTTGTAATACTTGGTATCTGCCAATAGACTCATACATGCTGTTCTGTAAGCGGTGGAGCTTTGTATTACCGTTGCTCCCCCTTTATCCGCTGGTTTTATGATGATGTCAGTTCTCAAGCTTAAAGTTTACGCTGCAAATTGAGCGAATTCTTCCGAAAGATACAAATAAAAACATTCTTTATGAATAAAGAACCACAGACGGAGGACCAAAACCATACCACTCTACGTCTAAAATCGACCTTTTGACCGCCCTCGTCAGTAATACCCCCTGAGGTGATAGCCTTTGAGGAAAGCGTATCCAAGGAGATTGAGGACTTACCTGTGAAGACCGGCACGTTCGACAACCTTAACAAAAGAGAAAGGGAGGCCCTGAAAACTTTAAGCTTGAGAACTGACATCATCATAAAACCAGCGGATAAAGGGGGAGCAACGGTAATGCAAAGCTCCACCGCTTACAGAACAGCATGTATGAGTCTATTGGCAGATACCAAGTATTACAAACCTATCATGAGAGACCCAACGACACGACTTAAGAGGACAATAAGTACCATAACCACAGAAGCACTGGCCCAAGAATGGATAACTAAAAAAAGAACACGAGTTTCTGAATCCAGAAGACCCTCCAATACCGGTATTCTACACAATACCGAAAATCCATGAGGGCAAAATACCACCGCCTGGGAGACCCATCGTGTCCGGGATTGGTTCCCTCCTGGAACCTCTTTCGAAATATACCGACTGGTTCCTCCGACCTCTAGTGACCCGTATCAAGTCATACGTACAAGACACTAATCACCTGCTTAATCTATTAACTGACGTCACGTATGACCCTACCCATAACATCTTGGTATGCCTAGACGTGGAAGCTCTCTATACGAGTATTCCGCAAGAAGAGAGCATCAGGGTCATAGAGAATCTTCTCGAACAGGAAGAGTGAAATTGGGACGCCCCAATCAGCTGGGTGATCACATTGAGGCGCCTCGCTCTCACAGAAAACTTTTTCAGGTTTAAAGACCAGCTGTTCTTACAGGTCCACGGCACTTCGATGGGCAGCACGTTTGCGCCCAGCATAGCATGTTTGTACGTGGGCCAGGTAGAAGAACAACACGTCTGGCCCCCCAATCCCTACTCTAGTAACATCAAAAAGTGGTGGCGCTATATAGATGACATCCTGGTCATATGGGAAGGTGACACGGCCACCTTAAGCAAGTTCTTTGTTTGGATAAACCAACTCAATCCACATTTGAGGTTCACTATGACTTACAACCAGGGGCGGCTGGTGACATTTGAAAGTGGTGGGGCGTAAAATTATTGGCATACTGCACCGTAGCGAGCGAGCACGAACAACCTAAGGGGGTTTCGGGGGGGTTCTCCCCCCGAGAAAATTTTGGAAAAAAAGCGGAAAAATGGTGCATTTTCAAGCAAATTTGAGAAAGCAGGAAGGTTAATAAAGCAATTGTGAAAGTGCAGTTATTACATTAATAAAGAGATGTCATATAACATAGGTAGCTGCTTATTCAGTATAACCACAGAGCTTCATAACAGACTTCGAGATACAATGCATTTCTGAGTACCTCACAGATGTTTTTTATTGAACAACAACAACTAAACTGGTCGCAAAGTAGCTGCATTGAACATATTGTTTACTTTTTGTAAATGAAATCATCACGTCTCTCTTTAAGTGCAGCAAACTTTTCAATAATTTTAATGTTAAAGTCTGGTATTTTTTGAACTAGCTTGCTCTCTATAGAGAGCATTGCCAAAGCATTGAGTCTTTCCTCAAGCATGGTGTTTCTCAGGAAAGTCTTTATCCTCTTTAAGGTTGAAAAACATCGTTCTGACTCTGCTGTTGTCATAGGTGTAGTTATTACAATTTTTAGTAAAGCTACTGTCTCTGTAAGTGACTTTTCCATATTAAGTTTATGTATTAAAGCCAGCAAAGAAATGGCACCTTTGGCCTTCCGGTACACAGGCATTGAGTACAGTACAGTCAACTCAGTCCTCAGCTCCTCTTTTTTGAGCATAGGATAAGCTTCCACAGCCTCATTCAGAGCACGCTCAGGGAAAGATTCATCATATTTTGCAAACTGTTCACTTTGCAATAATGTGGCACTCACCAAATGTTTTGTGAAAGAAAAACGTTCTTGTGCCTGCACAATTACAATGTCACATATCTCCTTTGCAATTCGGACCAGAGTGGTGATGTTTTTCCTGCGGTTTGAAAAAGTAGAATGCTCTGGCAGTTTGCTGTCTAAATTGTCAACCCCATCTCTCACTTTGCTTATGCTTTGTACAAACATAGTGGTATATTCTTGCACTTTGACAGTATCTATCTCTCGTGCTTGTAACTGATTGTATAACAGGTCGACAGCTACCATTATATCATGAAATAAAAACAGTAAGAACTGAAACTCTCTGTCTTGTAGTGTTCTAGCAAAGCCACGGGCTTCAGTCTGACTTTTGTAATCAAACTCATCATTGTCTTCTATGGCGGCAAAACATTTCTCAAGGTCCTCCCTATGTTCATAGATTAGGTTGACTGTAGGGATGTTAAAGTTCCAACGAGTTGAGGATCCCCTTGGAACGCTTTTTTCCACAATCTCATGAAGTGCTTCCGTTCTTTTGGGGGAACGTGAGAAGAATGCTGCCATGCCTCCTACATCCTGAAAGAAAATTTGTGTCTCGCTGATCTTTGATACTGCCTGTTGCATAATAAGATTAAGTTGGTGGGCGTAACAGTGCACATAATGAGCATTAGGGTACACATCTCGAATTCTTTTCTGTACTCCACGGAGGCTTCCACTCATTACGGCCGCACCATCATAGCTTTGTGCGATAAGTTTTTTTTTTTTGAGGCAGCTCTGGAAAAATTACGCTCAGTTGACGCAGTATAGCTGCAGTAAAGGTTTCTGCACTAGAGTCTCTTAAATGTGTGAAACCATAGAACCTCTCCACAACTTGTCTGTCATTGTCAAGGTACCGAAACACTAATACGGACTGTGTTTTAGTGGCCACATCAGTGGTGTCATCAGCCTGAATAGCCACAAAGTCTGTGTTTTGCAACTCTTGAACAATATGGCTTCTCATAATTTCGAGCATACACTCAAGGAGTTCATTTTGTATTGTTTTAGAGGTGCCCTTAAAGACTGTAGCACTTGCTAAATGTGCTTCCATTTCCTTGTCTATGCTTGCTATTAAATCCACAAGGCCTCTGAATATTCCAGGTTTTGAGGAACTTTCTCATTCATCATGGCCTCGCAATGCCAGTTCGAAAGCACCACAGAAACGAATGCAATCAATTATTTTGGATAGAATCTGTCTGTTCCTATCAACTGCTTCATTGTGTTTCTGTATTGTTTTGCGGTATGCATCGTTTATCTGCTGCTCAATCGGTGTGTCTTCCCCCAACATTCCCTAGTCTCGTCAGGTTTTCCATATGCCTTCTTGTGTGTGCATGCTTCTTTATTTTTCAGACAAATGCTTCAAGTCTGTTACTCCTTCATGTGTCCAAGGAAACTCACCACCAAACAGCAAGCAGGGGAAGCAGAACAGAGAATTTCTTAAAGGGCACCCTGTAAGCCAATCAGCTTTTGTGTACCAGGCGTTTGAGAATGTACGTGTGGACAATTTTCCTCTGTCCTGGGAAGTTTTCTGTAGTTTTATGTCAGGCTGTTGAGGTCCTAATTGCTTTATATGTAGTTTCTCTTCAAGTGGCCGTGCCTGGAATGACCTTGTAATTAGCTGTTCTACTGTATTCATTATGCCGATGCTGGCCTTACCAATATGAAAGAAACCTGTCAATAATCAAAGTACAACGTATAAGGTGTGGTGCAATAATATCAAATTTCAGTATAAATACATATATCTTGTGCAGTATCGCAATAAATCTCCAACAGCTCCCTTTGCACAACATGACTGCTAAAAATACAGCCTTACTGCCTGCTGCCTCTGTGTGCCATAGTGGTTGCTGCTGAAGGCACTGAAACAGACACTGCTTGAGGGCCTTGAACAAGGCAAGGGATAGATAGTGGCTTTAACAACCGTTATTGCCCAAAGCACAGGGCTAAGGCTATTAGTAAATTCCATCCACTGTCTGAGGGTACAATGTTCAGAATGTGCACCCACCCCAACCACCATGTAGAGTGACCACATACATAGCCCTACTAACTCCAATCTAAAAAAAATAGCATCAGTTTCCTTACCTTTAACACTGGTGTTTGCTGGGTCGTAGCCGGGATGAAAGAGCAGCAAAGGAGGTTGGGGCCCCTTGTTCTTCTTCCAAAAATTGCCCAAAAATTAGGTAATGGTTCACGTTGCTGAAAAATAAAAATATAACAATTTATTTTTGAAAACGTTAGGGTAATCAAACAAAGACTGTGGGGGAAAAACATAACGCTCCAATTTTTACCTTGCAGTTTGCATGCAGCTCTTAGATGACAGTTAATAGCTCACTGTTGTATGTTATGATTTTAACTTACAAACTGCAAGTAACAAAAGGATCTCTCTGACAAAAGCAGTGACTCACTGACCTATTTACATCATGTGCATTTTGTGATCTGCATCAGGTACATGTTCTTTGCAGCAGGCACATTAACCTTCTGTGCTACCTTGGGGTAAGTCAACAGCAGTAAAAAAAAAAAAAAGACAGTCAACATTGAGGAGGAGGCAGGGAACACATTACTGCAGCTGCAGCATAGCCTTTTACCTTTTTACCTCTTTGCAGACACACCACCTACCAGCTGACTCCGAATGCCAAACTGTAGTTAAGTTTGGACTTGGCACTGGCAGCCATCTTAGGTGTAAATTCACAGGGTGTCACGCTACATGGGACCGTCCCTGCTGATGGCACGTGAGGTATGAGGTGCAAATTTGAACATTGATTGGGACCCTAAGGTTGTGATCGAGGATGGAAGCCTCCCACCCTCCCGATTTCAGCCCTTGCCAGTTTATTTGTTGGGTGGGTTGGGCAGGACAGAAGGAAAGAAAGGAAGAAGGGAGGATGGAAGGAAAGAAATGAGGCAAGAAGGAAGGAAAGAAGAAAAGACCAAAGGAAGGAGATAAGAAAGAAAGATGGAAACAAAGAAATAACAAAGGCAAGAAAAAGGAAGGAAAAAAAGAAAAAAGGAAAAAAGAAAGCAAAAAGGAAAGAAAGAACAAAGGCTCAAAAAAGGAACCAAAAAGGAGAAAAGTAAAAAGAAAGGAAAGAAAGAAGCCAAGAAAGAAAAAGGAAGATAGCAAGACAGAAAGTAAGAAAGAAAGAAAGAAAGCAAGAAAGAATGAAAGCCAGAAAGAAGGAAAAAGGAAAGAAAGGAAAGACTGCAAGAAAGAAAGAAGGAATAACTTAATACAGAAATCTACACAACCTATTATGCTGTGAAGTAGCTGAAGTCAGATAATGGGGATTTTTAGCCTCACTGAGGTTCTCACATTTTCCATCATTTTAATATTTCTAGCTCTTTACAGTTTAAAAAAGGACCCAGTCTGGGAATGAGAAAAACAAATGATTTCGCATGAGCCCATGTACAGCTTGTATTCTTGCTTTTGTACATAGAGGGCAAATTATTTCTAAAAAGTTGTTTTTGGTGCTGTGTTCCTTTTTCGTATTGTCTTTCTTTCTTTATTTTTTATGTGCTCTTAGACCTTCAACATACAATGCACTGTAAAGTTTGACTAAACATACTTTTTTAGCAGTTTTACATAGCACGAACTCGGCATAAGTGTATTGGTGCGATTTACATGTAGATTATGACAAGGCAGCCAGTTTATGACAGCGACAGCCTGTATCTCTCTCCTTAACAGTCTGCAGCCTTCAGCCAGATTCCAGGCCTGCCATACAAACACAAACTTTGAACCACCATTAGAGATAAAAACCTGGCTGTAGCATGATCTATTTGCATTTCGTGCAAGTCATACTACTTGCGAGTACGAGCGCTCAACCCGGAAAGCAGGCATGGGAATAATGTCGAAAGGTATTGCCGGGAAACCACAGCCAGGCGAAGCCACCACTCCGGGTTTGTGTGCAGTGTGTGATTGTGTGTAGCGTTCAGATTAGAAGCTCATTGTTTATGTACAAATACCTGTGTGTTTGTGTGTGTGATGGTATCCCTTACTTCTAATATCACATTAAAATACTGCACTAAAGCATAAGCCCATTTTGTTTCATAAAATCAACAGTGCGCAACTGTATGGGTTCACCCAATCAAGTTTGAAATGCTAATCTTTTGCACCACTGCATTACATATGCAGTCTTAAAAATAAAATTCCGCGTTAGAATGATGCCGTATACGCTAGATAAAAATACACACAAATGCATACCACGATCGGCCATAAAGAGAAAATATTAGTGTATTCGAAGTTTCACCGTTCGAAGATCACTTATAGTTGTTCCCTGCTGATTTGCCTTAAAACAGTATTAGACCAGTCACTCGCACATGAAAAATGAAAGGTGTTGGTGTTCTGCATCGCTACCGTCTAAGTGAAAATACATTTTATTCGCATGTCCTCTCAGCTTGGCAATATACCGGAATAAAAAGTACGCGGTAAATAAAGACTCCAGTTAGATTCTCGCTATTAAAATTAACGTGTCTATTGAATGAAGAACTAGTGTGAATATTAATGCATTGCTTACCTTTTAGGAAAGGGACGCACACACACACTGCTATTTTAACCAGTTTATAACTAAAATTCTAAAAACTTTACCCGCAGTATTTCCGTGTGTTCTTTGGCGCACCGTTAATACAAAAACAAGAAACCGGGCTCTAAATATTACAGTTAAACCGCATAGTGTATTGGGTCGTATTGCCTTGGTACAACCGATATGAATTTTTGATGAGTTTATAGTAACATTAAAGGTAGAGAAAAGTGGACTGTTATTTACAGTGCGGTATTTACCGGAGTTCTCCTCCATGCTGAGCGTGTCGCAAACAACGCAATATATTCATATATTTCTGCTCCGTTTTGTGAGATTTTGTCTAACTGCAGTGTTTTGCAGCGCTCCTTTCTGTTCAATTTGTTACTAACTTAGTATTTTTGTAGTCGTCCTGTGTTGCGAGTGGGGGCGACTGTAGTATTTTTGTACATTTCACTTTGTGTTGTCAGGGTGTGGCTAATTATGCAGTATTTTTGCAGAGATCCCGCTTGTGTTGCAACTGAAGTTTATTCAATTTGCGGCGGGGCACCACCAGCAAAACGGCCAGCACGGAGGCGCGCACCTTGCTCAAAACTCCCGGCCCGCTAATCGCTATGTGATATCAGCGCTGCAGCGCACTTCAAAACTGGGGCCGCGCGCGCCGCGTGGCACTGGTTGCCCATTGCGGCGGCCTTTATAATTTATTTGGGGACACTGACTTAGTGAGTGACCCCAAATAAATTATAAAGGCCGTCGCAACGGGCCACCAGTGCCGCGCGGCCGCCGCACTGTCCTCGGTCAAACGTCAAACCGACCCGGCCCAGGCCCAATTTATTCTTACTTTTTTAAAAACAAGAGAAGATGGATCACAGCTCACTAGTGACACTAGTGGACTGGACAGCTGACGATGTTTGTACTGTACAGTAGTACAGTACGCTGTCAGTCACCACGACGAGCGGAGCAGGCGCAGCCAGAGTCCCGAGAGTACACCGCCACACAGTACAGACAGTGCGCAGTGCGCACTTCACGTCACACGTCACCTCACTTCACGACGACGAGTCACGAGACAAAAGCTACCACACCAGCCAGCACAGTGATTGGCCATAGTTGCGCGGCAGCGGCGGCACCCAATGGTGCTTTGTTTGCAGGCTGCCCTGGCTGCGCGGTGTCTCTCAGCCAATCCAGAGACGCTGCATTAGCAGCGCCTGTATGTATTGGCTAGAGCACGGATAGGGCTCGCCCATAAGAGAGACCGGGGGCTACTGCATGAAGCAACCCTCGGCCTCTCGGGTCCCCCTCCCTCCCTCTCCTACAGTAGTGGCTGGCTGGCTGAGACAGTGCGCATGTTCTGGCTGGTCATAAAAATGACCAAGCCAAACTCGAGCATGCACAAATGTCACAAGCAACAACTTGAAGTTGTCAATGAAAACAGTGCTCGCCCCCGGCCCCACCCCCTTCATAGGCCCGCCGATTGCCTCGGGCGTGTCCCGACTCCCGGCCGTGCTGAGAGACTAAGTCAAGCTTGCGGTGAGCTGCGACTAAGGCTGAGCAATTAATTGCAATTCATTGCTTGCCTTGCAGCAGTTGCACCGCACCACACGCACGGTTAGTGGGGCAACGCCCCAGCGCCCCAATGGACGCACCGCCCCTGCTTACAACAAAGAACAGGTCTCCTTCCTTGATATAAACATCTGCGCCAGAGAGGGGGCTCTGTATAGCTCACTCTACACAAAACCGACTGATAAAAACAGCCTACTGCACTTCGGGAGTGCTCACCCACGAGCCCTCAGAGAGAACCTCCCTGTAGGGCAGTTTTTGCGTATTCGCAGAAACTGCGCTGATCTTAAGGACTACAGAGTGGAAGCAGATATACTGTCAAGAAAATTAGAGGAGAGAGCATACCCCAAAAGGATCATTGAACGAGCTAAAAAGCGATCTCGTAACACCCCGAGAGAGGCCCTACTGGAGTCCTATCCCAAAGAAGAGAAAGAGAAACTGATCTGTGTAACGACGTACAATGCATCTTCTAACGACATCAAGAGGATTATAAACAAAAAATAGGCTGTCTTGACCTCTAACAAACTCAAGTTTGAGAAACCGATGTTTTCATTCAGAAGGAATAGAAGCATAAGGGACTCATTGATACATACGGACTTCCGGAAAACCAAAATAAATGAGCAGCCAACACTCTGGAACCAAAAGCCAGTTACAGGCCACTATCCCTGTGGATCGTGCGTGGTATGTCCCTTAACCGAACATACTAAGGAAATAGATCTAGGCATGCACCACGCATGGGAACAACGAACGCACACCAATTGTAATAGCGAGAAAGTAATTTACTTGATTAGGTGTCCGTGCAACCTCATGTATGTGGGGATGACAGGAAGAAAAGTGAAGGTTCGCATCAGCGAACACAGAAGCACCATAAGACGTGCAATCACAGCAACAAAACTGACAGCCCACTATGTTGAAAAGAAACATACAGACATGGACCTATGGTGGACAGTGATTGAGAAGGTGAAGGGAGAGAGTGACATCACAAGAACCCTATTAGAACGCGAACAACGGTGGGTGTACAGGCTGAAAACCCACGTTACAGGATTAAATGACTCCATACCATGGAATCAACTTAACAGGAATAGATAATCTAGCGTGAATCTAAACATGCATAACATGCTGCATTAGATCCCTTAAAGTCTTTTTCCTAATCCACAGATTCGATCCCTTTATATCTGTAAACCAGCGGGCATTACAACAACTCGATGCGTGGGCTCTGGGTTGAGCACCCACTTCATATGCCAAGTACCAGGGTCCTAGAAAATACAAGGCGAGTCATGATTAATAATGACGAGTTCCTTCTCCTTCTACCTGTAGAACAAAACCCATGGTAATAAGGTAAACAAAGAAGAGACGAGTAATTCTTTATATAAACGTTACTACTGGGGCCGAAGGGCGCACCTTCGTTATGGTACATTTTTAAATAAAAGGTCTCAGTCCTTCCAACATTTCATGAGAAATGAGAATCCCTTCTAGTACGGTAATATTTGAACTCTTGTAAATACCTGGGACTGTGTCTGCATGTATGCGATGATTACCAGATAATCAGAAAGGCTTTTATACCAATGGGTTTATCAGTAGTTCAGACTTGCTCGCGTTCCACAAATAACTATATTTCCCACCAGTATTAGGGAATTGACAGGTTATATTGAGATGGGTTTATCAGTAGTTCTTACTTGCTCATGTTCTACTAATAACTACATTTCCCATCACTACATGGGTTAGGGAGCGACCCGCAACTCGGGCTAACTCCACCGCGGTAGTTCCCAGCGGGCCACAGGCAGGCGCTGCGACGTAATCAAGCAGACCCGGCAGTGGGCGTACCTACGCTGTTACAGGGAAATGGTTTCCTTTAAAATCAGGGCTGTCCGGTATAGCGGGTCTCCAAACAGCTGGGACCCAACACAAATAGATCAGACAGCGGGGCAGGACCCTTGATGACGTGAGTAACTCCTTTTGAAGAAGCTCGATGCAGGTATGAATCGGCACGTTACCGCCAAGGCAGCGGGACTGCTTGATTTCAACTCACGTGTGTTTCTTTTTGTTTTCCTTTTTCCTTTCCCCTCTCTTCTTCTTTTTCCCCCCCCGTTTTTTCATTAACTGCGGTGCCATTTATTTGACGTGGTACCTGTTTTAACATGCCTTGTGGAACCCACGCACTATATCTACTCCAGGGTTTGACTACAGGGCTACCCCACTAATTGACGTCCAGCGTGAAGTGGAACCTCTCCCAAGTTGGGGTAAGAAGCAATATTGGAGTGAAAGGGTTGAGTGATTGATATGGCGATTTTTAACGGCAGGAGTGTATGTGAGCGTTTGACACGAGAGTTTCACCTAATATTACACACACTAGTGTAATGCAAGATGGTAGGATGCGACAAGTTGCCGCCACCACACGGGTATAACACGGACATGAGTGTTTAGCAGAGACACGTTATTGAACGGAAACACACACTCATGTTAGGAGTATAGTTCATGATTGTGTCACCATCGGAATGTTTATTCACGGGGATTCTGGCACAAATGCATGATATACAACCATGCATACAACGAGTTCACGATACCATGGTGGTTATTTTGTTGTTTGTGTCGTTCTACAGATGGAGACGACATATCGTATGAATATAGATAAGGAGCAGTTACCTGCCCTTACTAAATCGAGTGTAGGGAAATTCCCATACCTCTAATCTTCCAGTGGGTCACAGTCTTTGCCCTGAAGAAAGTCCAGCACCCTTTATGGGGCACCAGTGGACTAAAACATGTTGGCAGTAGGGTCTTAGGACCATAATATCCCACACGACCCTATTCCTTTATCTTTTTAATATCCCTGCCAGATCCAAGAATAAAGGGAAACCGGGATCTGACAGAGGAGTTTTAAGTCCTTTACATGCTCCCTGCCTAGCAGAAAGGTCAAAGGTCCAGAAACACCAGTAAGCATCAAACTGCTCAAATGCCATGAGTTTGACTTTCAACCAGACTTGGGATTTTAGGTCGAGCCTAGCGGCAGCGCGCACGCGCTGCTCGCTCTGCGAGAAATGCTGTAATAGAGTATGCTGTGGAAGCCCAGCCCACTCTCCTCCCATATTTTTTATTGGCTGGTGTCATTGTCCTTGGTAAATGCTGGCTTCTGATTCATTATGAGGCTTGTTAGTCCCTCCTTGTTACCGTCTTGTCGCCATTTGTTACCGCCCATAAGGAATGGACCTTTTACTTGGCACGTTACGCGGTCTGCTTTATCTAGTGAGTGAGCACTATTTTTGTTTTTGACATGGATGGGGACAATGGCGGCTGCTTTATTTTGTTGTATTTGCATGTTGAGCGCGACGCCCGCTTCAGGGACACCGCGCTCTGTTTTTTTTTATTTCAAACTTTAATACTGAGCGCGGCTCCCTCTTCAGGGACATTGCGCTCGGTTTATTTTATTATTTTTTTTAATTTAATACCGAGATCAGCGCCCTCTTCAGGGACACCGCGCTCGGTTTCATTGTTTTTTTTTTAACTTTAGTAATGAGCGCGGCGCCCCCTTCAGGGACACTGCGCTTTCTTTTTTTATAACTTTAATAAGCGCTGCGCCCGCTTCACGGACACGGCACTCTGCAATGCAATAGGTGTTGCTTTTGGTATTGTAAATGACAATGCCTTTTAATTTTTTATAAATGGCATTGCCATTTACAATGCCAATAGCTCAAAAACTCGCAGTTGCAAGACCTATTGCGTTGTAAATGCTTCTTTTTCCAGCAACACAACTAAGTGAGAATGCTTGCAACTGTTTCATTTATTTACGGGAAACGCAAGGAAAATTCTTGCAGCAAAATGTGGTTTGTGGTTTCACACCTTATTTTATTTTTCTAAGCAAGTGCAAGCCTCACTTGAAAGTGTTGCGAGATGCCCACCGGATACTGGTTCGAGCAAAAGTCATCACTCAGCCAGACATTTTTGCAGGTACCAGTCTGCCCATCCGGCATCTCAAGAGACTTTTTTTTACACAAGGTACCCACTTGGTTAAAAAAAATATTATGTGGAATTGTGTAATGAGAAATTTTGAGAAGTTTTACAGATTTTACTTAAGACAAAATTCAGAAATTTCACAGGTGTCCTTAAAATCTCACCCGGACTTTGCACTAAGCACGTTGGCGAGTAATGGTCCATAAATATAATGTAAGCAGTAAAACTACAAGTTCCAGCATGCTTAGGGCTGGCATTAAAGTGGATGGACTCTGTTCTAGTGAACTGAGAACAAGAGGTTTGGACCCCCACCACTTTTGCATCAGGCAGTAAGGCTTTCACATTAGGGGTCCCTCAAGGTTCCCCCCGTAGTCCCACTTTGTTTAGTATCTATCTTACCCCTCTTGCCTTCCTGGTCGAATAATTTGGAGCTAAGATAACATCGTATGCAGATGACACTCGGATACTCTTTTCCTTTGATAAAGGAAGACATTGCCCCTGACTTCATTAGGCCGTGCCTGCGGCAGTGTTCTCTTGAATGCATCAGAATCAGCTGATGTGTAATGCTGGCAAGACGGAAATACTCATCTTTGGTACACCAGCACATACTAATTGGTCGGCATGTTGGCCAGAGGAGGCTCCTTTACCGGCTTCTCAGACCGAGGTGGTTAAAAACCTAGGAGTTAAATGTGATAACCGATTATCATTCCAGCTGCAAGTTAGATCTGTGGTTGAAATCTGTTACAAGCTCCTCCGCGCACTGAAAATTTTTCTGTTCTTCTTGTCTGTTCCATCCAGGAAAACTGTGATTCAGGCCCTTATTACCTCTCGGTTGGATTATGCCAACGCTTTGTACCTTGGACTACCAGACTACATCATTCCCAGATTACAGATGGTCCAAAATGCAATTGTACGATTACAACTTAATCTTCCGCCGAGAACTCGGGTCTCCAACCGCCTTCATACTTTGCATTGGTTCCACCTAAGGAAACCTAATTTAAGACTCTGGTGCTGATTTAACGAGCATGAAAATTGTGTTCTTGTAGTAGCCTCAGCAGGTTTATACCTTAGGAGGAAGTAGCCCTGTGAGACTTATTCTATGGCCCCGATTATGACTGCCCCACATCCAATAACATCCGAAACATGGCGGTTTGGTATTTATCGGATGCAATAATTATCACAAGTTGTGAGTTTACTCCTTTAAAATGGGTCATAACGCCCGGATTTTGGTGCTTTTCGCACCAAATCTAATTGTCCTGGTATTTGCAGTGCATTGTTTGGATAAATATCGGAAACAAAAAATTGTGGGACAGAATATCATGTCAAAAATATCGAGGACAAGAATATCGCGAAGGTCGTTTTCTGTGGGTAAGTTAAGTTTTACTATATATAACTCCACATATATGTACCTTGACTATATATAGATTGTCAAGGTATGTAGACACAAAGTTAAGAATAGTAAATTTATACTTACCTATTTTCACTTACCTTCTCGATATTCTTGTCCTCGAAATTTTTGACAATATTCTGCCCACACGATATTTGTGTTTCTGATGTTCTGTCACTGATCCTGCAGTGCATTGCCCCCTTCCCAGGAATATAACATTAGGTTTAGCTTGCCAGTTTGTGCCTGGGATGTGGGCTTCATCATACCCAGTAATTGGCTGGTGCAATAAAATTCACACAATTTACAATTCAGATTCTTGCGCAGACAGGGGTTTGTACAGGGTCTGGAATTATCTGGCCTGCTTGTTGTCGGGTTGTATGTAGGGCACCATATCCCAGTTTGGATAAATACTACCGTTTGCATATTGTAGGAAAGTAGGATGTCCTTTCATGGTCACCCCCACTTTTTGCTGGTGTCATTCTGTTTTCTGACTAGTCTGACTGGGATCCCGGTAATCAGGACCCCAGTCACTGTGCTCTCTCCCTAAATTGGACTATGGTAAGTACTTTGGCCTCTTCCTAATTGGCTACTGATGTACCCTTCTGAGTCCCTAGTATATGGTACTAAGGTGCACAGGGCGTAGGTACACCAGGGGTCTTCCATGGGCTGCAGCATGTATTATGCCACCCTTGAGAGACCACTCAAACTGTGACTACAGGCCTGCCATTGCAGCCTGTGTGAGCTGGTGCTAGCACCACTCACAACAGATATAGGTTTCCTAAGCCAGCCTCCTACACATATAAATCAGGATTTTAACCTGGTTGCAAACTGCCTACTCCAGACTTTTTGACAGCACTATTTTCACCAGGTAAAAACCGGCACAAATTGTGTGGACAGACAGCACACATCCTTAGTTTGTACACTCTAGAACTGGAAATAACATAGACTATCAATGTGTTATCCCTGACTCTGAGGTGCGTGAATTGGAATATGGTGTAGACTGCGCACCCGGTAAATACCAAATCTTGTGCTTTTGGTATTTATCGGGTGCCCGGTTTGTTCCTAGGAAATGTTTAATTTTTGCTCCTCTCAGAAAGAAGGCCTCACAGGCTGGTTTGGAGTCAGGGAAGTGTTAAGTGCCGGTACATGTTTTCTGTTCAGTTTTTTTTAAATAATAATTTTTATTGGTTTTGAGCAACAACATGGAACAGTGCATCACTGTGGTATACAATACAAACTGTCACTTTCCCAGATTTAGCCCGCAACTCATGTATTCGGAATGATCTCAGACCGTCCTTCCAGGCCCCCTGACCTTTGCCAGTGTATTGTCAGTTCAACAAGCCCAACCATTTGCCCCATATGCGTTCATATTTGGCTGGGCAGCTTCGTGCCTCATATACTGATTTTTCTTGGATGGCGCACCAGTCACTCCCTTACACCATTTCGCAATGGATGGAGATGTAGAGTCCTTCCAAGCAGCTGCAATGTCTCTTTTGGCCACCATGATAGCCGTCCCTAGGAACAGTTTATCGGCTCGGAAGCCGTCCATCCCCTCCATCACCCCCAGGAGAAGGGCGAGAGGACTAAGAGCAATCAACAGCCCAGTGTCTCACTCAGTTTGGCCATTATCGCAGCCCAGTATTTAGAGATGGAGGCACAGGACCAAACCATATGAAAGAAGTCTGCAGGTTCTGCCTCACATCGCGGGCATCTCGGGGTCGGTAGGAAGCCCGCACGATACAATCGAACAGGGGTGAGGTACGCGCAGTAGAGATTGTATATTTGAATTAGACGAAGCCTGGCCAATATGGTAAATATCCTAGGGGCCATCAATGCGTCCCTCCAGTCCTCCTCCTCTAAGGGGCCGAGCCAATGTTCCCAGCGGGTCTTGAGAGAGTCTAGGGAGGACGGGGAGTTGTTTAATAGAGACCGATAGATTTGAGACACCCCCCCTTTTCCTAGATTACCCATGAGGAGCTTAGCTTCTAACGGATGAACTCTGGGATTGCAGTATTTTCGGGAACGTGAAGGGTGATAGCGTGCCGGAGTTGGAGGTACTTAAAAAATTGAGTGGAGTGTAGGGAGTACGCTTGCTGCAGGTCTTGGAAGGAAGACAGTTGTCCTCCCTTCCATACATCTCCTAAGTGTGTAATTCCTAAAAGGGCCCATTTCCGGAAACCCATCAAAGTCCCCACCTCTTTCAGCCAAGTACCATGCCAGAGTAATGTAATGTGATTTTGGCCTCCCGGTGAATGTGCCGCAGTGATGAGTTGCTACCGGCAGAGTGTGGGGAATCGGGCCCCATAGAGCATGGCTTGCAACCAGGGAAATCCGAGGCTCTCTAATTCCAGACGGTAGGCCGGATCAGACCATCCACCGTTGAACCAATTGTGGATCACCAAGAAACGGGTGGCTAAATAGTACAAGAAAGGGTGCGTCATCCCCAACCCTCCTTCATATGGAGCCCTCTGGCAGTGTGCAAGGGCTAGTCGTGCCCTCGAGCCACCCCAGAGGAAGGTCACAATCACACCATCTAACCCGCGGAACTAGCTACCCGGAAGGTGGATTGGGAGATTTTGGATCACATATAAGAGGCAGGGGAGTACCATCATTTTGAATAGGGCGATTTTACAGAGAGGATTGAGGGGAAGAGTTTGCCACCGACGGAGGTCTTCTTTTGTGCGCTTAAGCAGAGGGTTAATATTAAGGGACCAGGTCAACTCCGGATGAAGCGTGACCCAGATATCGAGATATTTGAAAGAGAGTCGTTTTAAGGGGATGATTGTCTGCCAATATACACACTCTCTCGAAACATGGAGGGGCACCAAGGTTGACTTGGCCGGGTTAAGGTGCAAGCCTGACACTTCCTCGATAGATTGGAGGCCTCTAGGGCCAGTGTGCGCTGGGTCCGCAAGGAAGAGCAGGACGTAATCCACATATAAGGCAATGCGGTCTTCATGGGGGCCCTGCCAGCGCCATCCTTGTATCTGCCTGTCTGCCCGAATGAGACAAGCTAAGGGCTCAATAGTCAGAGCAAAGAGATGGGGAGAGAGAGGGCACCCCTACCGGGTTCCTCTCCTGATAGGGAAGACCTCTGAAAGTGCCCCGTTGATGAGGACCCTGGCCGATAGATTTGAGTAGAGGACCCTGACCAGCTTTCTGAATTGCGGGCTGAAGCCCGCTCTCCCCAGCACATTACTTAAGTATAGCCAAACAACCGTGTGAAAGGCCTTTTCAAAATGGAGTAGCAGTAGGGCCAAATAAGGGGAGAGGAGGTGGCGATGGGCGAGGCCACGTGTAGGCCTAGCTGACAGTGAAGTTGCGGTTCATATCGGATTTAGAATATGGATGTGCTCAGACTTAAAAACAGGATGGAATGAATACAGAAATAGACGCCTGCCTCTGAGCAACCCGGGAACGTTTGAAAGAAATTCCCCCCGGCATAAATTACGAAGCGCACTGCAGTAATTTCCGTTGAGAAATTCTGGTTACCACGCAAATAGGAGTCAGAGCAGCAGCTCTGTCCGAGAATCAGGCAATCAGAAATCGCTGACCATTAACATGAAGCCCTGATGAGAGTCCCGGTACCAGAGGACTTTTTTTCAACACGGAGGAATTTGAATAAACCTGTTGTGACGTGAGGGATTTGTATTGAATAGTATGCCCCACGCACACACTCTAAATATTTTCCCGTGTTAGGCACATGTATGACCCCAAAAACAAGATAGCGATAAGAGTATTCTAGTTTCTGATGTGATGATGCTAAAGTCCAACGTTTTTGTATATAAATGTGTTTGTATATAAGTATTTCATGCACTGTCTATTGTGAATTGTCATAAGTATTTTTCATGTTTTGTATGTTAATTTGAAAAATGTGTGTCTCTTCACTTCTCATGCAACTAAAATCTTTTGGGTAAATATAAACAATTGCAAAGAAAGGAATGGTTTAATAAAAATTCCATTCAAACAGAAAAGATAGTGGTCTGTTTGTGGCTCAAAAATAATAAGAGCATAACGTCAAACGGAGCCAGGTTCTCCTTTTTGTATTCAATTTAGTACGGCCCTACCTGGTTCTGGTCCTTTGGGCCTATCCCCCCCAGTTTTTGTTGTACTTCGATGCGGCATGAAGCCACTCTGATCAGGGTGTATGAGAGTATGGAGTACCCTCTTAAGACAGGTGGCGAGAATAGTTGCATATATTTTAATTTCAGTGTTTATAAGGGAGATCGGGTGGTAGTGGGAAAATGAGGTCGAGGGAGAGTCTGTTTTAGGTATAACCACGACCGTGGCCATGTCACTTTCGGGGGGAAAGGCGCCTCTCTCCAACAGCTCCTCAAATAGGGCGTGTAGTCGTGGGATCAGGATTTCTCGGAATGCCGAATAGTACTCCACTGGGAGACCATCCGGACCGCGGGTCTTACGGGCAGCGAGTAGCAAGATAGCCTCTCCAATTTCTTCGCCTGGGCCTCCCTCCCGGAGAGCCTTAGAAGGGGGATTTCCTGCAGAAAGAGAGAGCTAGAGACCAGCGTCTGTGACTGGTCCGCCGAGTAGAGCTCCGTGGCGCCTTGGGTGCAAGTGCACGGTGGGCGCGCTCCGCGACAAACCATGTCGAAAGTGCGCTCGGGGGCATCCAGGATTTGATCCAGTCCTCGATGAAAGTGTTCATTTGTATAGGTTCCGCCCCTTCAGGAAGGCCCACCAGGCGGATATTATTATGACGTGACCGGTTTTCAGCGTCTTTAGCCCGTCTATGTAGATCAGTCGTATGAGATAGAAGCTGCTTGACTTGCGCCTTTAATGTGGAGACATCGTCCTCAACCTCTTACAATCGGGATTCTGCTTCCGTTATTCGGGCAGTGGCATTGCAAAGGTCCTGACGGATAAGGGCTACGTCTACCCGAACTTCCCCAATCTTAGTCTCCATGGACTCCTGGGAGGGTTTTATGGCTTGCAGGATGGTAGCTAGGTCTCCTTCCGAGTGATTGAGCGTATTTGGCACAGTCTCCATGGCTGGGACCACCTGTATCATATTGCTCCATACGGGTATGGGTTGATGGAGGCTTCGCCCCTCTGCCTTTCCCCATGTCTGCACAGTATCGAAGGGAGGACGGTGTGGATTTGCCGCGTGCGTGGAGACCAAGCACCCTGCGCCCCTTTTGCCCACAGTGGTTTAAACAATCGTACAGCTCGTGTCCACGCCGTGCCCCCGGGCAGGGGCCCAGACACCTCCCTGCGCAGTGGCGGCCTAGTCAGGTCACTGGCCATGTGCGCCAGCCACCATGTGTCTAAGGAATGGGAAGTCTCGGGAGAGGCGGGTCCAGCCCAGGGGGTGACGGGTGGATGTCCTAGAGATGAGTCTCAGCACTTCATGTGTTCGGAGGAGGGGGGGACCCCAGCATGTTGCTGCATTCACCACTTAAACTCGTGCTTTTTCAAGCCAGATCTGTCCATCCACTCTTCGGTTCATACCTTGATTCAGTCCAGGATCGTGAGGGCCTCACCAAATCTCCTCAGGGCACCGCCCTACCGATATCATCCGCATCTTGTCAGGCCTGTGGAGGATGAGGGGAGAGCGCCCTCCCGTGTCGGTCCCACACCATCGAGGAGCCCGAGGCCCCCGGAATCCGTTAGCGTTGGAGGAATGCCAACTCCTGCGGGCCTTAGGCCACGGCCCGGGTCCATCGATGTCGGTGCCAATCAGTCCACCTTACCAGGCCCACACGGGAGCGCCCTCCTGCCAAACACAGGCCGAATGGCGTCGCCGCCTCTCTTTATTACAACAGGAGGGAGCTGGGTCTGCCCTACGGCGGTACCCAGCGGGATTACCCGTCTCTTGCGGGCGATGCTCTCAGCCAGCCCCAGCCTCAGACCAAGGGCTCATGATCCGCCCGTGCCAGTTCGCCCCTCTGCAGGGGCCTTTATCTCTAAAAAGAGGGGGTGGGGGGACCAGGCGCGGATGTGTGTTCCCGCCGATCATGGGCCGATCAGTTGGCCTGCCACCCCCTCGCTGGGACAGGAGGAAGCAGGGTCGGCCGCACGGCGGCCTCCAGCAGGCACCCGGTCCCCTGCGATCGCCACCCTCGACCAAGCTCAGTGCCTCTCGTCTGCCTTGCCGAGACGTCCTCTGACTGCAGGCCAAACCCCTCAACAACAAGGGCGGCTGAAAGCAAGGGGGCTGCCTCCGCACCACAGGGCGGTTTGGCAGCCCAGCAATCCTCCGCCGGCGTCTCACCTCACCTCGGGACCAGCTCCAGCCCGGCCCGTCACCTCTCACTCGTCGGCCGCCATCTTGCCCAACCGCGATGCAGGTTCACGGCACGTCGTGTTGCTCACAGAGCCCTTATGGCTGGAGGCATCATCAACGGAGGACAGTCGGTTCTTGGGGGTCCCCGCGACTCCCGGCGGAGGCCGGCTGTGCCCCACAGTCCAAAACCAGCAAGCCCTTCAGTCTTTGGCTATGCCGCCGCCATTTTGCTGTAGCCCAGGCCCCACCATGGATCGGCACTGCAATCTCGCTCAGGGTCCGCTTCAAAGCGACGCACTCAGCAAATGTGGGCACCTCGACATCTGGGGTGCTGTGGCAGGGTGCTCGTCACTGGAGGAGTGGTAGGATGAGAGCGGATGAAAGAGGGGTCCGGAGCACTCTTAGAGTGTGACCGCCATCTTGACGCTTGAAACCACGCCCCCTTCTGCTCAGTTTTACCATCATCTTCACGGTTATAGTGAGTTGTAGATGCTGAAAATGTGCACAGGACACTAAAAGCAATTGTGCCCATTGTTCCCCCATTTCAAGTCTCAAATGAAAAATCGCCCCAAAAACCGGGCACCCATCCAGAGCAGATTTTTGTTGCAGTTTTTAGCTTTGGGTCTAGACTGTCCTTTAGTCTTATGGGGCTCATGTGCGAATTGTAATTTTTGTCTGAGATTTATGTTCCTTTTTATGTTTTAGTAAAGTGTAAAATATCAGGTTTCAACTATTTCTTTAAAGCACTCTTAATTCCATTTAATTGAATATAAAGGTTTATACGTTTATTTGAGAACAATGTCATTATTTTTTTTTTTAAAACATATTTTGAGAAGGAGGGTACTTTGAAATCCCACTTTCTGATTTAGTTAAACTTTGTTTTCTCTCTTCACAGGTGGGACGGAACCAAAACCGCAGCCGCTGTCACAAACTCGTACACAGCCGGAGGAACAACCTGGTGTGTCCAATGTGAAAGACCCTAAGCAGCAAAAGACGAGCAAATAACCATGAGAACAGAGACGAGACTACAAATCCTAGGTTATTACCATCTGAAAATAATAAAAGAATATAAAAGGAAGTGCTGGCTTCGTGATTTCACACTCTGCTGCCAGCTCTAAGTGCTACTACACTAAAGGGGGTTCTGTCGGACTCTCCCAAAAACATTTACTATTGTAAAGATATGCTGCATATGAAGCACAAAGGAGAAAGGAGTAAAAAAAAACTATTTATGAAAAAGAATTACTAAACAAAATATTGTATACAAATACATTGATGAGGGTGCTTCGTGATAAGTGCAAAAGGACCTCGTGTAAAGTGTCAATCAATGTGTAATTCACAATAAGATGAATTGACAAATTATTCCACAATTATTTCAACAGCCTGGTCAACAGTCCAAA
Source organism: Calotriton arnoldi (assembly GCA_963921515.1). Taxonomy (NCBI): domain Eukaryota; kingdom Metazoa; phylum Chordata; class Amphibia; order Caudata; family Salamandridae; genus Calotriton; species Calotriton arnoldi. Next base: position 2,444,466 of record CAWUFW010000243.1, read on the forward strand.
TTCATTAAAGTCCAGTATTGGTGGGATTGAGTATTATGTTCACCAAATTATTAACCCAACAAGTTGTCACAAGGATCCAGGCAGGAAATTCCGTCGACGTTGCGATCTGCCACACAGAAGTGTCAGTAATACAGCAAAGGGTCTTCATCAGGACAGTCAAAAGGAACACCCAAGTCATCTGTAAAACAGTACTGTGAGAGCCGAGGAATGCCAAATCATCATTTATGAAAAAACATCACATGGGAATCTGGTTTTAATTAAGATCCCAGTGTGGACACATCTGAGCGGGCTCCTAATGGATGCGTAATAGCTCTATCACATTTCTACAAATATCGCATCCAAACGAGAGCTGACTTCCGATGCGGTATTTATTGAAAGGTCTGTGTAGTCAGGAGTACATAGTGGGAGTTGAGGAGCATGAAGGAGTTGTAGGGTCATTGTTGTTGAAGTGTGGTGCAGTCATGATGTTTGATGGACAGTCACAATGCTCCCTTGTTTTTGGTTCCAACAGTCGATATGATAGATTCTGTGCTCTTATGGGAACAGGGCATACAATATCCAAAGGCATAACATTAACATAACATGTATTTGTTGAGTGCATGCTAACTCTGAGGGAGATCTTGGTGCTGAAATAACAGGACCCGGTCTCTGTAAGGAAGATAGCATCAGGGTTTTTTGTGGCGGTGTGATCTGCTGTGACTACTGCGTTAAGGTCATGGAGTGAGTACTGATTAAAGAGGAGTTAATGAGGATGTCAGTTAAATGTGTTTATGTGGTGTGCAGGGTTGTAGCATTTGCATGTGTGTGTGAGATGGCTGGTAGATATATAAAGAGAAGACACATTATTTTTTTGATTAGGGGACTTGGGATGCTGTATGAGAGAGTCAGGAATACAGTGTTGCACCCCCACTGGTCCCTAACAGGCCAAAACAGGTGAATAACTTGTCTTTGTCAGCCCTTTGTTTGATGCATCTCTGCGAGGATACCATGAGGCATTTGAGATTTAAGCTTTTGGTTTGGTGGCAACATATTCCTTACTTGGCTTAGTGGTCTGTGTGGAAATAATCTCAAGTAGGTGAGCAGTCCAAGAGTCACAAGTACCTCCTATCCCTGGAGGCCAGAACCAACCAAAGGGGCATCTTGTGACCAAAGGATGATGAACCTCATTTACAAGATCAACCTGCAATGCTGAAGCTTCCAGACTTTCCCCCTCCCCTTTCCTGGCCCATTACTCACTGGAATGACTACCACACACGTTAACAGGTAGTTAAGTAGGGCAACCTCCCTTGGGTTTCTACCCTTGTTTTGGGTGTTTCCTGACAGGAGACTCCCAGCTCCACTCCACATTCTTGCTAGTACCTTGTAACAAAGACCTTGGCTGTACCAGTCTGAGTGTAATAACATAAAAAGAATGTTGCCTTGCGGCTAGAGCGGTTGACTTCGGAGCTGGAGAACTGGGTTCAAGTCTCGGCAGGGATGCTCAACATCCTGTGATCCTTGGCAAATCACTTAATCTTCCCGTGCCTAACAAAAAAATTAATGTGTCCGTCTGTAACGCAACTGGTCCTCATGTAAAGCGCTCTGATACCTTCGGGCCTAGTTCGCGATATATAACCTCCCCCCCTCCCCCCAAAAAAGGGCAGAACTGGTCTTAGAGCTGATTGTTGGAATACACAACTAATTTCTGCAACTTTAGCATAAATATGCGGCAGAAGCTTCCATTCAGTCTGCAAAAAAATTCTCTGTCTGCACCTGTGGTGTTGTGAAAGTCTCTGTGCTTCAAGGTTGGGATAGTCACTGCTACGTTCCAACTCCCCTTGCCCCTTTGGGACCAAATGCATGGAGTCTTACAACAAGACTACCAGGAGAGGCTGCCTGAACCCAGTTTGGGGGCAAGAGCTGTGGTCTGCTCAGTAGGGGCTCTGAAGGTGCCTTGCCCAAGGGAGACACTGCTCAGGAGACAAGCTGTGATCAAGCCTAGGTGATATGAGCCTAAAATGTCTGCTGCAGCACCCGGGTATAACCTGCACCACTCTGTGATGGTGAGGCCTAGGAGCCCCGAAGGGTGTCTTCAGTTAGTCAGTTAGTTTGAGCAGTTTGTGTGCCCTCGTGGAAGGAGGGTACTGGTGAGCTCAAGTCTGTTGAGTTCTGTTGCAACACCTGAGTACCAAGAAGACACAAGACATTAAAAGAAACTCAACCACAATCTGAAGTCGAAGCAGAAGATAAGTCAGAGTATCAGAGGAGCGCAAGGTAAATAGTTTTATTTATTTATTTACTTACTTTACTCCTGCCTGTCGTATGTCCGACTCCACTACCCCCCCCACCCAGCCCCTCCCCCGCCTCACCGCCCCGCAGCACTCCCTCTGCGAGCCGCCACTGCCAGCGGCTAATAAAGAACTGTGACACCAGGAGCATCTTAGGAGTTTTTCCCACAAGCACACTCTAAGCTTTCTTCATCAGTAATAGTTGGTGGATATTAGTAACGCTCAACTTAATTTGTTGTTTCTTTTATGTACAGTATTAAATAATGTGTGATTTATGTCAAGTACATTCTCTTTTTCAGACTCCGCACTGGCTGGCGACTTAGGTATAGACAACTAACAGTTGGTTTATTGAGTTATGAGTCTCTAGCCCCACCACCTCCCTGAGTAAACCTTGGACTACCCAACTTCTCTAACCTAAGGATCTAATCTTAAGGGTGTGTACTTGGTACTCAGTTTTGCACTCAGCTGTAAGTTTAAACCGTAGGACTTCAGTGGTAAAATGCTCTGTTTGTCACAATCTGAACTCAGTAACCCCTGTCTGTCGTGGGATTCCTGAAACAGTTCGCACAGGCATTCAAAATCGTGACTACTGCACAGTTTACGAATCCATACAACTGCCACTGGATGTCTTCAGCAGATAATGAAGACTCACACTACATCGAAAGCATCTATGCTTTGTGGTTACAGCATTTGTTACATGTACAAGGTGTTGCCCTTCGGGCTCAATACATATCTCAGGCGTCTGACAAAGGTTATGGCGATGGCACAAGACAATTTGTGGTATCCAGCTATTCACATGCATCCTTCCCTACTCAATTGGCTGAAACTGCAAACCATTTCAACAAATTCTTAAAGTCAATTTCCTATCTAGGATTATAAGTGAAAAAAGAAGTCCACACTGATCTCAACTCCGCAATCCGCGGAGTGCTTCTTGACTCTTTCGAAAGTAGTTCTTTCGTCAGATGTAGTGTCATCCCACCTTTCAGCAGACAGTGCTTCATTTTCAGAAGAGAGAAACAACATCTGGCTTGTGATCCCAGAGGCTTCTGCGACTGAAGAAGTCACCCAGTCTTTACCTACCAACACATTCAAAAATCGTCTAGACTGATCACTAGTATCTGTGCAGAGAATAGAGTTGAGAGCTTACTGGAGGCCTTGTGTTGTCCGAAGAGGATGAATCATTGAATGCATGGTCAGGTGACATGTTCTGAGACTCCTTGCTCAGCGCATGGCTGAGCACATGCTCTGCCAGTAGCACTCTGGTGTCTCCATGCTCACAGTTAACTGTTGGGGTTCAGGGCATGAATAGGGATAGCAGTACCATGGAATGCAGCGCTTGGATACAGACATGAAACTTGGGCTTCTTTGTCACTCCCAAGCGAACATGCTTGACTTAATGAGGGTGTGGTCAAGGCTTATAACAGGCCCTCTCCAAGATGGTAAACAGTCCAAGGATGTTGTCAGAGGATCCTAAACAAGGATGAATTAAAAGCTTTTCTGAGATATCAGTTCATGTTAGACCATGTATAAGAAGGCAGTTCTAACTGAGGAATGCATCACAGTGCATTTGTTGCCTGTTTTTCGTCACATTCATCTTCCTCTTGCTTCCATTATTGTCCTGGAGTTTTGCTCATTAGAGCTAGTTTCTTCTACTGGTCTTTGGCCTGACTCTTTTGCTCCTTCCTGTTACTTCAGGAGGAATGTGGTTGTTGCCATTGTCATCATTTCTAGTCTTCTTCTTCTATCAAGATTCATAAGCTTGCCAAGGAGTCCCCACACCCCCCTTTGTGGGTATTTCTTATTTGGGGCACTCTTAAGGAGACACTTGACACCTTTCACATATACTCTCCTATGCAGGTTGGCAGTGCTGCAACTGGGAGGAGTCGCTCTTTCTTTGGGCAGTCTAGAAGGGGACTCCCTAGACCATTCAAATGTTTAGTTTAGTCTTTGACATCACCCTACGCATTATCTCAGCTCCAATAGTCAACCAACCACCCCCTTACCATGTTCTGTTACAGATAACTACATTGACTGCCCCCTCTGCCAGTATTAGGACTTTTGTTACATGGATTGAGTTCACCCTCAATTGCCTCTTTGGTGATATCAACCAGGTCCATAACTACTTTGACTTACTTAGGCAATGCCATGTCTTTTGACCTGTTCCATGACATTCCCTAATCCATGTTTAAGTCTCAATACTTCATCCTGCTACAAAAACACATATATACTCATCTCGTCACAAATGGAGGAGAACCCCCACACTAAAGCACATTTGTGACTAAATGTTGGCCTTTAAGCAACACGCGTGGGCTTTTAAAACCTCGTCAGCTCCCAACACACATACTTACAACTCTAGGTCCCCTCCATCACCATGACTCAGTCACTTCTCTTGGACTCTAACTTTGCCTCCTGCTTTGTCTCTAAAATGTCCACTACATGCTCCTTGACGCTCCTCACAGACCTCCCATCAGTCCTTTACAGCACTACTCCTCCCTGTTGTAAAATCAACCTCAGCTTGTTTCTTTACTTCAGCTTCTCTAAGTGAGCTCCTTGCCAAGCTTAAGACCGCTGTCCCACCCTGAACAATATCTGACCTTCCAACCCACCTAGCGTCACTTGGCTCTTTCCTCCACAGTCCTCTCTTGTCCAGCTTGCCTTTTCAACCACGCTAATCATTGTTGCAAAAATGCTGCTGCTCTGCCTTTAAGGAAAATTACTATTGACCTCTCCTGCCCCTTAGCCACCCTAGTTCTCAAAACACGAGAACGATTGGTATTCAGTGATTTCACAAAACTAAAAGCTGCCCAGGCACCAGTATTCCTTCCAGACTAACATTGCTTCAAGCAAGCAAGCACAATAATCTGTATGAGGACTTGCCAGGTACTCCCCACCCCCAAGAAAACCTTGGCAAGATTGTGGCCAAACAGTGCATTTACAGCACAGTTTTTCAGGGGTTGCAGGCAGTTGTAAAGAGGAACTAATGCACTTTATGCAATTGCAACACCTTAGTCTGCCACTCTACCGAGGACCTCTATTTCTTAATAGCAGCGAATGATGTGTGTTACAATAAGAAAATTGCATGCCTTATACAGAACACTGGGAGATGTATTATTCTCACAGAAGGCCTCTCAAATACACTGTGCACCAGTGAAACAAACTGGGCTCTCATGATATACCACTATACTGAACTGCGCCATGCACTGCTATTTCACTAGTGGGATATCCGTTGAGTTCTCACAGTGCTTCACTGTTTTGTCTTGTCCATGTCCTGACATCCCTGAATTGAGATATTTGTAGCAGCCCTGCCAAGTGCCACGCATCAGGGGTTACACTAACGCATTTTAGTGCTGGTGTCTGCATCACTGCACTAAAATGCATTAGTCACACAAACTAGCTCCTAGCAGCGCAAAGAGGAGCTGCAGGCAGTGAGTGGTAATAAAGCAGCCAGCGCCACGCTTGCTGTGCGCTGCTAGTGCTCCCTTGGGCAATGAGAATAATAAGCAGCTGGGCTCACATCAAGGAGAGGTGTTAGACTAGTTGCCGGGTGATGGCATGGGCCTGGCTGGTTTAGAACTTACTGCTGTTGCTTTATAACAAACAAACTAAGCTGCAGCCTCTGGACCACGTGGAGCAGGCACAACACTCTTTTAAAACATAAACACAGGTTCCGGGACCAGCCTCATGTAGATCTGGCGCCTTCTCTGTTGCAAGCCCGCAGGCCGGCAGCTGGTCCTAATTGTTTTTCCCCTTTGCTTCCATGCCCCACCCAAACTGAAGTCTGCTGGACTGACTGGACTGTGGTGGTCCTAGTGGCGCAGGATGTCTTTCATTTCACCCTCGTGGTCAATAGGTATTAATCACTAGGGGCCATATGCACGAAAGCATTTAGCATTTCTTAACGGACCAAATCGCTATTTCAGGCTGTTAAGAAATGCCAAATTGCCTTTTCTAATGTATAAAGGCATATATGCAATTGCAAAATGCGATTTCTACCCAGTAGAAATTGCATTTTGTGATTACCAATATAGGAGATCGCAAATAGAGATTCCCTATTTGCGATTTCCTAAGGACATGTACAAAGCATTTCCTAAATATGAAATGGGCATTTAGGAAATGCTGTTCTGATGGTAACCATGTGCAATTTAAAATAAACTCCCAAAATGTTTTTTAAAGTGCACTTGCCCCGAGGGCATTGGAGCGCTTGACACGAGCACCACATACCTGTACATTATATTTAAGGGGGGCCTAAGGCCCATAGATACAAATTTGTTTGCATTTCCTAATATGCGACTTCCTGTTAGGAAATCACAAATTAGGAAATGCAAAACCATTCATACCTTTGGGCCTTAGGCCCATAGGAACGAATGGGTTTGCATTTCCTAAATAGCGATTTCCTAATAGCGATTGCGACTCTTTAGGAATCGTTATTAGGAAATCGCTAAGGCACACCCCCACAAAACAACACCTCATGGAACATATTCAAAACCTTTGAGGAAAGAGAAGGTCTCAAAATTCTAACAGCACTGAAACCTTCAAACCAGTTCAAAGACCCTTTGTCATTGAATTTCTTCAGTGAGATCAAGTCGTCTATACTACCTCTCTGGACCAAGATAGTAAATGCCTCACTCCTTCAAGGCACTTTCCCAGATTGCCTAAAGTCTGGGCAGGTAACCCCTATGGTAAAAAAGTGCACGGCAGATCATGCGGACCTAAACAACTTCCACATGGAACAATTCCAACTTTTAGATCGATGCCAATCCAGCTTCCACCAGGGACACAGCACTGAATCAGCTCTAGCGTACATAGTGGATGATGCACTAAAAATGGTAGATCAAAACGAATCATGCCTTCTGATCCTCTCGACCTAGTCAGGGTTCGACACGGTTAAACATGACAACCTCCTGCACTTATTGGAACATAGGATGGGGCTATCTGATAGAGACTTCTAGGTGCAGATTCCTTACTTTAGAATTTCCCAGGCATCAGGCTAGGTCCGGAAATTTTAGCTCAAGCAATACCCCTTGCGTGCACCTTTGAGTGGCTCCATTCGGCTCCTGGTGATTTCGTCTGCTATAAGCTCCTCCCACGCGCGCAGACGTCAGTTCTTTTCTTTATGTGCCAGTTAAGCATCGATCCTGGAAGAGCTACCCCTACTGTCACTTTTTGACAGGCCTTTTTGTCAAATTCGGAAGTTTTTTCCATTGTGTGTCGAGGGATATCTTAGAGGAAGTCAGGTTTTAAACCGTGTGGCGCCTGTCACTGTGTCATGTCGGTTATCAATCCCCACCTTGTCTGCCTTTGGTGTCTCGACCGCGACCTGATTCGAAATCGGGCTCAGACTGTTGGGCTATGGCTCTGAAGGCCTTGCGTTAGCGGGCTATGAAGCTTCTTGCAGCCCAGCAGTCAACACCATCCAGCGAGACTCCGCGGAGATCCCGATCGAAGAATAGGAGGTCGTGGGACCGCTCCCGGAGCCCCAAGTCCTCTTCCACCCACTCACGGTCCTCTGGACACTCCGGGAAGCGGCACAAGAAAAAGAAGAAGTCTAAGTGGACTTTATCTTCGCCTCAACTGTCGTCCGTCGACGAACGAGGTAAGGAGCACTGACGCTCTAGGCACTGTTCTGCAGACCCGAGGCCAGGGTCGACTTCGCGCCTCCCTCTATTTCCGGGAGCCAGAGAGATCCCCGCTCAAATTAAAGAGTTTTACGAGTCCATGCGCCTCGTATTTGAGCAGACCGACCCCTCTGGTGAACCTTCAAGCCCCGCGGGGGTCAGGAGGGGGCCCATCGGATCTGACATCGTCGGCTCCGGCCACGACGCCGGTTGGGCCTCGGGGATCCGATTCTGGATCCGGGACAGCGCCTGTTGTGCCAATATGACCTTCCCCGGCGCCAGACCCAAAATCGGTGCCTACGGAACAGCCGGTGCCCACCAGCGGTTCAAGCCCCATCCTTATCCCCGGCAACATGGAGTCGATTTGGCGTTGCTCAATGCCGATTCAGGATACGGTAGAACCCAGGGGTTCTATGTTGTCGCCTGAGCATTTTCTTGAAGGGTCAGGCACGAGAGAGGATTGAGAGGGGTCTATGGACTCTTTGGAGCACCAGGGTGCAGAGTAGATGGACTGGAATGAGGAGCTTGGGAGGCCAGTAGACTGGACACATCCCCAGATACTGGCATGCTATCTCCGCCTACTGTGGCTATGGAGGAGGGTGCTTCCTATGCCATGGTAGTTAGGAGGGCAGCTGAGGTCCTTGGATTGGAGTTGCCCTATGTGCAGGTCAGGACTAATCTCCTGACCGAAGTGCTTCAGCCTGGGACTTCCACCTCTGAACCCCTATTGCCCTTAAATGAGGCACTTACTGATGTCCTACTAGGCAAGTGGTCCAAGCCCAGTACAGGGGCTCCTGTGAATAGGACAGTTGCACGCCGCCATCACCCAGGCCCGAGTGACCCAAAGTTTCTCAGCAAAACACCCCACCACTGAGAGCTTGGTGGTGAAGGCTTCTACCTTCCAGGGCGCATTCCCTTCATCCCCTCTGGATAGGGAATCCGAGAGGTTGGAATCACTTCGGAAGAAGATGTTTTCTTCCTCTAGCGTGGCATTGCAGTCAGTAAATACCTCATGCTTATTGGGCCGTTTCTCCCATTCCCTTAGGTAGACGGTTGCGCAAGTGCTTCCACAAGTCCTGGAGGAGGCCCAGGCTGTGCTCTCTCAAGTGGTTAAGGACGGCAGGGATGCAGCAAAATTCGCCACCAGGTGTGGACTTGACAGCAGAGCAATTTCATAGATGGTGGCCTATGGATTCTCTGGTGATGTCCAGGTTAAATTGATGGACATGCTGTTTGATGGTTTTCGTCTGTTTGGTGAGAAGGCAGATTTGGCCTTGGAATGGTTCAAGGCTCCTCGTGCTACGGCCAGATCCTTGGGCCTTTCTACTACACCTCATGGCCAGTCTAGATTTGCCACTTTCATGGCAATGGAAGGGGTTTCCAGCTGCGCTAGCCCTATCCCAGCAACCGTCCCGTACAGACTTCCCAAGGTGTGCAGGGACGTGGTCGCGGCTCATTCTAACCTAGGAATATAGGCCAGAAGTCATCAGCCACCCTGCCCTCGGCAGCCGCAGCCTCCAAGCACTCCTAGTATGATTCTGCAAGACCACACCAATCCAATGGGAGGGAGAATCCATCATCATCGCCCCCACTGGAGGTCCATAACATCGGGCAAGTGGGTCTTGCAGATCATTTAGGAGGACTATTCTCTGCCTTTCCTTTCTTTTCCTCCTCCCATTCCGACAAATCAAGAACGATTGGCGGAGGATCATTTAAAATTGCTCCAAGAGGAACTTACAGCTCTCCTGGCCAAGGGAGCAATAGAGAGGGTCCCGGTTTCAGAAGTAGGCAGTGGCTGTTATTCCCGCTACTTTCTGATTCCGAAGAAGAACAAAGGGTTACGACCCATTTTAGATCTTCGGACCGTCAATCTCTTTCTCAAGAAGAAGTTCAAGATGCGTACTTTAGCTCAGGTGTTGTCTTCCCTAGATCAAGAAGATTGGATGGTAGCGTTGGACCTGCACGATGCGTGTTTTCACATCCCTATCCTGCCGGCCACAGGCGTTACCTGCAGTTCAAGGTAGGCCACCAACACTTTCAGTTTACTGTGCTCTCCTTCGGCCTTGCCAGTGCCCCTCGGGTGTTCACAAAGGTGATAGCAGTGGTTATAGCTCATCTGCGCCGGTTAGGGGTTTTAGTCTTCCCCTACCGCGACGACTTGCTGTAAAAGGCATCCTCGCCCCAGGCTGTTGTCTCCCACCTTCAGACTATGGCAAACCTCCTGCATTCGCTGGGGTTTTCTATAAACGTGCCTAAGTAAGACCTGAATTCTTCTCAGATGCTGCCTTTCATCGGAGCTGTTCTGGACACAGTGCAGTTTCGGGCCTATCCTTCCGAACAGTGAGTCCAGGATATTCAGGTTATGATTCCGATGTTTCAGCCTCTATCCTGTATTTCGGTGAGACTGACTCTGATGCTGTTGGGCCTCATGGCGTCCTGCATCCTGTTGGTAAAGCATGCCAGGTGGCGTATGCAGGCTCTGCAGTGGGACTTGAAGTTCCAGTAGGCACAGCATCGGGCAGATCTCACCGATGTGGTCCAGATCTCGGAGAGAACTGCGAGAGATCTGCAGTGGTGGTTAACAAACCGCGATTGGGTCGAGGGCAGACCCTTCTCCCTTCCCCAACCAAATCTCACAGTAGTGACAGATGTGTCACTCCTGGGATGGGGCGGACATCTGGGAGAGGTGGAGATCAAGGGACACTGGTCTCTGGCGGAGTCGGGCTCCACATCAATTTGTTGGAGCTTCATGCGATTCGGTTGGCATTGAAAGCATTTCTTCCCTCTGTCAAGTGTGGGTGTTCACGGACAACACAACCGCCTTGTGGTACTGCAACAAGATGGGCGTGGTGGGGTTGTGGACCCTATGTCAAGAGGCCCTGCGTCTCTGGTCATGGCTGGAACAACAGAGCATAACCCTGGTGGTTCAACACCTGGTAGGTTCTCTGAATGCCAGGACAGACAAACTCAGCCGTCGATGCCTAAAGGATCACAAATGGCGTCTTCAGTCGGAGGTGGCGCAAGCTCTTTCAGCAGTGGGGAGAACCTTGGTTAGGTCTGTTCACCTCCGAAGAGAATGCGCAATGTCAGCAGTATTGCGTGCTTGAGTTTCCAAGGCGGCTCTCGCTCAGCAACGCTTTTCATTGTGAGTGGAGCTCAGGCCTGTTGTACGCTTTTCCGCCCATACCACTTCTGCCCAGAGTTCTGAGAAAGATCAAGAACAACCGGGCCCAAGTCATCCACGTGGCTCCAGACTGGGCAAGGAGAGGCTGGTATCCAGAGCTTCTGAAAATGAGTATTGATCCTCGGATCAGGTTGCCTCTTTGGAAGGATCTTTTGTCGCAGCAACAGGGGAGGGTCCTCCACCCGAACCTGTCAACTCTCCGTCTCCATGCGTGGAGATTGAGTGGTGGCAGTTGATGGCTTTTGACCTTCCTCCCGAAGTATGCAATGTTATTTTGGCAGCCAGGTATCCCTCCACTAATACAGTATACGCCTGCCGTTGGCAAACGTTTGTATCATATTGTGACCCTCTTTCTGCTCTTCTTTTTATTCTAACCCTCGCCGAGCAGGGCTCTGCGTTGGGTACTCTTAAGGGTTATCTTTCTGCTCTATCCGCTTTCTTGTGGCTGCCAGACAAACCCTCTTTCTTTAAGTCTCCAATTGTAAATAGGTTCTTGAAAGGGCTGGGTCACTTGTTTCCGCACACGCCCTTTGTCATGCCACAGTGGGACCTTAACTTGGTCCTCACTTTCCTTATGTGTGCTCCCTTTGAGCCTTTGCACAACTGTCCCCTCCGGCTGCTTACCATCAAGACAACCTTTCTAGTGGCGATAACATCTGCCTGGAGGGTGAGTGAGTTGCAGGCACTATCATGTAAGCCCCCCTACATGATGAATTTTCCAGATAAAGTGGTGCTTCTCACCCATGCTTCATTCTTGCAGAAGGTGGTGACCCCATTTCATCTGGGTCAGTCTGCCACGCTGCCCACCTTCTTTGCTCCTCCGCATCCCTCTAAAGAAGAGGAGCGTTTTCACCATCTGTACCCAAAAAGAGTGTTGTCATTCTACCTTGCCCGCACAAAGGAGTTCCGGGTGGATGACCAACTCATTGTGGGGTACGTGAGAGCTAAGAAATGTCAGGCAGTACAGGAAAGGACCATTTCTCGCTGGGTCATTCTCTGCATAAAAATCTGCTATGCTTTGGCTAAGAAGCAGCCCCCTGATGGATTAAGAACCCATTCCACCAGGGGAAAGGCTGCTAGTACGGCCTTGACATGGGGTATCTCAGTCCTGGACATCTGCCAGGCAGCAACGTGGGTGTCTCTGCCCAAGTTTGCCAAGCACTACTACCTCGACAGTCAGGTTCGCAGGGATGGGCATTTTGCCTGTTCGGTCTTACAGGACTTTCTAGTGTGAGGAATTTGTCCGCAGCCCACCGCCAGTAGGGTATGGCTTGGGTATCTATTCTAAGGTGAGGAATCTGCAGCAAGAAGTCTCTTATCAGATGAACAAGTTACTTACCTTTGGTAATGCATTATCTGGTAGAGACAATATCTAGCTGCAGATTCCTAACAGACCCACCCATGCCTCCCCGCTCTGCAGACTTATTCTTTAGGGCTAGGGTTGCTCCCTTTTTTCAGGGTCCTAGTTTTGGCACACACTTTTGTCAAGTCACTTCATGGCTGCGCTTCTGATGTTGAAAAGCGAAAAGTACTGACGTCCACGTGCCTGGATGGCGCCTAGATAGGTGACCGGGATGTCATAACCGACACTAACGAGGCAACGACATTACGCAGAGCCGAATGAAGCCACCCGACGGCACGCGCAGGAAATATTGCTCGAGCAAAAGTTCCGGATCCAGCTGACGCCTGGGAAATTCTAAGGTAACGAATCTGGAGCTAGATTTTGTCTCTACCAGATAATGCGTTACCTACCGAAGTTAAGTAACTTGTTCATCAGGGCCCGTCCTAAATTGGTTCTCCTAGTTTCTCCACAACACCACCCAAAAAGTCAAGGTTAATCAGTCCTTGTCCAATCCCACACTAGGGATTCTCAGGGATCAACGCTCTCCCCCAATCTCTTTAACCTATTCATGGAGCCTTTAACTGAAATTCTTTCCATCATCAACTATCACATGTCCACCGATGACACCCAACTGTAATTGAAAATCTCTTCCCTAGAAGATATCTCTGACCTAGAAGATATCCAGTCTCTCAACATAACTCTACTAAAAACCCAAAACTGGCTAACATGCAGCCACCTCAAACTAAATGCTATCAAAACAGAATTCCTCTTAATCGCCCCACCCAATCATTCACCCAATATTGGAGAATAGCTGAAGCAACTAACAGCCCTTAACTGCCTACCACACATTATAGATTCCATGAGATCACTAGGAATGACGCTAGAAAAGAACTTGAACATGCAGGAGCACATCAGTCCTGCCACTGATATAACTTCCAAATGAACATCTTAAGAAAAATAAAACCCTTCCTCCCCCTGGAAGACTTAAAATCAGCTGTTCAAGCCCTAGTGATTTCCAGTTTGGACTATGGAAGCGCAACCCTCTGCAGCCTACCTAGATCTAAGTTGGCTCCACTAAGGTCCTCTCTTACTTCTGCTGCTAGGCTCATCACATGATCTAAAAGATACAACCACATCACTCCTGACCTGAAACCCCTAAACTGACTACCAAATAAAGCAATAATTCAGTTAAAAATTGCCTGTATGACCCATAAAGCCCTACACTTCAAAACCCCGAAGTACAGAGCAGAAAATCTGGAGCTATCGGGTGGCTGCAGCTCATCTAGAAGCACCAGCACCTTACTGTTGAAACCACAGAAAGTTTATAAAAAGAAAACATACAACCGAGCATTCTCTGGTATTGCTTCAAGAATTTGGAACTCCTTGCCCTCCGAAATCTGACCGAACCCTCCAACGGCATAATTTAAAAAGGAAGTTAAAATGCTACTGACAAATTTCTGCTCTAGAGTTCAGGAACGCTACTCACTGGTGCCCAAATGGGCTCAATGCCTACACCCATGTATATTACTTGCCTGTTATATTCTTGTGTATCGAATTGGCAGCCTGGACCTTGTAGTGGTCTCTTCCCTCAACTTTGAGCTTCCACATCCTGTCCCGTTCTCGATTATGTTGTTGTTTGTTTTACTTGTTTCTTCCTTCTTGACCATAGGAAAAGCGCTCTGATACCCTCAAGAGTCATGTTCGTGCTATATAAAACTTAAATAAATAAATTCCATTTTGCATTTCCTTAGGATGCACTATTTAGGAAATGTAAAATGGAAATTTCGTGCATATAGCCCTAGATCTTTCCATGGGCCCTAAGGCATTTAGGATGTTTTGACTCAAGTTGAATCAACAACAATAATCAACTGTGCCCTTCGCTCACAAAATAATGTGTCCACCGGGGTCCTCGTCCGGTCTGGGTGGTTTTACTATATAAAGCAAAAGACTCTGCGCCTGCATGGCTGACGATTCAGAGGAGCACAGCGGGCAGCAGCAAGCACAGAGACTGAGGCACAAACCCCCTGAATGCTCAGCAGCAAAACCCCTGCATGCGGGCCACTCTCAAATGATACACATACTTCTTTGGTAGGTTGGAAGTAATGGCCGCAGTTTATTAGGCATTAATTTACAGCATGTGCCACTCCATTTATTTTATTGGGGGGCGTAAATCACTCACAACAGGTCTATCTTAAATCACTTCTGACATTTTTTACGACATCTGATTATTTATATGCGCCATAAATCCTTTTAACGCCTCATAACATGTCAATTCTGTCAGTCATAAATCTAAATGCCATAAATCATTCCAACGGTTTGGGAGGAAATTAAGTCTGTGAGCTGGCGTTATCACTTTGTGTGGAGTCGGTACTCCTATTAACCTTTGGAGGCTTAACTTGCTACCTATGACTATTTATTGCGTCCTGCCCTCTGGGCTAAGAGTGCTGTGTTTCGTGTACCCCCTCCTCTGACTGTCTTAGCCTGTCGTAAGGCATCCCAAGGTAAGCAGCCTGGCTTGCCATCCCGCCTTTTCGGGTGCGGCCCACCCATCATCCTTGTGCTCATCTCCTTTACCGCCGTCTCGCCTTTCCGTGACGTTTGTTGTTTTTTTTTTGTTCTTTTGTAGGTGTGGGTGGGTTTAATTCGACGTGCTGCCCGGCCACCCAGATGCATGTATGGGGTCCCGGCCATGGCAGCTTCCTTTAAGCCCTGATAACCCAATCAGTCGCTGTTTCATAAATTGCTTTAGCCTCCTATTGGCCACCTGGAGTACATGCCCTTTTCTTGTTTTTTGGCACTCTTTGCACCCTTTACCTTCCCCTCGCCAGGGGGGAGGGGTGGGGGCGTGGTGCCATACCCTGTTTCTCTTTGCACCCTTGCTTGAGCGCGCCCTTTATCTGGGCCTTGGAGGGATTTCTGCTCAGAGCCCCTCTAGCACCCTGCTGGTGCAGGCCTTCGCCCCAAACCCCTGCACGCGGACCACTCCCAAATGATACACATACTTCTTTGGTAGGTTGGAAGTAATGGCCGCAGTTTATTAAGCATTGATTTACATCATGTGCCCTTCTATGTATTTTACTGGAGCCATAAATCACTCACAACAGGCCTATCATAAATCACTTCTGAAATTACTATGACTGATAATTTTTACAAGCCATAAATCATTTTAGATGAGCCAAGATGGGGGACGGGTGAGACGCATCTATCGGTCTCTCCGTCCCGCCGTTTTGCTAGCTATCCTCAGCACCCTCCCTGCCTGCTCTGGCGGGTTCCCTCGAAGCTACAGAAGTGCCCGATTCGATCCCGATGCTGGTGGATCCTGCCTGACCCCTTCCCTGGCCACAGATCGGTGGCGAAAGGCTGAGATAGGAGCGGTGGCGCGGCTGCACTCGCTGGGTTAATGATGGCTGCGGAAGCACTGACGTGATCTGGGGCCCATCCGCGACCTGCAGTGCCAGCGGAGTGAGGAGACCCCCATCGGTGAGCCCTTATCATCAGAGGCAGCTGGGGGTCTCTTGCACTGGAGGCTCACCCCCCGGCTCTCCTAATCTTGGACACTGACCGGCCTGGGGGCTGTAGCGAGAGCGAGCTGCGGCTAGGGCGAGACAGACTGTTGAGCTCTCCAGGGCGGACACAACGGCCAGAGGGTGAGCAGCGAAGCGTGGCGCACGTTTGTCATAATGGGGGAGCTGTGGTTGCAAGGTACCCCCCCTCCTTTTTGCTGCTTGGCAGCAGCGGAGTGGCAGCGTGGGCTCCTGGTGGCCCCAAGGAGCTGGAAGCTGTGAGCTGGTGTTTCCCCTGCCTAGTGACTGTAGGAGAACTTGGGCCTGATCTGTACTCAGAGGGGGGGTGGCTGTAGGGCCCCCCCACACACTCGTCTCACCTACTTTTCCAGTAGGGAGGGAGAGCTGCCCCTGTGAGCTTGGAGACCTTAAGGCAGTTGCCCTGTGTTACCCTGCCTGATTGACATCGCGGGCCCGCTCCTAACCACTGAGGGAAAAGACGGGCCACCGCTCTGCAGAGAGGACGGCTCGCATGGGCAGGCTGCTGGTATTCTGCTACTAGAGGAGGCCTTCCCCCGCTTCGGGCCTCGGACTTGATTCTTTGTGGGCCTGCAGATTCCCACCTCTCTGTTGGTATTGCTGTGTGGCTCCCTGACTGCCTAGGCCTGAGAGCAGGGATCACTGACCACATTAATTCCCCAGCGTTGTGCTTTTGCTGGTGGGGGAGCAGTGGGTCCAGAGGACTATACCCAATGCACTAACTTTGAGGCTTAGTGGGCACCTAGTTCTCTCAGCTGACTACTATTGCCGTGCCACCTGCTCTCCCCTCGCCCATGAAGGCGCGACCCTGTCCACCGCAGATGGGTACTTTGGTGAGCTTGGATCATTTACTCTGCATTATCAGCCCTCTATTGCCTCTGAATTGGGAGCTGACTTGGCTTCTTCTGGGGTGCTTGGATGGTATTCCTAGGTTTCGCATCCGGCTGCTTGGCTCTACCTGAGCTTCTCCACACCCTCATACGGGGCACCCACTTACATCCCCAAGAATAAATTGAGTAGATTGTGGATCCTGGGGGGCGAGACAGGGCTTCTTCCTCTTGCTCAAATCTCTCTGCACCTTTAGTAGACCTGTGGCCCCCGGAACCGTCCAAAGAGGGCTTATACTATTGCTGTACTTCAATCGGGGCGTTCTCCCTCAGCCTCACAGTGGTTCGCAGCATGTAAACAAACAGATCAAAAAAGGATTGCTCCCTAAGGGATATGCTCACGAAGCCGGGAGGGACGTCAGCGGACACTAGGCCACTCGCGACCGATGTAGATCACCCTTCTGAACCAGAAGATATGGAGGGCCCAGTCACCAAATCCTTTTTGGAGACACTCTTTGCTTCCCTTAGAGAGGATCTGCAGGCAATGAAAACTGACCTTTCTGCTGACTTTCGGGAGGTCTGCCGTGACCTGGAGGAGGTTGGCGACAGGGTGGCCGCTATAGAGGACAGAGAAACCAGCCGAGATGAGGAGATGGAATGGCTCCAGCAAGAGGTTCTTCGCATGAAGGACCGACACGTCAATCTACAATCTCATGCTGAAGACCTAGAAAATCGCTCCAGCTGTAATAATGTACCTATCAGGGGTGTACCAACCCGGCTCAGATCTCATGGAATATGTTGGGGCCCCTTTTCGACACATTCTGGGTCATTCAGCTGAAGTGGATCTAAAACTTGATTGAGTTCACCACATAGGACAGCTGAGGCCTGAGAAAGCCCCCCCTGCTGATATTCTGGTCTGCATGCATGGCTTCCAGGAGAAGTAAACAATCCTTCGTAGACCCCGAAAATCTCACCCGATTCAATTTAGGGGCCATTCACCTGTGCTCTATCAAGACCTTTTGGAGATTACTCTCCACAAGCAAAGAGACTTCCACCCTGTTACCGATCACCTCCGTAAAGCTGGCATAGCTTATTCCTGGGGTCACCCCTTTCGGATTATCTTCCGCCTCAATGTCAAATTGCTTCAACTAAGATCTCTCAAAAAAGCCTGTGCCATACTTGCCATCCAGGTACCCACACCAGAGGCCTGTAACGACAAGACGCGCAAGGATCTCTTTGGCAGGACATTAAAGGTCCTCCTACTAGAGTAAAACCCGATTCTGGCCAAAGAAAGACAATTGATACTAAAACGCTCTCTGGGGATACTGACCCCTCCAAAATGTCTTAATACTGAGGGAACCACCACCCAATAATTAAGTTTGCAAGGCAGGAAGGTTCATAGACGCTGGGGAGGGAGATGCCCTTCTGCCATGATGATGCCCTTTCCACAAAACCACACCACCATGAGTCTGGAATCTCCTCTGTGTCCAACGAACAGACTCGCCCGCCCTTGCCGGGCTCATGTTCCTCAGTTGAACGTTCTCTTTGATGGACTTATGTCAGTTCTATGGTGTTTTTCTTTATTAGTTAATATTACTGTGTTCCTTCCTGGGGTTTTATTCTTTTTTGCTCCTTCACACACTCTTGGCCTAGTGTTTTTTTGTGTACGTCTGCTGGGTATCCCTACTCATCACTCTTTGAACCTACTATATATTTCAAGGGGCCTGGTGTATTATGTGGCTTTATCTGTTCCTGCGGTCTATTCCAGGATCTCCAGGTTCTTAGTTTTAATGTCCGGGGCCTAAACAGCCCTGTCAAGCGGGCGGCAGTGCTGTCACTCTTGGACCAATCCGTCTGTGCCATGTGTCTACTCCAGGAAACCTATTTACTCCCTAAAGACACCCCCACATGCAGTCACGCTTTTTCCCTCACCAACTTTGGTCCTCAGGCCCCTCCAAGAAGAACAGGGTAGCTATCCTTCTTTCTCGTAGGTTTCGTGCCAAAGTGCTATCGAAATTAAGGGCCGCCTGCTTGCAGTTCGAATATAATGGGGCCCCTTTTGTTTCACCCTGGTTATGAACGAACTCCAAGAACCCTTTATAATTAACTCTTTATTTTCTGTCCTTTCTACCCCTGACACTGCCTTACTGATTGGAGGAGACTTGAACTTGGTGAAGGACCCCAACCTAGATCGCTCCAGTGAACTCTCCAGTCAAACAGGAGCCTTTTCTACTGCAGGTCAGCAGTGGTTATCAGACGGTGGGTTGTGCAACATATGGCGCCACCTCCACCCCCTATCCAGAGATTACACCTTTTACTCTGCGGCGCATAAAACATTTTCCCTCATTGATCACTTCCTAACATGCTCATCTCTAGTAACTCATGTCAAAGAAGCATCCGTCGAACGCCAGCCGCTTTCGGATCACACCCCGATCTCCCTGACTATCCACTTAGATGTCACCCAGCCTCGTTCATCTCGCTGGCGACTTCGAGACACGCTTTTGCAATCCCTCTCCATGGTCAGCTCCTTGCGCACGGTTCTGACGGATTACCTCCGTGTTAACGATTCTGGGGAAGTGTCTTTGTCGTTGGTTTGGGGGGCTTTGAAGCTTGAAATGAGAGGCAAACTTATCGCCATCTCTACAACTGAAAATCGTAAATGGCTGGAAAAACATCAGCTATTGGAACAGTCTGTTTTGGAACACGAAGCGATACATAAACACTCAGGCGCCCCAAGAGTCTGGCGGGAGCTGGAGAAGAAAAGACTTCTCTTGAGACGCCTGAATCTGGACAGCGCGGAATACTCCCTCTTGCGCCTAAAACATAAAATATATCTGTGTAGCGATCGCTGTGGATGCATGTTAGCTCATTGTCTTCTAAACAAAATCCACTTGGGCTCCATGAAGATGATACGGACTGACCATGGCACAGAGGTTTACACAGACGAGGAAATCGCCTTGTCTTTCCAGTATTTTTATAAGTTCCTGTACTCCTCCTCAGATGGCCCTAAGAGAGATCCTTCCCAATATTTACATGGGGTAACCTTGACTCAATTACCGTTGACTGACAAGACCCTGTTAGATCAACCTATATGGTTAGATGAAGTAATCACAGCTATCGTCTGCCTCAAGACCTCAATCACCAGGGCCCAATGAATTCACCGCCCAATTCTATAAAACCTTCTGTCAGGAACTGGCACCCCTTTTGACAGGGCTCTTTAATTCATTCATTGATACGGGCTCCTTGACTGACTATGTTGGAAGCATCCATCTCAGTTATACTCAAACCGACCAAAGATCCCACGATCTGCAGGTGATATAGACCCATCTCTCTCCTTAATATAGATGCCAAACATTTTACCGGTATTCTAGCATACTGCTTGAACCTACTTATTCCGGGTCTGATTGATCCGGATCAATCTGGATTTATTCCCACAAGGCAATGCGGTGATAACACTAAACTTCTTATGCACATTATCGACAAAACCAACCGGTCACAGATAGAAGCCCTATGCCTTTCCATCGACACGGAGAAAGCGTTTGACTGTGTTCAATGGCCATATCTGCTTGAGAGTGAGACCCTTCGACAATTTGGATTTGGCGACAAATTCATTAGATGGGTGTGCTGCATATATAATGCTCCCTGTGCCTTTGTGCTGGTCAGT
Organism: Calotriton arnoldi; assembly: GCA_963921515.1. Lineage (NCBI taxonomy): Eukaryota > Metazoa > Chordata > Amphibia > Caudata > Salamandridae > Calotriton > Calotriton arnoldi. The sequence goes on from CAWUFW010000243.1 coordinate 2,464,907, forward strand.
GGCATGTCATCCTCCACGTTCCCTATCGCATGCGTTCCGGCAAAGCTACTTTTCGTCCTGTATGAGACTAAGGGACAACAAGCAGATTATCGCCGTTCCTTTTGGCCGGGACAGACAACTTATCAGCCTCGTTGCCAGCGTTACTAGATGAACTTTGTTCGGAGAGGTCTCAGGCTTCAAGGTTAATCTCCAAAAATCACAAATCTTGAATCTTTCAGTCTCTTCTTCTCACAAACTCACTCTATGCTCTCAGTTCCCTTAAACTTGGACAGAGGAGGCCATCACATACTTGGGCATCCAGGTAGCTGCAACTCTTCCTAAGACCTTAGCCTTCAATTATAGTACTCTTCTTTCCCAGACGAACAGGACTTTATCTTCTTGGAGCCGACTTCAACTCTCAACAACCGGCTGTATTGCAGCTGTTGTAATGACAGTGCTTCCGCACATACTCTATGTCTTTCAAACTAATCTTCTAGCCCCCCCGCCACGACTCTTCATTCACTACAATTAGCTATTAATAGATTTATCTGGGACGGCAAGAAGCTGCGTCTTCACCACAAATTGCTATGTCACCAGAAGTGAGACGGTGGTCTAGCGCTTGCGTTGATTGCTCGCTAAAGCCAAGCTATACAGCTTCGCTACATAGTAGAGTGGAATCGCTCACACTCTGAAAAAGATTGGTCCTTTATGGACCAAGTGGTTGCTGGCTCCAATATATGGTGGGAGGTTTGGCTACCTCGCAAACATTGCGCTTCGGGGCTGTACACCTCGCCAGTGAGAAGTTTGACGATGAAAGTGTGGGACTCCGTAGCCCTTAGGCACGGTTTAATGAAATTTACCTCCCCAATGACACCAATCCTCAATAACCCCGACTTTCCCTCAGGACAAAACTTGGAAGTATTTAATCGATGGCATGATGGGGGTGCAAGCGAGTGGGCTCCCTTTTTGATCATAATGGAATTATCTCCTTCGACCAACTTCGGTTAGACTATTCTCTTCTCCCGGCAGACTTGGTCCCTTACTTACAGCTGAGACACTGGGTAACATCGTCGGGTTATATGATGGGGTTGTCATAAGGTTTCTGCACATACACAGAGCTATGCACAGGAAAATGGGACCCCGGAATACAGTGGTTTGCCACCATATACCGTAGCACCCAAAAACCCCAACCCAACTAGCTTAGCATCCCATTAGCACCCAAGTACTAATGTTTGGACAACCCAGAACACGGTATCTTTATCTCAGAACTCGCAGAAGCAAGAACACTCTTTCGTCACTCACTCGTACTTGTCCACAAGATGCGTAGGAAGAGACACTGGATAGGTTAAAATGTTTATTCCAACTTACGTGCTCTAATGTACAGTACACGTGTCAGTACTAATAGCATAATGCATATGACTAATATAAGCAGCATGGTTACAATTCCATAGAATACAAACGGGGAAAGCATCTCAGAGCTCAGTGGATAAACGTATAAATAACATTACCACCCTCCCCTTGCAGTAAGATAGTTTATTATAATAATAGAAGACCTCTGGGCTTTGACTAGCGAACCCCCATACCTCAGTCTCTAGATGCAGAATTACATCAGCAGGACATCATAGCTCTTCTCACTGAAAGGGATTTCTCCAAGTGTCTTAAGCGCTAGTAACCCACAGTATTAAAATCATATCAAATTCTTCATGGCAATTGCACATAATGTTATGTCTGGGTGCGCGAGACTGGCCATATCAGGAAGAACCGAAATACATTGTTATGCGACCTTGTACATGTTTGTGCAGACTGAGCCCAACAAGGTGAACAACAGTAAATGCAGACAGTGCAAAAGAACTTGGCACGAGCAAAGGGCGAGGAAGGCCCGGCTCAGTGTAACGTGCGCAAAGAAAAGCAGCATGGCAGCCAGGCCTAGGCCAACATAACAAGGCAGGTAACAATCCACAAGACACCCTCCCCTGGACAGTCCGGCGGCCAGGACAGAGGCTCAGCAGAGGAAAAACACAGCCGTTGGAGCACAGGGAGCGCCCAAACGGCGAAGGGCAGGTCAATCCATGAATGTGTAAGTGCAGAAAAAAGCCATACCCTCTAAGAGTTCATCATTGGAATCGTCAAAAAACATAGATGCCATCCAATCCATGAGATCAAAGAGCAGGAATGCTCCTCAGCAAAGGGAGCATCCAGAAGCAATGCGGGACAGCTTGCGTGATAATTGAAACAGCTTCGTTGTAGGAGATCCTGGGCAGCCGCCCAGATATCCCATTGCGCCAAAATCCCCAGTGCAGCCGCACGCGCCATACAGCCAGCGACGGAACAGTCCTGCTCATGGGCCTCTAAGGGACCCATCAACTGAACAAAATCCGGAACAGACAATGACGAATTGGAGAGGCAATAATCCAGAGTCCAGGTGAAAGGACAGCGGACACAAGTCATCACAGGTTGCACGCAAGTGAAATACGCAAAGCGAAATGAAAGAGTATATGACACACTCAGTGTCGCCAATGGCAAGACACCAAAACCGGCCAAAAGGCGCTCACGGAGCAGCTGGAGGCGTTCTGGATCGAGCAGGTCCCATCGGGGAGCAGCCATTGCGCAGAAAGCAAATTAAGAGCAAGACACCAGCCGCTAAAGCGAGGATCAATGGGAAACCGCCAAAGACACTGGAAAATATAGAATGTATGAAAGCCGGGATGACACCAAAAATAGTTTGGAAGGAGGACACCAAGCCCGACCCAACGACCTTAAAAAAGTGTACTAGGCCTTCAGTGTTAGATGCGTTAAAAATACGATGTATTAACTCCCCAAAATGTTGGGGGAGATTAGTGTTCAAAAGGGCCTGTATTTCACTGTGGGTACTCGCCACCTGGAGAATGAATGTCTCCCGGGCGGACGTGAGCATAACTTCCTCGTTTAATAATAGTGCCTTTATTCTGCTCAGTCTATTGAAATCTGCTTCCATGGTAGGGATGGAAGGCCAAATAGAGATATCAACCTTGCCATGAGGGGGAGGAAAAAGCACATTTTTGCAGCAGACAACCCTGTGCGAAACTGTTACAATGTAAGGAATGCCAGCCTGCAGGCCACAACAGTTTTCGTTATTTAAAAGCAAATAACTACCATTGGAAAGGAGAGTGAAAGTAGGTGAAATAACAGGAGCAGGAATACCTTTCAGCACACAAGCAAGATTAGGAGAGGAAACGCTACATGAGCCATGCAATTTAATGTGTTTACAAATAAGCGAATGACCCATAGTCGAGTCGCAGTACTCCCCCGTGAGAAAGACTTCCTTGCCGTCCCGAAGGCATTTATACATGAAAGGCAAGGACCAAAGTTCATGCAGGAAAGCACTGCCCAAGGGCTGGTAACGGCCCACAGGGTAATGTTTCATGCACGAGTCAAATTCAAATAAGGAAAAAGGTAAAGCGATAACCCCATGAACTAGCCACACAGCAGAATCGAGTTCTGCAACAGAGAACGGCAAAGGATCCATCTTTTCGATATGTAATAGAGTGTAAGTTGCATCTTTCATGGACATAAATTGCTGTTTGTCAGTTAAGTTAAAAGGTAGAAACAAGGCAGAGGTGTTCAAAAAATGCCAAGGCACTTTACCTAACTTAAGCGTTTGTAAAGTCCATGCAAACTGCATAACTGAGCGCAATTGATTCTGACCATGATATAACACAGAAACATCATCTTGTACAATATCGACAACAGAGGACACAATATTCTCTAAAGTATAAATGCGAGAAGACAGGGTATTAATACTATTGTCAACAACAGCAAGCACCTTTTCCAAATTTGCTTGATCTATTTCCCGAAGACGGGAAGCAGCTTCCATTTGTGATAGCTTCCAGAGTTCATTATATGTCTCATAAATGAATCTTTTAGGTCGGGGACCACGAGGTCCCAAAACAAAGTCGGACAGATCAATATTGCCTGTAAGGAGGGACAAATGTTGTTTAACAGAATCAAGGGACGAATGTTGCAGCCATTGTTTGCATAATTTACCAACAGAGTATGTAGTGACAGTACGGGCATCAGTAAACCTCGGATCAGGCCTATTCTGTGTGTAGCTAGCACCAGAATCGTGAAAACGCATTTGACATGCATTAGATGATGTAGGCCATACCAACCAGGGTGACTGCACTAGCTCAGAAACATTAAACGAATTATTCTGTAACAGAGCCTGCAGGGACACGAGGGACATATTGAATCGTGAGCTTTCATTGGGAAAACTCGACAGGGATGGTATTGATGGAGTATTCAATTGTTTAGTGGTTGCTAAGCCCCAACATGTAGTCTGATAGATGGAGACATTGAGGAACATAATTTGTGTGGGGATGAGGCAAGCACGGTGTAATGCCTCGGTTCCCTGTACCTGCCATGGCTTGGAGCCCCAAATAGATTTTAAATCCACTGTATTATCCCAGTACTCATAACCACCCACAGCTAGGGCACTTAGAAAGGAACCTGAATAAAGCAATTTGGTGTGTGTTAACATAATTTTCTGAGTTGATGTGTTATTTAGTCTAAAATAATAGGATGCAGGGTTCGACCGATTAAAATCAGTAAAATAATTAAACTTATTTCGTAAAGTTTGAGAGCTACCTGGCAAGGGGTTTGGACAATGTTCCCATTGGGTATAGTTAACAGAACTACGCAGGGCACTGGGCTTATGGAGAAAATGAGTACCCCAATGTTGGTAACAATACAAATCGGCATAATTAGCGGAATTCATATATAAATCTTCAGCATTAAAAGATGCATAATATTTTAAATCGGCAAACAAAGCTTCAACGGCATGCACATCCCAATCATCAGAATGAATATTATTTTGTACTACATCACCCATTGAAACACGAAGGACATTAGGTACATTAATAATTTCCGTCGGACCATGGATTTGATAATTCACTGCATCCCATACGATGCCATCAGCAACTGGGAAAGCTGAAATGTTCACAAATGTGTGGTCACGCTTCATGATGTGAGACGAGGAATGAGGAGCCAAAGTTCCAGAAACATAGTCTACAGCAGAGCGTTCAGGTAAATAGTGACCATTAATTAGTAGAAAAAACACTGTGACAAAGCCAATGGACATGAACAAAAATATCAAGAAAAGTACCAACCAGATGTATGTCCAGGGGGAATCAAAAAATTGTCTCTAAACCAGGATATAAAAATACTGAACTTGGATGGAACTTTTGAAGATGTGGAATCCGAATCAAAGGAATAACGAGTCGGGCTTAGTGGCGTTGTTGGTTGATGTGCCACCGATTCTGATGCAGGATAAGTATACTCGTCCTCGTCGATATTGGTGGAGAGTTGGGGATCAATCGTAGTTTCAGGCAAATCAACCATCTCAATTACAGCATCAGCGATCGTTCGTGCAGATGGACTATGAACATATGTCCGATAAATGGCAGGACAAGAGACCGCTGGTGTGACACTATTCAGGATCGGCCAGGCGCTGTAGCTTGACATTTTCAACTGAGATGTATCTGTTCTCTTTGCGACCAGGAAGCGGTGGTAAAATGACTGTACGTGTTCCCTTCAGGCCAAGAACTGGAACCGGTGCACGAAAAGAGGGGCCGAATTCTTTTTGTTTTCAACCTTTTCTCGAACCAGTTCTCCAACCTTTGGAAGCCAGCCGGCTACCGGAATCTGCAACGCAGGATCTGTGGCTGAAGGCAAATGTGTAGTTGCAAGTTTGTCTCGGGCTTCTTGTAAGTCCTGTAACATAGCAGAATGGTTATCTACATCAAACTTGGCGGATTGCGCCGCGATGTCTGGACCCTCAAGGTCAGGCACAAACATTCTTATGCCAAAGAGCATTTCGTATGGGGTCCGCCCACCCAGAGGTCTTCTAGGGAGATTATTAAGTGCACGCTGAACGGTATACAAATGGGCCAGCCAGTTCCTGCCAGTACCTATAACCCTAGCTGTTAAGGATTGCTTTAAGTCACGGTTCATTCGTTCAACGATAGAGTTGCCCTCAGGCCTATACGGAGACGAAAATTTCACCCGCACCCCAAGCGAAGCCATTGCATCCTTGTAAGCCCTAGAGGCAAACGCTGGACCTTGGTCCGAATGGAAGGTGCCGCATGCGAAAATTCCCACAAAGACACGCAAATCCCTGATTACATTTCGGGCGTCAGCACTCCGTTGTGGCCAGACCCAGAGAAACCGTGTGCACGAGTCCACTGCCACTAAGATGTATTTATAGGCAGTGTCTGATGAGAATGGACCGCAGTGATCCAAGTAAACACACCCAAAGGGTCTGTTAGCAATGCAGAGCGGTGTTTGTGGTGGACGTGTTACCGTGGAAGGCTTAATCTGTTGACAAACGTCGCAAGAAAGCACAAAAGCACGAGTGTCTTTATATAACCCACGCCACCAATAACGCTGCTGCAAGATGGAAACCGTAGCTGATACACCTGCATGAGCAGAAGCCATGCCTTCGTGTGCAGCTGATATCAAGGCACTCCTGCGGTCCGCGTTGGGGATCAGCCGATCTCCAACGTCAGGTATAGTTACATAAGGAACCTGATCGGGACTTAATGTGTAAGAATACTTGGAAGGGAAACCTGTAGGGTAATTTTTACCTTCCTTGGTTGCAGCAATAGCTGCTAATATAACAGGGTCTATTTTAGACATGGACCTGGTAACCGCTGCTACTGAACACGTGACTACTGCTGAACGGGCAGCTTCATCTGCCAGATCGTTACCAATAGCGTGTGCGCCCACCCGCTGATGGCCTAAGGTGTGAACCACCTGTGTGAGGGGCAGACGTTGTTGCAATTCTGCCACTCGAACCCAAAGCATTTTATGCTTAATTGTGCTCCCTTTTGCGTCCTTGTAGTCGTTTTTCGACCAGAAAAACAGATTGTCATTATAAGATTGTACACAGTAAAAAGAATCACATACAATAAGAGTGGTCTCATCCTGAGAAGCGAACTCAAGTGCAAGTAGCAATGCATGCAGCTCGGCCAATTGTGCGGTACTATCTCCAAGTGTGCGAGTATGCACTGCAGAGGATTTGAACTTTCCATCTACAAAGGAACCCGCAACAATAGCACATGCAGCTGAATAAGCGTGCTTGGACCCAGTGGCCGGTTGCGCCGAACCATCGGTGTAGATCACACATTTGTAATCCTCAAGCGGTAGTAAAAACAAAGGAGGAGGATGAACGAATTCATACTGCAAAAACTCCTGAGTCTGAAGAGAAGAATCAAAAACAAAAGTGACGTCCGAAGACGTCAAGGATGTAGCCCATTGTATCCAACGGGGATGCATTGCTTTTGAGTTCGGTACACTTGCCTTTGTTACTGCCTCTAGAGCAGGACAGGGTGTTACCACCAGAATTCGCTTACCCTGTGCCAGTGCGCGTTCTTTTAGAATCGCCATTTGCACTGCAGTTAGAACTTTTTCGACAGATGTAAAGCGCAATTCAGCGGAAGTGTACAGATGTGACTTGTATGCGATGGGTACTGTATCACCTTCATTAAAGGTTAAGTATGTGAATCCCACCGCCCCCGGAATTATTCTAATCACCAGGTTTGTGTGGTTATCACGAGTCAAAAGATATTTAGACTCCAAAAGGTCTGTCTGCAAAGACTGCAGAATTGAGGTATGCTCAGGCAGCCAGCAAGACCTTGAATAAGTAGGTTGTATCAAAGCATACAAAGGCTTGATACGCTGGGCATATTCGGGAATGTAAGTACGCCCGAAATTCAAGAAACCCAGCAAAGACTGAAGTTTCTTCAGAGTATTTGGGGGCACAAATGTGCACATTTTTCCAAGAAATGGGGGCTAAGCCCTTACCTTCGTTGTTGAGCTCATAGCCCAAGAACAGAACTGTGAATTCAGCAATGTGTGATTTAGCAAAGTTAAATTTGTAACCCTGCTCCGCAAATTCAAGAATAATGCGGTCCACACGGGACAAATGCTGAAATAATTTGTCGTCCGTCAGATAGATGTCATCTACGTACGAACATGCGTCTTGATCAATGTCATTTAACAAAGAAACAACACGGGCGGCGAATATACCCGGACTATTTTTGTAGCCCATGGGTAAACGCCGGAACTGGAATAATTTACCACCGGATGTGAATGCGGTCCATTGACCACTCTCCGGGGCTAGGTTGTGCGTGTAGAAACCGTTTGAAAGGTCAAGTGTCGTTTTGTATTTTTACGAACAAGACTGTCTACAAGCGCAGAACTGTGTGTATTTTGCACCGCAAAGTTCCGACAATGAGTATTTAAATGCCGGTAATCCAAAACTAAGCGGTACGATCCATCGGGTTTAGAAACCACGAAAAGGGATTGTTCATAGGTGATACGCACGGTTCAATTACTCCCTGATATTCCAACTGTGTCAGAATTTCGGAGACGGGGCCTTTTGCCTGCCGTTTGATGGGATATTGGGGTTGTGGCTGCGGTAGTGACCGCAAAGGTATTGCATGAGGAGGTGATTCTTCATCCCATCCCACATGGTTGCGGTATAACGCTGGTGCCAGGTACACAGCCCACTCAGCTGCAAGTGCTTCAGCTTTGTCTTTTGGGACATGCCGTGAAAAGCTTGGAAGGATTACCTCCTCTCCTTTATGTGCAGCTAAAACGAATGGGGGTGGCCAATCCACCTCCGCTAACAAAATGTCATATGAAGAGGTTAGATTTTCCCAAAAATCCCTTTTATTTCACGCGGTATGTCACCTTCAATTTGTATGACTATATTATATAGTCTGTCAGGGGTGCCACTCTCGTGTCAGCTGTCTCTACAGTAACGAATGTTTCAGTTGCTGTCGCCTCCATATGAGGACGTAGCGCCTCCCGCACTATGGTAACTTCCGCGGCGCTGTCTAGGAGGGTCACTGCCCACGTCCAATTCTGGAGTCTCGTTCTCACGGTCTGAGGCATATTTCGCTGTGACAGCGGCAACTTTTTCTTCTGAAATTGCGGTCGAGGAAGATGAAAGTCTTCTGCTTTCCCTCTGACTTGTTGTCGAGGTTGGTCTCGCTCCTGGGGAGCCTCTCGGCCCCTTCCTCTATCTTGCCGTCCTCCTCCACCAGCCTGTGACGACGTCTGGGCCTGTGAAGAACGAGGAGAACGCGTATCAGAGCTCTGAAACCTTTCTGGTGATTTAATCCTTGACCTATCACGTAAATCATAAGTACGTTCAGAAGAAACCGAAACTGGGGAAGCGCCTCTCGACCCCGGCTTCTTTTGTTGCTTACCCTGTTTTTTCTGTCTCCAACTCTTTTTAGTGAAGACTGGTTTATCATCTTTCTCAGATGCACTTTTTGTTTGTATAACTTGTGTTTGCGATTGAGTTTGCATTTTTACAAAAGGCTTGTTGCCTAGGCTATTTCTTCCAATTGTTTTATAAGCCCGGGCAATAATTTTCGGTAATTCGCGGGGCCTGTCCAACTCTGGGACCAAAGCCAAAGCATTCGCTACTTGAAAGTTCATAGCATCGCCCTTGACATTTCCAAGGATCAGCTCAGCTACTACATCAAACACTCCCACTAGTCTCATCCCTAATTCCACAGCCGCTTCAGGGCCATGTTCATCCTGTACTTTTTTAATTACAGAGGGTAGAACCGTCATGGAAGGAGTTCCAAAACATTTTGAATAAACTGCTGCGAATACCTTACCCCAGTTTTCACATGATGTCAAATCGGGGATTATGTCTTTTGGCAAACTTATCGTGAGGATGCGGTGTTTATCTACTGGGGATGTATGTGGAAACACTGCTTCTATCTGATCGAACTTTTCAGCAAGCCAGTAAGGATAGTCGTCCTTATTTTGTGGACGTTTGCCCATCACAGAATTTACCATGACAGGACTTATAGTCACTCCAGCTGCAATAGCTGGTTGGCCTGCGACTACAGGAGCAGCTCCATGGAGGCTACCTGTAACGTATGTCACCAAGGCTCGATGCACTCGCACCAATTCGGTATGCATAGTGCGCAGTTCCGCAAGCGGTAATGCCAGATAATTTGGATGCGGGGTATACCCGGCCAATACAGGCCAAGTGGCCCCCTGAATTGACAAGGGGCCTAAACGAACTGCGGTAGTTGGTTGTGGTAGGGCGCCATTAAACCAAACACGGTGCTGCCAAGCCGTGAGAGGTACTTCAAGAGTGGTATAGGGTCGATAGGCAGCAGGAATAGCGGTGGGCTTATATTCATGAAACAGATTATCATCTGCCTCCACCGCTTCAAAAGTGATCCAAGTGTAAAACACCTCAAAGTGGTAAGCCGGATCGGCTTGAACCACAAAGACCAAATCGATCCCTGTATCAGGCACTCCATACACCCGTAAGTGGTCTCGGAGTGCCCCTCGACTATGTGCAGCAATCGCCACACCAGCCATGACTAAACAGATATATTCGACAACCTAACAGGGAGCACAAAAATGGGTCTATTAACTAACCTTTTTTAATAATATCAAGCTTGAAAGAACCTATAAAACATTCAATATAGGAGGTATCACCGTCACATACGCCTCCGGAAGCGTACGCGAGGGGTTTGTGGACAAGCACAAGTACTACTCAAGCGTCTCGCAGATAAGCTGCCCCACGGTGGTCGCGCCATGTCATAAGGTTTCTGCACATACACAGAGCTATGCACAGGAAAATGGGACCCCGGAATACAGTGGTTTGCCACCATATACCGTAGCACCCAAAAACCCCAACCCAACTAGCTTAGCATCCCATTAGCACCCAAGTACTAATGTTTGGACAACCCAGAACACGGTATCTTTATCTCAGAACTCGCAGAAGCAAGAACACTCTTTCGTCACTCACTCGTACTTGTCCACAAGATGCGTAGGAAGAGACACTGGATAGGTTAAAATGTTTATTCCAACTTACGTGCTCTAATGTACAGTACACGTGTCAGTACTAATAGCATAATGCATATGACTAATATAAGCAGCATGGTTACAATTCCATAGAATACAAACGGGGAAAGCATCTCAGAGCTCAGTGGATAAACGTATAAATAACATTACCACCCTCCCCTTGCAGTAAGATAGTTTATTATAATAATAGAAGACCTCTGGGCTTTGACTAGCGAACCCCATACCTCAGTCTCTAGATGCAGAATTACATCAGCAGGACATCATAGCTCTTCTCACTGAAAGGGATTTCTCCAAGTGTCTTAAGCGCTAGTAACCCACAGTATTAAAATCATATCAAATTCTTCATGGCAATTGCACATAATGTTATGTCTGGGTGCGCGAGACTGGCCATATCAGGAAGAACCGAAATACATTGTTATGCGACCTTGTACATGTTTGTGCAGACTGAGCCCAACAAGGTGAACAACAGTAAATGCAGACAGTGCAAAAGAACTTGGCACGAGCAAAGGGCGAGGAAGGCCCGGCTCAGTGTAACGTGCGCAAAGAAAAGCAGCATGGCAGCCAGGCCTAGGCCAACATAACAAGGCAGGTAACAATCCACAAGACAGGGTCACCCCAACCCCTGACCACTTTTGAGAAATGGCTGCTTCATAAAACTGATGATAAACATCTCACTACTGAACTTTATGCTTTACTCGCTAGTAAGGGCCCCAAACCAAGTCCCAAGGTCAATTGCGCTGGGAAGAGGAATTAGGACGATTCCTCACTCCCAAAGAGTGGGAAGATGTTTTTTATAGAGTACATAATATGGGTAGTAAGGAGTTGGCCTAAAAGGCGGTCTCCTATTGGTCTCTCACACCGGCACGTATACATAGCGAGAACATGGGGTGATCTAAAAAATGCTGGTGGGGCTGTGGACATACAGGTTCTCTTCTCCATCTCCTATGGCATTGTCCTAAGGTATCTAGATTTTGGGAGCAGGTCTTCAATGATATAGATATGGCATTCAACACTTCTATTGCCAGATTTCCTGAGTTATTATTCTAGGGCTGCCGAACCCCTTGACCTTTCCTTTACGATCGTACTGCAGCAGACAAATGGCTCTGGCACTGGGGGCAGCATGCCAGGTAATCCTTTCTCTTTGGAGGGACTGATAAAACTCCCAACCATGCCTCATGGTTGCACAAGTTATGGTTCATCCTTGTGATGGAACGTTTGTCCCTCACTATAGATGACAAAGCTACCTCCTACCCAGATCCATGGGCTCCCTTTATCCGGATCCTTTCTTCAGAATTTAGAGAGCTGGCCTGCCTGAATTATCTTTTGCTACTACACGTGATCCCCCACGACCCTCAGGAAGCGACCTAGGATTCCCTCACTTGTCTCACCCTTGCTTATTTTTCTCCTGACTACAGGCCCCGGACAAATGTTTTCAGGCTGTTTAGGCTCAGTGCGGAGGAGCGGGGTGGGGGGGAGGGGTCAGGGGGGGGGGTAGGTGGGGGGGCAGGAGGTAGTGGGGCGCTGGGTTGATCGTTTTTCTTTCGTTTCTAATATTTTAAACTGCCTGTTTATTCGCAGCCGGACTAAGGGTTGTAGGCAAGCAACTGTGTACTATCTTACACATACTGGTCTCGCTGCCAGCCATTGGTTGTAGGCGGATAGCTGTGTAATTGGCTTTACGGGCTTCAATAAACCAAATTGTTCCATAAATCATTTTTATGCCTCATAACATGTCAAGCCTGTCAGTCATAAATCTACATGCCATAAATCATTCCAACGGTTTGGGAGGAAATGGAGTCTTTGAGCTGGCGTTATCTTCTACGCCACCTATGACCGTTCGTGGCGTCCTGCCCTCTGGCGGACCTGGGCTGCTTGCGCTGTATTTTGTGTACCCCCTCCTCTGACTGTTTTACACTGGGGCATGTCTTTGCCCCGTAAAAGAGCACCATCTGATGAGGTCAGTCCTGGCAGGCCTCTCATGGCTGGCTGAGAACAGTCACTGGGCAGTTTTTGGAAAAGAAAGTATGGGAACTCTAATAGTCCCAATACCGGCAACAACCCCCACCTCCCCATAGGCGAACGTGCATAAATAAACACACAAGACACTTTGTTTATGGGAAAAACTTGTCGCAGGTTTATTCCATACAAGAGTATGCAATAAGGTGGGTTATCTTACGGGCGATCCATGGGCAGGCAGCCATCCAACCTATGCTGCCCCTGCCCGCCTGATGAGCCAGCGCTGTGGGATGGATGCCCGTTCAGCGCTACACCTTTGTTGATCCACCACCGGATCACGTGGCACCTTGTTACCATCCTACTCACGCCCCTTTCAGGGCGGAGCATAGCAGGGCAAACCCCCGGTTGGTCAGGCCCCCAACCGCCCGAAGGACTAACGGGGCGCCGTCACGGTTCTCCAGGACCCTGCCCTGAGGATCCTGGTCTTTGGCTCTGGCACCCCTATTGTGCCGCGCAGAGGTACCCTTATTGTACCCGTCTGCCGCAGAGGTACCCTTACTGTACCAGACTGCTTCCAGATTGCCCTGTAACTCCACCTGCAATGCAAAAGAAAACATTAAAACATTCAGTACACCTTGACCATCAGCCCAGCCGCAGGGTAAGAGGAAGGGAGGGAGACGGCGTGGCTGGCGGAAAAGAGGCCGCTGGGAGGGTCGGAGGGGTATACATAGCCTCCCTCCCCCCCGGGGCGTACCGGAAGTGACGCCCACACCCCCTGGACAGCGAGCTCCAGGCGGAAGCCCTCTGATGCTAGAGCGAGGGGTAGGCTTGTGCCGCAATGGCACTAAAGGGCCGCCCTTTTAGGGGTGCCCCCTTTGGGGGCGGCGGGCAACCACATAGTCCCAATACCGGCAACATCCCCCACCTTCCCATAGGCGAACGTGCATAAATAAACACACAAGACACTTTGTTTATGGGAAAAACTTGTCGCAGGTTTATTCCATACAAGAGTATGCAATAAGGTGGGTTATCTTACGGGCGATCCATGGGCAGGCAGCCATCCAACCTATGCTGCCCCTGCCCACCTGATGAGCCAGCGCTGTGGGATGGATGCCCGTTCAGCGCTACACCTTTGTTGATCCACCACCGGATCATGTGGCACCTTGTTACCATCCTACTCACGCCCCTTTCAGGGCGGAGCGTAGCAGGGCAAACCCCCGGTTGGTCAGGCCCCCAATCGCCCGAAGGACTAACGGGGCGCCGTCACGGTTCTCCAGGACCCTGCCCTGAGGATCCTGGTCTTTGGCTCTGGCACCCCTATTGTGCCGCGCAGAGGTACCCTTACTGTACCCGTCTGCCGCAGAGGTACCCTTACTGTACCAGACTGCTTCCAGATCGCCCTGTAACTCCGCCACAGCCCTGGAGGCGGCCACCGTCGCAGCCAGGGCCCCCCACCAAAACAGCTCGTTTCTCACCTGCAACCTGCTTTCTAGGGCCTCCTGTATGTCCAGTGGAACGTGTCCATGCTGTGACAAATACACCCATGTTTGTCAACTTAACCTTATGTGTACGCCTGGATGGCCCGTGCCACCAAGACAGCTGTCTTCTCACTTGCCACCTCTCATTTCCAGGGCCCCCTGCAAGGCCAAGTGAACAAATCCATTCCCAATGTTGACAATGAACACCATGTTTATCAAAGTAGCCTTTAACATTAGCCTGAAACAGCTCGTGTCTGATGAAACCCAGACCCCTCTGGTCTGCGACTTACACCATGAACTGTTCACTCTTTCCGGGGTGTTCAACGGCCTCCTCTGACTTAGCCCTGTGCCACACTCTGCGGGGAATAATCTCAGGCCACCAGAGCTCACATTGCAACATGTCTATGCTGATCTCCCCTAAGTCAGCCTCCATGGCTTGTAAGAGTGACCTCCTCCCCATGGCAATGAGGACGTTGCCCCCTACGTGTATCACTAAGAAATTGGGGGGGACCCCCCCTTGGGCCAATCTCTGAGCAAGGGTGTACCCCTGCACTTGTCACGCATCCCTTATTCCTTATGGGAATTACGCCTGCTCAGCTCCCTCTGTGGTGAAACCCCCCTTGGCATACCAGTTTAGTAACCTGTCTGCCTTAATGCAGTGCGCACTGTCTGCAATCTGGTGCCCAACCTTCAGGATTGACTAAGTCCTACCTTCCCCCCCATACTTGATTATTCCCCGATAGTGGGGGGGGGGGTTCATACTGCCCACCCTGTGCAGCCCATGCAGTGGAAAATGTTCTGCCCCGTTAAATTTTACTTTTTTGTTGAGTCCTGGACGTGCCAACTGTTTTTACCTAATAGCCTATTGTGCTTGGCACCCTGTTATCCCATTTATTGGGACAGCAGCACACTATGTTGGCTAACAGCGTCCCCACCCAGCGTGGCTAGCATAGCTAACCGGGCGGTGCCTTCGAGCTTAACTGCAGCAACATGCCAACTACGCTTGGTTCTGGGGTGCACTTACTTCGCCCCGTTGACCAGACAATTTCACAGACCTCATTTGATTGCTAACTCCTGGTGAACACCTTATTGGTGTCAAATCTGGTTTGACACAATATATGTATTGTGCCCACAGTTGGCGACACCTCACCCTTTCATGTAGTGACAACTTACGCAACGCACCCCGCTTGTTTAACTGCCGTCGGAGCACAGATGCCAGTGTCTGTTAACCATCTCTGCCCCATGATGCTTAAACCCGCAAAAGTGTTGGAATCCCAGATTCCCAATTCCATGTTAGCTGCAGTACACCTTCAGTGGATCCGCTGGAGACACCACGACTGCATATGGTGCCCGTTATTAGAGACACTGCACCCTTTCGTGGAGTGACAACCTACACAGCTCCCCATGCTTGCTGAAATAACGTCCGGTAACAGATGCACAGTCCCAGCTGTCCACCTGGGACCCTTGTTACTTAACCAGTGATAGTGTCTGCCTCCACCATTCCCAATTACATGTTTCGCTGCAGGCCTCCTTTGGTGGATACGCTGGGACCCTTCTGCCTCGCTGCAACTGCCTTGTCACGTGCGGTTGGTGTGCGGTGTCTATCACTGTCCTGGTAAGGCGTGCCAATAGCATGTCCCCCCCGGGTGACTATCCTGCCATGGGATATGTGACATTAAGCACGGGTGTCCTCGTGTACCTGACGTGTAAGCAGGGAACAACATGTACGAATACACTGAACTTTGGGACAACCGAAGTGGTAATCATGCCCTTCATGGTACATCTACCCCAGCGTTGACTATCACCGTATTTGGGACACAGGTCGCAAAAGATGCCCCTTCCTGCCTCTAGTTCTGGCCCCCAGGAGGATAAACCAGGGGGCAGACAAGTCAGTGGGAACCAAGGGGGGGGGGGGGGAGACAATATGTGCAAGCACCTGCCCTTGCTAACTATTGGGAATGCCAACTTGTATATAATACCCTGTCGCCACTTGTGCTCTAACACCATGTTTACCAAAACATTTTTGCGCCGCCGTCAACTTGTTAGGTGACAACTACCATAACCCGCCTGCTGCCCTGGCTAAACTGCGGGTGAGTATGTCTTAACTGAGGCGACCTGTAATCTGCCCCTGTTTGCAGAGGGCACATTTTCGCCGGATTGACCAGATATAGCAAGACGCGACGCGTCTTTCTTTTCATGCTACACCGCTGGGGGATTAGTATGCTCCACACCTACTTGCTCGGAATTAGTGATGTTCCCTCAAGGGGTGAAAGGTCATGGCCTTATCCCTGAAGCTTGTCCATCCAGAATTTTACATGATATCTACCACATTGCTTTGTAAAGCTGTTCCTGGTCCCACTATTAATTGTGGTCGATATACTCTCCCACGTTTGAACAAACATCTTAGCAAATCATAGCCTGCCTAATTCCCAGGGCTGACTGGTTTAATGCTTTACAAATTAAATTGCCCAACAAAATGATGCCTAGCATTGAAACTACTGGTCTCTCTCAACTTACTTTCCGCCCCATGGCACATTACAAACTTTACTTACTATGGGCAAGGTCGGGCACCATGCCCCCCAGGTTTTATGGTGACATACCTACAGAGCTGAGACTAACATGGCATTAAGTCCACGCTCAATCGTGCGGAATAATAATTCTCTGCCCTGGCAAGTTAGCATAGTTAACTTGTTCCTTCCTGTGTGGTGTGGCCTTTCTTAACCTTAAAGACCTGTCTGCGTATTTGCCGTGGTAAATGACCGGGTAAACCCCAGTCATGCCTCCTGTTCCGTGGGATTTAGTAATTCATGGCACTGCCAACCACAGGGGCCTAATACTGGGCTGTGCATATGCGGCCCAGGATGACCCTAACCAATCAGCTTGGTGTGGAAAGGTGTTAACATTGCCCGGCTGGAGTGCAATGCCTTCGACAATCACTCCCAAGATGTGCCAATGCGGGTAGAAGTTGTCCTGCCCGCCTTACTTCCTTTCCCAGTTATCTGTGTATAGCGCTTGTTGGAGCATGACGCTTGTGTCTTATTAAAGTGCAAGTGTTCCCGTAGGCATGTTGCCACTGAATCAGAGATATTTCTTACCCCGCTTACTGATAATCATTTTAACAACCACAGGAGGATGGAAGGTTGATTGAACACCACCAGGGTTAGATCCTAAGACGCTGAGGTCAAACCACAACCAGACCAAAAGCTGAATTGCTCCAGGTTTTTCTTTGCTATGACGCCTCCTGTGCCCTTTGAACTCACCTTTAACCCGTAAGTGGCAATTGGCTGATACCCCAGCGGGTAACTGGCAGCCGTATTTAACCTTTATATCCTTACAGTCGGGCCACACACTCACCACTGCAAAATGCCTTGGTGCGTGAACGTCCGCTGCTCGCACCGGTCAATACAGTCATTATTTCAATTGATAATACTGTGCATAAGAATAAAACTATGCACCGGCAGCTGAAAATTTTCCACGTTGGTAAATGTGAAACATTTTGGATTTGTCCATCGAATTGCGCCAGTCACCTCCATAGGTGAAGTCTTGCCCTCCCAAACTCCTGCTAGAATACCAGGGAGCGGACAAGACAGCGGGAACAAGAGGGGAACAATATGTATCAATGCATGCCCTTTCTTGGATACTGGGAATGCCGAATGGTCTTTGATGCATTGTCGCCTATTTTGTGTTTTAACTTTGACTCACTGCTCCAACCCAGTTTGAGCCCAAAACGTAGGGACAATTTAGTAGTAACTTGCCCTTAATGGTACGTGCCATTCTATAAGCACTGAGCAGAATTCCCCATGTCCACTGGAGACTCCGCTTGTGACGCATGCACCCACTGGAGACTCCACTTGTAACGCATGCACCCAGGTGGGGGTGAAGGGCTCATCCTTTTAAAGAGTCAGACCTCGTTATACTGCGAAAGGGGCAAGAGAGCTGCACTTGAATGAGACAAAATAACTATTCTTTGCCAAGGCAGGGCCTGTCCGTGACTATTGTCTATCTTGGGACCAAGATGAACCATGATATTATCACCGATCAAAGTCTGTGATGACAATCGCTACATCTGGCATATTTTCATAAATAGCCATGACTGGCACCGCACTCTCTCATCCTGTGCTCTGTGTGATCTTGGCCCACTATGGTGTGAGCAGAGCCCCGCGATGTATACCTGGCTACATGTTCGCTAATGCACAAGTAAAATACCCCCTTTTCCATCAATTTGGGTTGCACCGTACATACTAAGGATGCAGTGGGCTAGTTACTCTCCTGGGGCCCCACTGCCACCGCACTTGCGGCACTAATGAAACGTTGTCGATTTGGCTGTCAACTTTGCTGCCTGTGCCACCCTTCAGCCCCATGGAAATTGTGCTGGGCTCTCGATTACTACACTGCTGAGTGAGCCCACTGTATTCACCAGATTCATTAACCATTTCCGCTTCTGACTGTACTTGGTAACACGTTCACCCCATGGTATCTTGGCGCTGCATAACATGTTTATTGTTACTCAATCCATGGTACTCGTTTTCTCGACCTCAGAAGGATGAAATGCTTGTTGATTGCAACCTTGTTGGCCACCCAGCGAAGTATTTGCTCAATGCGCCTCCGCGCTACAGCTCATGCTTCACTAACCCTGCCGCATGTGCACCATCCCGCAAAAGGAATGGCTCCTGTAATCAACTTAACAGGCAAAGTGCACCACACGGCCAAGCATGTATTAATGCTTGACCTAGTGTAACCTACCCCCTTACCAACAAATTTGAACTGCCACCGCCGCACTGGGGAGTCTGCTACCCCCTGCTTCTGCCACCGGGGAAAACGGTGCCTGTACACCACTGTGGGACATGAATCCCCTCCTTAACACATCCTTGCCACATATACCGGCCCAGACAGTGCCACTAAACCGCCTGAGAGGTGGATCCAGCAGTGGTGGATGATCTCACCACCCCCTTCCATTACAGTAGTTGCCCCACCCACCAGGCACTTAACTCTCTTCACTGGCGCCCACGAACCCTGGCTGATATGCTGGGCCCACGTCCCCTCTTTAAAATCCAAGTTGGTGCCTAGGCCCCTGACCGAGCTGCACGCCACCCAACAACGTTCACTGTCCCCCACAGCTCCTAGCTGTTTGTACGAGCTCTAAAGTACCCTCCGGCTCCCAGTGTCTGCCCCCGCACATGAAGGAAACCTGCTGATGCGAAGCAAAAGCATGAGGGGCATGAACCTTCAGGCCAGCAGGGCACCGCCAGGTCAAAGATATAACGCCCTATAGGGCCGAGGCCCAGCGCTGTCAACCTTGCAAATCGAGGCTCAAGGCCGGGGGGGGGACAAGCCCAGGCTGCTGTGACACCAATCAAACCGCGCCGCGGAGTCCGGGCCAACAATGCCCGACATGAACCAAGCCAAAGTACTGTGCCCCTCTGTCCAGTGGTGGCAGCAAGCCCCACTGGCGTGGCCGTCGGGTACATCTACGGATGGACATGGTTGACATGTCCCCCGGATATTTTACTGGCACTCTAAACAATTTCTATTATATAATGAACAGGCATAACAAGTAAGCAGTGACCTTTGGCCGAGTAATCCCCGAGGAGAGGGCAAACTCATCATCTACATTAACAGACACCAAAACCGAACCACCTAAGACTGCTCAGCTCACCTCAAACATTCAAAACCGATTCTGCCTGCCTCTGCTCATCGCGCTGCCAACTTATTTAATCACAGGATGTTGGCTCGAACATGCTTCCTCACTCGAAGGTCGTAGGCCAACACCTCGCCCACCACTTGGTGCCCGCGGGCAGACATCCGAGCATTTGCACCACCCGACATCACCATCCAATATCCTAAGAGTATCGTCTTGCACGTTTACATCCCAGAGTTCATATCGGTTCTTACATGTTTTAATTCATCGATGTTTCATCGCATAACAAAATAACGAGTGACCAAGCCTCGTCTATCTTTGTTAAATCGCATTAGTTCTCAAGTTGTTGTGGCTTTTCCTGACGAAGGCGCTACGTGCGCCGAAACGCGCGTCGAAGATTTATCTGTTGCCACTTCGAATTTTTATATGTACTGTGTATTTTATCAAACTTGATTTATATTTTCATGAATGTATCAGAGTACATGAGTGTATATGTCATTTATAATGTGTTTTTTATTTTTAAAAAATGTATTCTTGATTCTGTTTCATATATATGAATATTAAATAAATAATTACAGTTTTTATCTATATTTTGCCACTTTCTGTCCTCATTGTCTTTTCATCATTTATCACACTCATTGTGATTTGCTTTTCTATTACCTAGGAACGATATATTTTCTCTTGGCTGTTTACCCTGTCCTAGGAATAGTATATCCATATATACAGGGGGTCCTTGATATTCACACATGAGCAACCCGGACACTGCCCCTGCGCTGCCTCCTGGCTATACGATGTCTGGGCGAGATAGACCTGGATCTCGTGGAAGTGGCCTGGCTGTCATCTTCCCGGATTCCTTCTAATGTGAAACGTTTGATTTGGGCTCCCTGAAGGGGGCTGAAAGTTTGGGATTTTGTTTTAAGATTGCTCCTCCCCCCCCCCAGTCCTTCACAGGTGGTTTAATATACCACCCGCCAGGCTCAGGTTCTGCCTTCCTAGCCTCTCTGAGTGAAGTCTTAGCTCCTTTTTCACTTCGAGATGCAAATTTCATGATTATGAGAAAGTTTAACTCCCATCTAGAGTGTACAAATGATCCCGAAGTATTAATTTCATTGATACCCTAAGCATTATTGGGTTTCATAAACTTGTCACAGCACCTATACATACTGCAGGTCACACCTGTGACGGTGTCTGCTCTGACAACTTCAATTTGATGGTTGAAGCTCACATTCAGCAGACCTGGTCTGACCATATGCTAATTCCTTTTAAAAATCAGGCTGGAACAAGGTCAGTCCCCTTTGTCCCCTCGGTCTTGGGCCTTCCCACCACACGTAGCTGGGGCAAGCTGTTAAATGATGGCAGACTCCCTATATCCCTATCTTCTTCAATCCCTACTTTGGTGGGGATAGCAGAGGATGTTGGGTCCTTTAACAACTGGATTACCCTCACAGCTAATAAATCAGTGCCAGTAATTTCCTTAAAGAGAAATCCTAAATCTCATCCTTCAGCCCCAAATCCTATAACCCGGAGGACTTGCTTCACTTTAAAATAGCATTAAAAGTCTGTCATAGGCCGAATAAGGCTGCACAAAAAAGTCTATTTTTCCACTCAAATTGCGGTAGCACAATCTGATCAGAAGATATTCTTTAAGATTTCTAAATCTTTTCTTAAACCAAAGGCCCTAGCATGAGAGGTCCTGCCCTCCCAAATGTTACGCAATCAGATTTCCTCTTTTTTGATGGGAAAATTCAAGGAATCCAACGTGATTTCACACCTTCTACACCCTCGATAAATGATATGATGACAAATGTTCCCTCGAAGGTAGGGACTGAAACCTTGTCAGCTTTTCAGGAAATCAATCCAGCCCAGTCTCGCCAGGCCATCCTGTCCTGTAAATCGGCTTCACCAAACGACCCCTCCCCCTCCGGGCTCTCCATAGGGTTGTCAACATAGTAAGCCCTGTGATTAATGAGATTTTTAATAATTAATTAGCCACAGCAGAGGTTCCAGCAGAGTGCAAGCTGGCAGTGGTTAAACCCCTGCAAAAAAAGCCTTTAGCGGACCCAACAATATTGTCCAATTTGTGTCCAATCTCATTGCTGCCGGTAATGAGCAAAATGATTGAAAAATTGGCCAACGGCCAATTAACCACATTCTTGGCAAACGCAATTATACTCCACCCATGGCAGTCAGCTTTTCGCCCAAAACACTCCACCGAATCTGCTCTGTTTGAAGTAGCCGACACTCTAAAACTGACTTTGTATGCAGGGAGTAATGCAGTGTTGATTTTATTAAGACTTATCTGCTGCATTTGACACCAACTCCCATGACCTTCTGCTCCATCAGATTAAAGAGCGCTTGGTTTCTGGACCTGCCTTCTCGGGGATATAAATATGACTCCTTTGGTACCCAGTGTTCATAATTCCCCTGTACTGCAGGAATTTCTGAACTTCTAAACTGCAATTCTTCTTCTTGCTTTAATGTAAGTTTCGAGATAAGGTCCCAACTATAGGTGAAGTGTGCTGGAGACTTGTTGGCGGACTAGAGATAAGATACCAGCTGTAGGTGAAGTGTCCCGGAGTCTTGTTGATGGACGGGAGATAAGACTGCAGCTGTAGGTGAAGTGTGCAGGAGTCTTGTTGATGGACAGGAGATAAGATCCCAGCTGCAGCTGAAGTGTGCCGGAGTCTTGTTGATGGATGCGAGATAAGATCCCAGCTGTAGTTGAAGTGTGCCTGAATCTTGTTGATGGAGGGGAGATTAGATCCCAGCTGTAGGTGAAGTGTGCTGGAGTCTTGTTGAGGGACAGAAGTTAAGATCCAAGCTGCAGGTGAAATGTGCTGCAGTCTTGTTGATGGAAAGGTGATAAGACACCAGCTATAGGACACTCCACTCTACTTCATTCCAGTGTACAATGGGTTACTTCACTCCATTCTATGACACTCCACTCTGTAACACTTTACGCCATTCCACTCTACGACACTATACTCCACTCTACGTCACTCGACTCCACTCTATGCCACTCTGCTCTACAACACTTTTCTCTATGACACTCTTCTCCACTCTGCGCCACACCACTTTACGCCGCTCCATTCTACAACACTCCACTCCACTCTATGGCTCTCTACTCCATCTATGCCACTCCACTCTATGACACTATCCTCCACTCAACTCCATGCCACTCTACTCCACTTCACTCTCTTCTACGCCACTAACTTTTAGCCATGCTGAACAGCAGCTACGCTGGTATAGAACATGGCTAAACACATTGGCAAAGCCAGTAGCTCTTGCAGAGGTGAGACCTATTGGCTTAGCCAATGCTTGTTTATAAAAGATAGTTAAACGTGGACATGAAATACTTGAAAACACGATTCATAGAATTGCCAAATATTTAATTATAAACGAAAGATGAAGTAAGCAACTTTGTAGGGCAAACCTCTTAATATCAGGCACTCCCAGCAAGATCAAAAGAGCCAAATATCAAACTAATTACAAAGGTGTGGCCAGCCTGTGGCACTGCCTCCAACCTCCTAAGTAGAGAGCAGAGACAGAGGGCTTGCCGGGCGATAGCCTGGGCCAGCTGGGCCAGGGATCTCACCTGTGAAAGTAACATTTTTAGGTCTGGTGTTAGCCAAGACCTTTAGAGTTTTAAAAAATATATGTACAATCTGCATATTTAAAGGGGATTTCAGCCAGCTTTTTTCAGTCAGTAGGTGCGTCATTCCCATTTGCTTCCACCCACTACGGCAGAGGTCTTCAAACTGTAGGGCGTACCCACCATGGGGGCCATGGAAGTGTTCCCAGGGGGGTGCAAATGGGTTTGCAATTACATGTAAATGAAGATAGGCTGGTTTCTAGGCTGTCTTCATTTACATGCAGCAGTTAAAGCCCATTAAAAAGTTGGAGGACGGTACTTCTGAGTGACATGGGGCAGGGGCAGTGAGTGTGAAGTCGGGGTCAAAGACATGGCTAAAAAGAAGAAAGAAATCTGCATTTTATTGTTTTTGTTCAGCTTCGGTAACTGCATATAAAACAAGCAGTGGTAAATGCATTTGGTTTCGCCTTTGTGATTAATAATAAGCTGTTTTTTTGTTGTAAGTTGTAGCTTGCTGAGAAGTTGTACAGTATAAGTTACAGAAAGTCTCTTAAAGTGTTATGACATTTTATGTACAAAAAGGCAATATACTGTGCTGTTACTAGTGGTATACTGTGGGTAAGTAATAGCAACATTTTGAAAAATGAAATGAAAGAGGGAAATAATAGAATTAATTGATGCAATAGGAATAGAATGTGTTTAAAGGAGTTTTGACAACTTTTGGGCCCAGTGCCACTGTATCTGCTGCGCCATTCAAATCATGTTGCTCGTGCCTGCAAGATAACTGCATTTGTGACTGCCTGCTTAGTAATAAAATATAGCAATATTTGGTGTTTAGAGGAGTTGACAACTTTTGGCCCTGGTACCACTGCACCTGCTGCACCATTCAAATCATGACACTGTTGCCTGGAAGGTAACTGCACTTGTGACTGCCTGTTTACTAGTAAATATTGCAATATTTGGTGTTTACACGGT
Organism: Calotriton arnoldi; assembly: GCA_963921515.1. Taxonomy (NCBI): domain Eukaryota; kingdom Metazoa; phylum Chordata; class Amphibia; order Caudata; family Salamandridae; genus Calotriton; species Calotriton arnoldi. The sequence goes on from CAWUFW010000243.1 coordinate 2,489,406, forward strand.
TCCTAGTGCTGTGCACCCTGGTGTCACTGCACCTGCTGCACCATTGAAATCATGACCCTAGCGTCTGCAAAGTAACTGCACTTGTGACTGCTTATTTAGTAGTTAAATATAGAAATGTTTGGTGTTTAAAGGAGTTCTGACAACTTTTGGCCCTGGTGCCACTGCACCTGCAGCACCATTGAAATCATGGCCCTAGTGCCTGCTAGATGACTACACTTGTGACAGCCTGTTTAGTAGTAAAATTTAGCAATATTCTGCTTTTAGTTGGGTCCCTAGCACGTTTAGCCCCGGTGTCACTGCACCTGCTGCACCATTCAAATAAAGCCCCTTTTAATTGCAAGATAACTGCAACTGTGTCTGCCTTTATAGTAGTAAAATGTTACAGTATTAAGTGTTTAGAAGAGTTCTGACAACTTTTGGGCCTGGTGCCACTGCACCTGCTGCAGCATTCAAATCATGACCCTGTTGTCTGCAAAGAAACTGCAGTTATGGCTGCCTGTTAAGTAGTAACATATAGCAATATTAGGTGTTTAGTGGGGTGCCTAGAGCTTTTGGTCCTGGTGTTAATACACCTGCTGCACCATTCAAATCATGGCCCTATTGCCTGCTAGATAAATGCACTTGTGAATGTCTTGGTATGTAGTAAAATTTAGCAATATTTGGTGTCTAGTGGAGTTATGACGTTTGGCCCCGGTGCCACTGCACCTGCTGCACCATTTAAATCAAACCCCTTTCAATTGCAAGGTAACTGCAATTGTGACTGCCTGTTTAGTAGTAAAATATAGCAATATTAGGTGTTTAGAGGAGTTCTGACAACTTTTTGGCCCAGTGCCTCTGCACTTGCTGCATCATTTCAATCATGAGCCTAGTGCCTGCAAAATAACTGTACTAGTGACTGCCTGTTTAGTAGTAAAATATAGCAATATTTGGTGTTTAGAGGAGTAATGACAACTTTAGTCCTCGTGCCACTGCACCTGCTGCACAATTTAATTCAAGCCCCTTTCAACTGCAAGATAACTGCAATTGTGACTGCCTGTTTAGTAGTAAAATATAGCATTATTAGGTGTTTAGAGGAGTTCTGACCACTTGTTGGCCTGGTGCCACCGCACCTGCTGCACCATTCAAATCATGAACCTAGTGCCTGAAAGATAACTGGACTTGTGACTGCCTGTTTAGTAGTAAAATATAGCAATTTTAGGTGTTTAGTGGGGTGCCTAGAGCTTTTGGTCCCGGTGTCACTGCACCTGCTACACCATTCAAATCATGACACTCTTGTCAGCAAGGTAACTGCACCTGTGGCTGCCTGTTAAGTTTGACATTTTAGCAATAATCTGGGTTCAGTAGGGTTCCTAGTGCTTTTGGCCCTGGTGCCACTGCACCTGCTACACCATTCAAATGAAGTTCTTTTTAACTGCAAGGTAACTGCGTGTTTAGTAGTCAAATATAGCAATTTTATGTGTTTAGAGGAGTTGTGACAACTTTTCGGCCCGGTGCTACTGCACCTGCTGCATCATTCAAATCATGACCCTGTTTTCTGCAAGGTAACTGCACTTGTGGCTGCCTGTTTAGTAGTAACATATAGCATAGCTCTTGTATATTAACCTTTATTTTGATAAATAGGAAATGCCGCAAACATTCTAAGGCTAAATCATCTGCTTTACACAACTAAGTTATAAAAAGCAAGCATTCCAGCATACTGTTAGAAGCTGCCTGCCTTTTCCGTGGGAAGAGATCTTATCTTGACAGTGAATGGGGCTTAAACAATATGAACAACTTTAGTAGAAGTATCGTAAATGCGTGCAGCCAGGGGAAGTGAACCAAAAAAAAAGGTCCACACAAAAGCGAATGAACACAGTCATTCGGCTTTGGGAACTGATAAGAGCCTTTTAAGATATATTAAATATAAATGATTTCACAAGCACAGCACAAGCACTGTGAAGGCGATACCTAAACATGCACACACCTCAAATGAAAAATAAATGCAAGTTAAACTAATCAAAGGGAAATATACCCTCAGTTGACTAACGTGATCACTGCAGATGTCTTTGTATGTGACCAGAGAGCCTCAGAATTAAATCCAGATTGGTGCAGTGAGAAATAGTGGCTTGTTTATAGTGCTGCAAGGTCCCAGTCTATGGCAGAAAGCACTGTGAATGTCATTATTTTCAAATCGTATTACACTCTATAAAACAGGCTGCTGCAAAATACTGTTTAAGAAAAAACAAGTGCTTTAAAAATACACATTTTAGTGATAAGCATTCGGACTATATCTAGTGTAAGTATTTTTATGTGTCCATTAAAAGGGTGCACTCCTTTTAATGGACATATATATTACCTCTCAAAAAGAATAAATATTTGTCACCATGAAGCTGAGTGACTCCATTAATTAAAAGCTACACTGGCACTATAGCAGCCTTAATATTTGGTGATTAACCCTTACACACATTTACATATCTTTCAGGTAGCGGGCACTTTGATGAGAAGGCATGTTTCTTCTTCAGTTCTCTATCTGTTTCACAGCACAGGAGCCCAGCCCCCCCCCCCCCACACCCTCTGTGAGTGGGCACTAGACCCCAGTTATGGCAGTCTTTCTATGAAAAAGAACATGGGGTGCATTTTCCTTGCTAACATTAGGGCCCAGGTCACCATCGTTGCGCACAGAACAGGGTCCAAGCAACAGGAGATAAGGGGGGGGGGGCTAAATGTGCTTTTTTTTTTTTTTTTTTTACACAAACCAACGGAAAGCCTGCTTCAGGCATCTGGCCTACAAGTAATGGCCCTGCTGAGTGGGCAGAGTAGACAGCCTGCTTCTCAGAGCTGTAGGTATCATTGGTGCTGCAGTTGCAGGGTGTACTTGCTGTGCCAGTGTTTCTTTGAGCCTTTGAGCAATGGCCCAAGGGAGGGGAAAAATGAAGCAGAGGAGACACCTTGATATGGGCATCAAAGAGAGAATAGGGAGAGGGATGCTGAGTAGGGCTTTAAGTGGGATGAAAAAACAGAAGGGTCTCTCAAAGGGGCGTGGCCGAAGTAATTAAGGATGAGGCTTAAAAACTCTTAAGCTAAAATCTGAGCTTAGCATAGTGTGCCGCCCGACTGATATATTTCTGCTTCTGTCATTGCATCCAGATAATTAATACAACAAGTAACATTACTCCTACAACAAGCCAGGAGTATTGGCTTTGTCAATGGTTTTTAGTCGCTTAAGATAAATAAGCAACAACATGGCTCTGGTGTATATAATATTGAAAAGGTCTAAGTTCTTGAGGGAGAGATTATGGCTTAACGGCTAGAGTTGCCGATGTTGGAGCTAGGGAAGCAGGTTCGATCCTCGGCTCAACATCCTGTGATTCAAAAAATGAAGGTGCCCTTGTGTAATGTAACTGGTGCTCATGTAAAGCACTCCAATACCTTCGGGTCAATGTTGCGCTATATAAACTGCATAAAAAAAGTTCTGAATTGATGGGACTGTTAAAGAACTATGACGAGTCTCTTTGAAGTTACATCAAAAGCAGTGAAGGGTGGCACTGCTGCAGAGTTAAGATTTCTTTTCACCATGAGGGTGAAGGCAACAATGGAGAGCCCGATAGGGACCAGTCTCAGCACCAGCTTTTTACAGCTGCCAGTGCTGAGCCGTGGCAGGGCCCGGCCCACTTAAAGCTCTGACACTGAGAGATGGGAGGGAGAGGGACGATCACAGATGGGAGGGAGAGGGAGAGGGATTGTGTGAGATAGGAGCCCATGTTAACAAACGCCAGAGGCGACAGCAAGGCAGTCCCTATCATTAGTGAAAGAGGTGCAGTGACACTTTTGCCCAGGATCCCACTGCATCACAACTATGATTTTTTTTTTACAATAAAAAGTGGACATGGGGGCTCATTTTCCTTGCTCGCATTAGGGCAGATGGTGCCCTTGGTGCAAAAAATGGGGGGCAGCATGCAGTAGCTCATTTTCTTTCAGAAAGAGACCGGACTTGTTTCGAGATTGAAGTGATGGTTAGACATGGTGGTGAAGGAGTGAAAGAAGAGGAGATAGTCCGACTTCTCCACACCCTCTCCATCCTCCCTTACCTCTCCCACCCATGTCTTTCTCATTCCCTTCCTCTTGCCCCTTCTGACCCACTCACCCCCAACACAATGTACACACATTATTGGCATGACAAGGCAAACAAGTGTTGCCGAAGTAAAGTGAAACAAAATGAACACCACAGATTGTCCAATTGTGGCTGTTTCAGTTTCCTGGATTTTTCTAAACCCACATTTAGTCAGAAAATCTTTTGGTGACATTGCACAGATGTATTTTTTGATCTGACTGTTCTCCTTTTTGGATCTTCCATCTGTGCTCCCTCCTCCTCCTCATCCCCCCATCAGTAATTATGCCTCTGCTTCTTCCTGGATGCTGCCTCCTTCCAGCCCCTGGCCCATCATCTACTGGTCCTTTCTATCCCAGTCCCTCACCTGTACTTCTTTCTCCCAGGTCCGTCCCTCCTCTTCCAGTCCCTCCCTTGGTTCATTCTCCTCTCAGTAGCTTCCTAACCCAGCATTCGACCCACTAACACCCTCCCCCTACTGATGGCCAACTTGGAAATGACAGAGACCACACTTTGGCTAGCAGAAGAGAAAATGTCTGTAATGCTTGTTGTACAACCAACATTTTCATCTCATACTATAATATTCCAACTAAGTCAAATCTGCTTAATGTCATCAGTGGAGAATTAATTTACAGAACGTCATATTGCACAACCAGATGACAGAAATGTGAACTTAGCAACCACAGCTGTCAGTCACCTTCCCTCCAAAACTATGCCCTTCAGCGAAGACCTTGGTGATCCGTTCCGGCGTCCCACTGCTGTGGTTTCTGGGGGGGGTGAGCGGAGAGCAGAATGTAATGGCCCATGGTGCATTGCTTTCTTGGCCCCCTGAAGCCCTTTCCGTTTGGCATCCCAAGGACCCAGGGGGATGGAGACACCCCCTACTCTGCAATTGTGGGTGTCCCTTTCCGACCCCCACCTCCCCTATCACTGGTGTCCATCTGTAATGTTCAGAAGACACAAGCTGCGTCGTCACCCCAGAACCCACTGCCGATGACCATGGTGTAGGTGGGTTATTCGCGGTGTACGGGTCCAACGGATGACCTGTGCCACAAGCAACTCCTCTTTTCATGCTGCCCTGACCATCTCAGCATGTGACTTACCCAGTCCTAGGGGCGAATATTCTCGAGCGCGCCTGCCCTCCACCCTTGCAGCACCTTCTTTCTGACAAGGGGAGGGAAGGGGCTAATACCATATCCATACCCCCTAACCCTCAGAGGGAGCATTTACTTATTTATTCAGCATTTTTATATACTGCTAACATTACCCAAAGGTGCCTGAGCCCTTTACATTAGACATATGTCGGGACATGGATAATCACAGAGGCTTCAACAATTACCTAATGTTACCAAATATAGCTACATAAGCTTTAAATCACAATATGGTAAATCACTCCAGAGAAAGGAAATAAATTATACAAAAGGTATGTACTGCAGTGAAAAAGTTGTAAGAGCCTGATAAAGTGGAGGAAGCAGTTCTGGGCCAAGAGGGGAGTGAATATGTTCTCAATGGAGAGGATTAGCTGCAATGACTTAGCAAAAATATTGTCGAAGGAGGAGGGCTTTCTGTTCCATTTAGGTGAGTGAACATATTCTCAATGGAGGGGAATTGGCTGCATGGTTTTAGCTAAAGTTTTGTCTTCGGAGAAGGCCACCAGCAAGGTGGTAGTTCAAAGGTTTGGAGCTAATGAGTTCCATATTCTGGTTGCACTACCAGAGAAGGATTGCGCCAGGAGTGGTTGCTTTTTAAAGGTCAGCAATGCTTCAGCATTTTGTGATGGTATAGAACATCCTGGAAGCTTGAGTTTATCTGTCAGGAATGGAGAGTGAATGTGTATAGAGCCTTAAGGGTGATGCAAGCAATCTTGTATACAGCCCTGGCTCCAAAGGGGAAATAGCAGAGAGAGACCAGTATAGGTGTGATGCAGCCATTCCTTTTGGCCCTGTAGACGAAGCGTGCTGTCGAGTGTAGAATCGATTTCTGGGGGTGAGATGAGTTTTGGTGAGACTAGTCAAGAGAGAGTTACAATGGTCGATTTGGGAAAGCACCAATGTATGAGTGAGAAATTTCAGATCTTGCTCTGGAATGTAGCGGCGGATTCCCCAGAGGAGACGCAGTTGATAGCATGCGTTTCCGGCCATGGTGCTGATTAGAGACTGAAAGTTGAGCTTCTTCTCTAGGATGACTCCTCGGGATTTGGCACTGTCAACGATGATGGGTTTACTGTTGAGGATGCTGAGTGTATCCATCCAGGACTGTAATGGAAGTGTTAGTTTCAATGGGGAGATGAGGAGGAAAGCAGTTTTGGAAGGGTTCGCTTTAAGGTGATTAGAAGTCATCCAGTTTTGAACAGAGTTTGGGGTGATGGTGAGGTGTGAGATGTCATTTGTTGAGGGGTCCTTTAGATATAGTTGTGTGTCATCGTCATAGTGATGATAGAAAATCCCTGCTTTCTTAAGGAAAAGCTTGATGTACAGATTGAATAAAGTTGGGGCAAGGATAGACCCTTGGTGGACCCCTAGTACAACCGCAATAGGTGTTGAGAGACTGATTTTTATCCTCTGCGATCTGCCCCTAAGGAATGATTTCAACAATTTAAAGACCACACTATCCAAGCCTATTCGATTTTTGAGTATGTCTAGGAGCGTGTGGTGGTTGACTGTGTCGAAGGCAGATGATAAATCAAGAAGAATCAGGAGGCAGGAGTTGCCTGAGTCTGGGATTTGAAGTGCATCATCGACCACCTGTAGTAAAGCTGTTTTTGTGCTGTAGACCTGATTGAAACCGGATTGGTCTTCATCAAGGAGATTGTTATCTTTGGTGTGTTGGGTGAGCTGCTCAGCTACACACCTTTCAATGGTTTTTGAGAGGAAAGGCAGGTTGGACATCGGGCAATAGTTGTTGAGGTCAATTGGATCTGCAGCGGGTTTTTGAGGAGAGGTGTGACTTGTCCAGTTTTGAGGTAGTCAGAAAATGTTCCTTGCCTGAGGGAGAGATTCACACTTTTTTTTCCAATAGGGGAGCAAGTGAATGCAAAGGTCTTTTGCAATGTTAACTGGAATTGGGCCCACAAAGTAGTTTGAGGGTTTGGTTTTCATGACGATTTTGATTAAGACTTCTACCGTAATTGTGTTACATACTTGCCAAGTGTCTTTGGATTCACACATCAGGAGAGGGGGAGGGTGGACGTCTTGACGTAGAAGTGATTTTACTTTGGAGTTGAAGAACTGTAGAAACTCTTCTGCTTTCGATGATGGGTCATTTAATTTGTTGGATGTGGAAGTGGAGGGTCTATTGGCAGTTTAGACCAGATCATAGAGTTGCTTCGGTCGGTTCTTGGCTGAGTCCAGGAGAGATCTAAAGTTATTGAATTCCACCCATAAGATATGTCTTTTGTACAGGGATCTAGCTTTCTCTCTACTCCTCTGTGAGTATCTGAAGATGACTGTAATACCTCCCTCCCCGGACTCTGCCTACCTGGCCCCTTCTGATGATGGAGTAATTTGGAGGAAGTAAAAGATCAAAAGTGTAATGGGAGGTGTCCCTGAATCAGGTCTCTGTAAGAATTAAGAGATCGAAGTTGTAGTGTGTAATTTCCAGCTTGTGCTTCGTTGCAGATCTACAGTTTTGGAGCATACAGCATAAAGCGGAGGTAACTGTTTGGGAATGAGGATGTCAGGAGTTTTAGGTATGATAAGAATAATGTTCCTGTTAGCCGGTGACTGCTCCGAGCGTGTCTGGTGCTTGGTGAGAGTCACGGAAATAGTCAGAATTCTGTGTTGGATGGAGTGGTCTACAGAGATGGTGGTAACGAGAGTAGAGGAGGTACAGGATGCTGGGGGTATTGGGTGCTGTAACTTGCAAGCAGGTCAACAATGTCAGCTTGGGAGAGAACTGGTGTGAATCGATTGGGGCGAGGTAGACAGCTACTCCTCAGTATTGAATGCCAGGGATAGTGTGGCTTCAACTGGGGGAGTGGAGAGTTTACGAGAGAAGATCGTCTCTAGCGCTTAGATGGCATGTAGTGTAATCTAGCTGGGAGAATTTCGAGTAGAGGAGATCTAGTTTGTGTTGTAAGTGGTAGGCTATGGAGATGAAGGTATGGGGGAATGCAGGTCAGAGGCAGGGCGGGAAGATGTGTGGTGTATAGTGTAGGTGTGTGGGAGGAGATTACATTGTGCTGGTGTATGAGGCAGAAAGGAGTGTAAGGTGCAGGTGTATAGGAGCCAAGTGAGGTGTGTTCCATCAGTGGGATTGCGGAAGGTGGCCTTCGTGCTGGTGGTTAAATGAAGTGGAGACTGATGCCAGTTGCTGTGTGTTAATGTCACGTGGGGAGGAGTAAACTGAGTGACAGACAAGGGTTTGTGGTCTGAGTGAATGAGAAGGATGCGTGCAAAGTTGGAGCTGAGTAGTTGTAGGTGACATTGATCATTCAGGTGTGTGTGTCAGTGCCGTGATGAGGGGGTATGATTGTACATGTGAGGATTTAGTATGAGAGGGAGTCTTTGTGTAGGTGATCGAGGGTGGAAGGGTGCATCGTGGAGCGGGGAGGGGTCTTTACATGAGGTGGTGTGTAGTGTGAAAAATCAGAGGGATTGTAGCAGAGGTGGAAGAGGGGCGGAGATGCTGTTGAAAGGACTGACCCGCAGAAGGTCTGTGATGTGTGTGTTTGTAATGGTGGGGAGGGGTTGTCATTTTGTGGGTGCGATGCTCCATGTGTGTGTGAGCAGGGTGTGAATTGACATTGGAGGGTGTGATGTGGTAGGATGGGTTTGTCTGTATATGGTCTTGCAGGATGGAGGGATGCCTATGGGGTCGGGTTAGGGGGTGGCAGTTTCAAAGATGTTCGAGAATGGTACCTTGGAGAGTGTAGTTAATCGTGGTGAGGAGCTGAATGGGGGGGCATTGTTGGGGAAGAACAAGGGAGTAGAGGATTAGGTGGTAAGTTTGGGAGGCTGGAGTAGACGTCAGGAGGTGTGCTTGGGAGGGTGAGTGTGGGTTAGTGGGGCAGGGGGTTGTTGAAGTGGGGGTTGAGTTGCGCATGTGGGGTCGGGTAGAGTGCCCGAAGGAGCTCGCAATAGGGCATTGAGCAGGATTGGGAATATGTGGTCGAATAACGAGAGGAATACATCTGTGAACCGTATCAGTATCTTGCCATTATTGTAGGTGGAGACGATGATTGCTCAATGTAATAATGGTTCGGGGGCAATTCGAAGCCCACAGCCACGAGGAATGATATAACATTGAGTTTCTTGTGGAAAATGTTGGTCCAGGTTCTGCTGTTACGGGTGCAGCTGAGGTCAGTTTTAAACTTCTTGAATCGGCCACTATGGTACTGATCAACATGAGGGTGTCTGGAAATTCTTCCAGGATGTTAGGTTTTAATCTTTTAACAGACGTTTTGGAGATTCAGAAGATTTAAAATCTTACATGAATTGACTCCTTGTGAGAAAGTGCCCTCTTTCTGCATGGTTGCCCCCACTTTGTGCTGAATTGCTGATGTGCTTTGACTGAGTGTGCCCTGGGCTCCTGCTAATCAGGTACCCAGGGCCTATGTTTTTTCCCTAAAACTGCATTGAAGCCTAAACCCAATTGGCATCTCTGGCCACAGGTCAGTCCCTGGTAAATGGCACCACAGGTACCCAGGGCACTGTGACCAGGGAAGGCCTCTAAGGGCTGCAGCACTTATTGTGCCACCCTTAGAGGCCCTGTACCTTTACACACACACACACACACACTGCCTTTGCAGGCTGCGTGTTCTGGTGCAGAACAAAGTGAAGAGTCGACATGGCACACATCTCTGTGTGCCATGCCTTCAACCCACTGCCCTGGCATAGATCAGTCACCCCTCTACCGAGTGCACTATACCAGTGGTGAGGGTACAGGTGCATGAGCCTTGTACCCCTACAGTGTCTAAGTCCATTCTTAGACATTGTAAGTGCAGTGCTGCCATTAAGAGTATATGGTGCTGGGAGTTCGTCATTATGAACTCCACAGCACCATAATGGCTACACTGAAAACTGAGAAGTTTGGTATCGAACTTCTCAGCACATTAAACCCACACTGATGCCAGTGTGGGATTTAATGAAAAATTCACACAGAGGGCATCTTAGAGATGCCCCCTGAAAACTAACCTAACACTAGTGTCCAGGCTGAGTGGCTGATTTCAGCTACCACCACCAGACATGTTTCTGGACCCCTGGGTCGAGAGCCTGCTGCTCTCTAGGGCCTGAAACAATGCACATCCTGGGACGAGGTGCCAAGCCTCCTCCCCCACGATGGGCAGGGTTCACGAAGGGGAAGCTTCAAAGGCTTGCCGCCTTTGTGAGCTTCCCCAGGCCACTTGCTGCTTTCAGCATCTGATCCCCACTTGTTCTAACCCCCACTTTGGGCGGGAGAACCGGCGGGAAAAACAAGTGAGGAATAGAGGTGTGCCCACCTCTGCGAACTCCAGCCTTCAGGTGGGGGAGGCGAGGTGAAGCACAACTCTCAGTCCCCGCCATCTTGTAGATGGGGGGACTCAGTCAACCAGGGACAGGCTCATGCCCCCCTCCCACTGGAGGGTGGCATAATAGGGTGTGTACCCACCCCAGGGAAGGGACCCATTGGTCCCAACCTTTTTACCTACCTGTAACGCCCCTAAATCTAGTATTTAGGGGCACCCCTGAACCTTGCTTCCGGAGACCAGAAGAAACTACAAGAAAAGAAGAAGAAGGACCGAACAGCCATGCAGAAGCTAACAAGAGGAAGACGCCCACTGACTTGGCCCCAGCCCTACCGGCCTGTCTCCACCTCGAACCTGCTCCTGCGAAATCCCAGTATGTCCTGCAGCCAGCAACCTCGAAGACCCCGGAGGACCTGCCTGCCTTCAACCAAAAAGAATGTGTCTCCCGTGAGCACTGGACTTGTTCACCTGCAACCTCTGGCTCCGGCCGGACACCGCGAATCTGCACCACTCTGCACCCGCCGTCCATGGCCCGAGCGGGCAAACACCAAAAGGAGGTCCCCCCGACGATCCTAACCCGAGATCCGGCGACCCCTGACCTGCCTCAAACCTCCAGCGAACGCCTGCAGCCTAAATCCGGAAGGTCCCCCCCAACCGCGACTAGGAGCTGGTAAGAAGATCCGACCCCAAAAGGCACCCCTGCACCCGACGCCCCACGGCCTTGGGTGGCCAAACCGACGGTGCCTAACCAACCCCTAACTTCCCAACTTACCTCTCGAAGTGGTGGTCGCGCCCAGAAGTCCTTCGTCTCCCTGCCTGCAGTGCTTTTGCAAACCGGAGGTTCTCCATTGGAAACAACAGGGCATCCGACCTCGAAACAGCACCCTGCACCCGGCCGCCCAAGTGCCACTGAGGGTGCACCTTTGGTGCTAATTTGTTTCCCCATTTGCCCTGAGCTAAAGTCCAGGAGCTTTGCTCCCACAACCCAGTGGCCTGCTTGCCAGCAGCCACCAACCAGAGGCTCCCTATCCCCCATTGGATAACATTGGGCCTCAGCACTCTGCACCCGGCCACCCTAGTGCCGCTGAGGGTGTAACAAGAGTACATCCTTGACCCTGGGGGACCCCCGAGTCTACCCCCAGAACCTCAACTCCCACTACCAAATACTTACCTTAAAACCGATAACACTATTTTCCTCCATAGGATAGCATTGACTGTTTTTCTTGGAAAAGTTTTTAAGTGTGGAGTTTGAAAACCTAAAGAAATTCTTTAAAATTGTACTATTTAACCAAAACGATTTTACTTACCTGTTTACAGGAAATGTCCCAGAGTAGTATCCAGGTATACTACTCTGTGTAAGAAAAGTAATCTCAAAAGTAACTTACCTGTAATCTTACTGAAAATCCTATACAAAGTATATGTACAGTATTTACAAAGCATTGCATTTCTCAGAAACAATACTGTAAGTCAAAACAAAGTGCATTTACAATTGCAATCCAAACTGTGTTACAAACTGTATATTTACTGCAAAGTACTTATCACTTACCTGTGCCAGGCTTGCTCGGTTCTAGGAAATAAAATAACTAAAAGAATATTTTCATACAAAATCAATTGGTCTGAAGTTCAGTCTTTGAGTGTGTGAATTCATTTGCTGACTTAGTGTGTACAACAAATGCTTAACACTGTACTGTGTTAAAGCCTTACTGCTCGACCACATTACCACAAATAGAGAGTGAGGTGCTATCTACTTTACCTCTGCCTACCTTTTGGGTTCCACTGGACTCTGTGCACACGATACCTCACTTTGGTATAGTATATACAGAGCCCGCTTCCTCACTCCTGAGTTCTCCATCTCGATAGGCATTGTGGGAGACTTCTGTGTGGACCACGGTGCCCGATGGGATAGTGCCACGGGGAAGTGGAAGGAGGGGGCGGGGGTGCGGGGGGAAGAGTACCAACGAAAGCAAGTTTGCATCAGCCCGGGGTTTGGTTCCAGTGTTCAGGGGGTGAGTTGAGTTGTGGCAATTGAGGTTCACACACATTTGGCATTGGGTCAGCTCTAAAAGCATTTGATCCGCCACTGATCCCGAGCGAATATGACAATAATGGAGAGCCTGGCTCTGTCCAACAAGTGTCAACATTGTGCAGAATTCTGTAGTATACAGAGCGGGAAATGTGTCAACATGGTGCAGAGTTTTGAAATAAACATAGCTGGAAATTAGGAGTTCTAAAAGGAGTAATTTCTGAATGTGCCCTGTCCTCCATACAGGGGATCCATGCATCCGAACCCTCCCCTCCCCCACCACCCCCACTCTCCCTCTGTGTCACTGTGCTCCACTTTACACCAACTACAAAGTGTTTGTCCCTGTGGTACCGAACACTGGCAGCAAATGTCACTAACAAAACTGTCACTAACTCTGTGCTGGTTGTTGCCTCCAACCAGCACAGAGACCCTGATTAACTCCTGACTAGCGCCTCCCCTCGGATTACCTAGTCACCTCTCCTAGAAACCTGGGGACTTGTTTCGAGCAACTATAAAATGCAAACTGTACATTCGTGTCCTCTATCCTTTATATATCCTGCACCCTGCCCCCTTTTACCTTTTGTATATTATTGTGATTCCAAGCCTATTGTACATTTCTATGTTTCCTGTAAAGCGCTCTGATACCCTAACGGGTCAAGTTCGCGCTCTATAAAACACAAAATAAATAAATAAATAAATAAAGAGTAGAGGCCTTGTGGTTGTGTCCAGGAGTGATAAGTCAATTTTTTTCCTGCCCCTGCTTCACTGACGGGGAGGGGGTACTCCCTTTTCTTGGCCCTCCCTCCTTCTCTTAGCCTTCAACCAGGCCAGATCTCCGTGGTAGCTTCTTCTTTCTTCTGGGTCGCCAATGTTGTTCCTGCCCCTGCTTCGCGAGGGTGGGGGGTGGGAGATAGTCAGTTTTCTTGGCCCTCCCTCCTTCTCTTAGCCTGCTGTCTCTCTAGTCCAGCTCTCTGTGGTAGCTCCTTGTTTCTTCAGGGTCGCACCTGCATCCCTCTGTCCTTCCCTCCTTCCCACTCTCCTTCAGTCAGTCCCACCTCCCTGACACCCACTCCCTCTCTCCGGGCCTTGCTTTAGTCCCTTGACTTCCTCCACTCCGGTACCCCTTACCCTTTCCTTCCTCTCCCCTGTCCTGCCCCTCACTCCTCACCAGACCCTCCTGCGGGTCCTCTCGCCCTCCAGTCCCTCACTCTCCCCTGTTCTGCCCCTCACTCCTCACCAGACCCTCCTGCAGATCCTCTCGCCCTCCAGTCTCTCACTCTCCCTCCTCCTCAGTCAATCCCTTACCAACAACTTTCCTCTTCCTAACCACTCCCAGCGCCTAACCTTGGTCCCTCCCTCTTCCCCCGAGGAGCCCCTCGAATCTTCCCTCCTCACTGGACCCTTCCTCGTCCCTCCCTCCTGTCAGATTCCGTGGGTCCTTCCTCTTCCCTCCTCCTCAGGGCTCCCTCCTTCTAGGCACTCCTCGCTTAGTCTTTCTCCCGTCACACCTCCCCGGCTCCTCCCTCCTCTTCAGGGCTCCCGCCTTCTAGGCACTCCTCGCTCAGTCTTTCTCCCCTCACACCTCTCCGGCTCCTCCCTCCTCCTCAGGTGGTCCCTCCTTCTAGGCACTCCTCGCTTAGTCTTTCTCCCCTCACACCTCTCCGGCTCCTCCCTCCTCCTCAGGTGGTCCCTCCTTCTAGGCACTCCTCGCCCAGTCTTTCTCCCCTCACACCTCTCCGGCTCCTCCCTCCTCCTCAGGTGGTCCCTCCTTCTAGGCATTCCTCGCTCAGTCTTTCTCCCCTCACACCTCTCCGGCTCCTCCCTCCTCCTCAGGTGGTCTCTCCTTCTAGGCACTCCTCGCCCAGTCTTTCTCCCCTCCAAGGTCCCGCCCTACTCTCTGGATCCTCCCTCGTCCCTCCTCTCCGGTTCCTCCCTCTTCCCGCCTCCTCAGGCGGTCCCTCCTTTTAGGCACTCCTCTCCCAGTCCTTCGCCCTTCCCTCCTCTCCGCGTCCTCTCTCGCCCCCCCTCCCTCCTTCCAGTCACTCCTCGCCTAGTCTTTCTCCTCTCACATGTCTCGCCCTCCTCTCCCCCCTCCTCCTCAAGTGTTACCTCCTTCAAGGCACTCCTCGCTCAGTCTGTACCCTCCCTCGATCCACCCTCGTCCCGCCTCCTCGGGCTCCCTCGCTCAGTCTTTCTCCCTCCTCTCCGGGTCCTCCTTCGTCCCTCTTCCTCGGGCTCCCCCTCCTTCTAGTCACTCCGAGTCCTCGCCTAGTCTTTCTTCCCTCCCTCCATCCCGCCCTCCTTTCCGGATCCTCCCTGGTCCCTCCTCCTCGAGCCCTCCCTCCTTCTAGTCACTCCTCTGTTAGACTCCCCCGCATTCCCCCTCCCTCCTCTCCAGGCCCTCCCTCGTCCCTCCTCCTCGAGCTCCCCTCCTTCTAGTTACTCCTCTCTTAGTCTCCCCCCCTCCCTCCCTCCTTCTAGTCACCCCTCTCAGTCTTTCTCCCCTCCCTCCTCCCCGGGCCCTCCCTCCTTCTAGGCACTCCTCGCTCAGTCTTTCTCCCCTCCTAGGTCCCTCCCTCCCTCCCTCCCCGGGTCCTCCCTCGTTCCTCCTCCGGTCCATCCCCCGCTCGCGATGCCGCGTGCCTCTCCTCCTGGCCAGGTGAGCCCCGAGCCAGAGCTGCGCGTCCTGCTCCGTGGACGGTCCGCGCTGGCCCGGTTCTGCTTCCTCATTCTGATTGTGGATCGCACCGTCTCCCTGCTCAGGAGGATCTGCTCGCCCTGGTCTGGTTCTGCTCGCCATTTCTGGAGCTGTTCTGCCTGCCCTGTCCCTCTTCCGGACCAACGAACCTGCCTCCGTGCACACTGCCTGGACCCACTCACTCTGGCCCGGTTCTTCCTCCTTTGGACCCGGTGTCTCCACGGGCGGGGTTAGGACACCGGTCTCCCTCCTCTGAAGCTGCTCTCCCTGACCCAGGTCTCCCTCCTCTGAAGCTGCTCTCCCTGACCCAGGTCTCCCTCCTCTGAAGCTTCTCTCCCTGACCCAGGTCTCCCTCCTCTGAAGCTTCTCTCCCTGACCCAGGTCTCCCTCCTCTGAAGCTTCTCTCCCTGACCCAGGTCTCCCTCCTCTGAAGCTTCTCTCCCTGACCCAGGTCTCCCTCCTCTGAAGCTTCTCTCCCTGACCCAGGTCTCCCTCCTCTGAAGCTTCTCTCCCTGACCCAGGTCTCCCTCCTCTAAAGCTGCTCTCCTGACCCAGGTCTCGCTGCTCTCCCTGACCCAGGTCTCCCTCCTCTGAAGCTTCTCTCCCTGACCCAGGTCTCCCTCCTCTAAAGCTGCTCTCCTGACCCAGGTCTCCCTCCTCTAAAGCTGCTCTCCAGACCCAGGTCTCCCTCCTCTGGAGCTGCTCTCCCTGACCCAGGTCTCCCTCCTCTGGAGCTGCTCTCCCTGACCCAGGTCTTGCTCCGGTACAGCTGCTCTCCCTGACCCAGGTCTTGCTCCGGTACAGCTACTCTCCCTGACCCAAGTCTCCCTCCTCTGGAGCTACTCTCCCTGGCCCAAGTCTCCCTCCTCTGGAGCTGCTCTCCCTGACCCAAGTCTCCCTCCTCTGGAGCTGCTCTCCCTGACCCAAGTCTCCCTCCTCTGGAGCTGCTCTCCCTGACCCAAGTCTCCCTCCTCTGGAGCTGCTCTCCCTGACCCAAGTCTCCCTCCTCTGGAGCTGCTCTCCCTGACCCTGGTCTCCCTCCTCTGGAGCTGCTCTCCGTGGTCTCCCCTAGAGCTGTTCTCCCTGGCCCAGGTCTCCCTCCTCTGGAGCTGTTCTCCCAGGCCCAGGTCTCCCTCCTCTGGAGCTGTTCTCCCTGGCCCAGGTCTCCCTCCTCTGGAGCTGCTCTCCCGGACCCAGGTCTCCCTCCTCTGGAGCTGCTCTCCCTGACCCAGGTCTCCCTCCTCTGGAGCTGCTCTCCCTGACCCAGGTCTCCCTCCTCTGGGGCTGCTCTCCCTGACCCAGGTCTCCCTCCTCTGGGGCTGCTCTCCCTGACCCAGGTCTCCCTCCTCTGGGGCTGCTCTCCCTGACCCAGGTCTCCCTCCTCTGGAGCTGCTCTCCCTGACCCAGGTCTCCATCTGAAGCTGCTCTCCGTGGTCTCCCTCTTCTGGAGCTGCTCTCCGTTGTTTCCCTGTTCTGGAACTGTCTCCCTCACCCCGTTCCGGTGTCAGGATGACGATCAAGTTGGACTTCGAAGAGTGTCTGAAGGACTCGCCCAGATTCAGGTAAGAACCGAACCCAGACCTGTGGTGCCACCGAACTGCTCTGTGTGCCCTGCTCTGTGCCCCCCTGCTGCCTTGCGCCAAGCTCTGTGCCTTGCTCTGTGTGCCCTGCTGCCTTGCGCCAAGCTCTGTGCCTTGCTCTGTGTACTCTGCTGCCCTGCCGTCTCCCTAGAAACCCTGCTCAGCGCGTAACTACCACTGGTGCAGCAGGTGCGGTGGCACCGGGGCCCTGACAATAGCTGTATTTTACAACCGTAACAGCAGCCAACGGAGCTTTTTCTTTGCTTGCGCCAGGGCACCCCTGCTACCCCAGTGACCCTGCTGCGTCCCAGCTGGGTACAGATGCCCCCGAACTGACACCACTGCCCCAGATAAACCCCAGTCGAACCTCTCACCCCCTCCCGGCCCGTTAACTTGCCCCTGGATCTTGCTAGCCTCAGACCTGACCCAGCTAGCCCAGGGCCTGGCCTGCTGCCACTGAACTTCATTCACCCTGTTGCCCCTGTTTTTTTAATAAATACCTGTAATTGCATATCGATTCCCAGAGCGGCCACCTGCTGGGTTTGTATCGTCCACAATTGCTGTGCAAATACTCATCTAACGACTACATGTACCAGAGTGCAACGGGGGCACGTTACTTCCAAAACTTGTGCGAATAACTGGCCGCTTCGGAGGTAGCTGGCCGCGGCCTTGTGTCTGCCATAGCTCTGCTGCGTGACACAACTGTGTTTTGAGGAGCAGGCCTGATCATTTGAATTACACAACGTTTGCTGTTGCATCAACACGTACAGATCACGCTGCACAATTTCCTTTTGGCTGTTAATCGCGGTGGGACGTGCTTGCCACACTGCTGCGTCTACAAGGAGATGATCTTGCACACACTTATTTATAAACATGAATTGATTAGCTGAGATCGTTATTCTCATCAAGTGAAATCCAAAGAATTTCATGGAGACGTGTATTACGTTTTGATGATTCTTTATTCTTTTTTTCTCTTCACGGTGTAGCCAACGCGTTTCGTCCCTTCACGGGACTTCTTCAGGGCTCAATCGTGATATTTTCGTGTGATAGATGTATTATCTCCAATGTTCAACAACATCAAATTCTCGTTCTGTTTTCTTAGTAGATGTTTAATGGATCCAATACTCCCAAATAAAGCTATTCCTTTTTCAAATATTTCGGGCCTGTGTTGGCCACCGCATCTGTAGTCCGCGATCATACAGCCGTCAGCCCCCTTCGAGTGATCTCTGGAAATGGTATCACTCGAAGGGGGCGGTCCCCGTTTTATTTCAACCCTGATCCTTTAAGGTTCAGGCCAGTCCGCCCCTGTAGCGTACACCCTAGTAGGTGTCCAAAGCCACACACTATCCGCAACTCACACCACGTGAGTCCAAACAGGAAAATCGATCATCTCATGCTGTTCGGTGTGAATCTTCACTTCCTGTGGGGTACTTGTGTCATAAGAAGGGAGTATTTTACAACTCAAAAGTAGCTAAATCAGGGCGCTTTAAATTGTGTATATCCTGGATGCAAAATACACAGAAAACACTTTTGTTGTTTTCACTGCTACATTCTTTTAAAGATATTTCAGTCCGAACTCAAAAAGCGGGCCCAAATTGTTGGATTTGACAAGGCTTTTCCCTTTGTTTTTGTGTATGGTAAAGGAGGGTGTAGAGGTCTAAGCGCCTCTGGGGTGTAAATGCATCATTGGGTAGATGTGGGGGGGAGACATTTGAAATACGCTCGTGCATTGTGCTACGGGGCCAAGGACAGCTGGAGCATCCATCTTCCCCATGCCCAGGAAGGCTCAGGGGGCCCGCCGGGATACCAGCCACTGCACCGGGGCCCATAGTGTGTGCGCTGGTTACCAGTCCAGACGGGCACCACTGGATGATGCTCCGAGCCTGCTGGGTGCCAGGATCTGTGCCTGTGCGGGTGACCACACAGTGGGACAGAGTGGGTGCTGGTTACCGCCTGAGCCAGTGTGGGTGCCCACATGGTGCTGCCCAGCGTGAACTGGTTACATGTCTGTCGGTGCCAAGGGTTTGATACACAGTGTGTGTTGGTACAAGTCGCTCTTTATTTGCTGATGCGCGCTGTTTGAGGTGACGACTTTGGGCCAGTTCTGATGCCCAGACGGCGATGCAAAGAGTGTGCCGGTTGCTGAGGGGGCCTGCACTGATGCCACACCATGGCACACAGTTTGTGCTGTGTGCCAGCCTCTGTTCCTATGCCGGTGCCCACAGTGACACCGAACACTGGCTGGTTTCAGGGGAGAGCCTGGGAATTTGTTTGGCTGGCACCAGAGTTTGGGAGACGTTTTTGGCCATCGATAGTGGGCCTGGGAGTGCATAGTGGGGCTTGGGATCGTTAAGGGGCCAGGAAGGGTCCGAGAATACATCTGAGCGGGGCGCAGGAAGGGCCCTGCCTGGACCCAGGTCACAGGTGGATCCTCCGTGAGTGACGGGCTATGGTTCTGCCTTGACCTTTAGAGTGAGGGCAAAGTCCAAGCTGCCATTGACACGTGACAGATGATACTGTCCTCTGGTGTCTGGGCGATAATTGGTATGGGGGCGTTTAAAGGAAAGTTCTGGGTGTTTCTGTAGCAGGGAGCAGTCACGGTTTACTACACCCGAGTGGTGAATCTTTTGTGGAGAGTCGTGGGCAGAGGGACCTTAGCCTCCCTGGGTTTTAATTATGTATTGGTGTTTATTTTACATTTTTTTTAAATACACAATTACATGGCAGTTTACAGTTGCATTGTACATATTTACATATTTGTTAGTACACGGAGCTTCATTTGTTTGCCCAGAATCACAAGTTTGCGAGTCTCTTGCCGAGGCCAGGATTCGAACCCTGGTCACCTGGCTCCGGTGTCGGGCAGCGAGCCCTCCGCTCTCTCTAGTCTACACCAGGATCTGCGGTGCCCACCCGCCGCGACCGGCTCGTGCGGCCTAAGAACCAATTTGGAACAATCCCTTAAGAGGATCAGGGGATAAGCCGGATGATGCCAGCCTGAGCCGGGCCCGAGCCAAGGAATGGGCGACGTAGCGCCTCGCCCGCCCGCGCCTGGGAGGAAGAGTAAGGGGGGCAGGAGCAGGTGGGCATTGGGCGGAAGGTGGGCAGGGGATGATCTGGAGGCTTGGGGCTCCACGGCGACCATCCGCTGCTGCACAGGCTTCTGGGTACTCAGTCTTACCTGAGGCAGTACTAGGGCGCCAAACGATGATGCCGAGGATCACACCGTGTCAGATTATCAAGAGAGGGAGTTGACAGTCCTTTTCTGCGACTGAGCTCCCAAGAATGCGGCTGGACGGTTGCCGCAGCAGTTCAAAGTGCTTGTATCTATATGGGTATCATATAGGCATGTTTTTTACCCCTAGAATTGTACGTGTGTCACATTTTGTGAGCTGGCTGTGGAGCACCTCTCTTCGTGTGCCACCCTGGCATCCCGGAATATCACAAAAGTTTGTTTGATCACTCAGAGACTCTCTTACCCAACATGTTATTCCCAGATGGCTTCAGAAAGTCTTTTAGGAAGGCACCCTCTTTCCTCTGTTCCTTTTGACTACTCCGGAGGTCCAGTTAACTTCTAGGCGCAAATGGCCGAGCTCTGTCCATGCATGGCACATTCCTGGTGTTGTCAGAAGTGAAAGGAGTTCACAATTATGGCTCTGGACCAACATCAAGGGTGCACACTTCGAAAATCAAAGTGTTGTAAGCTGCCACTAAAAATATATAAAAATCAACTCTCATATATAGACTCTAACCCATGTTAGATGTGGGGGGGGGGGGGTGTCCCCAGCACAGGGGCGTGTTGTAACACTTGGAAAAAACGCATTGTCCCATTAAACGTTGCTTTACGGCCTGGAAGAAACTGGTTGATGCTTTTCTCGTTATGAGGGGATTTGGCTCCGCCCACATGTTGGGAGCCAGGAGTATATCTTTTGAATGGACAGAAGTTGTGTGCCTCCACAAAAAAGTGCTCGCCCTCCACACACTTGTGATCGTTTTGTTTATTTATTCACCTGCCTAAGCTTGAACTTTTAGGGCACACACATGACATTGGAATGCTATTAAAGTGTCTTAGACATCTAGATAATTTGTTGTTTTTCTCTGGCAGCAGCACAGATGGGAGGAGGGCAGTCATTAACCTGCATGTTTTCTTACTATGTCATATTTTCGTGCTGGGTTTGCTGCGGAAGCTTAATGTGTAGAACATAACACACAGGTCCCAACCACTGTTAAAGATGTGGCTGCAATGTAGGGGACGGGCAGTGTTGCAAACTAGAACGCACGAGCGTTTGGGGGAAATGTCCAAAACCACGGGCGTAACTTAGTAAGTAAGATTGGGGATGTGAAGTTCAGATTTCCCAACAATCCTGCTGGCATATGCTATAAAAACATATTCTATGAGCAGCAGGGCACGAGGGGGCCTTAGGAGGCAGGGGAGAGGAGTGCTGATTGTTAGGGGTGTTTAAAACACAATATTTTTCAAAATAAACAAAAATTTTTAAGACGTTCAAAACAGAGATGAAAGAGTGCGTGTGTGTGGGTTTTTGTCTGTGTGTGTGTGTTTGTAAAAATCCCAGGTGAGATCCGACAGACACCTCACCATACCTGACTGAAAGCACCTGCACCCAACTACTTACTAGATAATACATTTATTTGGGGGGTGTAACACACCAAACACCCCCCCTCCCCCCCCAAAGCTGTGCCCCGGTCCAAAACACTTGGCCAAGGTAAGAGGCAAAGACAGGCAACATGTAAAGCCTACAGGAGAGGCAGCCTCGGATCGACAGCCTCTGTCCAGTGCTTGGTTAATGATGATAATAATGATGGAGGAATGAGTTTAGCCTGCTACTGACTCGCCCATCAGGGTGGCGACACGGCACAGTCCGTCAGTCCCAGGTGCAACATTGCTCTGCTGGCACCGGTGATCACAGAGACGTTCTGACTGGAGTGACCACCTCGCTCCAGGCCATCACCGACACTGTCTCCAGTCCTGAAATTTTCACCTACAACTCATTGGTTTCCTGTGCTGATCTAATTAGTTCCATGGAAGCCAAACAAGACTACAACACCCACAGTGCATTAGGCTATCACACAAAAATCCAGGTCTGGAAACAGTGTCCGTAATGACCTGGAATGAGATGGACTTCCTAGTTTTTACCCTCTCTCTTAGCGTAATCAATGATTCACAGACCACCTTACAGGGTGCAGCTGACCAGGCTTCTGGAAAAATCAAATGGTGCTTACGGTATTGGAGAAGAGGACCGTGGTGGCCGCTGCTGGAACCCTCCTCTATGCAAGCATAAACCACCTGAGACGAATGTTTATTGGGCGACCATCGTTTTCATAGCGGACTCAGATTGACCCCAAACCACCAATGCACTCAAACCAAGAAACTGTGCAACTCCCCACTTTTTTTTTTTCTTCAAGACCCTTTTAAGGTCCACTTTTAAAGAGGAAGACAGTATGGAATGTGGGCGAAAACGCCAAGACATTCTGAAATCAACCTTCAAAGGGTGGAAAAAAAAAAAATCAGAGAAAAGGTATGTTAGTAAAGTCTTGCTGCTCACGTATGTCCTGCTGTTGTCTTCCCAAGAATGTCAGAAGATTGTACGATCCAGACGACAAAAGACCTTAAAAGTGACCAATCTCTAATGGGCCCCTAGATGTAATCTCTGGTGTGCTGTATTGTCGGAGTCTGAAAAAAGCTTAGTCTAAGGAGATGTCATGCCTTGGATTATAATGCAACGTGGAGGCCAAGGCTTGAACTGACAGACCAAGCCTTTGCACTGCATTACCATGTTCTGGAATCTACACCTGGAGCACTGCATGCAGTGGTGAAAACCACCGCTGAAACACTGTCCAGCTCCGGAGGATGAACGTGGACAATTATGTCCATTTCTAGAGTCCACACCTGGAGCACTGAATGCAGTGGTTAAAACCTCTCCGGAAACATTGTGTCCAGTTCTGGAGTACTTATCTGGAGCACTGCAAGCAGTGGTGGAAACCACTCCTGAAATTGTGTCCAGCTCCGGAGGTTTCTTGTAGAAAATTGTCCAGTTTTGGAGCACGCATCTAGAGCAGTGCATGCAGTGGTGGAAACATCTCCTGAAACGGTGTCCAGCTTGGAGGTTGCATGTAGAGAATTGTATCCGGTTCTGGAGCCATCATCTGGAGCACTGCATGCAGTGGTGGACACCAGTCCTGAAACATTGTGTCCATTTCTGTAGGCCACACCTGGAGCACTGCATGGAGTGGTGGAAACCTCTCCTTAAACACTGTGTCCAGCTCCGGAGGATGAATGTAGACAATTATGTCCAGTTCTGGAGTCCTCATCTGAGGCACTGCATGCAGTGGTGGAATCATCTCCTAAAACAGTGTCCAGCTCGGGAGGTTGCATATAGAGAATTGTGTCCAGCTCTGGAGCAGTCATCTGGAGCACTGCACGCAGTGGTGGAAACCACTCCTGAAACATTGTGTCCAGCTCCGGGGGTTGCATATAGAGAATTGTGTCCAGTTCTGGAACACTCATCTGGAGCACTGCATACAGTGGTGGAAACCACTCCTTAAACACTGTGTCCAGTTCCGCAGGATGAACGTAGACAATTATGTCCAGTCCTGGAGCTCTGTATGCAGTGGTGGAAACCTCTCCTGAAACATTCTGTCCAGCTTCAGGGGTTGCATATAGAGAATTGTGTCCAGTTCTAGAGTAGTCATCTGGAGCTCTGCATGCAGTGGTGGAAACCTCTCCTGAAACATTGTGTCGAGCTCTGGGGTTGCATATAGAGAATTGTGTCCAGTTCTAGAGTAGTCATCTGGAGCTCTGTATGCAGTGGTGGAAACCTCTCCTGAAACATTGTGTCGAGCTCTGGGGTTGCATATAGAGAATTGTGTCCAGTTCTAGAGTAGTCATCTGGAGCTCTGCATGCAGTGGTGAAAACTACTCCCGAAACACTGTCCAGCTCCAGAGATTGCATATGAGAATTATGTCCAGTTCTGGAGTCCTCATCTGGAGCACTGCATGCAGTGGTGGAAACCACTCCTGAAACATTGTCCAGCTCCGGTGGTTGCATATAGAGAATTGTGTCCTGTTCTGGAGCCTGGTCTGGAGCTCTCTTCTGGAGCACTGGGCCTCGGTCCGGAGCTCTCTTCTGGAGCGCTGGGCCTCGGTCCGGAGCTCTCTTCTGGAGCGCTGGGCCTCGGTCCGGAGCTCTCTTCTGGAGCGCTGGGCCTCGGTCCGGAGCTCTCTTCTGGAGCGCTGGGCCTCGGTCCGGAGCTCTCTTCTGGAGCGCTGGGCCTCGGTCCGGAGCTCTCTTCTGGAGCGCTGGGCCTCGGTCCGGAGCTCTCTTCTGGAGCGCTGGGCCTCGGTCCGGAGCTCTCTTCTGGAGCGCTGGGCCTCGGTCCGGAGCTCTCTTCTGGAGCGCTGGGCCGGGCTGGAGCTTACTTTCTGGAGCACTGGGCCTCGGCCTGTAGCTTACTTTCTGGAGCACTGGGCCTCGGCCTGGAGCTTACTTTCTGGAGCACTGGGCCTCGGTCCAGAGCTCTCTTCTGGAGCGCTGGGCCTCGGTCCGGAGCTCTCTTCTGGAGCGCTGGGCCTCGGTCCGGAGCTCTCTTCTGGAGCGCTGGGCCTCGGTCCGAGCTCTCTTCTGGAGCGCTGGGCCTCGGTCCGGAGCTCTCTTCTGGAGCGCTGGGCCTCGGTCCGGAGCTCTCTTCTGGAGCGCTGGGCCTCGGTCCGGAGCTCTCTTCTGGAGCGCTGGGCCTCGGTCCGGAGCTCTCTTCTGGAGCGCTGGGCCTCGGTCCGGAGCTCTCTTCTGGAGCGCTGGGCCTCGGTCCGGAGCTCTCTTCTGGAGCGCTGGGCCTCGGTCCGGAGCTCTCTTCTGGAGCGCTGGGCCTCGGTCCGGAGCTCTCTTCTGGAGCGCTGGGCCTCGGTCCGGAGCTCTCTTCTGGAGCGCTGGGCCTCGGTCCGGAGCTCTCTTCTGGAGCGCTGGGCCTCGGTCCGGAGCTCTCTTCTGGAGCGCTGGGCCTCGGTCCGGAGCTCTCTTCTGGAGCGCTGGGCCTCGGTCCGGAGCTCTCTTCTGGAGCGCTGGGCCTCGGTCCGGAGCTCTCTTCTGGAGCGCTGGGCCTCGGTCCGGAGCTCTCTTCTGGAGCGCTGGGCCTCGGTCCGGAGCTCTCTTCTGGAGCGCTGGGCCTCGGTCCGGAGCTCTCTTCTGGAACGCTGGGCCTCGGTCCGGAGCTCTCCCCTGGAGCGCTGGGCCTCGGTCCGGAGCTCTCCCCTGGAGCGCTGGGCCTCGGTCCGGAGCTCTCCCCTGGAGCGCTGGGCCTCGGTCCGGAGCTCTCCCCTGGAGCGCTGGGCCTCGGTACGGAGCTCTCCTCTGGAGCGCTGGGCCTCGGTCCGGAGCTGTCCCGTGGGCCTCGGTCCGGAGCTCTCTTCTGGGGCGCTCTCTTCTGGAGCACTGGGCCTCAGTCCGGAGATCTCTTCTGGAGCGCTGGGCCTCGGTCCGGAGCTCTCTTCTGGAGCACTGGGCCTCGGTCCGGAGATCTCTTCTGGAGCGCTGGGCCTCGGTCCGGAGATCTCTTCTGGAGCGCTGGGCCTCGGTCCGGAGATCTCTTCTGGAGCGCTGGGCCTCGGTCCGGAGATCCCTTCTGGAGCGCTGGGCCTCGGTCCGGAGCTCTCCCCTGGAGCGCTGGGCCTCGGTCCGGAGCTCTCCCCTGGAGCGCTGGGCCTCGGTCCGGAGCTCTCCCCTGGAGCGCTGGGCCTCGGTCCGGAGCTCTCCCCTGGAGCGCTGGGCCTCGGTCCGGAGCTCTCCCCTGGAGCGCTGGGCCTCGGTCCGGAGCTCTCCTCTGGAGCGCTGGGCCTCGGTCCGGAGCTGTCCCCTGGGCCT
Organism: Calotriton arnoldi; assembly: GCA_963921515.1. NCBI lineage: Eukaryota > Metazoa > Chordata > Amphibia > Caudata > Salamandridae > Calotriton > Calotriton arnoldi. The sequence goes on from CAWUFW010000243.1 coordinate 2,515,112, forward strand.
CGGTCCAGAGCTCTCTTCTGTAGCGCTCTCTTCTGGAGCACTGGGCCTCGGTCCGGAGCTCTCCCCTGGAGCGCTGGGCCTCGGTCCGGAGCTCTCCCCTGGAGCGCTGGGCCTCGGTCCGGAGCTCTCCCCTGGAGCGCTGGGCCTCGGTCCGGAGCTCTCCCCTGGAGCGCTGGGCCTCGGTCCGGAGCTCTCCCCTGGAGCGCTGGGCCTCGGTCCGGAGCTCTCCTCTGGAGCGCTGGGCCTCGGTCCGGAGCTGTCCCGTGGGCCTCGGTCCGGAGCTCTCTTCTGGAGCGCTCTCTTCTGGAGCACTGGGCCTCGGTCCGGAGATCTCTTCTGGAGCGCTGGGCCTCGGTCCGGAGATCTCTTCTGGAGCGCTGGGCCTCGGTCCGGAGATCTCTTCTGGAGCGCTGGGCCTCGGTCCGGAGATCTCCCCTGGAGCGCTGGGCCTCGGTCCGGAGCTCTCCCCTGGAGCGCTGGGCCTCGGTCCGGAGCTCTCCCCTGGAGCGCTGGGCCTCGGTCCGGAGCTCTCCCCTGGAGCGCTGGGCCTCGGTCCGGAGCTCTCCCCTGGAGCGCTGGGCCTCGGTCCGGAGCTGTCCCGTGGGCCTCGGTCCGGAGCTCTCTTCTGGAGCGCTCTCTTCTGGAGCACTGGGCCTCGGTCGGGAGCTCTCCTCTGGAGCGCTGGGCCTCGGTCCGGAGCTCTCCTCTGGAGCGCTGGGCCTCGGTCCGGAGCTGTCCCCTGGGCCTCGGTCCGGAGCTCTCCCCTGGAGCGCTGGGCCTCGGTCTGGAGCTCTCTTCTGGAGCGCTCTCTTCTGGAGCACTCTCTTCTGGAGCACTGGGCCTCGGTCCGGAGATCTCTTCTGGAGCACTGGGCCTCGGTCCGGAGATCTCTTCTGGAGCACTGGGCCTCGGTCCGGAGATCTCTTCTGGAGCGCTGGGCCTCGGTCCGGAGCTCTCTTCTGGAGCGCTGGGCCTCGGACCGGAGCTCTCTTCTGGAGCGCTGGGCCTCGGACCGGAGCTCTCCTCTGGAGCGCTGGGCCTCGGTCCGGAGCTCTCCTCTGGAGCGCTGGGCCTCGGTCCGGAGCTGTCCCCTGGGCCTCGGTCCAGAGCTCTCCCCTGGAGCGCTGGGCCTCGGTCCAGAGCTCTCTTCTGTAGCGCTCTCTTCTGGAGCACTGGGCCTCGGTCCGGAGATCTCTTCTGGAGCGCTGGGCCTCGGTCCGGAGATCTCTTCTGGAGCGCTGGGCCTCGGTCCGGAGATCTCTTCTGGAGCGCTGGGCCTCGGTCCGGAGATCTCCCCTGGAGCGCTGGGCCTCGGTCCGGAGCTCTCTTCTGGAGCGCTCTCTTCTGGAGCGCTCTCTTCTGGAGCACTCTCTTCTGGAGCACTGGGCCTCGGTCCGGAGATCTCTTCTGGAGCGCTGGGCCTCGGTCCGGAGATCTCTTCTGGAGCGCTGGGCCTCGGTCCGGAGCTCTCTTCTGGAGCGCTCTCTTCTGGAGCGCTGGGCCTCGGTCCGGAGATCTCTTCTGGAGCACTGGGCCTCGGTCCGGAGATCTCTTCTGGAGCGCTGGGCCTCGGTCCGGAGATCTCTTCTGGAGCGCTGGGCCTCGGTCCGGAGCTCTCCTCTCCATGAACATAAGGGAAGTCTTAGAAATAGCCCATGAATGCTGAAAAGAGACACCCATCGAATTATACCTGTTTTTGCACACACATTTTTGTTGTGGTTTCATGCGAGATCTGCAAATGCATTCGTATATACTTAATAGTGAATAAATATTTCAGTTCCGTGCAGTGCTTTAAATGGAAAAAAATAAGTGCAGGTACTCATCAAATTGAGTTAGGGGTGTGGCTAGTGGGCGGGGCGCGGGGCGGGGCTAGGGGTGGGATATGATACAATGGCAGTTCTTCCATCTGATGTATATTCATTTTGTATTTGCATTTTCCTTGTTAATAATCTCAAATTCCCCATATGTGCAGATTCCCTCTGCACATGTGACATAACAAATGCTTAGTAATTAATAGCCATTTTGCTGTTATGAACCACTAAAATATGTATGCAGCCCATTGAACTTAAAGTGATCTTGACATATTCTATGTGGTCTTTGGCCAGAAATGTTTTCACACTGCTCAACACTGTGTGATTTTTAAACCTTCCTTGTCTGATCATGAGCCGTTGCTGTATTTAGGCCAGCACTGAGTGATGGGCCACCTATGTAGTATCTTGTGCCAGTGATGTGGGGTACTGGTTCAGCCCTATCAGACCTTGTCTCTGGAATTTCAGATCTTTGCTCGGTACCTTGTTTCTCACAGAGAACACAGACCACGAAAAGATCAGGACGAGCTCACGAAGAGTAGCACTTAGTTCATAATGGCATGCATGCAAAAACTTGTGAAACAGAGGGGAGACTTTTAGCTTTAAATTATATTTTAACTTTCTCATCCTTTTTCCTTCATTCTCAAGAAAGCTAACAGAAAATTCAATTGAAATGTATCTCTCTAATAACTCTTAGGTATTCCCAATATGTTGACATGTATACATTGGGGGTCTGTAATGTAAGTGGCCATGGTCCTTCCACCTATCTTTACTACATGAAAGGAGATTGCAGGGGAAAACCCTGGCACAGCAGCTTCAACATGCACACTCCTAGACTACTGCTTTACCATTTTTTTCTTTTAAACCAGGTAACACCAAACCGTATTTGTACAGTCCTGGGCATCGTCCCTCCTTCAGCACCATAGTTTTCAAGAGATCCTCATTTAAAGAGCTCATCCTCATTTCCTCTTATATGCAATGAGATCTCAGCACTGTGGGGTACTGGGTGTTGGTAGTTTAGTATGTTAATTTGGGCACTGTCATACTGGGTCTGCAGCAGGTGTGCGGAGCAGAGTAGAGGCAGGGATGGGTGGGACCTGTGTTAGTTCATGGTTTTTAAGCGCTATGGAAACAAATCAATGACAAACATTTTTAGCGTCTGGAAGGGGGATGTCAAACATCTCAACTATCCCTCTTTGAGTCATAAATCCCCCAGCCCAGGCGTGGCACAGCCAAGCATGAAGGCAGATATGTAATCGTGTCTCCCTCACACCTGGTCTTCTTACATCGTCGTTAGTTGGTGTCAGAAGGTGAGTAGCTAAATATTCTAGAGTAGATTCTTTGTAACACTATGCACATCTCATTATTTTAGCTCAGTTATCCCTAAAGATGACATTACATTCTTTGAACAGTATTACTATTTATGCATTACTGCCACCACACTTTAGAATACTTAGCATCTGCCACCCTCTGCTTGAAGCCACCGACCATCTAGGAACTTCTAGGATCCTGGTTCTACCTATCCTACGTAACACATGGAAATATGTTTGAGGCCTCAAATATTCAAGACTGACTGACTTGTGGTGTCTTCTGGCACAGAAGGAATCTCAGCTCACAACCCACATTTCCTTTTCAGATTGGTGATTTAACAGGGGTGTGTTGTCTACAGTGAAAGGACAACCTAAAAGAACTCACTAAGTACAACGGGCGGATTCTGCAAGACAACCTAAAAGAACTCACTCAGTACAACAGACGGATTCTGCAAGTCTCTCTGCTTGCTGGACATGTCTTGGATGCAGGGGCCGGTCCGCAACACCGCCGGGATGGCCAGGTGAGAAAAGGCCAAGGGGCACGGGGTCTTTATACCCCACCCTGGCCATCCCAACGGCGGCGCCCAGTGATGACGCACTTCCGGTCACCTGCCAATCGTGAGGCCGGAAGGCGCGAAGGCCAGATCTGGTTCTGGCTGCCCAAGGCTGGCATCCCGCCAGATCGTGCAAGTCCCGGCCCACGGGGGCCCGGGTCCTAAGCGCCGCGTCCACTCCCCATTTTGGGGGGGTGGACGCTCTGTCCACAACCTACTGAACCCTTTTAATGCATTTTATGCAGCCATGCCAGATTCTATTAATTGCCGTCCCCTCCCCACCATCCCGCACACACACGCGCCCACACACACACACACGCCCCTAGTCCACTCTCATCTTAACTCGGGACAATAGAAACAATAAATGCAGCAAAAGAGCATCACAGATCTGTCCTCCTCCAGATCCTGCAGGAAAATGAAGCCTAGCTAACCCCCTTTTCATTTTAAGGTTTGGTCAGAGACCGCTTTAGCTGTCTCATCAGCCTTATGAAATTAATTTCCATAAATAAAAAATACACATGTAGAGGGGAATTTTACTGAACCGTCTTCATCCCTGGGTCTGTTCAGCTATCATTCACATTCTGCTTCCACTCACCACAACAAATAGCATGGGGTAAAGTGGCAGCCCATGAAGGCAACTAACCACCTTGCACTGTGAGGGATGACATTTTTCCTAATCACATGGGCAAATTTGCCTTAAAAGTGCACTTCACTGCCAGGCTGGTGGACCAGTACTTTACTTTGGCAATTCTTTTTTCTTTCCAGTTTTTATCCATTTTTTAGTCATTGTGTTTGTTTAAAATGGGTCTCCAGGTTACAGTAATTAAGGGCCAATGGAGCTTTTCCTTAAACTAATAAGAATCCTACTTCCATGTGATGTGTATTAAAACTAAAAAGGGGTTCTAAACCAGTTGAGGAGAGGATGTTGCCGAACAACTAGAGCAGTTGACCTTGAAGCTGGAGAACCGGGTTCGAGTCTCGACAGGGATGCTCAACATCCTGTGATTCTGGGCAAATCAATGAATCTCCCTGTGCCTCGCAACAAAATTAATGTGTCCATCTGTAACACAACTGGTGCTCATGTAAAGTGCTCTAATACCTTGGAGTCTAGTTTGCGCTGTATTAAATTCCCCCCATCCCCCCAACAAAAAACAATTCTAATTCACATGCCTGATAGGGCGCACTGATACTGTTAAGTTATATGCAATGGTAAATCGTTTTTTATTTAAATTCATTTTTGGATGCTTAAGCTCACCACATATAGGAGGCATGTTTTCTTTTTTGGTGGCATATTAGTGCAATAATCTTTTTGAATTAACAATTGCACTAGCGTTACCAAGACCACACATAATGGCTTTGCCAATACTTGTTTATCTAGTGCAGCTTCTTGATGCCACACTGTTATTGTCAGGAAAGTGGAATTATGCGATTCCATTTCACATAAATTATGGATCTGCCGCATTTGCCACATCATCTGATGCATAATCTTCAGATTTTAACAAAAAAAAATTGTTTCTACCTCAAACAGTTCAAAAGTTAGTAAAATCGTACCAACACGTGCTGCTGCGCAGTGGAAGGCCCTTTCCAAAGGATGACTTCTCACCTTCCTGTTGCTTATTGCTATGTTTAAACTGAAGGGCAACCTATGCCCAGACAGTGTTAACAAGTATACAAATTACAAAATAATTAAGTAATACAATCAGGAACTATTCTGCATTACGCAGCATAAGTTGCCTTTTCTTGCTGCATAATTTAATCAACCCTAACGCATAATTACAGTGGCTCTGATTATTATTATTTATTTGCATTGGGCTTAAATACTCAAATTCTCGTGTGCGGACACACAGGCCCGAGCGGTCCGTACACTTTCTTTAAAACACCTTCTTAGACTATCCAGATTCTATATCTTCCTCTTTCCCTTACACATAAACGCACACACAAGCTGTTAAACACTCACAAGCAGTCAAACACTCACACAAAAGGCTCATGCAGGGTAAAAGACATTTTTACCTCTTTACCTCCTGTGGCTTCCTTAATTGCCGCTCTCAGTGGGTCGCCTGGATTCCACGGTGTGCACAATGCACACCATAGTGTAAATGTGATTGACAGAGCAGTGTCTGAATGATATGGACACTGCTCTGTCAAGCTCAGCGTGAAAGTGAAATTCTCGACAGCTACCCGTGAAAGACATCATGCAACTGAGCTGCTGCTGAACGGTTCCGGTTCCTCAGGGGCTCAGCACAAGGCTACAGGGGCACTTTGGCTGTCAGAGTATCATAGAGGCAGGCGCCACCCTGCCTCCGCAGAATTAGCAATGAACAATAAATATATCAGACAATAGTACCGGTACTCTCCTTGGCGTGGGGAGAAGTGCCGGTACTTGAAGGGATAAAAACAAGAAGTGCCGGTACTCAGTACCGGTGAGTACCGGCCCATTTAAAGCACTGGTTCCGTGCTAAGTAGATACGTAGTCACATGTAAACGTACACCTGCACAAGCGTGTAGCGCTCAGGCCTGCTCGAAAGAAGGCGCTGGGATGGTGTTTGAAATGCTTTCCATACAATGTTCTATTCCAGTGCCAAATTTTAAGCTTATAATGAGATTAAACGATATTTACGTGATATGTACCTAAAGTGTTTGTTTACGGCCTAGTTCAGAGTGCCTAGTTCTATATAGTAATCTTCACATTACAGTTTAATTATTCATTACAGATTACGTGCCACATCTGTAAAGTGTATACTGAGATAAACACCTGTTTGCATGAAATGAGCGTAAAGTGCTTTTGTTCGAACAGTGGTGAAGCAAGATGCCGTGGGCCAGGGTGCCAGCAAGGGAAATGGCCACCCATCTGCTGGACGGCCAATGAATACAACTAGAATCGGGGTTCAGTGGGTGCTGAACGCCTCATGGCCCCGGTGCCACTGCACCTACAGTACCCTGTGCTGTGTAGTAGCCTTCACAATAAGTCTGGATGCTCACTCCCGAGCTATTTTTTTAACTTGTTTTTATTCAGAATTGCACAAAATGTAACATCACATGTTGTGTCACAAGGACAAGGAGCAATGAAAACAGCCAAGAGCGTCATACAATCCGGGATGCTGCCGAAGATGTCTCTACGTTGAATCCGGAGTGATTGCAGCACTCCCAGCCCAGGAGCAACACGATGAAACGCACATCTTCATATTAGCATATTAAATATACATTACAACTCCTTTAGAGATGAACCATCCAAGGAAAAACATAACAGTACACAACAAGCGCGACAGAACGGAGATGGGTGCGATCGCCCACAGGAGCCCCACACACAAAAGGAGTGGGATACACAGGATCAGGGCCCCCGGGCTTTCTGGGGAAGACCACTGTCCCTCCTGATCAGGGCGGTCGGCTGGAGGGTAGGTACAGAGTTAGTCCCATTATTGGCAACACACCCCACCCACACCACAACAGAGTATGCATGCATAAATAAATACACAACACAACTTTTGTTTGGGAAAATTAGTGCTGCAGGTTTATTCCATACAAAAGTATGCAATATGGTGGGTTATCTTACGGGCGATCCAAGGGCAGGCAGCTGTACCAACCTATGCTGCCCTGCCCGCCTGATGAGCCAAGCACTGTGGAGTAACCAATCAGCGCTACCCTTATGGGGGTGATCCCCTTACTGGATCACGTGACACATTGGTCCCTATTACTCACGCCCCTTTCAGGGCGGAGCGTAGCAAGGCAAGCCCCCGGTTGTTCAGGCCCACAACCGCCCGAAGGACTAACGGGGCGCCGACGTAATTGTTCCAGGACCCTCCCATGAGGCTCCTGGGATTTGGCTCTGGCACCCCTATTGTGCTCTTGCAGAGGTACTCTTCTGTACCCATTTGCTTCCAGATCGCCCTGTAACTCCTCGACCGCTCTGGAGGCGGCCCCCGTCGCCTAGAGAGCCCCCCCACCAAAACAGCTCCTTTCTCACTGCAACCTGCAATTTCCCGGGCCTCATTCATGTCCAGAGGAACAGATCCAAGCCCACCTGTGCAAGTGCACCCCAACATTGTCAAATTAACCTTTGGTGTTCGCCCGGCATAGCTCATGCCTGATGAAGCCAAAGCCCCTTGTTCTGCAAACTTGCGCTTGGAGCGGTTTATCCTTCTCTGGGAATGTACCAGTGCCTCACATGCACTGCAAGAATGTGATGGACTCCCAGGAGGGAGCTCTACCCTTAAACATCGCTGTATTACCCTTCAAGCTGATGTGGCTCCCACCTCCTGCAACCTGAAGTTGCAGGCCTTCTAGCAGTTCGTGCTCCCAAACACCTGTTTCCCCAATACCTGGAACAGCAGCACACATGCTTGAAGACCGCTTCCACAACCAGGCTATATACTCTGGCTATGCGGGCGGGGCATTTCCTGCTTAACTGAAGCAACCCGTAACCCGCCCAGGGAGCAGGGTGCACCTACTTTGTTGAGGTTGACCAGACATGTGCACCGACCTTTGTGATTAATAAACCATGGCGAACAGGACTGATCGCCTAGCGCACACTACTGCAGTACATCAACCATTTGGAGTGACAACTTACGCCACCTGCCAGGCTTGTTTAACTAAAGCTCGATGACAGATACACACATACCTGCTAACCAGCTGTGACCCTTGATGTTCAACCCAGCTAATGACCTAGTACCTTGATATTCCAGGGAATATTGCCCTATTGTTCCAGGGAACAAGCCGCACATGAGCCTATGGCCTACACCTACTGGGCCGAGGTGCATAGTGTGCTCTGGAATTGTCAGTGATGGTGCTCCAAACATATTTCAAACCGCTATTGGAGCCACAGCACACATTCTGGCCTAACCAGCTGGCGCATGCCACCTGGATACCTTGCCGCTGCGAGATTTTGCTCTTAACGCCAACCTCTTGCGGCTACTGGTGCACATAGTCTGTAGGTCTTGCCTCCACTCTATTTATGCCGATACCTGCAATGTACCCCTCTGCCCCTGTATGGGCGGGAAAATACCCGTAACATTGCAAATCCCCCTGCACTCAGTCTCGGGCAGTCCGGTGGGGGAGAGAGGTCCTTGGAATTGGTTCTGCTATCTTGCTTGGCCACCTAGCCCGCAAGCACCCTCGCCTGACAGCACCCTATCTGCTGTGTCGCCCGTGCAATGTCCGCGGCCTGGCGCAGGGCGTCCCGATCGACACCTCTCCTAACAGACTGCCTTCAGGAAACTGGAGTGAACGGTTGTATGTTGTACATCTGACCATAAGACCTTGATTTGCTTAGGGAGGGACCAATTTGTTGCACTAAAAATAGTGGCAACGTGCAGTTCTTAGCATCCTAACCTGCAGGGTGTGCCTGGACGATCCTAGACACCCCTATGAGCCAACCCGCTTTGACCCAGGATGCAAGGCACTACAACCGGTACACTTGGTTATCCCGGACTTAATTGCCCTCCACCGGAAACCGTGTGAAAAGGTACCAGCTCCCGGATTTACTTCCTAATAGTCTGTGTCACGCCATGCTCCTTTTTATTCCTTATTCAAAACAGTAAACCCACTCACCCACGAGACCTGCTAGGAGCACGTTTAGTAAAGCCTGTACATGGAAATAAATTCCCCCGCCAACTGCACAGGGGGCAAGCCACACTCACTGCTACTGGTATCTGACTGGTTGGCCCTTGGAGGCCGTGGCAGTACTGCCCGGTCAGAAGAACGACCACGGTACAGTTGTCATTTAGTAACTCCTGGCGCTGACAACTGCAGGTGCCTAACACCGGGCTGTGTGTAAGCGGCACAGGAAGCCTAAAAACAGGCTTGGTGTGGATGGGTTGTTCGCAATGCCTGGCAATGAGTGTAATGCCTATGACAAACCTCTCCTGGCTGGCATCTATGTCATTCTTAAACATATACACGGTTATGCCGCATGGCACCCTTCTGGTTGGTGATATGGAACCTCCTAACCAGCATAAGCGGACAGGCTCGCGTTGCCGTCACCCACCTGTGTATCTCGAATCACCCTCCTGTGTCACCTAACCTCGGTTCTAGAGTGCACTAATCCGCGCCGTTGGCCAGACAAATTCACAGGCCTCTTTGATTGCTAGACCCTGGTGAACACGATGATGGAGTCAATTCTGGTTTGAAACAATATATGCATTGTGCCCTCTATTGGAGACAACTCACCCCTCATGTGTAGTTGTGGAGCGACAACTACACCTGTGCCTACACAAGTCACCCAACAGACAAGTAGGCCCTGACTACTTATGTTCTGGTGCCAGATTTGGCGCCGGCAACCACAGGTGCCTAATACCGGGCTGGTGTATGCGGCCCAGGAACCTAATCAATAGGCTTAGTGTGGATGGGTTGTTAACAATGCCTGGCAATAAGAGTAATACCTTTGACAAACCTCTCCTAACCGGCATCTATATCATTCTTAAACATATTTACTGGTTTTGCCACACGGCACCCTTCTGGTTGGTGATACGGAACCCCCGACGCAGCAAAAGCTCAGTCTTGCGTTGCCATCGCACCACCTGCGTATCTTGACTCACCACCTAACATCGGTTTCAGAGTGCACTTACTCCGCACCGTTGACCAGACAATTACACAGCCCCCTTTGATTGATATACCCCGGTGAACACATTACTGGTGTCAAATCTGGTTAAAAACGATATATGTATTGTGCCCACTGTTGGAGACAACTCAATCCTTCGTGGGGTGACAACTACACAGGTGCCTACACAAATCACCCAACAGACAAGTAGGCCCTGGCTACCTTGTGTTCTGGTGCCAGATTTGGAAAGAGCCTTGCCTTCACTTGCTGCCCCCTTAGAAACACACAATGCCCGTGCTCTGGCCGCAACACGGTAATGCCCTCGTGTAGCATCGAACCCCTGGTCAAATAAGAGTGCCAACTCCCTCTACTAAAACTACACCCTTACCAAAGGTGGAATCTAGCTCTCCCCAAACTTCTGCTAGTGTAACCCACGGTCACGCCTCCTGTTCAGTTCAATTTAGTAAGTCATGGCACTGACCCATAAGGGCCTAATACTGGGCTGTGTAAAAGCGGCCCTGGGTGACCTTAAACAATCGGCTAGGTGTGGAGGGTGCTAACATTACCTGGCTGAAGTGCAATCCCTTTTGACAATCACTCCCGACAAGATGTGCCAATGAAGGGAGCAGAAAGAGTTATCCAGCCCACCTTACTTCCTGTCCCAGTTATCTGAGTAAATTAGTGAAAGATGCACTTTTGAACTGGTCGCTGATACTCTTACTTACGCCTGCAAATGCTCTGCTCAGAGCAGCCCGCTAGACAATGGCTTCCATTGAAAGGCGCTGCCAACAGACCTCCAAGTACTTAAGGCGGTACCTCTGAGTAGGGCTCTAATCTAACCGATGCCCCTTGCATCGAATACCGCATCTGGCTGTGAGCCACTCAGTGCTCCTGACGCCTTGGCGCTTCCTGACCCACCGCCAGCTCACCGTGATACAATCCGCTCGTGATAGGGACTCAACAGTGCGGCGAAAGCATGATACATCCTAGCCTGACCTTAGCTCTTCAGCAGGCTCCCACACAAGAGCCCTCCACAACCTTTGTGGCCTAAAACATTCCCCTGTGGGTCGGTTGCGGATGGACTGCAAACAACTCCTAGGCTGTCTCCACCAGTTGTAAAAGGAGTTTCTGGTTGCCTAGGGTATGCACCTAAGCCTTGCCGAACCCACCTCTCTAGTCAGCAGGGAGTACACACTTAAGCTGACACCTGCCACCCCTAGGTGGCTAGGCAGAGACTTTGGCTTATCCCAGAGGCAGTGTAAATTTGATGTGCCAACCGCACTCCCACAGTGGCACCTACCGAAGAGACTCCATACCAAGTTATTTTAATTACCCTTCGTATCGTCCATACAAGAGAAACTTAGTTCCATCTGCCCCTATTACCCTGTGCTAACAAAGCTCATCATGACATCACAGGGATTACATAACTCACAAGGGCAATCGGGCCACCGTCCTACAGCTCAGTTAGCACACTCTGTAGCTGCTGGTAGGAACTGTACTTAGCATAACACAGCACCAAGTAAATGTAAAATTGTACTTTCCCACCATTGGGCTGGTAATAGACGGCCAAAAACGACAGCACATGGGCATGAGATCCCAGTTTCTTAGAGTAAAACAATAATTATCCTGCACCATTAACAAATGTGCCACATGCACCCATGCCCTATCCACCTGTTTCTATGTGGATGTCGTCCAATTCAATGCCATAGGCAACATGTCAACCAGTTCTCTCCTTTCTGGTCAACCAAATCCCATATGCCGGGATTTCTCCCCTAGTACCTATGCTGTTGAAACTGGATTTGAAAGGCGCACGTGAGGTTCGGCGATCGTGCCAATGTTAGTCGCCATGTTTTCAAATTCTCAATAGCGTCCGACTTAGTTGGAGCACTACTAGGCCTCGTGGGACAGAATAGAGGTCTAAAGCTTTGGTGTCAATTAAGTGCACTTTCAGTAACCTTCCCCACAGTGGGCATGAAAGAGCTGAGCTGTGCCAATTAAAGGCTGTTGCAAACAGGTGCCCCCAATAATTTGGCCCCAGAGCAGCTGGTAGTACTACAGCTTGTGCTGTTGATTACAAGTATATGCACTCCTGACCTCAAACCTCCATGATGTCCTGTTTTTTAACGCGTCAGCACCCCCACGCGTGTTGAGGAAGGCGGTGCCTCGCCCTTGCCTGGTATTTAGCCGCTGTCATTGCATCCCTATCTTTATTACAAAAGGAGCACTGCACCTACAACAAGCCCATCTATTGGCTTAGTCAATGCTTATTAGTTGCATCAGGTAACAGCCACAATTATAGCTCAGCTGCATAGCCAACCAAGAGCTAGCCGCCCCCATCCATAGCTGCCAATGTTTCAGATTGCTATGCCTAACAATTTCATAATTCCAAAACCTCTATGAGTGACATTTAGATGACTATGCCTGGCACTTTCTTGCGAGCAAAATCAAACAATGAAGATGAGGGAGACATATCGACTTCAGTAATTACACCCATTAGGCCAACGAGAAACTCTAAGACCACTAAGGTTAAGGCAGCTTTAGTGCGCATTTCCGGGCTTGGAGACGCCATGCGAGATGTACACATGTTCCATCCCTTGGTGGCACAGGGACCTTGTTGTAAAAGCAGCAAAGTCTTCACTCAATGCAATAAAACTAAACCGATAGTTCACAGCGCACGCTCCCCACAGCCGCCAACGGGGCAAGCCGGAGTTTGTACCAAGCATCCCAACTCCAAGGAAAGGCACCACAACCAACCAATATGCTGTGCAGGTCACACACAAAGGCCCCGCTGAAAGGACCCCACCTTAACCAAGGCCCCCTACATAAACCTAGAGTGCACCTTGCGAATAATGAAGGCTGAAGACGACTTCCCGTCGCTCTAACACTCATTTCATGCAGAAGTGAACACCGGTTTAATCGCCCTTATGCAGCAACTAGGGCTGTTCCACCTAGCAAGGACGCTGCGACCATATAATCCAGCAGCCAAAGCGTGTCTGTGAACCATCAAACATATCCTGTGACACTGCATGTTCTGCGCTATCCTGTGCCTGGGAAACGCAAGTGCCCCAGTTAAATTACATCCCCATGGGGGGAAACATACAAAAGACACGTGAATAGCAGTTGGCAAGTGAGCACATTTTTGTAAACAAAATGCTCCCAGTACATCCAAATAAGGGCGCTGCGACCAACGATCGGGCCCCTAAGCGTACTCCTAATAGCACACGCCCCACCCACATACATCATGTGACATTGCCTGATCTGCGCCACCCCGTGCCTGAGCAACGCAAGTACCCAGGCAATTAAACAAATTGCCGAGGAACACCGGGGCAATTGGGTGTCCTTACTTCTTCAGCTATCGCACAAGTCCACACTACCTCTGCCTGAACTCCTCTAAATCGTGCAGCTACACTTTGGGGCCTATCAGATCGCGCCCGACTCTGTAGTTTTCCTACTGCGGATTGCTCCCACTATGCTCGCTGTAGGCTCCAGCATGCCAAGCTGTAGACACCTTTGACCGAACGTAAAGCACAACCATGGGGCAGTGCCATCTGGTGCTAAAGCACCCCCCCTGAAGATAGGCGACTACGCCTCTCAGTGAGTCACAGTCAACTCTGAATATTATGAAGAGTTGGTAGCAATGGGAGTGCACGCAGCTACGTTGTCAAGGCAGACCTAGCAATGGTAAAATAGCATCCCAATTCTTGGAGTAGCACTACTCAGATAGGATGACTGGAGACTAAAACAGAAACAGTGGGATCTGTTTATTTAACATTATTTATAGGCATAAATCATACCACTGTATCAATTTGTAAATGGTCTTGTGGGGAGTGGAGTTGACAGACCAGTGCACTGTTCTGTAATTTAATCATTTATTCTTGAGCGAGTGGTGTTTGGGTCCAACAACTTGCCCACAAACGTCACCGGGGCAGTCGCAAGTACGGTAGCTGAAATTTCTCAGGCGCAACTAGGCTTTCCCACCTCTAGTCTGAAAAAGCTAAAGATGTGGAATTTTTGTTGGACAAAACATTAGCGCAAACACTTCAACCTTTGCAAATCATGTGAGAGTTATTAAGGGATCCAAATGGGCAAAACCCTAACTCTTTCATGATTGAATCCCGGATTCACTGGCATATATTAACACACTGCAAGCAGGGCAGCCCTTGGTTCTGTTACCACAATACCAGTGGTAGATATTATATTGGCTATACAGATGAAGCAATAATTGGCTTGGAGGGTAGTATAGACAAGCTTATAATATCCGGGCTGCAATAAGGAGATGAGGGATCAGACTGCTGACTCGAAGGGCTTCACAAGAACCCCAACATGGCATTGGCATTTGATTATTGGTAGGCCCGGCGCTTAAGTGATTCAGCCCGAACCGCAGGATGATGAGCCCAGGCTGAGACTCAAACCCGCTACTGAGCGCCTAAGTTGTCAGCGCAAGCTCTTACGCCACAACCTGATTTGCACCTAGGGTTCGATCATAAGCAGGGGATAACCGGCACGAGTATTTAAAATACCAACTGTATATATAAATACAGTCTTATAATATAATATCCACAGTTATTAATGGTACGTGGGCTTCAGCAGGAGCAGTGCTTATTACAGGGGAGACGAGGCTGCCACAGGGGCACTGCCTCGGGATGGCACCTGATGACGTGGCCACCTTTGTGAAGTCTGATCTCTCTTCGAAGACCTGGGAGTCCAAAGTATAAAACACGCGCTTCTTTCCACACTTCCACACTGATGAACGCTGTAGCTTGAAATAAAGCTAGATAGTGTAATGTGGCATCAGGGCACTTCTGGCTGTTAAAGGCCTTCTCTCTAATGTCCAGTAGGCGCTGG
The DNA here is from genome assembly GCA_963921515.1 of Calotriton arnoldi. Classification (NCBI taxonomy): domain Eukaryota; kingdom Metazoa; phylum Chordata; class Amphibia; order Caudata; family Salamandridae; genus Calotriton; species Calotriton arnoldi. The sequence continues at coordinate 2,530,161 of CAWUFW010000243.1, forward strand.
AAGTGTGGGCCTGTAAAGGGAGGAGGCCCTGTGAGCCAGTCCAGCCTGAAACAGGAGGGCTGTACTGATGGTGGACCATCCCACCGAGGGGGCAGACACAGGCTGGTGTATTGGAGCAGAGGGCAATAGTCTCCCATTTTGGCCCTCTGCCACTCCACGGTCTCCACTAGAGCCCCGACGTTGTCATTTTGCACCACAGCAAAAGGCCTGCTGCCGGGGGCTATACCAGCTGGTAAGGGCCCTCTCTCCCAGTTATAGACCTAAGCCACAAGCGAGGGCCTTCAACCAGGGCAAACGCCTTTACCGATCAGTGCCGTGCTAGGAATGGTGAGAGGAGCTAGAGACGCTCCTCTGTCTACGGCCGATCGGTCGCCTGCGTGATGTGAGCATCCCCATCCCTCGCCAGCAGCCCACCCGCAGGTACCGACACCAGCGGACCTGCTGCGGGGCCGGGCCAAAGAATGCAGCTAGGAGGGCTCCCACACCGGCCATGGCCTTACGTGGTGGGAGGGGGGTGACCGCACTCGCCTCACTACCAGAAGCGACCGACCGCACGACCTCAGGACCGCATGTCCAGCAACGGACCAACAGCACGACCCGCCGGACGGCGTGTCCGGCGCCAAAGTGGGAGATTAGCTGAACAGAGGCCGGGGGTGCTGGAGCCGCCCGCCGCCACCAGTTAATGCCGGGTGGGGGTCTGCCTCGCACTAGGGTTGGCTCGGAGTGGGTGGCACTACTGTGGTGCACGCGCTTAGGAGCCTCTTACCTAACACCACGAGCCTACCAGGGATCCCCGCTGGGCAACCCATGACATGACCAGGCTGCGGCACGCCAGGCGCCGGGCCCGTACCCCCGGCAGCTGTGCCAAGCCCCCTCCCCTCTGCGGCAGACCATCACCTGCGGCGGCTGCCGAGCACTTGACACCCGTAGTGCCTGTTGGGGGAGGGGGGATCGCACTCACCGTGATTGCCGCTCTTGGAGGATCACCAATGGATCCTAATCGTCGTCACGGTGCGCGCGAAACGGGGGGTGGGAGATGCCCGGACGCCTCACCCAAGACCACTCGCCCCCAGGTGCCTCCCTGACCGCACCGCCGTCGTCTGCTCGAGTGAGCCTGACTGTGGACCGGGGAGCTGAATGACACCCCCCTCCTCATCGGGCGGACACCAGGCCAAGCTATGGCCGGGCGGTGCCAAGGAGCGAGGGATAGAAGGCGGGGTGGGGGCTCACGGACTCACCGCATAGCAGCTCCGGCCACGGACGTCCAGACGGCGTGTCCGAATGCGGGCCGGGCTCGAGGAGGAGACCCCTCCAGACGGCGTGTCCGGCGCAAAGAGGACGCCAAGATGGCCGGGGGAGGCATAAATACCTCCCCACCTCCTCTGCGTGCCGGAAGTGACGCGTCTGGTAGGGGACTCCTCCTTGAGTCCCGCACATCATTGGGGGGTGGGGAAGTGCCCAAATGGCACTAAAGGGGCCGCCCGTTTAGGGTGGCCCCCTGCGGGGGCCGCGGGCAGCCGCAATCCGGCAATGGACGGCCCAACCCATCGATACAGGATCATGGCCGTAACACCGGGCAGCCACAAGAGCCCCCATGTCTCACGCAGGTCTACAGGACACATACAGGGATCAGAACCTCCTGCGTTGCCACTGATACCCCCACCCCCCCATATACCCCACACCTGCAGACTCAGGGCAGCAGCAGTCAAACATTCGAAGGATTGACCCCCGGTGCTAATATGGGCATGGCGGATCCCGCAGCCTGGGAAAGAGCAAATGCTGCGTCTCTGGACTCCTCATCAGACATCAGCTTCTCCAACATGTCCCCCCAAGCTTCCAGGTCACGTTCTGCGTTCTCGTCAGTGCGAACGGAGTGTAAACGCCGCTCCTCGGCCACGCCCCTTTCACTCAAATCAGCCCTCCATTTATCCAGTCGGGGAGCGTGGGGTGTGTCCAGTGCATTGCAATACGGCGTTTAGCTCATACAAGTCCCAGGAGGGCAAATCTGTGTCGCATACGTGACATTACTGTACCAGCTGTAAAGAGGCTGCCCCAGATGACGGCCTGATCCCTGCTACAACAACCACAGAGACACGACACATACACTTGGGTGGTAGTGTGGGCCGGAAGTCCCGTGCGACCTCCGCCCATTTATTTAAGCTCTCTGGCCACGCCTGGCCAGAGAGTGCTACAATGTGTGCTTGCCCTTCTGGGCTAAGGGTCTTTCATCTCTGGGACAACTAGACCGTTACATCCCATCCCAAGTAAGTGTTCAAGAATATTAACGACTGATTAACATGCAAAGTCTGCCAGTCTCTGACTCGGTCTGGGATTTGGTCTTAAATTGTACCTGTGCTGTGAGTCTCGTTGACTTCTCATCGGGCTGGCTGCCACCGGAGTCTCCGTGATGTTACGTTGTCCAACATCCGTGGCTGGAGTTAGAGTTCCGTGATTTCTAATCTGAGTGTCAGCTGAGCACGGCGAAGGACCTCCACTTGGGATCTCCTCGTCGGTCAGCCCACTGGGTTGCGACGGCTCGGTATCGTCCGGTTGCACTCTTTTGAACCAGGAGATGTTCCGGGTGATGGTCTCTCCTCCTCTCTTGGCTGTGAGGGCAGTCCCGTTGACTTTCAGTACTGTCCACAGTCCTGGTTCATACATTGTGCGGAACTTCCCTCCGCTGCGGCGGTGCCGTACTAGGACGGTGCATCCTGGTGCTATGACTCTGGGTCTTGCTCTTCTTCGCTTGCTAGCTTTGTCGTTGGTTACTGTTCGTCGAGTTTGCGTGTCGACCGGATTGTATGGTTCAGGTACCCAGTTGTCTGCCACTGGAATAGTAGTCCCGCCGGGGCCAGCCAGCATTAGCGCCCACGGCGACCGTTGTGTAGTGCAGTGTGGGGTACTGCAGTACTCTCTTAGGAATCGTTGGAGTGCCACTTCTGGATCGGACTGTTCTGCCACTGCTATCCTAAGGATCTTATTTAATGTCCGCATGAAGCGTTCTGCTTCGCCGTTAGCTTGCGGCTATTGCGGGGTGATGCGGTGGTGCTTGACTCCCAGCTGTGTTAATAGCTCCTTGAATTCTCCTCCTTGGAACGGTGGTCCATTGTCGGTTTTGACGACTTGTGGTAGTCCGAAAAGAGCGAACGTCTTCTCCAGTACTGGCTGCAGATGGTTGAATGATGTGGATGGTATGATTTCTACAATAGGGTACTTCGTGTAACTGTCGACCAGGACGGCAGTCACCCTTCCGTCTGGGAAACTCCCAAAGTCCAGGCTCGACCACGGAGAGGGTGCAGGGTCTTCTGTTATCACCGGCGCTGGCACTTCTGGGCTGCTGGTGAGTTGACAGGCGCAACAGTTCCTGCCTACGGTGTCTACGGCCGCCTCTAGGCCAGGGAACCACACCTTCTCTCTCATCCGTGACTTCATTCTCACTGTCCCTTGATGGCCTTCGTGCGCTAGAACTGTCGCCCGTTCTTGGAGACCTACCGGGATGACGATCCGTGACCCTCGTAGTACCATGCCGCTGTCGGTAGTGCTTAGTTCGTCGTGGACTCTCCACATTTTCCCCAGCCGGGCCCGGTCTTGTTCGTTCCATCCTGTGATACCCTGGAGGAAACCTTCCCACGACCCACTGCGTAGGGCTTCTAGCACTTTCTGAAGTACTGCGTCCTTGTCTGTCTCCGCTTTTATCTCTTCCACTGTAAGGGCTCGTGGACAGGCCCATTGTGACAGCATGTGTACATACTCTTCGGTCCGTTGTTCCTGTTCAGTGTTTCCTGGTGGTAGGTCTGGTGGATGCCGCGACAGGAAATCAGCTGGATTTTTGGCTCCAGGTCGGTATTCTAGTTCCATTTGGTAATGCTGCAATTGTATCGCCCACCTTTCGATTCTGGGAGGCGGATGCGGAGCGGTGCCTCTAAATAACGGGAGTAGTGGCTGGTGGTCGGTCACGACCTTGAAAGGATGCCCGCTGACATAGAGGTGAAAGTGGTTACAAGCCCATTTGATAGCCAGCGCTTCTCGTTCAATTTGGGAGTAACGAGCTTCTGTTGGTGTGAGCGCCTTGCTCGCGAATGCCAATGGGGCCCACTTCCCTGTCTCTGTCTCTTGGGCGAGGAGTGCTCCTAACCCCACGGGGCTAGCGTCCACTATTACTTCCGTACGCCGGGTGGTGTCGAAGTAGGCCATGGTGGTTTTGCTTAAAAGGGTCGACTTTACCCTTTGGAATGCCTCTTCCTCTTGTTTTCCCCATTTCCAGATGGCATCTTTCTTGGTGAGGGCTCTTAGAGGTTCAGCAACCGTAGCAAGATTAGGTATAAACCGCCCACAGTAGGTGGCCATGCCCATGAAGCTCCGAACTTCCGATGCTGTGGCAGGCGCCGGGGCTTGCTGAATAGCTTGCGATTTCCTGGGATCTACCTGCACGCCGTCTTGACTGAACACGTAGCCAAAGAACTCAATGGACTTTTGGAAAAATTGACATTTGTCCCGGTGGAGGGTTACCCCAAGATCGGCTAGGCGTTGGAGAGTGGCTCGGAGATGACGATGATGATCTTCGAGAGTTGCTGAATGTATGAGTATATCGTCACTGACGTTGAGGACTCCCTGAAGTCCCGACAGCACCTCTCTGACGGCATTTTGGAATATCTCCGCTGCCGAAGAAATGCCAAAATTCAACCTTTTGTAGCGGCGTAGCCCCAGATGGGTTGAGAAAGTTGTAATGTATCTGCTTTCTTCCGCCAACTTCAGCTGGTGGTAGCCAGCGTTGAGATCTAGCTTAGAAAACCACCGGGAGCCGTTGAGATCAGTCAGGATGTCATCGACCGTTGGTGTAAGGTGTCTCTCCCTCTTTATTGCTTGATTGGGCATGCGCATTTCGATACAGAGTCTTATCTTCCCTGGCTGCTTCGGTTTCTCAGCTATGACCATAGGCGACACCCACGGTGTCGGTCCCGTGACCTTTTCTATTACTCCCTAATGCTCTAGGTTATGCAGCTCTTGCTCCACGAGCGGCCGGAGATGAAAAGGTATGCAACGGTGTCGTAAGGCAACCGGTTTCCCTGCCTTATCAATGTGTAGCTTCACCGGTGGCCTCTTCATGCTCCCCAGACCTTTGAAGAGTTGTGGGAACAACTCAAGGATGTCGTCGGTCCGTAGTGTCTTGACCGCGTTGGCGAACGTCACCAGCCCAAGATCTTGGGCCGTGTGGCTTCCTACTAAGATGTCTGCCTCTCGGTCGATTACGTGGAACGTCGTGGCGACCTCGTGATTGTCCGACTTGACTTGCACCATCATCTTCCCTTTGAGAGGTAACTGCTTCTGGCTACCATACGTCAGGATTTTCACGTGTGAAGGGGTTAATGCTGGCTTTGGCTTCAGCTGTTTATACTGCTGGCAACCCATTACGTTCACAGATGCCCCTGTGTCAATTAGGGCTGTTACTGGTGTTCCTGCAATCTCGATGGCGCACGTAGGTTGTGGTCTCCGTCGTCTTTTGAGGTCACTGGCAAACGATGAGATAGGCCTCTGCGTCGTCTTCTGTGGAGGAGTCTTCCAAATACTGCCTCCGATTGATTGGTGTCTTCATCGTTTTGGGGCTGTCCGCCTTTTCGAGCGATAAGTGTCGTACCGCTTTGGACGGTGGACGTCTTCCGCGAGCTCCTCGGCCCCGGGTCCCTCCTCTGCAGACACTCGCATAGTGATTGGGGATGCCACACTTGGAGCACGTCCGACCTTGTGCGGGGCATTCTTCTGGTGGGTGTTCTTCGTTCCCGCAGTAGCCACAGCGCGGTCCTCGCGGGTTTTTGGTTGGCAATCGCCCCCGGGTGCCTCTGGATGGGGTCCGTACTGCATCCGCTCTCTGTTTTGATCGTTGTTGGCTTCTCTGCCTGATGGGCAAGTGTGGCGTCCATTACCGTCGCTCTGGCATCGGATAGTTCATGCGACTGTGCTAGGATAAGAATGTCTTCCAGGGTGATTCCTGGCTGTCGCAGTATGAGGGTCCGAAGATGTTTGTTGCGGCACCCTTGGATTGCTTGGGCTCTTATTTCTTTGGTCTGCAATACGGCGTTTAGCTAATACAAGTCCCAGGAGGGCAAATCTGTGTCGCATAAGTGACATTACCATACCAGCTGTAAAGAGGCTGCCCCAGATGACGGCCTGATCCCTGCTACAACAACCACAGAGACACGACACATACACTTGGGTGGTAGTGTGGGCCGGAAGTCCTGTGCGACCTCCGCCCGTTTATTTAAGCTCTCTGGCCACGCCTGGCCAGAGAGTGCTACAATGTGTGCTTGCCCTTCTGGGCTAAGGGTCTTTCATCTCTGGGACAACTAGACCGTTACATCCCATCCCAAGTAAGTGTTCAAGAATATTAACGACTGATTAACATGCAAAGTCTGCCAGTCTCTGACTCGGTCTGGGATTTTGTCTTAAATTGTACCTGTGCTGTGAGTTTCGTTGACTTATCATCACGCCTGGCCAGAGAGTGCTACAATGTGTGCTTGCCCTTCCGGGCTAAGGGTCTTTCATCTCTGGGACATCTAGACCGTTACACCAGCTATTTCACATAAGAGTGATGCTGAGATCCTTTTCCAGTTTCCAAGTTAGGCCCATCCTAACAATAATATCTTTTCTGTAGTAAGTGAAACACGCCAACACCAAGGGAGAGAAGTAGACGTTTATTTCAGAACTTCCTTGCCCACGACGAACAGGAGCCGGTCTGCTGGAGGCGTCGGGTAAAACTGCCGGCACCACCGTACAACGCTAACCGGCTACCGCCGTCGCGAGCGCATATCATTAAACAATAACAAGTTTGAAGTAAAACACATAATGGTGGTGGGGTTGTGTCTCAAGGAAGTGCGAAACAAACCACCGCCGCGAAGCAAACAATAATGCGCGATACTACATTCTCCAGTCAACCACAGCCATTTTCACATTCTGTTGTCCACGACAGGTGGAGCGAAGTTGTGCGTCTGTTTCCTAGATATTACGCTCCTGGTAGGTCAGGTGCCAAGAAACACTAAACACTCTTTCCTCTATAGCAGTGGTGCTGGAACAATTTTCAGAGTAGAGGTGCTGCCATCAATGTGACATCACTGAAGTCATAGGGATTGTGACGTAACCAAGCATCACACAAAAGAACAAGTGTAGCAAATGAACCACGCCCATTCGGCAGGAAAGTGCTACGCTGTAGTACGAGCCCAAAGTGCATTTTATAGCACACTGTCACAAATATATTACTAAAATGTGGCGTGGTAGTGCTCATTTACAGACAGCATATTTCCATTGAATTGGCCACTAAATCTGCTCAGACATGCAGTTTTACTGATAAAACTGTGCAACATTCAAACGATAATGTGTGAAAATCAGGTTTCAGCAAATATTTTTCATTTGTGCATCACCAAGTAAAGTTTCTTGATTTGATTTGATCCTAATAAAACCTTTGTTTTTACACACTTCAGAACTACAAAAGAATGTGTTTCATTTGTGCTTTCCTAACTGCTGATATATTTCAAAATATTTTTACAGTTCATTTACGGGTCCTTATGTTTTGTTGTGTGGTAGAAAAAAATTGACATCTTATAGCCTTTCCTTTCACTCTTCCTGTACCCCAGTAAGATTATCATATGGTCAAATAGTTCACTTTACAAGCTCCTCTCACTCTGCAGTCGGGCAAAGAAAATTCAACACCAATATCCGTGTTAAAATAATAAGCAGCAATTTGTTAGAAGACTAGCCTGACATTTGACCTCTGTGACAAGATAAAAACAAAATGTATAGACCGCGTTATAGCTCATTCATCTTCTTTACTCCAGCATGTTAACTTTGGGGGTGCTGCAGTACCTCCACATCCCTACTTCTGACATGTAATGGTCTATCCTCTATTTTGCTTTCAATAATAAGGGTATGCCTGTAGGCGCAATCTTAACAGGAGTTCATGCTAACTGATTTAATGGGGTTTGTGCATGTGCCCCAAGATCCTGAAGGAACGGACACTTCCTGATCCTATGTTCCCATGTCTCCCTCTGATTTTCACAAGGTTGACCATCGGTACCCAGTGAAGCAGCAATATTTCTCAACATATGGCTGAGCCCACCCTCTGCGTAACAGTGTGGCGTATCTTTAGCCAACTGAATGATTGAATGATGTGTTTTTGTAGAGCGTGTGGCTACTCAAGAGTGTCCCGGCGCTATGACAGAGGTACACACCAAGTACACAAAGAGCCCTAATCAGTGGAGGAGAAAAGCCAAGTTGTCAGCCCATCTCCGTGAGGTAGCCATGGCTAGCCTGAAACACTGCCGGATGAACCAACACAAGGGATGTAAACAAAATCTGCTTCCTAATAAGCAGCCCATGCAAGGATTTCAGGAAGTGAGAAATCAATGTCCGACTAGGCAGACGCAGCATTCTGAACCACCTGAAGATGACTTAGCAAAGCTTCGGACACCCCAAGGTAGAGGGCATTGGAGCAGTCCAGCCGAGATGTAATCGGCGCACGGATCGCAATCCTCCTACAGTGCAGGAACTACAAAACTTCCTTAAAAGTACAAAGCAGCCCAAAACAGACCAACCACTGTGGGAATCCGGGGTTGCATGGAAAGTGGAATAACCAGTTTAACTCTCAGATTTTTAGATGGCGGGGTTGAGGCCGGCAAGGCGGAGGGCCCGATAGCTTCCCACCAGTTAGACGAGTGGGAACCAAAAAGAAGAATTTCAGTTTTGTCTGTTACATTTTAGTTGGCTGCTATGCATCCACTCAAAGACCTCTAGAATACAATCCTTAAAAGTCGTTTCAACGGAGGACGTGGGTCTTTCAAAGGTAAAAAGCAGCTGGATGCCGTCCGTGTACAAAATTATTTTGCAGCTATTCGATTCTACTAATTGGGCCAACAGTGACATAAAGACATTAAAACGAGCTTTGTGGGACACCCTGCCTCACTTCTTTAACTTCAGAGGTAAAAGGCGCAACCCACACAGACTGCCCTCTGGAGTCCAGGAATGACTTCAACCAGTCCCACTCCAAGGTTGGCGAAGCGTTGTAAGAGAATCGTGTGGGGGGTGGGATCAAAAGCAGCAGACAGATCGGCTAAAATAAGTGCTGCATTTTTGCCTTGATCCAGAGGCCGCTTGATATGGTCATATATTTCAAGTGGTGCAGTTTCCGTACTATGACGGGGGCGGAATCCTGATGGGCTCTGATGCAACTTGCCCTGCTCCAAGTAATCTAAAAGTTGGACGTTCACCAATTATTCCAGCATTTTGGCAAATGCTGGCAGCAGCGAGATGCGCCTGTAGTTGCTGAAGACACTGGGATCTAGGGAGGGCTTCTTGAGAAGAGGGACCACCGTGGCAAGTTTCCAGGCAGCTGGCATAACATTGGAGGATAGAGAGAGATTAAAAACTCTATTAATCATGAATGAATTACTTCTGCAGCGGCTGCTAACAATGCGGGAGGCATGCATCCAAAGGAGAGCCCGATCTACCCTTCAAGATTGCCTCAGCTGATGGCTCGAAGGAAAGAGACTTGAACTAAACAAGACTGCTATCTAAATAATACGGCCTCACAGGCAGCAGACAATCCTTCGGAGCCGGAAGAGACTTTTGGATGTCAGCAATCTTAGACTCGAAAATATCAGCCAGTCTGTTACACAGTTCCTTCGAAGGCGCATTCGCCCTCTGGCAGGACTTAGGGGAGAAAAAAGATTTTGCAACCTGAAAGATGGTGCAAGAACTGTTCGAAGCGGCACTGATTTTTCCTCAAAATAAGCGATCGATGCCTGTTTAATGGAGGAATTGTAAGTTGAGGGCAGCTTTATAAGTTAATTTGCTGTCCAGAGAATAGTCTCTTTGCCAAATTCTCTCAAGTTTTTTGCACACTCTCCTTTCAGCTACCAAAGAGGGGAAAACCAAGGGGCCGATAACCCGTTTCACCTATCCCTCTTCAACTGTCGCAGAGTCAAGTCCTCAGTGGCCTCATCCAGCCAAGATGTCACCATCTCCACACCAGAATCCACGTCATCAGCCGAAGGGGGAGCAGCACGTGCCAAGAGCTCTGCCCAGTCAGGCGCCTGGACCTTATTCCAGGCACGAAAGGTAGTGCAAGCAGCCGGGCCGGCCTGTTGATTAAGATGATCTACCTTCCAACTAAATGGAATTTGAAGATGATCCGACCAAAGAATTTCCTCTGGGGGACTGATCCTCCGAGGTCAGTTAGAGAAGACCAAATCAATAGTATGCTCTGCAGAATGAGTGGGAAAGGTTACCAACTGGGGCAGGTTAAGAGACATCAAGGAGTCTGTGAGGGTGGCAACCATCTTATCCGAAGGGTCATTAAAGTGCTGATTAAAATCTGCCAGCAGGGTAAAATTAGCCAAACGCAGCAGAGGGATGGCCTGTGCCGAATCAAGCGATTTAATACAATTGCCAGCATAACCCGGTGGGCGATAAACCAGCGTGCCAGAGAAAGACACCCGCGCTGTCGCAGAGGCGAAAACCCAGACTTTCAACTTCCTGAAGCTCTGGTAGCTCAAAAGTAGAACACATCAAGGGGCGCTCAAAAGCAATCGCCGCCTTCCCCCCCCCCCCCTATTTTGTGGGTTCTGTCAGCATGTACCAAAGAGTAGCCCTCTGGAATTGCTAAGGCTATATCAGGAGCAGAGCAGTCATTCAGCCAAGTCTTGGTCATAAAAAGCACATCTAGTTTACGGCTACTAAGTAAGGCAAAAATATTAAGGGCGTGCTTATGTAGGGAGTGAACACTGATCAGCACAGCTGAGATTTCTCTCTGCAAGCCACCAGGTTCCCCCAGTATGTTCACACATTCCTCAGATTTTTGCCCCGCCACCTTTTCAAAAGAGAAAACATTACAACATGAGGAGCAGGTTACCAACCCGAGGCAGGCCTCAACCTCACAGGGCAAGACACGGACGGTTTGAGGGCAAATAACTTATGGGACGAATACCCAAAGAGAGGCAAACTGGAAGTATTACCATGGGCATCTTGCCTCTGGCGCACCAGCGGCGCGCATACGCACTGAGGTGCTCCTTAAATAGGGAGGAGACCTCCGGCGACTAGAGCGTAGCCTGCCCCCTAATGGTGCCTCAAGTCGACCACAGCAAGTAAAAATGGCCGCCGTATAGGAGAGCCAAACCAGTTAAAAACACCCTTCACCACTTCAATAAGAAAAACCCTCGACCACCCGCCTTCCGTCATGTACAGTAAAAACACACTGGTACAGATATTATTTAAAAGAGAAAAAACACAGTCTAAAAAGTGTAATGCGCGCATACCGCTAAACTAACTGTATATATGTCTCCTACTCATATAAACTGTGCTATAGCTAAATTCAATGAGTTAAAAAAAGCTTTGGATTTGAACCATGGAGCTGGCTGAAAAAGAAATGGGGATAATATAGTGATCTTGAAGAGGTTGACTTTTCAAAAAGTGTCAACAGCAGCTTATTCCATGCTTTTAATTGATTCACCCATAAGTCTTTCTGGAGGAAGGGACCGGCGATAAATCAATCCATGATCACCCCTTACTACCCAAACAGAAGCCTCCGCTCGGCAAACGTGCTTCTCGCAATAGTGCCAAAAATAAAGAGCAAGAAGCGGCGGCCACTCCTTTTCTTATAATGCAGCCAGACTATGGAATGCTTTTCCACCCCATATACGACAAGAAACCAACCACCTGTCTGTTAGGAAACTACTTAAAACCTGGCTTTTCCAAATCATTCAGTAAAGGAGCTATCTCAGTCCGCGTCCGCAAACAGCGCTGGGATGCCTCAGGGTAGCTATGCGCTCTATAAATGTTTATTTCATTTCATTCTCTATCTGTACTAGTAATGGGGATAAGAGTATTGTTTATCTCAAACAATTTGACAATATTCAAGCTCGCTTGCATGGCCCAATATCTCACAGAGCCATTAATATTGGACTTCAACTCTCTACGCATTATATTGGGTTCAGTTTAGAATTATTTGATTTTATACTCCGAAATGATGGAAAGCTGGTTTCTAAGATTTACCGCTCTCTATAGATTAGGATTGTTTGAGGATCCGGTGCGGACGCGAGGGACCCTCTAGGGAGTGGGCGACATCCTCCAAGCGAGTGATGTCGGCACCTGCTTCCTCGTGTTGCTGGATCTCAGTAGCTTTTGACGTTGTGGACCTTGAAGTCCTCTTGTCTAGTTTAGTTCTGCGCATGATCTCGGGGATATGGTTCTATATGGACCATCTTTGCTCCCTGGGTATACTCTGCCCAGGCACAGTGACGTGGGGGATCCCACTGGAGGGCATTATGTGAGTTGTGGTCCAAACTGGCTCAAGTAGTCGGCTATGTCCACTTGGAGTCATTGGACCATGTCTAGCCATCAATATGCTAATAATGAAGTGGCTTTTCAGGCTGACATATGCCTCTTGTGGACTCTCCTCTCTATCATTGAAGCCTGGACAGGTGCAGGAAATCTAAAAATGAACCCCTCTCATGATCAGTTTTTATTTTTCCCCCCCTCTGGCAGAGGCCCGTCCCCCTATGCAGTCTTAGATGCTCGTACTCTCTGGAGATGGTGTTGCCCTCTTCCTGGCAGGGTCAGCCTGCTGACTGTTTCCTTGCTGTCATTGTGTGTACATACATGGGGAGAGGAGTTGGCCTAACGGCTAGGGCTGTCGACCTCAAATCTGGGGAACCGGGTTCGAGTCTCGGCAAGGACGCGCAACATCCTGTGATTCTGGGCAAATCACTTAATCTCCCCTTGCCTAACAAAAAAAAAAAAAAATGAATGTGTCCTCATGTAACGCAACTGGTGTAAAGCGCTCTGATACCCGATACCTTCGGGTCAAGTTTGCGCTATATAAAACTCTGTAAAATAAGAAAAATATCACAAAGAAGTCCCAATACTGGCTTTCTTGTCTTGCTCACCAAACCTATACATTTCAGACCTTGTGTGCTCAGCAGCCCTAAAAGCCCATAAAGAGAGTGCTTTCTAATGGACCTGCCAACATTTGTCCCTCTCTTCCTAGTCCTTTAGCTCTACTCCCAACGGGGACAGGAAGATCTGAGCACAACAAGCCTTTCTTGAGGGACCCACTTTATTTTTCACTTTAGGTGTGAATTGAATGCCCTGAGCTTTGTGTACGGGAAAGAGTAAAGAGAGACTGAGAACAGAGACTAAAGAGAGGGAGGGAAAGGAGAAGAGAGAAAAGGCAGGAAGAGCAAGTATGGATAGAAGTAGAGACTGGGTGAAGGACAGTGTGAAAGGGGGAGTATTTTATAGAGGGAGAGGGACTATAGAGAATGGCGGTGCAATGGATTAGGAGAGCAAAAGAGCACCATAGAGGCATTTTTTTTGTGTTTTTGCAATTTTGAGTTTAAATAGCCGTACTGGACGCCTGCTTCTTTCTCAATCCCCTTTCGCACCAGCCTGGCAGGGGTGTTCTTTATACTCCTATCTCGCCACAATTTTCCTAAACTGGCAGCAAAGATGGGATGGCACCCTTTGCCCATGTTTTTGACATTTGGTATTATTGGCTAAAATACTCCAAGGCACATGCTCAGAGACTTGCAGAACGTGGCACACCGGAGAGCATGGTGTAGTGCAATCTTCTGAATTTTAATGACTGTAGAATGCAGACAAACTACATTAATTAGTTCCAGCATTATGATAGGCTCAGTCAGTTTCAGCATTCCAAGCAGAGTGCTAATCTTTGGCAACGTCACTCATCTCGGTGCTGCTCAGTTTATTCACCTCCTAAGGATGACCGAGCTTTTATTCTGCGAGTACCCTCGCCTGACATTAGAGAAACCTTCTGGCCTAGCCTCCCTCACAACTAGCAGGAGAAGGCAGCCTAAGTGTGCACCGGAAGGCAGGCGCTGCCGGGTGCCTCAACCGGAAACAGCAAGGCGTCTGGGGTTTCAGCACGCCGACCGGCATTGAGCAATGAGATCACGCACAGGGGAGGGGCGGGGCGCGTTGTGAAAGGTTGTTTGTACACAGCTGCCAAGCACGTTGTGTAACGCTTTCAGCCAGCCGCGGCTTTTTATGCAGCAACCTGTGCACGCCAAGACGTTTGAGTCAACACTTTCCAGGTTTAAAGGAAACAAAAAGTTCCAGAATGCAATGCAGAAACTAGGGTTGCCACCTGGCCGCTTTTATTCCGGCATGACTAAGATTTTAAGGTCCTCGCCAGTAAAAAAAAAAATATATATAAAAATCACCTTAAAAAAAGTATATACTTTAAACAGTAAATGTAAGAAGAAAATATTTTTAAAATGTGTTCTACAGGTGCCTTATTGGCACCTGGCTGATAAAGTAAACAAAGGTAGAACCGCCATGTTGAAATGAAATACAAATGATTTCCTATAAAGTTCTACTTGAGAATCCTGTCCAGGCCTGTGCAGAATCTTAAAACGTGAACAGATAGCTGTTAGCAGAGGCTGCAGGTGCCTCCACACATAGCGTGGGTCGCTTGTTAGCCTAACGGCTAGAGTGGTTTCCCTTGAAGCTGGGGAACCGGGTCCGAGTCTCGGCAGAGACGCTCAACATCCTGTGATTCTGGGCAAATCACTCAATCTCTCTGTGCCTAACAATATGAATGTTTCCGTCTGTAACCCAACTGGTGCTCATGTAAAGTGCTCCAATACCTTCAGGATGAGTTTGTGCTATATACAACTTCGTATATGATTGCGAACATCATGATTTTGTGTATAGACCTCATGTACACACCCAAAGGACTTTACTACAGAGCCCAGAAAATATATTTGTGTGTGCAATACCATCAAATATACATCACAAATGGCTGCTTTTCTACATTGTATTTTTCTTGCCATCAACAGTTAAAGAGGAACATTTTTACTTGCATATCATATCTTCACGGAAAACGGAAAGAACATTCCGCAACAGGCGAAGAACGGCTCTTCAGTTTCTTTTAGAAGGTGCATATTAGGAAAAGTTTGTTCCTACTGAGTCGGTGTCCATCGCTTCATTGCGTCCAAGGGAGATCTGAGCTCCCAGATACCAGACCGGTACGGGCTACTATCCAAGGTGTTAGACTGTCCTCCAGTAAGTGCACTTATGATATCTTGGTGGCCGTCCTGTCCTATGACACATGATGCATGTCTGCTGGGCGGCCTTTACCCCTGGCGGCAGGGACCCAAGGAAAGCCTACCAGAGATGTCAAATGAGGTTGTTGTGCCTTTGTCAAACCTTCCTCTGCTGTTGGTTCCAGAATCAGCCTCCAAGTATCTGAAGAGGTGGAAAACACCTAATCTGGCCTGGGGCGTCCCGGTGTAATCGCCTCAGTCATAAGCCTGATTGTTTGGTGGTGGCCGCTATGGACCTTGACCGCTCAATAAGAAGTGGATAAGAACATATCTCGGTCTGTCGTGGTAAAGTGGATTGGCTGACGGTTGGACAACAGATACAAATTACAATTATTTTATAGAAGGCCAACCACAGGCTGCACCCTACATATCTTTCCAACCCAGTTCAGTTTGCCCTTAGGGGCCCTATGCTCACGTGGGGACCCCAAATCGACTCTTCTGGGATAGAGCAGCGTGAAGGCCATCGACCGGTCCTTGAGTTTAGCATGCGATGGAGTATGGCATTTAATGCTTTTTAGGTCGAGCCTCGAGTAGCGCGCAAGCGCTGCTTAGAGGCGAAGACTTATTGTAAGTGAGTTTTCAAAGCGGTCCAAGAAACGCTGCGTGCGTCGTGGCTGGCCTTTTTGAGATGGGTACGCGCGGCAAACATGTGTTTCCAATTATCGTGCCCAGACGCGGGCGCGATAAGTGGAAACACATGTCTGCCGCGCGTACTCATCCAAAGGCAAGCCACGACGCACGAGCGTTTTGGGACTGCTTTGCAGGCTGCCGCGCTCGCTCGCCCCCGCTCCTCCGTGCTTGTTACACCAGACCTTCGCTGGCTTGTTTTTATCTTATGCATCTAACAGCCATTGACAAAGACAATAGTCCTGGCTTGTTGTAACATAATCAGCACAGCGCCCTTTACGAGCGCCGCGCTGTTAATGGTTTCTCTCTGCTCTCACACACCCCTCCCTTCTCCCACTCCCTCCCCCCATGCCCAGTGTACGTAGTTTAATCCTACTCAGGAGGTGGCCCCTCCTTCAGTGACACGCGGCAGCCCCCTCTCTTTGCTGTCACGTTAGTGTTAGAAGGGGCCTCCGCTCTCTCTTCCACGAGTCTACGTCACGCTTTCTCCGCCTCTCTGCTCCGTTACTGAAGTTACTTTCCAGGCCTCAGTGCCATGCCGGTCACTGTCTCAGAACCGTCTAGCTCGGGGCACACTCTGCTCTGCTTGTGTTCTTCAGCACACACCGCTCTGCTCTCCGTCTCCTCGGCGCTGCTCTCACATTCCATTCCATGGGCCTCCCTTTCTTGAACCTTAGCTGTCTGATCAGCCCCTCTCTGTGACTGGGACCCCGCGGGGAGCTTTGCTGCTGATACCGCCGTCTCCAGGGCCTGTAATCTTGCCAGTCAGCTCCGAGTTCACCTCCTTATCACTACTTTTGTACGGCGGACTTAAGTCGAGCCGTGTGATCCTTGACACAATGGCCGGCCCAGGATCCAATCCCGCTAAGACTCTTAAAAGATGTACCTCGGGCCTGAGCCGCCCCCGCTGAAGTTTAAATTACTGCAAAAAGACTGTTAGGCAAAATAAAAAACGAACACACACATAAACATGACCAGCACAAATATTCTCTCAAACAATTAAAACAAGCATTGGCATAGCCAATAGGTCTCGCCTTTGGAACCTTATAAGTTTTTAGCCATGCAACAGTTGATGTTATTGCACCAAGGATATTGTGCTGCATAACTAAATACTTATAAGGTCCCAAAAGCGAGACCTATTGGCTATGCCAATGCTTGTTGTTATTCATTCAGCCCCCAATGTGATTCTTTTGAAGAGAAGATTTTTTTAGTGTACATATGCACTTCAGAGGTCTCACCTTGCTTGCAAGCGACTTCTATGGTGAGGTGCAATGTTATCATAATGTCCTTTTTAACATCTTTATTTCCCTTTGATGGTTTGGTGGGGAGTTTAATGTGTTCGGTTTGTACGACAGGGGGTACTTGAACCCATATATAATAGGTGACTTGTCAATATATAATGGGCAACTTGTGGTGCACCAATTATGACCTATTATAAAGAAATGATGTTGCCACTCAACTGTAATAACATGTTACACTTGAGTTCTGACATCCCAATGCCTGCTCCCAGAGCCAGCAGCCTAGGTGAAACGCAGGTCAGGGCACGGAGCATAATTAAAGCAGCTGTTTAAAGAATGAAACATTGCTTGTCTTTCTTCTACTCTGTTTTCTGGCTGTACAGTGAGAAGCAGTACGGCGATATTTATGGCCGAACATGTTTTATTTTCTGCACTCCTTGGGTACTTAGAGAAAGGTTAGAATGTTTCTGCATGTTTCTACACATTCCGAGCTACTGCATCCTTTATTAAAAAACTGATTTTTATTAAGCTGATTCTAATATCTTTTTGCAACAAATAACTAACAGCTTTTTTGATGTTTAATTTTACACTAGAGATTCTATTTCTATCCTTCATGTTTGTAAACATGCTTTCTCTTTCAAATGAAAGAACTATGCACCAAGAGTTTAAGTGGTTTATAGGAAAGGTGATTGTGCAACCATGTATTATAAGGAATAAAGTACCCCCTGCCATACATGATCAGGATATTGCAAATTACCTCGCAGTTCCATAACCTTATAAAGGAACCCTGCTTTCGGCTTTGTTCCTCTAAAAGGTAATGGAACTCCTCGGTAACTTGAAATATCTTTATAATGTATGGCAAGGAGTAATTTACCTCATGTATATATTCTTTATATTATTTTAATATATTCTTATTTTTCCTTTACTACTTATGGACCTAGAAGATATTCTTTTGCACAGTTTTGTGCTTTACAAATAATTAAGCAAAGGAAGAAACAAATCCGAGTGTTTTTATTTACTTACCTTTTGTTAGGCGTGTCTGAGAAGCTGCTAATCTGAAAGTGAGCATGCATGAATACCAGAGTGATGGCGAGCTGGGAAGGTATGAAAGTAGCACCCAAAGAATGTCTGATCGGTGCATAATTTGAACCTGTGGTTTCCTCATCAGACCTTTTTGGAGAGCAAGAGAGGTAAAAACACACAAGGTGAAAGAGGAGGGAGAGAATGACGGAAAAAAACATCACCAAGGGAGAATGCAGGAACCTCCAAGAGTAAGATTAAAGGGACAGGGAGTATCTGGGAGTGGATTACGAGGCCTGAGGTGGATTCAAGACTACGCAGCCTTGGTATTTGGCATGCTAATATTTAATAGTGCTGGCCGTGGGCTTCTGAGCAGCGCTTTGGGCACCGGTACTTATTATTTTACTATGTGTTTGGCTGGACTCTACTTCTCATGTTTTCTAAACTTAAAATGAAACGTTTTCTTTTCTTTTTTTCTGTTCGCGCTCTTAAGTGGACTAGATGCCATGTAGCACTTTTATAGAACTAAATACATTAATACTATTATTAAAGTAAATCTTTTCCAATGGAAATCCAAGCCCTAGCTTGGTTATCACCGTCAATTACACTTTCAGAAACATCCTACGTGCTGGTCTATTGGGCAGTGTTGCTGGTAGACCTGCCTAGATTTCCAGGACCGGTGGGAGTTGTCGGGACCCTGCTTTTCGGTTGGAGTTTTCCTTGAGTAGGCCCTGTGAGGCCTGGCACGTCTGCAGTCCCTGTCCAAGTCATTTAACCCATTCACTAGCCTGTTTGTGTATATCTGAGTCATGGCCAATGAATGTGTCCGTCTGTAACGCAACTGGTGCTCATGTAAAGCGCTCGGATACCTCTGGGCCAAGTTTGCGCTATATATATATCTCAAAAAATAAAATGGCCTTGTGGCACACACATGGGCAATGCATCTTGCCATTTTTGCACAGGGTAATGCAACATTTAAGAAGGGATCTGGGACAGGAATTCATAAACAACCCACAAGTGAAGGGGTATATAGGTCACTGTGCCATGCATACTTGGCAGTTCGGGCTGGATTGTTCCCACGAGGAGCAGGGTCAAAACTGATTTGCATATGGCTGGGTCCAAACTGGGGTGGTGTAGTGAGCAAAAGAACGATGGATTTAACCCAGATGTCTTGACTCTGGGTGAAATGTATTTAGCATTCCGTCCATCATTTGTTGCCGCAGCTTTTTTCACTCTAAGTGGGTACGGTGTACCCAGATGTGGGTCCCTTGGTCGCTGTGCCACTGGATTCAAGCTAGCGTGGCTGATGAGGGGTAATACCCCGAAACCGGTCCCAGGAGGCTTGTTTCCAGTCCAGGGAGGACCTGTCTTGGCAGTTCAGGCTGCACTGTTCCAATGAGGAGCAGGGTCAAGACCGATTTGCATATGGCTGGGTCCAAACTGGGGTGGCTCAGTGAGCAAAAGAACAATTGATTTATTTTTGATTTATTCAGCATTCCGTCCATCATTTGTTGTCGCAGCATGCTAGGGGTCCGTGCATAAGTTGGGCGAGCAGGGTGATCAGTAGAAACTCTTGCAAGATGCCTATAGCGTGATAGCGCCCGAATGGGACTGTAAGGAACACTTCCTGGTCAGTAGTGCCAGTCAGCACAGTCAGCCCTGTCCACTCCCAGCTTTCAGGTTCATGAAACTTTGTTTTGTTCTTTGTGTTCTCCTTGGTGTACCTGAATCTGCTTTCCAAATTTTGGGTCCTGGTGAATTCCCCTTCTCGGTTTTCTGATTTTTATGCATCGTGTCTTCTTCTGAAGCTCTTCCAAGAGATCTCTGAACTTCTGCGCACGGTCATCCTGCCTCAGGTGCCTGATAGGTAAACCCAGAAATAAGGTATATTTTCTCTAACAACAAGTATTAGCAAACCCAGTGGAGCTTGCCTTTTGTTAAGGGAAGTGTTTGGTAATATTTCAGTGTCTGTGTGATGCTCCCAGCTATCTCCGAATGATTATCTCGCATTGACGCAACATCGGGGTCTACCAGAGGGTGGCTGCTGGGAGTAGGGCTCCTGTGCTGAACTCTTGAACTCACTGCAGAGTTGAGCTTTACCGTCAAAGAAAAGTCAGTGGGCTGCCTCTGGTGGTGAGTAGTCTGCAGGGAACCCTGGTAGTGAACAAACTGTAGGGTTTTTGGTGGTGAGAAGCCTCTAGTGACCCCTGTAGGGCTGGTTTCAGTGCACTGTACCTGGCGATGACTGTAGGCTCTGTGATCCACCCCAGGTGGGGAGCAGTCTGTAGGCTCTGTGATCCACCCCAGGTGGGGAGCAGTCTGTAGGCTCTGTGATCCACCCCAGGTGGGGAGCAGTCTGTAGGCTCTGTGATCCACCCCAGGTGGGGAGCAGTCTGTAGGCTCTCTCTGTAATCCACCCCAGGTGGGGAGCAGTCTGTAGGCTCTGTGATCCACCCCAGGTGGGGAGCAGTCTGTAGGCTCTCTCTGTAATCCACCCCAGGTGGGGAGCAGTCTGTAGGCTCTGTGATCCACCCCAGGTGGGGAGCAGTCTGTAGGCTCTGTGATCCACCCCAGGTGGGGAGCAGTCTGTAGGCTCTCTCTGTAATCCACCCCAGGTGGGGAGCAGTCTGTAGGCTCTGTGATCCACCCCAGGTGGGGAGCAGTCTGTAGGCTCTCTCTGTAATCCACCCCAGGTGGGGAGCAGTCTGTAGGCTCTGTGATCCACCCCAGGTGATGAGCAGTCCATAGGTCTTCTTGGTGTTGAGCGGATTGTAGGGCCCCCAGGCGTGAGCAGTCTTTAGGGCCCCCGGGAGGTCCCTGCAGAGTGCACACACTAGTCAGCCGGTGGTGAACAAATGGTATGCCTTCCTGGTGGTGAACTGCCTCTAGTGTCCCCTAGTGTAGGCAGTCTGCGGGGACCCCTGGTGGTGAACAAACTGCAGGCTTCCTGTCGTGAGAAGACTCTGGGGGCCCCAGTTGGAGAGGTGAGTGTAGGGTCCGGGTCAGTGCCCTGCCCCTGGTAGTGCGCTGACCGTCTGTGTCTCGCCCCGGGTGGGGCGACCACTGTAGGGCCTGTTGTTGGTCAGATGACTGTAGGCCTCCTAGTGCTGAAGACGGCGGGGTGCCCTGGCAGTAGCCCGTCTCAGTTGTGCAGTCAGTGTGGCCCCTGATTGTGAGTAAACGATAGGAGACTGATGTCAACAAAACTGATGTCTTGGGGGTGTGCGTGCTGTGCTCTATGTAAAACTTTTAGTATGTAGGTTTAGTTTGGGTAGGAGTTTGGACACCTGTGTTCTACTTAAATGTGTGACATTGTGCACTCGCACGTGCCTGTGCACCAGGGAGTTTGCTTGTTGAACCCATGTCCGGTTGTTCACATGGGCACTGGTGTTTGTGGGCGGGATTTAGATCTTGCTAAGATGGCCATTAAAACTGTTGGGACCACCTAAAGTGTGCCACTGGTTAGTAGGTGCTCATATCCACCGAGGACCTGATTCACAATGATTTTGTGGTGACTTACTCTTGACTCTAGCAGCACTCCTGAATTCTGGAAGTGAGCAGTCATACTCCTGGCTTACTCCTAAAGAGTAAGTCACACTTACTCATACACTAATCTTTGTGAATTGTCTCTGTGTAAAATAGTATAAAAGAATGTTTTCAGTGGGAGGACAGGGTCCAGCCCGTGATGATAAACTCTTTGGAAAAAAGATAGTCCTAAAGGAGTAAAGCTGAACGGAAGGTCCCAAGTGCAGAAATAGTCTTACCTCTGCCTTATTACAGCAAAGCGCCCTACAGAAGGTGTGATGGCGGGGGTGTTACGGATGAATTTCAGTTTTTGACATCTTTGTCAGTATGTCTCGACTTTTGAGATGTTCTCTTTATTTTCTGGTTTTATCTTCATCAGTAAACACATTAATAAGAATGCAGAAAAACGTCATGCGCTGACGTGGGGAGCCGTGTCCCTCGCTCCCCCGCAGCGCAGAGCACAGGAACATACACACGGTTCTTTGTGTCCAAAGAAAAATCAGAAAAAGTCCACAAAGTATCGGGCGCGAGTATTTAAAGAAAGGAAGGAAAAACAGAGTTATTCTCGGCGTCACGGCCTTTGACAAATATCACAGTGAGAATCCGCGAAACTAACGTGTGCAGGAGGGCCCTGGAATGACTCCCTCCCTCATCTGTTTGGGGGTATCCTGGCAAATGAAACCTGTGCCCCATTCTTGCATGTATGACCCCAAGGGCCTGATTAAGGGTGCAGGTCACAGGACCGGCTGTAGGCCTCCTGCCGCCTTGTGGTTCAGTCACAGATGGTCTCAACAGGGCTCCAGATTACAACAAAGGGCCTAAAATGTTACTGCGCTGCGAGAAAAACCGGGCCCAAGGCAGTGCTTTAAATGGGAAAAAATAAGTGCAGGTACTCATTAAAATAAGCTAGAGGTGTGGCAAGTGGGCGGAGCTAGGGGCGGGGCTAAAGGCAATATATGATGGTACATAATGGCTTCTGTACCAGTTGCAGCACATATCAAAACACATGAAATGCGTTTATGTAAACGAAACAAGTTAACTCATTACACAAAATGAAAGCCAAACAGGAGATGTTAACATATCATTGTTTTGTAATATTTGCTGTTTCTTAATGCCCTACTGTTATTTATTGTTGTTTCGCATAATACTATATATTCTCAAGCTCGCACACAGAAAGAAACAAGCAGACATGTACACAAAAGCATTCACATTCCCTCTAATATATCTCCTGAGAGTGTCCTGATACTCTCCCTCTTTCTTACTCAAAAACAGGCACAGACAAGCAGGCAAGCACACAGACATAAGCAAACACTCACACTTAAGTCCATTAATCATTTCAGAACTCAGCAAATAAGTTTGCACTATATAAAACTCTCCCCAAAAAATATCTGGCATTTTTATCTGAAAAAGCGGTAAATCCTAACTTCACCGGTCACCTCACTTTACATTCCTCCCTCCCTCGTCCTTCTATGTTCGTCTCGTCTTTCCCCCAACCAAATGCATCAACAGTTGTCATGGGCACTGTTCCCTGTAACCTGCGCGCGTGCGTGCCCGCGCACCTATTTGAATCAGAGCGCGCAGTGTCTTCTTTGCAGCGCGCACACACCACGAGAGGCAAGTATTCATGTTAATCGCAGCGCTGCGATTAACATGAATACTTGAAGAAAAGCAGACAATCTGCCCCCCTCCACGCTCTGTTAAGAAAAGTCATGCAGCAAGCCTAAAATCACGACGTGTGCTTTCACAATCATTAACATATATTAGTGATTGTGAAAGCACACATTGTGCTGTTGGGCTTGCTGTGTGCTTTTCTTAACATAGCGCAGCAGTTTGTGTGCCTTTTGAAAGTTTTCATGTTAAATGCAGCCCCGAGTGTAAGCATGTCGGGCCCTGCAATTAACATGAACACTTTCAAAAAGGCATGCAATCTGCCGCGGTTCATTAACAAAAGGCAGGCAACAAGCCTAACAGCACAACGTGTGCTTTCACAATCCCCAATATGTATTAGGGATTATGAAAGCACACGTCGTGCTGATAGGCTTGCTGCGTGCCTTTTGATGATAGATAGGGTGACCAGAATTTTAAAGCCAAAAACCGGGAAATTTCACACAAACAGACTACACATAGCTGCCAAGGTTTCAGATTGCTATGTGTGACATTTTCAAAATTTCAGTGCAATTATGAGTGCATTTCAATGACTATGAGTGACACTTTCTTGAGAGCAAAATCAGCCTTGCTCTACCCGGTACACTAGAACCCCATTCCCAATATGAACCAACCTGCCCCACCCAGTACATTCAAACACCACACAGCCAACTAACTCCATTCATATCCACCAGAACCAACCTACTCCTTCGCAGTCCATCTTAACCACATTCACATCCGCAGTGTTCAGCTCACCTGTGCCAAGCAAGACTCGGGCCAGGTTGAGATGGGGCTAGGGGTCATTGGCGTTGCTTTGCTGATTATTGTTGATTATTGCAGGAGAGAGGCCGGGCCTGGCCTGGCCTTTCAGGACTGGCCTCAGACCAAAGGCTGCATGTAATACCCATAACGGAGCACCGTACAATCTGTGTCAGCAGAGAGGGGTTGCTGCCTGTGTGTCCTAGGGGCTGCACTGAGTCCGAGCCCTAACGTAAACTGCCAAATGTAAACTGACTGTCGTGCCACACGCTCGCACAGCAGGCGGCAGGGCGCCTATAGCTAGGTGCGTAATCGGTCTCAGTCTATCGGACATTGGGCGCAGGGTAAATCAAGCAGACACTGATTCGCTCGCGTTGTCACGTGAGGTCAGTGAAGCTGAATGCTGCGCCAGCCCACTATGGGTGAAGTTGTTACACTGTAGCCCCTAAAGCCAGCCCAAATCTAGCTGAGCCAACCCCCAAGTCTGCGCAATCAGGGCTGCCCGCGCTGTGCCAGCTTTCTGTAAGTGGTGCTAATTACCAGCTAGTTCTGGGCTTGACATTGGAGGATGATTCATAAATGCGTGACTTTGCATTTCAGTACGGTGATGATGACCAGCACACTAAAATGCGTTAGTCTAAGCCTGATGCGTGGTACTTGGAGGGCTGCAAAAGGCATGCAAGAAATGCAGCAGGAGATACAACTCATAGAAGGAATGTTCTGTGGTTGGCTAAGGACAGGACACAATGCATTTTCTCAGATTCCATTGTGGTGCAATCTTGAAGTTTTAAATTTTGTCTTGTTGCTCCAAATAAAAATCTTAGGGAATACAACAAAGACAATTTTAATCCACTTACACATTTTCTTCACATTACTCAAAAAACCAGCTCCGCTGTAGTTCAGGCGTTGAAGCACACCCAAGTGGCATTCGGCTACTTGGGTGGACCCCGATGATGAAGCATGTCACCAACTAGGTGGGTGAGTGAGGGGTTTCTTAAATAAAGAAAGAATTCTTTCTTTATTATTGCTCTCTATTTTTCCAAAACAACTAGGACGCTGAGTCCTGGGGACACTCCCTCTTTTTGTTTTTCGCAATCTTGAATAACCCAGACACCTCTCAGGGATTTAGCATTCCCATTTAACAAGTGATAGTAAGGGACACATTCTCCATTAAAAGTCTTTTAATGTAACAATATGCTTTTGAATACTGTATCCTTTTTATGTTTGTTGTATGTTGCAAACCTGCCTTAAGACCCTTAATGTGGTGCTGTATGTGTAGAAATACACTGTCTTTTCACTTTATTAAGCAAATGTTTGAGTGATAGTTCCACTGACATTTGTCGCTGCACCCACACACGCGGTTGGGTTCTTGGCGCACATAGCCATGGCTGCAGCACACAGAGACCTTATACTGACGCACACAAAGAAAAAAAATTAGAGGGAACATTGGTCATGGGAGCTAATTCCTAGAGTGTTCCAACATTCCCTGCTGTGCATTGCCCTATGGGCAGGGCTAAATTCACACCCATTGTCCCAGTACCCTAGTCAGTCCCTGTTATCTTGTAAATGCAGCAATTAGTGTTTGCAGGGCACACAAAGGGAAGCAGCTCCTGTGCTAAACAAAGAGGAAAAGAAAAACGTCTTTGATGAAGGTCGAGTATTGTATTGCGCTGCCACATGCTTTAGTAGGGCCAGTGCAATACACTAAATGGGACTGGATGACTGTCTGGCAGTCCCAGCTCATTTCACTCACCTAATGGAGAGTGGGGGGGCGGCGAAATCAATTTCAGCCGAATTGTCTTTGCGCATCTGTTCAACAGTGCAGGGTCTGTCTAGACCCTGCACTGTTAATCACAGCGTGATGTAAGCCCTCTCAACACCCTGCAGTCTTTGGACATTAAAGTGGGCGCTGCTGGAGTCTTCAGCAGGGACTGCCCTTAGCTGGAGGAGATGCCTAACCTGCGCCTGCCGTGCCGCTGATGAGGGTACCGGTACTCTCTCTGGCTAAAGAGAAGTGCCGGTACTGACGGCAAGAAAATTCGGAAGTGCCGGTACTCCGTACCGGTGAGTACCGGCCCATTTAAAGCACTGGCCCAAGGGTACAGTGTCGAGCAACTGGTCATCGTTCCAACTCTGCCATGGTCGTCTCAGACTTTCATCCTTCTAAGGTCGATGAAAAAAGTTCCACTTTAATACTGGTCAGTACATAATCGTTCTATGGAAAGTACAGTGTAAAAAAGTATTGTATTGAACTTGTAAATATTTTTATTGTAAAAGAATGAGTCCTACTTTCCACCTTGAAGGTGTGATGCACATTTTTCCTGCTGGTATTTTTTTTGCTTAATAAGACAAACGACGAAAGTACCTCCCTCAACCCATGTACAGGGACTCTGAGAAACCGCCGGAGATGAAAACTTTTATGTAGTCAGGGGAGAGGCCTTCTTTTCCTTTTTAAGGCCCAGTCCAACAATAAAACTTAAA
Organism: Calotriton arnoldi; assembly: GCA_963921515.1. NCBI lineage: Eukaryota > Metazoa > Chordata > Amphibia > Caudata > Salamandridae > Calotriton > Calotriton arnoldi. The sequence goes on from CAWUFW010000243.1 coordinate 2,556,565, forward strand.
CAGAGGGGTGACACCAGGCAGACAGCAGCGCCCTGAAGCGTCCCCCTTACCCTTCCTGAAGATGAAGGCGATGCAAGTAGGGGTGTCAACAGCCAGGCATTTGCATGAGTTGACGTGCAAAGAGCACACATGCTGACAGAGGTGGGGCCAGGAGGCGTGTGTCGTGGGCACAGGCCCCTGGGGCAGATCCCTGAGTGAGCTTTGGAGAGTGAGAACCAGGGCTTCTCAGGGGAGAGGTGGGCGATGATGCGACTCTCAGTCGTGCTCCGGAAGCTGCAAGTGAGCTCACAAACCGCGGCCTACTCTTCCCGCCACAACCACGCCTCCTTTCCGGCCACAAAAAGATGAAGCAGGAAGCCAGGCTTCGGGCCTTCTTGGCGCCTGACGGCGAGAGGCAGGTGATTGTAAGCTAAGCAAAACCTCTGGGACAGCCAGCTCACTTCAGAGACACGTCAACAACAACCTACACCACTCTGTGGCACCTGTGTTCCTTTCACAACTTCAAGTACCTGTTTTCGGTGGCTTTCGTTGTGTGTAGGTAGGCGGGCCAAGTATCCTAGCAACTGCACGAATCGCCGACAGGGCTGTACATTATAGACCCAGGGCTTTAAGTGGGATGAAAAAAGTGTGTGAGGGGAGGGGCTCTAAACGGGGCGTGACCAACGTAATCAGGGACGTGGCTTAAACACATTACATTTCTGCGATTCCCAAAGTGACCCTTTTTAATGTGCAGTGTGCCACTCAACCGGTATATTAAGGAAACTCAGTTGAAATTAAGCACTATACAAGAGTAACTATACTGCACTAAAAAATACAGAAACGCAAAATCCTGGGAATAGCTAACACTCTTGGCGAATGCCAGATTAAGTAAAACAAGTGCAATATACAGAGGAACTAAACCGCTGACCTTCCCTTAGCGTTTTTACATTCACTGTTTAGTATTTGATCAGTGTTTTTGCCATTACGACCAAGGACATGAGAAGAGGGCCGATAGGGACCCTTTTTAATGTGTGTTTTTAATTACTGCTGGGTCTGAGACCCGGAGGGACCCGACCCACTTAAAGCCCTGTGTAGACCTAAAACAGCTATTACAAGTCCTAGGGACAGAACAAACTCGAGGAACAAACGATCGCCCTCCTTAGAAGTCCACCTCTGGCACTCTGTTCCAGCTGGTGCGCTACGAAGCTGAAATAGCCCTCCGCAGCGCTTGGACAAATAACGTCCTATTCCTCTTTTAAGACTGTTGAAATCATTTCTTCTAAACCTCCCATAATAATCATGATGTTAAACTCTATGGTCCTGATATTGAGAGGACGGTCATATCTGATCCCTGGCAAGCAGAGGTTCAAACACTGCATCATTGTAATGTTCTCCTGGTAAATTTCAGGAGGTCAGATCTGCTGAAATGTACTGGGGCGGAGGGGCACGGGTGGGTGGGTGGGAGAGGGGTGAAGTGCAGTACATTCTGATACATGTGGAATTTGGTGCGGGAAGCACCAGTTCCAAGTATAATTCCTTAATTTTCACAGGAAAACTTGGAATACTAAATACCTCATCCATTACCAGCTCGCTCAGAAGCAAGTCCAATGAAGAAGCTAGGTTCTCCATTGGATAATTAACATACATGGTGTAACTATACATACCTATGTCCCATAGTTTGAATTTGTTCATAAGTGATGTGTTGCTATAGTTCCAATATCGGCAACACTCCCCATCCCCCCCACAGCAATATCTTGGAGAAATAAACAGACAAGACACCTTCTTTGTGGAGAAAATTGCTGCAGGTTTATTTGCATAACAAATATGCCAACATGGTGGGTTATCTTACGGGCGATCCCAGGGCAGGCAGCCCCTCGCCGCCTGCCCACCTGATGAGCCAAATTACACTGTGGCCATAGCCAATCAGTGTTTGCCAGATTTGGGGGAGGGGATAACCCCTCCCACCGGTGGACCGCCAGTCCACCCCATTACTCACGCCCCCAGAAGGGGGGCGGAGCGTTCCAGGCAACAACCCGGTTGCTCAGGTCCACAACCGCCCGTAGGACTAACGGGGTGCCGTCGCTCCTCCAGGGTCCAACGCGAGGACCTCCCTGGGGATATTTGGCCTTTGCACTCTTGTGGTGCTCCTGCAGAGGGTACCCCTCTGTACCTTACAGCCTCTGGATCGCCCTGTAACTCTGCCTGCAACACAAAATAATAAGTTAGACAACCTCACCCCCCCCACACCCTGCCTGTATGCCGGGTAAGCGGTAGGGAGGGAAACGGCGTCGGGCAGTGGGCAAAAGAGGACGTCCAGTGGACGGGAGAGGTATTTGTACCTCGGCCCCGGCCCACTCAAGCCTGGAAGTGACGCAGGCATGCAGACCCTTAGGGGGTCGCAAACACTGGGCGGCTGCCTCGACTGCCCTCCTGTGGCACTAAGGGGGGCCGCCCTCTTAGGAGGGTCCCCTTCGTAGACCCTGGGCAGCCCGCATTGTTCTTACAGTGTGTAAGGAGCCGAGCCATTAAAGATAATATGGTCCGCACTATATAAAACCTCAAATAAAAAGGCGAGGTTCGCAGCACGAGTAGGTTGATACTGTGTCTCAGGAGGGATGCCTGGCCCATCCTGTCGGGATTTCAAGTGCTCTCTTCTATCAAGCACCTTAGGGTTGGGAACTCCTGGCCAGTCTGGAGGACGGGGCTTTGGAAGCTGTTTTCATGTCCGCATGAGACCATCTACTGTAGTTTCTTTGCACATCTCCACTTCCTTGGTAGCCGGAGTCACTGTGGTACTGATGGTCCAGGCCGGCCCTTTCAGTTAGGAGCAGACGCCTGGCACCATGTTGCATTGTTGCGGAGGTTTCCAGCTTCTCTAGATTTCACACTTGTTATCTGCCCTTTCTGGTTCCTCCATAGTTAGTTTCCCTTTTGGACCCTTCCTTGGTCCTCTTGCGCTGATGTTTTGCGTCCTTGTTTGTTCCTCCCTTACGTTATGCTTCTTAGGTGTGTGCTGGTGTCCTGAGGTTCCCGCCTCGTAACCTGGTCTGATGGGCGCCCATTACAGCGTATTTACCATTACTTTTGAGGAAGTCATTCTGTGTCTGCCTGTTGTTGGCCTACCTATATCATTCTACTTAAACTTCCTGTCACCTTTCCCTTAATTACAGCCGGTTCCCCATCTCCTTGAAGTCTCCAAGGTTGTTTGGTAGAAGTCCCCAGATGCCACCACCTGAAACAAACCATTTGGAGGGCCAATACAGCTCCGCTTTGGTTCTACCCCGTTCCTGTTTGTCCCCAGATTCCACAGACGGGTGTATCAATTTAACTGATACCCTGTGCAGGGATGTAAAGACACCAGGAACTTTTTTTTTTTTTGCAGTTTTATATAGCGTGAACTCGACCCGAAGCTATAAGAGTGCTTTACACGAGCACCAGTTGCGTTACAGACGGACACATTCATTTTTTTGTTCGGTACGGGGAGATTAAGTGATTTTCCCAGAATCACAGGATGTTGAGCGTCTCTGCCGAGACTCAAACCCGGTTCCCCAGCTTTGAGGTCGACTTTTCTAGCCGTTAGGCCACATTTAAACTCTTGGAACCTGACACAAACTTCCGGATGCCTCAGGCCTCCTTCCTGACCACAGCGGCGTCTGTTGCCAGATGAGGGATGTCTGAGGCCTTCTTAATGTCTAATAAAGATGAAGACACCTGAGAAGGGAGGTTTGAGGTGTTCTCCGTGACTATGAAGGTGGATGCCCCCTGGGGAGGGAGGCTGGAGGCGTTCTCGGTGTCTATGAAGGTGGACGCCCCCTGGGAAGGGAGGCTGGAGGTGTCCTCGGTAACTATGAAGGTGGACGACACCTGGGGAGGGAGGCTAGAGGCGTCCTCAGTGTCTATGAAGGTGGACGCCACCTGGGGAGGGAGGCTGGAGGCGTCCTCCGTGACTATGAAGGTGGACGCCCCCTGGGGAGGGAGGCTGGAGGCGTCCTCAGTGTCTATGAAGGTGGACGCCCCCTGGGGAGGGAGGCGTCCTCGGTGTCTATGAAGGTGGACGCCACCTGGGGAGGGAGGCTGGAGGCGTCCTCGGTGTCTATGAAGGTGGACGCCACCTGGGGAGGGAGGCTGGAGGCGTCCTCCGTGACTCTGAAGGTGGACGCCCCCCTGGGGAGGGAGGCTGGAGGCGTCCTCAGTGTCTATGAAGGTGGACGCCCCCTGGGGAGGGAGGAGTCCTCGGTGTCTATTAAGGTGGACGCCACCTGGGGAGGGAGGCTGGAGGCGTCCTCAGTGTCTATGAAGGTGGACGCCCCCTGGGGAGGGAGGCGTCCTCGGTGTCTATGAAGGTGGACGCCCCCTGGGGAGGGAGGCTGGAGGCGTCCTCCATGACTCTGAAGGTGGACGCCCCCTGGGGAGGGAGGCGTCCTCGGTGTCTATGAAGGTGGACGCCCCCTGGGGAGGGAGGCTGGAGGCGTCCTCGGTGTCTATGAAGGTGGACGCCCCCTGGGGAGGGAGGCTGGAGGCGTCCTCAGAGTCTATGAAGGTGGACGCCCCCTGGGGAGGGAGGCTGGAGGCGTCCTCAGAGTCTATGAAGGTGGACGCCCCCCGGGGAGGGAGGCTGGAGGCGTCCTCGGTGTCTATGAAGGTGGACGCCCCCTGGGGAGGGAGGCTTCCTCGGTGTCTATGAAGGTGGACGCCCCCTGGGGAGGGAGGCGTCCTCAGTGTCTATGAAGGTGGACGCCCCCTGGGGAGGGAGGCGTCCTCGGTGTCTATGAAGGTGGACGCCCCCTGGGGAGGGAGGCGTCCTCGGTGTCTATGAAGGTGGACGCCCCCTGGGGAGGGAGGCCATAAGCTCCACCCCTTTGTCCCACACCTAACCTCTTAACATCCTTCTATTTGCTGCTGAGGACTAGACACATACTTGAACTTTCAGGAGCTCACACACAACATTGTATTGTTGCTAAAGTGTCTTAGAAAAGTAGATAATGTACAATGTTTTCTCTGACAGTAGCACGCATGGGAGGAGGGCAGTCATGAAGAATGTACTGCAGTCCCAGCACTTGCCCCTTCCATCACTAACTTAACCTGCAGAGAGAAGTTTTTTCATGTGAGCAGCATTGACTTTTCATGGCTACACTAACCTACATCAGTTTTTAGGTCTGGCTCGAGAGTCATTGGTCCCCTGACCTAAGGTCACCAACAAAAATAGCTTTCAGGATTTTAGCTTGGGGTCAGCACAGATGTTGGTTCTCCTATGTACAGGGTTTGATAGGGCGAACATGTGTGCCTTTACCATACAGCTGCTTGTGTTGCACTATTTGGCCTCTGGAGAAGCTTATACTTGCTACAGCAGGACTGATTTGGGTATGGTGGTAAGCAAGTGATCATGGCTCGAGGCCCGATCTGTTTATTATGAAATGCTATGTTAAAGGCAGTAGGCCTGATCTATTTATTGTGAAAAGCATATGTTAAAGTCAGTAGGCATTCAAATAGGGATTGTTATTACTCTATATTAAAGCTTCCACAAAGCTATTTTGTTACCTGGATTTTCATAGCTTATCGTAGTAGGCAAGGGTTTTGATATTGGTTTACCTCATGTGACAAACTATGGCTGTAGAAGGTTTGCTCTCTGGAAATCCTTTTTAAGCCCTATTAAGAGAGATAGTATTTTGCTTAGCCGACCGTAATCTTGCATGACCCTCTAATTTTATGTCTGTGTATCTGATGGTTGCATTGTGGAAGACCTTATGTTAAAAACTGTAGGCTTGAGTTGGTTATGATGACAAGCTAGAGGCCTGATTGGTGCACTGGGAAACATTCTGTCCGATGCCCATAGGTCTGGTCTGCTTTATTATGAAACGTTATGATCAGGGCCATTGGATTTATGTGGCAGGAGAGGGACAAATTATGCTTCGGGGTTGAGTAAATTATGTGGCAAGAAAAGGCAAATTATGTGGCTTAATGCAGCACATTTTGTAATAGTATTACTTCATTAGGTCTCGCCTGAGCCAGCGCATGCGCTGCTCTGGCGAGACTTTTAGTAAGTTAGTAAGTAAGTTAGTGGGCTTCAAAAAGCCGACCACAGCTTTTCGCCTAGAGCGTGCGGTTACGCGCACAGTAACGCGCACAGGCGCCATCTGGCTTTCCTCTCAGGGCCTTTAGCCGTCGCTCTTCCAGGCGCGCGCGCACACCACTCGCAGGCTCACCTCCTGCTCCCCCTCTCAGTTAATAGTTAACTTTCGCGGCCGCTGGGCCGCGCTTGTATTTTAGCGCTTGTTATTTATTAATGGCGCTCGTGTGCTTCAAAATTGTTTCTTGCCTTTCGTCCAAGGCAGTCCCCTCCCACCTCCGACACAGCATGGTTGAGCACCTTCATTTATTTAATAACAGCGCCGCTTGCAGACTCCTCCCACCTCCCGACACAGCATGGCAGTGAGCCTTTATTTATGTATTAACGGCGCCCATGTACTTTGAAATTATTTCTTGCCTTTCCTTCAAAGCAGACCCCTCCCACCTCAAAAACCGAATCGCTGAGCCTTTATTTATTTAATAACAGTGCCGCTTTCACTTTGTGGTCGTCTGCTTGGAGTGCTGTTTATTGGATTGCCTCAAAAGCACGCCCCTCCCACCTCCCAATGCAGCACGCGCCTTTATTTATTTATCAACAGCCCCACTTTTACTTTACATTTAAGGGATAGAGCTGAGAGCTGCGCTTCAAAACACAGCTTTATTTCTCCACAGCGACATGCAACTCCTCCCTTGGTTGCTTCCCCTGTAGCTCTCACTACAGAGGGGCAGTGGCTGCTGAGTTCCATCCGCTCCTTAATTGTTCTTGTTGATACATTCTTAAGATTCAATGGGTGGCGTGGCGTCCCCCCGCCAGCATCCCGTGCAAACAAGCTGCAGCCTGGGGATCTGCCTACTGCTGCTCTGCGCACAGCACATAGGGACTGGAGCAGGGCGGCTGCTGCATTCCACAGCTACCAGTAAGTGCAGGACATCCTAACTTCCACGTACTCCGTAGCCCCAGTCTACCACCCCACCTCTGTGTGCATAAAGTGTGCATCCCGGCAGTGCTGTCTCAGACTGCTCACCCCGTCAGCCCCTGTGTGGTGCCCTCAGTATTAACACAGGCATCCTCGCACATCCAACACTATAAAATATTGCCATTCAGGGTGGCATCAATAGCTCTAAATCTCATTGTTATTCAACTAGACCCCATCCATGATGCTTTCGTAGAAAACATACAAACACAGCGGCAATCTGTCTATGCCTCCTGCTTCCTGATTTTAAGCCGTTTCCTCTGTTTTCGTTAAATTTTCAAACTAATATAATTTTGTGTGTCTACGCCATAGCTTTCGTCCCCGGGCTCAGTCATTATCACACCGGTCTCCTTTTCAAACCGCTTTTAATCCCCCGAAGGATGCTTATCTCACTGCCATGCAAATACTTAAGCTTTGCCTGAGGGAGACACATTACAAGCTCAAAAACACTGTGTTAAAAAGATCTCAACTGCAGGACCGAGGCATGCTCTCAATGAGGCTTTCAATTCAGTTCCAAAGTAAGCTGCTTTACCTGTTACATTACTGCACTGCAATAAAAACAAGCATTTGCAATGCAATAGGTCTCGCATTTACGCAAGTTTAAGCTATTGGCATTGTAAATGACAATGCATTTTATTTATGTTTCAAAAACCAAAACATAAATAAAAGGCATTGTCATTTACAATGCCAATAGCTCAAACTAATGTAAATGCGAGACCTGTTGCATTGCAAATTAATTGTTTGGTTTGTGTGCCTCAGTAAATTCCTTACTTTTCATTGGTAAATCATGGCCATTTGTCCCTCCCTTTTGGTGTGTGTTCCATCCCATGGCGACTGACCATGTCACAGGTTTTTTTTTGCTTCTCGCCTTTTAGGATAATTGGCCAACAATTTTTTTCTGATTGCCTGGGCTTGTGTGTTTGGAATGTTTGTTTGCTTTCGGAGGCAAATGCGTGCAGCTAATGTTTTCAACCACACATGTTTTTTTAACTTCAGAAACACACTTGTTACTTGACTTCGCCTTTGGGACCTTATAAGTGTTTAACCATGCAACAGTTAATGTTGTTGCACCAAGGATATTGTGCTGCATAACTAAATACTTATAAGGTCCCAAAAGCGAGACCTATTGGCTATGCCAATGCTTGTTAAACTTGGTAACACCCTCTGGGAATTGGCTGCACCTTATTAGTTCCTGTTTAACACCCAAATATAGCAAGAAGCAATAGAAAGGTGACCAGTAAAGTTTTGCAAAGGGCCTTCCACCACGCAGCAACACGTTTCACTGCATTTTTAGTAACTTTTGAACCGTTTGAACTAAAAACAAATGTTTTTTTGTTAAAATCTGCCGATTAGGCGGCAGATAATGCAATATGCAGCAAATCTATAATCATGCAAAAATCACAGTGGCCACACAATCGCATAATTCCAGTGACCCTGGTTATGATGAAGGCAGTTTGTCTAGGTAATTAATTTTGAAAAGTATTTGCTAAAGCGAGCCCACCCGTATCCGTTGGTTGTTATCAAACTTGTGTTACAGGTTATAGTCCTGTAATCTCACAAACCGTAGTAGACAAGGATATTGGCCACTCACTCTGACAAACCCTGGGGGTTTTCACTGGATAGTTCTTGTTTAGCTCTGTTGGGAGGGGTTGTATGCTGATCTGAAAGCTGTATTTTTCTGCATAGTGTGAATTTTATAATTGTACGCTTGATGGTAGCTAGTTGATGTGCACTTAAATAGGCCAGTATTGGGTAAGATGTAAAGCCAATGGTAAAGGCGACATCGGTTCACTGGGAAAAACCATGCTAGATTTCATAGGTTCGATCTGTTAATTATGAATCATTATGGTTTAAATCATTTAAGTGGGAATTATGACAAAGCCAGTAGGCCTATATTAAAGATGATGGGCTTCTAAGGATGGATCGTTATTAAACTGTGCAAAAGCCCGTAGGCAGGTATTTTGTTTCATGGGATTTCACAGATTACTATAATCGGCAAGGGTTTGGTGTTGGTGATCCACCCGATTAAACCGCCGCGATAGATGACATGCACTACAATATTCCTTGTAGGACTATTTTAGGAGAGATAGTATTTTGCTTTGCCAACTGTAGTTTTGTACATATTTGTAATTTCATCAATGTATGCCTGATGGGTGTCAGTATATGTGCACTTCAGTAGGCCTGCATTATATATAGTACCAAGCCATGGTAAAGGCTCAGCCTTCTCGGTTCACTGGCAAAAGTTATGTCAAATTCCTTAGTTGTGATCTGTTTGTAATATAAATGCAAATATTAATGCACGCCTCTAATTACTTTCCAATTGCCAACTAGTGACACAGTTTATGATTATTAAGAAAATACCTCAGAACTCTATTGTTATAAGTAATTGCAGTCGAGTTCTGACCTCACAATGCCTGCTGCCAGCAGCGGAGGTGAGTGGCAGGTCAGGTTACGGATCATAGTTAAAGCAGCTGTTTAAAGCAACGAAAACAGAACATTTTTTCTTCTTTCTTCTGCTCCATTTTAATAGATTACAATGACAAGCAGAGAGAATATGTTTATTTTTTGCACTTAGAGAAAATCTGGAATCTTTCTGGACACATCTACAATTTCTGAGCTAATTAAGCATTTTATTTGAAAAAAACCCAGTCGTATTGAATTATTTCTAATATTTGCTTGCAGCAAATATATCTAACAGGTTTTTTCTTTTTAAAAAAAAATCTTTTTATTGAACATAAGCTTGGCAAAACAGGTGTTCAATCATAAGTTGAGTATCACCGTTATAGGCATATCCATAACATTTTACACTTTCAGTCTTTATTGCATTATAAACTTACTACAACAGATTCGTGTCAGTAATGGCTACAGTTTAACATTCTCATGAGCCCCTTCCCTAGTCCCATTGAAGCGTTTTATGGAGCCTTACTGGACTGGTGTTCCCCCATCAATGTTTCTACGATCGCCAGGATCTCGGTGCCCCCTGTAGGCCAACCATCTGCCCCAGATCTTATCCCACTTCTTTTGGCATCCCCTGCTTTGGTACACCACTTTTTTGGCCGCGCAGCACCAGTCTTGGTCTTCTTTCCATTCAGTAACCCCCCGGTGGTTTGGTTGCCCCCCACGCTCGTACTATGTTTCTTTTGGCTACCATGTCAGCTATCCTGAGCTATAGTGGTACGTATTTAGGCCATCTATCTTCTTCTTCCACACATAGTTTGTGCCATCTGGCCTCCCTTGGGACCTCTTGGCCTATTACTTCAGTCATTACCCGTATGGTCTTCTCCCAATACTGTTGAATACTAGGACTGGCCCATAGCGTGTGGAAAAATGTGCCCGTTTCCCCACTGCCCTGGGCACATAGGTCAGTGTCGCTGCAACCATTCGGTATAGAAGTGCCCTTGAGGTGTAGGATCTATGAAGAATTAATAACTGTATAAGGTGAAATCATCGCGCTCGTATTGCAACCTCCCTAGTGCTCTGTATAGCCTCTATCCAGTCATCGTCTTCTATTGTGCCCAGGTCCGTTTCCCACGACTCTTGTAGCGTTCCCAATGGGTCCTGTGTGTTCATTATTTTTAGGTCTCGCCTGAAGCCAGCGCTTGCGCTGGGTCTGGGCGAGACATTTTGTAAGTGGGCTTTTGAAAATGCGACCACTTTTTTTTTTGTCCTGGCCTAGAGCATGCGAGTACGCGCACAGTAACGCGCACATTCCTCGCATGCTCCAGGCCATCTGGCTTTCCTTTCCAACCCTCCTCCCCCTCCCCCACCACAGAGCGCGTCTAGCAGCCGCGCGGCCGTGTCACTTTCACGGCCGTGCGTCACTTGCTCTCCCGCTCCTCCCCCTCCCCCACCACAGCGCGCGGCCAATGCTTGTTAAAGAATGATAGCATGCTGTGGCATTCCAGGAGCTGTCTCTGCTACGAACACGAGAGTTTTGAAAACCGTCCAACCTATGTGACAAAACACTTTATAAGTTCAGTCTAAGGCAAAGGCATCTAGTAAGTAATACGCCTTTTCTGCTGTGCAATATCTCTTAAACACATTTACTAGTCGTCTACACAAACTTTAAGCACATCCGTGTCTTTGGCCTGCACGTGGCGGAGTTGGGCCACTTTAAGCACATCCGTGTCTTTGGCCTGCACGTGGCAGAGTTGGGCCTGAAAGGAGAGAGGCGTCTTTGCTGTCTGACAAGCTTTTTAGTTCACGATACAAAACCCCATTTTTTCTACTTATCCATCCGACCTTTAGTCCCCGTTCCCCCTTCGGATACCACACTAGTCAAGCAATTAGGAAACGTTTTACACCCTTTAAATCTAGCTTTGGGAAATCGATATGAATGAATACTTTCACGTGGACAGATTGTAGAAAAGGGCTCTCCTGGTAGCCTCGAAAGTGTCCTACGTCAGGCGCAGCATTCGAATCCCAGTTTCACCAACGTGGAAGAATATTTTCAAAAGTTGCTTTTGGGTTTGTCAAGCACTAGCTGCTTTTATGTCTGGCTACAGACAGCTTTAGCTATTTGCTGCAAGAGCTCATTTTACAAATGCTTAAATAAACAAGCATTGAAAATGCAATAGGTCTCGCCTTTGATTAAGTTAAAGGCATTTGCTTTGCTAATGGTATTGTATAGCAAAGCAAATGGCTTTAACTTAATGAAAGGCGAGACCTGCGACCACATTTTTTTGGGCTTGCCTAGAGCGTGCGGGTACGCGCACAATGACGAGCAGAGGCGCCATATGGCTTTCCTCTCTCGTCACGGTGCGCGCACATCGCACACCACTCGCCAGCCTGCTTGCACGTGCACAGCTGCTGCTCGCACTCCCTCCTCCCTTCTCCCCCTCCCTTTTCGTGAGCTTTGATCAAGCTCCTCTGCTGCTGGCATTCCCCCCTCCCTTCTCGCCCAGCCCTTCTTGTCTAACTTTCTCTCTCTCTCGCCTGCATTGGGTCGAAATCTGATTATGAAAAACAAGCACTGGTCGCCCAAAACGAGTTCCGTGCCCACCACCCTCGCATGAAGAACTGGCTCCGCTATGGCTGAAACGTGCCCCTTTCCCTGTGTCCGGTTTCTCTGCAGTGCTACGACGTGAAAACTACGGCGCTTTTCTCCCGGGAAGAAAATGAACTGTTTTCGTGCTGTGGTTTTGGATAAGACCGGATGCCCCTGGCCTCAGTGGTGCTGGAGCACTTCTGAGAGTGGGTCGTGCTGTAACCACTGGTAACAGCTCACTAAAAGCAGGGGTTTGAGAAATATCTACTCCGTAGCGAGTGAGTAGGCAGAGGAGTCACACTACTCCCCTGTTGAAGACTGTTTCCAAAAGGCTGATGGATCGAAACCTGGGCGCCCGTGGTGCATTTTGGAGCATATTATCCTAAAGATATTGGTAAAACTACACTTGAGTGTGTAGTACAGTTGTGCCTCGTCATTTGTGCAAACCACACTTTTTTTTAAGTACAGCGTCTCATGTCTGCAATGCCCTTGCTGCAATAAAAGTGTTCAATGTAAAGTGCCCGGCTTCTCCTTCAAATTAGGTGTGTGCAGTATCAAATGCCCGAAATGAATAAAGCATAACCGGATACGCACTGTGAACGAACGTGGGCATTTCAGGATGAGATGAAAGCACACATCTGACATGGAACTTAACAGTGGTTTGTTGGAAACAGTTCCAGCCTCTGACTGCCTAAAAGTATGTCACTTACTGCAAAAAAAAAAAACTACAATAAATGCTTGTTTATTGCTCATTCTCCTGCCAAACTCTCTGCGAATTAACCTCTCTCTCTACCTCTCCCTCTACCTCACTGCCTCACTGCCACTCTATCTCTGCCTCTACCCCTCTATCTCTCTACCTCTCTCTCTCTAACTCTCTCTCTCTACCTCTCTCTCTACCTCTCCCTCTCTCCACCTCTTTCCCTCTCTCTCTCTACCCCTCTACCTCTCTCTACCTCTCTACCTCACTACCTCTCTCCACCTCTCTACCTCTCTCTCTACCTCTCTCTCTACCTCTCTCTACCTCACTACCTCTCTCTCTACCTCACTACCACTCTACCATCTCCTTCTACCTCTCTAACTCTCTACCTCTCTCTCTCTCTCTCTCTCTCTCCCTCTCTCTCTCTACCTCTCTCTCTCCCTCTCTCCACCTCTCTACCTCTCTCTCTACCTCTCCCTCTCTCCACCTCTCTACCTCTCTCTCTACCTCTCCCTCTCTCTACCTCTCTACCTCTCTCTCTACCTCTCTCTCTACCTCTCTACCTCTCTCTCTACCTCTCTCTCTACCTCACTACCACTAACTCCTTCTACCTCTCTAACTCTCTACCTCTCTCTCGCTCTCTCTCTCTCTCTCTCTCTCTCTACCTCTCTCTCTCTACCTCTCTCTCTACCTCTCTCTACCTCCACCTCTCTACCTCTCTCTCTACCTCTCTCTACCTCTCCCTCTCTCCACCTCTCTACCTCTCTACCTCTCTCTCTACCTCTCTCTCTACCTCTCTCTCTACCTCTCTCTCTACCTCTCTCTCTACCTCACTACCACTCTAACATCTCCTTCTACCTCTCTACCTCTCTACCTCTCTCTCCCTCTCCCTCTAACTCTACCTCTCCCTCTAACTCTACCTCTCTCCCTCTCTCTCTCTCCCTCTCTCTCTCTACCACTCTACCTATCTCTCTCTACCTCTCCCTCTCTCTCTCTACCTCTCCCTCTCTCTCTCTACCTTTCCCTCTCTACCTCACTGCCACTCTACCTCTGCCTCTACCCCTCTATCTCTCTACCTCTCTCTACCTCTCCCTCTCTCCACCTCTCCCTCTCTCCACCTCTCTCCACCTCTCTCCCTCTCTCCACCTCTCTCCCTCTCTCTACCTCTCCACCTCTCTCTCTCTACCTCTCTCTCTCTACCTCTCTCTCTACCTCTCTCTACCTCTCTCTCTACCTCTCTCTACCACTGTCTACCTTTACCTCTCTACATCTTTCTCTACCTCTCTCTCTCTCTCTCTCTCTCTACCTCTCTCTCTCTCTCTCTCTCTACCTCTCTCTCTCTACCTCTCTCTCTACCTCTCTCTCTACCTCTCTCTCTACCTCTCTCTACCACTGTTTACCTTTACCTCTCTACCTCTCTCTCTACCTCTCTCTCTACCTCTCTCTCTACCTCTCTCTCTACCTCTCTCTCTACCTCTCTCTACCTCTCTCTACCTCTCTCTCCACCTCTCTACTCTCTCTACCTCTCTCTACCTCTCTCTCTACCTCTCTCTCTACCTCTCTCTCTACCTCTCTCTCTACCTCTCTCTCTACCTCTCTCTCTACCTCTCTCTCTACCTCTCTCTCTACCTCTCTCTCTACCTCTCTCTCTACCTCTCTCTCTACCTCTCTCTCTACCCCTCTCTCTCTCTCTCTCTACCTCTCTCCCTCTCTCTCTCTCTCTCTCTCTCTCTCTCTCTCTCTCTCTCTCTCTCTCTCTCTCTCTCTCTCTCTCTCTCTCTCTCTCTCTCTCTACCTCTCTCTCTCTACCTCTCTACCTCTCTCTCTCTACCTCTCTCTCTCTACCTCTCTCTACCTCTGTCCACCTCTCTACCTCTGTCCACCTCTCTACCTCTGTCCACCTCTCTACCTCTCTACCTCTGTCCACCTCTCTACCTCTGTCCACCTCTCTACCTCTGTCCACCTCTCTACCTCTGTCCACCTCTCTACCTCTCTCTACATCTGTCTAGCTCTCTCTCTACCTCTCTCAAATATAGCTACAACGTCTACGTATAATACGGTACACTAAGTGGCAGCCGCAACCTAAAATCACTTCTTGTCCTTAAAAAAACAAAACAATAATTACCATATCCAATATATCTCCCCTTTATGACCTTATAAGTATTTACTTCTGCAGCACAATATCCTTTCGTCAACAACATCAAATGTTGCACAGCTAAACACTTATAAGGTCCCAAAGGCGAGACCTATTGGCTATGCCAATGCTTGTTTTTATAGACGAGGGAAGTGGCCTTATCAGTCAT
Source organism: Calotriton arnoldi (assembly GCA_963921515.1). NCBI lineage: Eukaryota > Metazoa > Chordata > Amphibia > Caudata > Salamandridae > Calotriton > Calotriton arnoldi. The sequence goes on from CAWUFW010000243.1 coordinate 2,571,571, forward strand.
AGGGTCTATAGTAACCTATCCTCAAGTGGCGTATATTCCACTATCTGTTCGCCCTCTGGGATGCGGCATCGCAGTGCGTGTTTAGCTGGATATATCTGTATTGATCAGTATCAGACATTTCGTATTCGGTTTTTAACTCTTCAAATTAATCACCTTTTTGTCCCCTCCATACATCCTTTAAGTAGTCAATAACAAGTATTTTCCACTTACTGAATCCCTTTACTCCACCTACTCCCCTTAGGAGGTCACTATCCCACAGAGGAGTCCTTCCTGTAAGCTTCCCCTCCCATCCCAGGAATTTTGTTGCCTCTCGCCATATAGGTATTACTGTTTGCGTATGCGGTGGTAGTTGGGTACCCCTCTGTTTTTGATAAAGCACCGCTGGATATCCTCTCTGCCCCATCGACTGGTGATCTACCTTGTATGCGGCTTCGTCCCTTCCCATGAACACCCATGTGTGTGCTGTTCTGCCCAGTAGTATTTTTTGATGTCGGGGATGGCCAGTCCGCCTTCGAACACTCCCTTCTGTAATTTGTGTAGGGCTATCCTAGGGCTTCCCCCATCCCATAATAATCTAATTTCCCTGTCGACTTTATGAAAGAAGTCTGGTGGTACCCTACATGGTGTATTCTGTAAAACATCGAGGAATCGTGGTAGCGCCATCATTTTAAACAGTGCGGCCCTTCCTATGAGAGACCGTGGTAGCTGTCTCCAGTGTACCACATCATTATCTAACCAGTTTTTGTTGTGTTTCATTTTACACTAGAGTTTTTATTTTTATTCTTTGTTTGCAAACGTGCTCGCTCTTTCATATGAAGGAGCTACGCACCAAGGTTTTAAGTGGTTTGTGGAAAAGGTGATGGTGTGAACATGTATTATATGGGATAAAGTATTCCCATGCACACATGATAAGGATATTGCAAGTCACCCCAGAGTTCCATAAGCTTATAGAAGAACTCGTCCTTCGGCCTCGTTCCTCTAGATGGTTATGGAACTCCTCAATGACATGCAGTATTCTTCTAATGTACGGCAGGAGGTACTTTATCCCTTATATAATGTCAATTTATGACAAAGCAAGTAGGCCTTAATTGCTTAATGTGAAAAACATGTGTTAAAGGCAATAGTCCTTTAAGAGTGGATTGCTGTTACACTGTTCTCATGCCTGTAGGCTTGTGTTTGTCACATGGGATCTCACAGATTACTGTAGTAAGCGTGGGTTTTGGAGTTGGTGGCCCGCCCAAACAAGCTATGGGAGTACACTATTTAAACTATGATAATATTTATTAGGCTGTGCTAGGAGGGATTTTTTTTATTGCTTTGACAACTATAATTTGTACATATTTGTAATGTTAATGGGGTGTACCTGATGGTTGTCTTGTGGGATGGCTTATGACCAACATTTTTGGTGTGAGTTGCTTATGGGGACAAACCAATGAAAATAATGAAAGTTACGATAAGGGCAGTAGGCCCGACATATTTATTGTGAAAGCCATATGATGAAATTTATAGGCAATTAAGGGTAGATTGTTATTGCTATTTATTAAAGCCCACAGATGGGTATTTTGTTATTCTCACAGATTACCAAGGTAGGCAAGGGTTTTTGCTGCTGGTTACCCGCTCCGACAAACCCTGCTATAGAAGATTTGCACTGTCAGAATCCTTGTTATGCCCTCTTAGGGGAGATAGAATTTTTCTTTGACAACAGTAATTTTGTATGCTATGTAGTTTTATGATTGTAGGACTAATGGTTGACTTGTGGGAAATATGAAGTTCAATACAGGAGGCATTGGATGGTTATAGTGACAAGCCAACGATAACAGCTGAAGGCCTGATTGGTTAATTAGGAAAAAATATGTCCGATGCCATAGGTCTGATCTGGTTATCATGAAAAGTTAAGATGAACAAAGTAAGCTTGACATCTTGATTGTGAAAAGCATATTTTAAAGTCAAAAGACATTTAAGGGTGAATTGTTATTCTGCTGTGCTAAAGCCTACTGTTAGGTGTATATATAAATATATATCCATATAGCTACGTAAAGGGCCTTTGAGGCAGCTCTGTTCTGTCATTGGCCTGTCTTAGTGTCATTTACTCATTGCTTCCATCCATGACAGCTTACTGCATGGGGTAATGGTTCAGAGTACATCAGTCTTTGACTCGCTTGCCCTGCGAGTGACAGCATTTTCTGATCGCATGTGTTCATCCATCTGGAAATGAGTGCGCTTCAGTGTCTGGGCTGGTTGGCAAATCCTGGTTGGCCAGTCCTTTAGTTTTCAATTTTCTCCATTTAGAGTTCTCTTTTTGTTTCTTTGCTTCACCTCTTTTTATTTGAATGTTTCTTGAGAAGACACTTTTTTTATATGAATGTTCCTTTGGGATACTACAGCTCTCCAGACATTGCCAGCAGGTTGCCTGATTGCTCCTCATTTCACCTTCAGTGTACCGTATCCTACGTGGCCACTTCTTCTAAACCAGGAGACCATTATGGAATGCTGTTGTCAATAGTGTATCATTATTTTGCCATTCCAAGATGGCTGACATGTTGGCTCTAAACACCGTGGCCATGCTAAACCTTAAAAACAATGACAGACTATATTCAGTACCTTTGCAAGACAGACACCCGTTGCTATGTTTAGTTTAGCTATTGAAAGCACATGACCGCTGTGTTTAGATGGTAGCATGTTCTGTTTTTGCTGCGGTTGTGTCAGGGTGAATGCAAGAATGAGTCAATGGATGGATGAATAGATGCCTGAGTGCAAAGGTGAGTGGCATAGTGCATGTATGATGTCTCATTGTGTGTCTAAAACCACCAATGTCTAGAAAGGCAATTTAATTCATAGGCCAGACCTGTTGCCATTGCCAATGCTTTTTAGGTCTGGTGTGACAATGCAGCTGTTGCCAGACCTTCTGTGGTCAACAACAAAAGAACTTTCAGAGTACTACTAGGAGAAGGGCTTAAGCTCCCCCCGCCTGTTGGTTCCTACGAGTACAGGATTTGATTCAGCTGAATTTGTGTGCTTCCTCTACAAATAGTGCTTGGATTGCACTTTTTGGCTTATTTTAATTTAATTTTATTTCTTTTATTTATGAGTTTTTATATAACGCAAACATTACCCAGAGGTGTCCGAGCGCTTTACAATAGAGCGAAGAACTTTACATGAGAAATTCAGAGTAACAGCTCGTGGCAAGGGTTACACTCAATACAGCAAAACTGAGTAGGTTATGGTGGCAAGCCACTGATTGTGGCTTTAGACCTGATCTGTTTATAAAGAAATGTTATGATGCAGGCAAAAGGCTTGACAAAGAACATGTTCACATCCATCAATTTAAGGGTTGACTTTTCTACACTGTATAAAAGCCTGCGGAGAAGGATTTCGTTACATGGAATTTCACAGCTTACTGTAGTAGGCAAGGGTTCGGTGTTGGTTACTCCCTGTGACAAATCATGGATATAGATTTGCATCTGTAGTTTTGTATACCTTTCTAATTTTATGAGCGTATGCCTGATGTTTGCCTTGTGGGAAGGCTTTGGCTTAGTACAGGAGGCCTGAGTTGGTTTTGACGTTGAGCCAATGATCGCAGCTATAAGCCTGATTGGTGCGCTGGGAAAAGTTATGCCAGATACCATAGGTCTAATCTGCTTATTATGAAAGGTTATGACAAAGGTAGAAGGCCTGGCTCATTTATTGTGAAAACCAATTGTTAAAGCCAGTAGGCCTCAAACAGTAGATTGTCAGCACACTGTGTTACAGGCTGTATATGCGGGTATTCGGTTACATGTAATCTCAAAGCTTACCATGGTAGGCAAGGGGTTTGGTGTTGGCCACCCACTCTGACAAACCCTGGGATTGGAACTTAACTGCGATCATTTTTGTTAGGCCCTATTAAGAGGATTGTATATTGTTTTTCCATCTGTATATTATACATACTTGCAATGTTATAACTGTATGCATGTTGTTTACTATTGCAATTGTATTTATATAGCGCTTACTACCCCTGACGAGGCGTCAACGCGCTTTTTCGGCGAGTAGCACGCTACTCCGGGACCCATAAAGGATTAGTGTTGAATTAGTATAGTGAAATATGAAAGTAATTGAAGTGGTGGATAGGTTAGTCAGTTAGTTGGATTCGGAAGGATAGCGGAAGGATAGAAGAGGAAAAAAGGTTTGTATTTATATAGCGCTTGTTACCCCTGATGGGGTGTTGAAGCGCCTTTTTTTTTTTTTTTTTTTTAGGGCAGTAGCACTGTTACCCACACTTAAGTAGGCCTGTGTTAGTTATAGTGTCAGGCCAGTGGTGAAGGCTAAAGGCCTTATTGGTTCACTGGAAAAGGGTATGTCGGATTCCTTGGCTGTGATCTGTTTTTAATTAACGGCTATGACCAAGCAAGTAGACCTTGCGTATAGTGAAAAGCATGTGCTAAAGGCAATAGGCTTTTAAGGGTGGATTTTTATCACAAGGTGCTAAAGCCTGTAGGCAGGCATTTTGTTAAAAGGAATCTTGCCCCTACTGTAGTAGGCATGCATTTTGGTGCTAGAGATAGACGATTTGCACTATGGTTATCCTTATTAGGTTCTATTACTTGGGGTTTTATATTGTTTTGACAACTGTAATTTTGTACATTTGTAATTTTATTCGAGCACACCCGACTGTTGCCTTGTATGGCGTTTGAGAGGTGCAGTAGGTAAGAGTTGGTTATAGCGACAAGCCAATAATAAAGGCCATAGGCCTGATTGTTTATCTTGAAAAGTTAAGATAAAGGTAGTAGGCCTGACACTGACGTGAAAAGGATATGTCAATGTACATTTAAGGGAGAATTGTTATTGCTCTGTATTGAAGCTACAGGTCAGTATTTTGTTACAAGGAATCACAGGTTACCATAGCTAGCCAGGGGTTTGGTGTTGGTACGCCCTCTAACAAGATTTGATAGACAGTTAGGAGAGATAGTATTTTGTTTTGACAACTGTAATTTAGCATATTTGGTGTTTAGACCGCAACATGTTTTCTTTTTCTACTTCTGTTCTTTTAATTGATCTTACATATGTTGTTGAGTTTGTGTGTGTGTTGTTGTGTGTGAGGGTGAATGTAAGACCATCAGTGAATGGGTGACTGGATGCATGACCGCAAAGATGAGTGACCGAGTACTTAATGAGTGCCCAAACCCATCAGTGAGACAAAAGGAACTTTCATTCATAGGCCAGACTCCTTGGCACTGCCAGTACTAGTCCCCTTTGCTGTCCCCGTTTTCTTGCCCTTGTTCTTCTGATCTCTCCCTTCTGTCACGCTCTGGTCTCCATTCCCTTCCTTTGGCCGCCCTTGGCTCTCCCTTTTCTACCACCAGTTCTTGAATGTATCCCTCTAGCTCCCCCTTTTGAAGGGCATCAGTACAGCGCTATTGAACTGGTTTCTTGCCACTGAGATACAGTGACATCAGATGCACTCAGTGGGGTGTAGGGAGATGCAAGTGTCTGAAGGAATTGCCACATGGTTCCGGAGTAGCGTGTTACTTGCCGAAAAAGTGCTTCGACGCCTCGTCAGGGGTAGTAAGCGCTATATAAATGCAAAGCCAATACAATACAGTACATCTTTGAGATTCTGTAGAGGTTGAGTGCAGTGGGGTTTATGGAGGCAGCAGCATGTTTTACTGACCGTGTCTGACCCAAGCAGCTGTGTTTCCCCGGACAACCTTCCTGAACTTGGGGTCCTTCAAAAGGAGGGCCATCGAAAGTAGACATCCCTTTCCCTGGCCGGTAAGGCTTCAGAAGTGTCCTCTTCCATTGATTGGCTGTACTCTCCTGACTAGCGATAACCCATGGACAGACCTAAGGCAGGAGCAGGGGCTGCATATGAGGCTCAGAAATGCAAGAGTGAAGGAGCTCATTGGTGTAATGCCTCACAACTTGGCCAAATGAGGGAACCGTGACAAATGTCCCAAGATCACACAGTAAGCTCACTTTGGAAAGCCGCAGTTCCAACACAGGCCTCTCACCATAATGTGTATATATAATGAACTGACAATGATGAACTATCTGAGAGGTGGCAATATGGAGCTACAGAGCCTCCAGGCCAATTGTCTGGAAGTGAACTTTTAGGCCAGCCTGCAGCTGTAAAGCAAAGAGACCATCTGTTGGCATGGTTACAGCTGGACTCCCTGAAGGACGCCCAATGCCAGCCGTCACTCTTCCAGGATATGCCATACGGGGCAGCTTTTCGTGGTTGTGCTTCGATGACCAGAAGACAGTCATTTGATGCTCTTCCTAATTGGTAGCCTATCCTTCTGAGGTCCCACCGCCCTCCAGCTTTCAAGCTGGTCTCTAGCCTACAGTGGCCTTTGACCCCCACCCATTGCTTACTGTTGCCTGGCTTTGTCACTCTCATTTGCTTCTTACTCGAAGTCCCAACCTCAAGCGCCTCCATTGCTTCCCCGCCCGTCCTCTTCCTCTTGTCCCCCCCCTGCACCTGCAACCCCTGCACCTCTCCTTTCTTTTCATAACTTCGTTCTGCTCACCCACCCCCTACTGTGTTCTATCACCCACCCCCTACTGTGTTCTATCACCCACCCCCTACTGTGTTCTATCACCCACCCCCTACTGTGTTCTATCACCCACCCCCTACTGTGTTCTATCACCCACCCCCTACTGTGTTCTATCACCCACCCCCTACTGTGTTCTATCACCCACCCCCGACTGTGTTCTATCACCCACCCCCGACTGTGTTCTATCACCCAAGTCCTTTCTCCCCACTTCTCTTCTACCAGGCGGTCCAAATTTCCTCTGTCTGGAACAGTGTGGGTTAGTTTTAGCAGGTGGCGGACTCTGCTGTTGTGGTCCAGGAGAGCGGGAGCCCCACAGCCTGCTGCAGCTCTTCCAGTGGCTGAGCGTGCCACCCCACAGTGCGCGGGTGGACCTCTTACCCTGCACCCTGAGGCCAGTTTCTGCAGGCAGGAAACCCACTGTGTCCCATTGGTCCAAACCCATCTCCCCGCCATCCCTGAACTGCCTGCCAGGGCTCACTTGAGGCAGAGGCGCTACTCTGGGTGTCGGCAGGAGGGCTGTGGAAGGCATAGGGCACTGCACCCCCGCTGTACTGCAGATATCACCTCTCGCAAACAGCCAGCAGAAGGAAAAGGCATATAGGATGGAATGCACCAACAGAAATCTGACAAAGATAATCTTACTGGGAGCTGGCAGTGCACATCAACGGCGAACTGCTGATTTTTAGCTTAATGACAACTGGTAGCAATCTAATAGCAGGGGCGTAGGTTGGTCGGTGCGGCGGGTGTGAATCGCAAATTTCCCAACTAAAAAACAGTATGCCGAAGGGTGGAGGGATGACCAGGGTTTGGAATGGGCTGTTTCCATGAGGAACAGGTTCAATACTGTTTAGCATTAGGGGGACCTCTGTCTAAGATCCTAATTTAAAAAAAACCTTAAATAACTAGTTAAAAAACTTTTTTCGTGAAACTAGGACGACGAGAAAAACCAACAAAGGCATAGGGGACCCGACTTGGGGCCCCTAGACCCAACTCTCAAGCCAAGAATCATTTATTTGGGGTGTCACACCCCTAACACCCCCTCTGAAGCTATGCCCCTGTCTAATGGAACTGGCATTAATAGGCTAACTGAGAATTGACAATAATGTGCTTAAGGGCCAGACAACAAGAACTTACTGGAGAAAGCCATTGATGAGTGAACGGAGGATGGTCCCTGATTAGGGGGCCACTGCCCATTTCCAGTTGTCTAAGTGTGAAGTGGCTGCTATGACCTACTTTGACACTGACCGTGATGAGGTTACAGGAAACGCGTCACTCGCTATAATGTGTGTATAGGTAACTGGCAGAGATGGCCAAACTAGGAACTGGCAATATGGACCCCTCAGATTTGACAATGTTGAGATAACCTGAAGATGGGAATGACAAGTTATCTGGCAAAAATGTATATAGCAAGAACTGACGAAATGGAGCTGTTTGTGAACTTCCTACGGTCAAGCGGCTGACAATAGCATGGTCAGAGGAAACTTAAAATGAGGAACGGACTGGGAATACGCATTGATAGGCCTTCTGGGAACTTGCAAGTTGAACTAGGTGGAAGATGGCAGTGCCAATCTAACTGGGAGCTGGCAGTGCCAATCTAACTGGGAGCTGGCGGTCCTGAGCTAACTGGGAGCTGGCGGTCCTGAGCTAACTGGGAGCTGGCGGTCCTGAGCTAACTGGGAGCTGGCGGTCCTGAGCTAACTGGGAGCTGGCGGTCCTGAGCTAACTGGGAGCTGGCGGTTCTGAGCTAACTGGGAGCTGGCAGTCCTGAGCTAACTGGGAGCTGGCGGTCCTGAGCTAACTGGGAGCTGGCGGTCCTGAGCTAACTGGGAGCTGGCGGTCCTGAGCTAACTGGGAGCTGGCGGTCCTGAGCTAACTGGGAGCTGGCGGTCCTGAGCTAACTGGGAGCTGGCGGTCCTGAGCTAACTGGGAGCTGGCGGTCCTTATCTTACTGGGAGCTGACGGTCCTGAGCTTACTGGGAGCTGACGGTCCTGAGCTAACTGGGAGCTGACGGTCCTGAGCTAACTGGGAGCTGACGGTCCTGAGCTAACTGGGAGCTGACGGTCCTGAGCTAACTGGGAGCTGACGGTCCTGAGCTAACTGGAAAGTGTCTGTGGTCACCTAAAGTAATGGACAACAAGGAGCTCCTTGGTAAAATGTTTTCATAGGTATCTGGCAATGATGAGCCAGATGAGAAGCTGTCATTTTGAGGCAACTGGTGACTCCCAGTAATGTGATGCTGCTGCTGCTTGGCACATTGCTTTGATCAATCATCAGTTTGCCTCAAGTGAGGCTAGGGGAGGAGCGATGGAACATTAGGTCCAGGAGAGGAAAGGAGCGACAAGATTAAAAGACTGAGTTAGTCTTGTGAATGGAGCGGTTTTCCTCCAATCCTACACCAGAGAAAGGGATTGTGCACTGCGAGTAGCTGATTTTAGACTTAAGTCAGACAAGCAGAGAGGGGGACTGGACAAGAGGGCGGGCCACAATAAAATGAGAAACTGGGAAAATAAAGGACTGGGCCATCAGCCTTGCCACTGAGTGCGCTCCTTTTCATACAGATGTGCACATGTGATTGGGCAAAATGCCATCACCCACAAGGCAATGGAGCCAGCGGCTGAAGTGATCTGGCCCATTCCCCATGCTGAATGTTCTACACTCCGCGTTTGTCAGAGAAGGCGCCCAACACCCAGATGTTTGAATACTAAATATATTTACAAAATTACAGCTGGCAAACAATATTCAACTTCTCATAATTGGAGTTAACAATAATTAGCACAGTGCAAATCTTCTATCCGCAGGGTTTGTCAATAGGGGCTAGCCAACACGAAACCATGACCTCATCGAATAATATCTGAGAGCTTCCATATAAGGGGATTGTTGTCTACTTGCTTTAACATAGCGTAATAGCAGGCCACCTTTGAAGGCCTTCTGCCTTTGACGTTTGATTTCCACAGTAAGTAAGTCCGACCTAGTGTCTTTGTTGTAACTTTTCATAAATTAATCTGATCCCTTGCATCTGAACTACCTTCCACAATTAACCAATCCGGTCTATGGCCTTTATCGATAGCTTGTCACACAAAAGTCAAAACAGGCACTCTTTTTCAGTGGAAGCACACCCCATCTGCCCAATGAAAAGCTTGTAGAAAGACCAACATGTGGGCGGAGCCTAAGCCCTCTCTCCCTGTTGCTTCTGAAAGTTTTTTCCGATGATCACATATGGTCCGGCGACAGCTGAGCGAGCTATAAGGCCAGAGCTAAAAATTACTTGGTTTGCTGGAGCCTCCAGTTGGTGATAGTGATGACATCACATGACACATTGTGCATATTTGTAGTGCAAATACAGAGCTGTAGCTGACCTGGTTGTGTGGAGCCGCAGTGCTACAGTAAGGTATACAGAGACCATGTTTGCCACCAGTATGCTATGTTCACGCCACGTCTGAGTGTGTGGTGGTCTTGGGCTATGTCAAGCAGGGGATTCTGTAGTTTGGATTTGAAATTTACTCATTCAGTGTTTTTCTGTGCTTAGCCCTTTGGGGGAAGGGGCGCGCCCATCCCTTCCACGGCTCTTCTGCTGAGAGAGTGCCCCGGGGTAACCGACAGCACCTGACAAACATATCAAACTAAAACACACATCAAGAAAGGCTGTCTGGGAAAACCAGAAAGACCAGGCCGGGAATTTTCCATCTGTGTGGGTGCAAATCTGACACTGGATGGAGGGGGCGGAGAGGTGCGGCAGAGGTAGGAGGGAGGGACATGGAGGTGGGAGGGGCATGGGGTGGAGACCACAGGAGGGAGTGGGCGTGTTTAGAAGGGTGGAGAAGAGGGGCTGGGGAGGAAGGAGGGGCATGGAGGTGGTGAACAGCAGGAGAGAAGGACCGGGTGAGGAGGATGGAGTAGGGGGGGGGGCGGCAAGGGAGGCACATGGAGGTGATGCACACCCGATGGGAGGGACATGAAGCGGAGGAACAACTGAGGGAGGAAGGACAGACTGAGTATGAGGGTGGGGGTGGGGGGGGCCTTAAAGCAAGGGTGAGGTGAGAACTGACCCAATCAACAATGGAAAAAGTCTGGAGGACCCGGCAGTAAGGGGGGGGGACATGTAGTAATCCATGCACCTTTGTGGTTTGAGAGAGGACTCTTGAGTTCACGTAGAACAAATCTTTACATTGCCAACCTCCACTTATCCACCAGGCAGGCAGTGGGCCCACCGCTGTGCTTTTACTTGTAAACGATAGCAATAATCAGGGTTGATTTGGCCCCGGTGCCACTGCACCTGCTGCACCAATGGAAGCTGCGCCCTTTGGCACGAGGAGAAAGACGTATATGAGCTGCAGCGAGTTACCTTCCTGACTGACTCAGCCCACATTCCACACTCCCAACATTCCATGCACACGTCATCACCGCTCTGAACATTCCATGCACACGTCATCACTCCAGCAGGCAGAGCGGACACCTGTAAAGGCGCATAGATGCAGCGCGTCTCCTTCCGGTGGGAGGGCTCAAAGAGACATGGAAATTACGGGGCGCAAAGCAAACGGATAGAAACAAGAAAGAGTGAGGGAAACACAGGGATAGACCGCGTGCCCGAGGTCAAGAACGGGCTCCCAGCTCACGTGAGCTAGGCAAAGCGCCTTCCACTGAAACAATCCATGCACTGATTACACCTTTATGACGGACCTTTGAAACATGCAGGAGCAGACCAGAGGACACATTTACACCTAGACATTCAGCCTCGGGCAATGAAAATGAAGCGCCCTAAAGCCGCGTCACCCACCAGCACGGCGCCCATCACAGGCTGACCCTGTGACGTAGAGTGTCCCCTGCGCTTTCTTTTAACAGATCCCTGAGCTGAAACCGATCACTGGCGGTTTAAGACTTGGCTCTTTCAACAAGCACAATCATGTCCGTTATTAGCGCCAGGACACCCGCCTGCTGGGGTGACACAGCTGTGCTTTACAAATATATTTCATCTTCATCATCACTTCAGTAGTGCAAGCATCAGGGAAGGGGCCTGTTTGAATATTCATGCGAGGGGCGTATCTTACCTAGAGCTCGACAGGGGGCGTGGCCGTATCACTCAATGGGTGTGGCCTCCGTGAGCGCATGAGCAGGTGTGTGCGTCAGACGGGCAATGCCTTGAGTGTCAATGAGGGCCTGTCTTTCCAGAGGTGTACCTCTGGCAGGAGTATGTCAAACCTTGGAGTACTGAGTATCTTCCAGTGCCCAGGGAGGCTAGCTGAGAGCTCAGTTTACTCTCGCACACAAACTCACAATTGCTGAGACGTGGACGTCCATTGTGCTGTCAAGTGATTAGGCCGATTTGTGGCACTTGTGTGTGGAAAAAAGTTAACTGTATGATTGAGAATAGCAAATATTCAGGCAAACATTGGATGGGTTGTGGTCTGGTTCCTTCTCTGGGCCAAGTCATGGGTTTAAGCTTGTGCACCACTTTTGAGGTTGTTGTTTGTCCACGCCGGGTGTAAAGATAAGTGACCACCCTGGAGGCAGGTTTCACACTGGTAATGGTGCCCTCACCTACCCCGAGGTGGCGTGCTCCATCACAGGCCCCTCCTCACACTGGCACTGATGCCCTCACCTACCCGAGGTGGCGTGCTTCATCATAGGCCTCTCCTCACACTGGTAATGACGCCCACACCTACCCCGAGGTGGCATGCTCCATCACAGGCCCCTCCTCACACTGGCACTGATGCCCTCACCTACCCGAGGTGGCGTGCTCCATCACAGGCCCCTCCTCACACTGGCACCGATGCCCTCACCTACCCCGAGGTGGCATGCTTCATCACATGCCCCTCCTCACACTGGCATTGATGCCCTCACCTACCCCGAGGTGGCGTGCTTCATCACATGCCCCTCCTCACACTGGCACTGATGCCCTCACCTACCCCGAGGTGGCGTGCTTCATCACAGGCCCCTCCTCACACTGGTAACGATGCCCTCACCTATCCCGAGGTGGCATGCTCCATCACATGCCCCTCCTCACACTGGTAATGACGCCCCCACCTACCCCGAGGTGGCATGCTTCATCATAGGCCTCTCCTCACACTGGTAATGACGACCCCACCTACCCCGAGGTGGCATGCTCCATCACAGGCCCCTCCTCACACTGGCATTGATGCCCTCACCTACCTGAGGTGGCATGCTTCATCATAGGCCTCTCCTCACACTGGTAATGACGCCCTCACCTACCCGAGGTGGCGTGCTTCATCACATGCCCCTCCTCACACTGGCACTGATGCCCTCACCTACCCCGAGGTGGCATGCTTCATCACATGCCCCTCCTCACACTGGCACTGATGCCCTCACCTACCCCAAGGTGGCATGCTTCATCACAGGCCCCTCCTCACACTGGCACTGATGCCCTCACCTACCCCAAGGTGGCATGCTTCATCACACGCCCCTCCTCACACTGGTACCGATGCCCTCACCTACCCCAAGGTGGCATGCTTCATCACACGCCCCTCCTCACACTGGTACTGATGCCCTCACCTACCCCGAGGTCGCGTGTTTCCTCACAGGCCCCTCCTCACACTCGCAGTGATGCCCTCACCTACCCTGAGGTGGCGTGCTTCCTCACAGGCCCCTCCTCACACTCGCAGTGATGCCCTCACCTACCCTGAGGTGGCGTGCTCCATCACAGGCCCCTCCTCACACTGGCACTGATGCCCTCGCCTACCCTGAGGTGGCGTGCTTCCTTACAGGCAGGGCTTTAAGTGGGGGGGGGGTCTGTGGGGGTCTGAGCACCCCCAGTTTTTTTTGGGGGGCCTCGAAAGGGGTCTCTATGGGGCTCTATTTTCGGGCCTCAAAGGTAGATTTGGGGGTAATGTGTGATGCACTTCTGGAGCTCAAAGACTTATCACTCTCCTTACAGAGGAGGGACATTACAATTGTTAATGCCCACAGACTTTTGGTTAGTCAAGTACGTATATTTAGAGCAATGAAGGACTCACCAGGGGAGTTTGCTTCTGCGGCTCAGAGAGCAGTTGACGAGGGCAAATTCAAAAATGTTCCTCTTTTCCATGGTAGAAGTAACTCTGTTGCCCTTAATCAAAATCAGTTTTACCAAAGTCTGTCTGTAAATATCAATAAACGATGTGCCCCGGATTCTGAGAAAGAACTTATAGCCAGCTTCAGTGTGCTAGATGCAGGCAACTTGCCTTCTGGTGATGAATGCATTCTTTATGGTGAAACAGATATCCAGAAACTGTGTTCAGAGTTTCAGCTGCCAGCAAGAGATACTATCCAAGCTTTTAGACTTTTCAAAGATTTTGGTGGAAAGAAAACCCCTGAAGCATTAAAAAAGTTAGTAGTTTGCATGGAAACCCTGCCAGCAAGTAATGCGGATTGCGAGAGAGGTTTCAGCGCAATGAACTTAATTGCTTGTCCAACAAGGGCCTCTCTTCTTGTAGAGACCATTTCTTCATGCTTATGGGTAAAACTCAATGGTCCTCCATTTGAAACATTTGACGCAAAGCTGTATGTAAAGAGTTGGCTGGCAAAAGGTTGAAGGTCTGCTGAAGAAAATTGTTGTGAGAAACCCCAGCAAAATAGACACAGTGAATATCTTCAAGGGTTTTGGGAAATCCTGCAATAGATTTCTAAGTAATGTAAATAATGTTTACATGTTTTTTAAAGTGTTTGGTATTTTATGGCTTATACTTAATAAATATACCCTTTTGCCTATTTTATTATCCTTTGCTGGATGCGACTTCATGATTTTCTTAAGCACACAATACTAGTTATCTTGATTTAGACCACGCCCCTACTCGGATAGGCCACACCCCTTTACGAAATTTGTCACGCCCCTTTTAGAGCACCCCCAGTTTTTTTTTCCCACTTAAAGCCCTGCTTACAGGCTCCTCCTCACACTGGCAGTGATGCCCTCACCTACCCCGAGGTGGCGTGCTCCATCACAGGCCCCTCCTCACACTGGTAACAATGCCCTCACCTACCCCGAGGTGGCGTGCTCCATCACAGGCCCCTCCTCACACTGGTAAGGATGCCCTCCCCTACCCCGAGGTGGCGTGCTTCATCACAGGCCCCTCCTCACACTGGTAACAATGCCCTCACCTACCCCGAGGTGGCGTGCTTCATCACAGGCCCCTCCTCACACTGGTAAGGATGCCCTCCCCTACCCCGAGGTGGCGTGCTTCATCACAGGCCCCTCCTCACACTTGTAAGGATGCCCTCACCTACCGAGAGGTGGCGTGCTCCATCACAGGCCCCTCCTCACACTGGTAACGATGCCCTCCCCTACCCCGAGGTGGCGTGCTTCATCACAGGCCCCTCCTCACACTGGTAACGATGCCCTCCCCTACCCCAAGGTGGCGTGCTCCATCACAGGCCCCTCCTCACACTGTTAACGATGCCCTCCCCTACCCCGAGGTGGCGTGCTTCATCACAGGCCCCTCCTTTCACTGGTACTGATGCCCTCACCTACCCGAGGTGGCATGCTTCATCACAGGCCCCTCCTCACACTGGTAAGGACGCCCTCACCTACCCCGAGGTGGCATGCTCCATCATAGGCTTCATCACAGGCCCCTCCTCACACTGGTAGAATGATATTACCAATGTGGACTACAGCCTGTTGGACCGGGGTGCTCTTCAGTGTGGAAATTGCAACCCTGTGTTATGGTGGGGACCTAGAGATTCTGGTGTGGGATGAAACTGCTGTTGATTGTTGTTGCAGAGCGGAAATAGTATTAAATCTGCCTGCTCGTAGACTGATAACTTTTTTTTGAGTCTCCATGGTGTAGGAGTAAGTAAAGGGGAATTTTCTACCCTTAGAAGATCGACATGTTTCGGCCCTTCATATGCCATAAGCAGGTGCTGGGGGCTTTCTGGGGGTGTTCGGGCACCCGTCCTTAAAATATGTCATAACTAGGGTGTAGACTGCTTGAGACCGTTCTACGCTTGTTCCGGGCACTTTGTTGTTGTTCCCCCTTCACGTGCCACAAGTCTAGGGA
Source organism: Calotriton arnoldi (assembly GCA_963921515.1). NCBI lineage: Eukaryota > Metazoa > Chordata > Amphibia > Caudata > Salamandridae > Calotriton > Calotriton arnoldi. Next base: position 2,587,089 of record CAWUFW010000243.1, read on the forward strand.
CCTTGACCAGTACAAGCCAGCACACATCTTATGTCTTACTGAGAAACACAGTCGCGAAGTGCGCACGCACTAAGGCTCCTCATGTGTTTCCACAATTTATAAGCAGATTCAGTTTTTTGGGCCACCTCCTGGTCGTTCTCCGCCTTGACCCAATCAATGCAAACATTGTTTCCTATGTGCTTTTTAATCAAATAAGAGATGCATAATATTTCCGAATATCCCATCCTTTTAATTTTGAAATTTCTTTAAAGCATTTTATTAAATTTCCCCAAGAAAAAAAGTTCTCAATCAAATTTTATACATTGATACATGTTGGATGTTGTACATAGCTGGTTTTTGGAACAGCTGTCGTCCATTCTTCAAGAGTGTTTTCACCACTTTTGTGCTGAAAAAAAGACATTCTCCGTACAATATAATTAAACCAATATAAATTCACTAAATTGAATCATGAAACTTGTAACATGCTTCTTAAACACCCGCTTATCCTTCACCTCAGTTGTTTTAAACATGGACCCAAAAGGTTCCGTCTCCCCTTGACTGGCTGCGCACGAACACCAGCTAAAGGTGTAAACCCCCTCCCCCCGCCTGTACCTCGGTGTTTTCCAGTCTGATCTTTATTACCCATCATCCCCTGCTGTAAGTCCTATTTCTTCCATTTTCATTCCAATGTTGTGATACTTCAAATGAAAGAAGACAAGTCTTTGTTTGAGGAACGTAACGGCATATGAAAGTTACATGGATTTGATATTCTGGTTCGGCGGTGCCCCTCTTCTTTGGTTAAAAATGAATATTGCGTTCAACGCACCCAGGAGTCCTCAATCAATAATCCGCCATGGTACACCTAAACACAAAAGTTAAACAAGTCTAAAATTAACAGAGGGAAGAAATGTGCACAATTTACATACTAAAAGTAAAAATTGTACGAAAAGAAAATATGATAAGACTGGTATCCACACTGAACAACTGGCAAAGTCCATCAAAAGACAGACAGACAGACTTTCTCTCTCATGGTCTGTGTCCTCCCCTGAAGGATCCATCAGGCCCCTCATACTCTGCTCTCCTATATAACGTATTATTACACTATAACTCAGTGTCACAAAAACGTCAACTGGGGGGGGGGGGATAAATAACAAGCATTTGCAATGCAATCGGTCTCGCCTTTGGGACCTTATATGTATTTAGCTATGCAGCACATTAGCCTGGGTGCTGAAACATCTACTGTGCTTTAACATGGAGGGAAAGTAAGTACCAAACTGTGTGACATGCCAGGTATGGGACAACATGGAGAGAAATATTGCCTTTCAGCAGGAAATGGTATAGTCCAAAGCTCCGTTTTTAATATAAAATCAGGGCCTTTGGTTGTCATATCCCTGAAAATACAAGATTTGAAAAAAATATTATTGTCTACGGGTGCTCTGGAAGACCATTTCTATGGGCTGGAATCTAGAGCATGCTAAAGTGATTCTGGTATTTTACTGACCTCTGCTGGTCGTTTTCTATCAAGACAGTTAAATAGAGGCAGTTGAACAGGAAAAAAAAGTCCCTAAGCGGAAGCAGACAAGTCCTAGGGCTGACCTCCAGAGCCCACAAAGTACATACACATATATATACTAAAGTACTAAAGTATATACAAGAGGTCTCGAATGCTCCACCTAAAAATTAGGAGTCCACTAGCACAAGGGTCAGAAGGGCAGGCATTGGGCGTTTCCTCTTCGACTTGATGTCTTTTAGTCACGAACCATGGCGCGGGGGTGGGGGGTGCGCTGCTTCAGCCTCCAGGTGTTCTTGCCCATTCTCTTTCCTTTTCACAATGTCATGAAATTAACCTGTTCCTCTCCACCTTTTGAAGAGCATGTCAGTATAAACAGCTGAGCCTGGCATCCTCCCCCAAACATTTTCTACTTCCCCGGTCCTTACAACTTCTACCTTTTTCTAAGCTCTGTATAGAACAGTCATTGAGAGGTGTGGCGCCGGGGCCAGGGCGACTGACGCTGGAATCTGGGGCTCACGGTTCGATCCCCGGCGGCAGGTCAGCCCAGCACCATGTGACTCTGGGCAATAGCTTGCTTAATCTTCCCGACGGCCCCCAGCGCCGGGATGCCTTCGGGTAGCTGTTCGCGCTTTACAAATACTGGATTTACATTTACATTGAATTCCTCCCTAAACTAGGCGCCCCGGGCCAAGGCCCATCTCGCCCATGCCTAAGGTCGCCCTGCAGAGTATATATTTAGTGTCGGGAAAGGAAGCAAGGCTTAGGCTGGGATAAAAGGAGTAAGACCTCAGCAGAGGGGACAATGGAGTTAACCCCTTGACCGCGATCGGAATTCCGCTCGTATGCTGGACATTCCGATCGCGGGTGGGGTCGTGACGAGTTCAGCTCGTCATGCGCACAGCGCTACCGCGCAGCATGACGAGCTGAGCTCGTCATGAGCACGGAAGGGGTTAAGGAAGATCTGAAGATGGATATACGGAGGGACTGAGAGCCCAGCAAAGGGGTAGTGAGGGAGGGACCCAGGGAGGGCGGTCCTGCAAAAGAGGTTCACCAAGAAGAAGCGATGGAGGGACGGGGGGTGGAGGAAACTCTCCAGGAGTAGAGGGGGACACCCACAACTCGTCGTGAAAGTTCTAAAGAGTTTGGGAAGTTACCTGCTGAGACTGTCCTGAACATGGTGCATGGGCACCCGTAAAAGGGGCAGCCCTACTGACCTAGAATAAGTGGCAGTCAAAACATGTGTAAACAACAGAGGTTACAGGGGATTAACCTTTTCACATTTGGGAAAACAATTAAATGAATATATGCAAACAAATTACAAAAAAGAAAAAGAACAGTTGCTCAAACACAAATTCCAAATTATTTGAATTATTATTAGACCACTAAGGGCCTGATTTAGCACTTGGCGGACGTGTTACTCCGTCACAACGGTGACGGATATCCCATCCTCCGAAATATAAATTCCATTATATCCTATGGGATTTATATTTCAGCGGACAGGATATCCGTCACCGTTGTGACTGAGTAACCCGTCCGCCAAGATCTAACCTAAGTTTTCAAAAAGATCCACAACACAAAATAATACAATACAAAAAAACAATTCTGGCTCAAAATATTACACAAACAAATACATTCAAACATTACATAGTGTTTACATAAAAGGATGAATGGCAAAGGGTCTATATTTCAGAAATGGTCCACACAAGATGGTAAAAGTTATACGTGACAATCCATTCCCATTTTGCTAGTAGTGTGTCGACCGCGTTTCGACCCTAACAATTAAAGGATCATCATTGGGAGAAGGATAGTTTTTGAGCATAAAAGCCCAAAAATATCTAAACCAATGAACAGACCATGAAACCAGATGATAGTGTCTCAAGGAAGTCTTCTGTGAAAAAAACGACCCAAACACGCTCTTTATGGCAAATTCTTTGTGATCATATAAGTCTCCGCAGGAACAGGAAAACACTAGGTCCAATGACCCTTTTCCTTCACAGTACTAGGAGGAAAAAAAGATAAATCGAAAGGGTGGTATTTTCAATATATAAAAATGAAGAAAGTCTTCAATCTCACGGATCCCAGTGAGCGAAACGCGTGTCTCAGAAAGAGGATATTCTCTCCAGGCAGCCAAAGTTGGCCCTCCTACTTGACATGGTGTGGCCCAGCGCCTTGTTGATGCCTCTGCATGCCCTGCACAACAACCTACAACCAAGGTGAATTACAGAAGCCTAGGCAAGTGTACAGAAGTGTTTCCCATAAATTCATGGGTGCGCAACGGACGAGTACTTGGCCCCCTTTTATTCAGTTTTTAGGGATGTCTGGGATTATTTGCCTACTTCTAAGACTGGAGAGAATGACGCTGCCTTGTTGTTCCTCATTCCTTATGAACTGCCCCAGATGCGCCTCCTGAAGGTGTTGGAAAACTACAGATCGTCATCACAATGTTGGAAACACAATTTTTGGCACTGTAACAAGGGGCCCCTTTTACATGTTTTCTATGAGCAATGTGTTATTGCAGAGGGCCCCTTGTTGGGATTACCTGGGGGGTGTTTCGATGCAAGACTGGCATGGCTGCAGCATAAAGGGAACAGTGTGCACACTGAAGCAGGCTGCAGGGCTGGTTGGCGCTGTAAGGTTGGTACTGGAGGTGAAGCATTGAGTGCAGTCGTGCAGGTGTCGACGAGGATGGTTCTGGCAGCAGCTGTCTAGAGAGTAGTAGGGGTCCATTAAGGACTGAGTGAAGACCCCTTTTGAAATCTCTGCTGCTGGTTCCTCGTGCACCACTAACATGGGTGAGGTAAGGGGTTAGCCTTGCACTGTCTTGTCCACATTTCTGCTCTTCATTCAGTTTAGTGCTGGGTTAAAGTTCTCAGTAATCCGTATGGTGACATTTACCTTGGGTCACTTCACGAAAGGCTAGTAGCACCAATGGTTGAAACATGTCGAGGGCACTAGAAAGGAAATAGGGAACAGGGAGTTTTGGGAAAATCCATCATTAACACGTTTGAATGCCCAGGGGATGGTTAAGAAAAACTGCAGATGTGTTAAGCAGGAGAAACTTCTTCATAGAGTTAAATATGGTTCACTAGTGCCAAGATAGTTTATGATTAATGTATTTGGTGGTTGTGAAAAGTGCTTGGAAGTGATCGCTACTGGAGCAGGGGAAACTTTGTACATCAAATTCAGCTTCGGTTTCCTGCAAGTGCGTCAGAGAAGCAAAGGTGCTAGTAACAGCGTTCATGTGATTGCAAGGTGTGTACTTGTGAATCACTTACAAACTCTACTCTTTTGCACCACAACATGTATCCCAGGAAAGGAAACTTGTTCAAGTTTTTTCTAATTACCGGGAAGCCTCGTCTCTGTCCTGCATCTGGTTCCCAGCAGTGTAGCTTCAAGGGGTTTTAAATCTGGTCTGCTTGGATAATTATCCGCCACTCCTTGTTGGGGTAGCAGTGGAGAGCACGCATCATTCCACTGAGTTTTAGGTTTCTTAGGGGAGGGTTGTTTTATGCTGCATGGTCTAGGCTCTCTCTTGCCTTTTAACAAGCACTGATGTGTTCTTAGCTTTTGTTCTTGTAAAGTCAGGGCTTTAAGTGGGGAAAAAAAAACTGGGGGTGCTCTAAAAGGGGCGTGACAAATTTCGTAAAGGGGTGTGGCCTATCCGAGTAGGGGCGTGGTCTAAATCAAGATAACTAGTATTGTGTGCTTAAGAAAATCATGAAGTCGCATCCAGCAAAGGATAATAAAATAGGCAAAAGGGTATATTTATTAAGTATAAGCCATAAAATACCAAACACTTTAAAAAACATGTAAAAATTATTTACATTACTTAGAAATCTATTGCAGGATTTCCCAAAACCCTTGAAGATATTCACTGTGTCTATTTTGCTGGGGTTTCTCACAACAATTTTCTTCAGCAGACCTTCAACCTTTTGCCAGCCAACTCTTTACATACAGCTTTGCGTCAAATGTTTCAAATGGAGGACCATTGAGTTTTACCCATAAGCATGAAGAAATGGTCTCTACAAGAAGAGAGGCCCTTGTTGGACAAGCAATTAAGTTCATTGCGCTGAAACCTCTCTCGCAATCCGCATTACTTGCTGGCAGGGTTTCCATGCAAACTACTAACTTTTTTAATGCTTCAGGGGTTTTCTTTCCACCAAAATCTTTGAAAAGTCTAAAAGCTTGGATAGTATCTCTTGCTGGCAGCTGAAACTCTGAACACAGTTTCTGGATATCTGTTTCACCATAAAGAATGCATTCATCACCAGAAGGCAAGTTGCCTGCATCTAGCACACTGAAGCTGGCTATAAGTTCTTTCTCAGAATCCGGGGCACATCGTTTATTGATATTTACAGACAGACTTTGGTAAAACTGATTTTGATTAAGGGCAACAGAGTTACTTCTACCAGGGAAAAGAGGAACATTCTTGAATTTGCCCTCATCAACTGCTCTCTGAGCGCAAACTCCCCTGGTGAGTCCTTCATTGCTCTAAATATACGTACTTGACTAACCAAAAGTCTGTGGGCATTAACAATTGTAATGTCCCTCCTCTGTAAGGAGAGTGATAAGTCTTTGAGCTCCAGAAGTGCATCACACATTACCCCCAAATCTACCTTTGACCTTTGAGGCCCAAAAATAGAGCCCCATAGAGACCCCTTTCGAGGCCCCCCCAAAAAAACTGGGGGTCCTCAGACCCCCACAGACCCCCCCCCCACTTAAAGCCCTGTGTAAAGTCATGATTATATTGTTTTGTGTGTGCTGTGTTTTATGTGTAGTTTTATGGCTTGTTAGCTGGCAACAATAAGGTGATTGGATGAGGGGTAGCAGGAGGGCCTTAAGGTGAGATGGGATATGAGGGCATGGAGGGGCTCGAGGAGGGAGCGAAGGAGGGCCATCAGGACAAAAGAGACAGATGAGATGAGACGCCAGGAGTGTTGTGGAAGGGACAAGGGAGAGAAAGATGGGGATATGGAAGAGGGAGGGGCACTAAAAAGAAAAGGGATCTGAGAAGGAGGGGGGGGGACAAGAAGAAAGATGAGCAATGGTAAGCTGGGATGGAGGGAGGGACATATGGAGAATAGATGGGGAGAGTGAAGGATAAAGGCAGGGAGGAACAGAGAGACGGAATTATGGGGACACAAGAAAAGTGCGGAGTTTGGTGGATACATGGGAGTGAACACAAGCTGACAACATGCGCAGTAGCAGCAATAATATATTAACGAGCCAAATACTCACTTTTATGATGTAAAGATGTATTTTATTTTACCGCTACCAACACAAAGGGAAATATGACATTCACAAACGACTACACAGTCCCTCTGAGGTCGGGGTTCTAGTGTTTCGTAGGCAGTTACCTGTGTCCCACTTCCTTCTCGCTCTAACAGTTGTGGTTATTCCCCATTCACTATCAGCAACATCCAGGATAAGCCCCAATAGAAGTCCGAGCCTTAAGAGTCCACTCTGACTCTGTGTTAAAGTCAAAAGTGTTCCAGTGCCGAATCACTATCTAGCAAGCAAATTCCTCCGGGGCCGACTGGCCAGAAATCAGTCTTAGCCGCGCCTGCAATAATTGGAGTGACTGGAGTTCCTGAACGCTCCTTCCGTGGGACCTGGAGCAGCAGCTGGTTGAGGTGAGTTCACTGCATGCAGCTCAGATGGGCTCCATTCGGTGGTCCTCTAGTTCCTCACACGCGGTCGTGTCACCGCAGCGCTGGAGGTTCTTTGCTGCTCCTCCTGGCAGGGTAAGTCTTCGGCCCGCCCCATGGTGGAGGGAAGGAGTGCGAAGGATCCGATGCTGAACCTTCTTTCTGGTGCTCCGGGGTCCCCGTAGTGGCCTCCCTCCTCCGGCAATGATCCTAACCAGATCACAGTTCTCACTGGCATTCTGGGTCACCATATCTCTACTGCACATGGGCTTCAACCTGATCGACACAGGGGATTGCTTCATGGCAGCCCCTCCTGGCATATGGGGTCACCAGACCCTCACTGCACATGGGCTCTGGCCTGATCAGTGCAGCGATCACCACTGTCTGCTTTGTGGCGGACCCTCCTGGCATATAGGGCCGCCAACTCTTCACTGTAGACGGGCGATGACCCGTTCGGCACAGTGATGTCCATGACTCACTTAACTGCAGCCCTCTTTTGGCATACGAGGGTTGCTAACTTTTTCCTTCCCAGCAGCAACAACCCAAACGGTGCAGCAGCTGTCTACTCACACCTCGCTCATGGAGTCCACTTGATAGGATTCTCCACTGGACCTCGCACTTTCCAACGCTCTCCTCTTCCTCACGGGGGAAACCGTCTTGACAAGCAGGCAGGTGCTGGGGCTTCAGGCTCCAGCACAGGTAGTCTTGGACTCCTGGGTGATGTCTGCTGACTCAGATGGGAGACTAGAAGGCTTTGACCTCAGTCCTCATCACAGGCAGAAGTCTTGCAGAACTTCTCTTCCTCGCACAGCCCAACTGGCTGCTTGACAGTTTAGGGTTTTTGGTGTCTTGCCTCCAGTTCTTAGTCAATTTCCAGACACCAAATGTGATTTAGAGTCTGTTTCTTTTACGTTTATGTGTGGGGTCTGCTTCCTTTTGAAGTGCCCCCTCCTCAACCCTCTCTTTCTCCAGAAAGCAGCCTGTCACAGCTGGAGTGACTCCGAAGCTAATGCCCGCACATCACAGGCCATGGGAGTGACTAGAGTTCACACTTGGATGTCAGCCACAGTGATATGTGCCTTAAAAGCTTATCCCAGGGCCCCAGCCCTACCCTTTATGAATCCCTTATCAGCCCCATCTCCTTCCTGAGGTGTGTCCAGGCCCCTTCCCAGTGACCTCTCTGAATCAAGGAGCACCCTTTGAAGTGGACTGACAGAGCCTGTCTCTCCCTTCCTCCAGTGTGTCTCACCCAGCTCTCAGGAATGCAGCAATACACATTTGTCTTGAGGGGCGTTCCTATACCTCCTCTATCTCCTCTCCTCACGCTTCACCATGCAGCCCTGGGTCTCCCAAAATGGAACCCCGAGTCCTCCATGTATTGTACCATTTACAGGCACACATACACCCAGCACATGTATTCAACAAACCCGTACTGCACAGCACTACATCCTTCATGTATTCTACCACTAACAGGCACAATTACACCCAGCACATGCATTTAACATGCACATACTGTACTGTACTGAATTATCCTGCATTGTACCATTCCAGGACACCTATACACCCAGCCCTGGTACACCACTTCTGCGCTGTGCAGCACTTCACACCAAACCCATGTAGGCCAAGTGGTGAGTTAAGCACACGGTAGCAGAATTTGAAACGAGTTAGTCTGTAGGCCTCACTACAGTGACACCGGTTAACAAGGACCTGTTCACTCCTATTGATCAGTACGCTGTATGCTACCCCCCCTGCCCTCATGCTGCTTAGCTGCTGGTAAAGGCAGTAGCCTTTCAAACCTATAAGGGTAGTTCTTTGGGCATCCCTCCTGGTCCTACAAGACCGCAAACAATGAGAAAGGCCTGTGTCATGGCGCACACGCATGACCCGTGTTTGCCTATGACCACTAAATCAGCTTTAGGGATCTAGACATCTGTACAGTTGGGGCACTCTGGACAGGCGTGCACATCCGTTACTATGCAGAGGACTTTTCAGTCCCAACAATCACAAATGTAGGAAGAAAGGGGCGTGCATGAAGTGATTGGATCCATGCTGCTATTTTTGCTTGGTCATTGGATCCATGTCGTGCTGTCTATGCGGTATCCATACTGAGGTTTCTGTGCTGTGACTGGATCCATGCTTCAGTTTCTACTCTGTCATTGGATCCATTAAGCAGTTTCTGCTGTTGTTGGATCCATGCTGCAGTTTCTGCTGTCATTGGATCCATGCTGCAGTTTCTGCTGTCATTGGATCCATGCTGCAGTTTCTGCTCTGTCATTGGATCCATGCTGCAGTTTCTGCTCTGTCGTTGGATCTATGCTGCAGTTTCTGCCCTGTCGTTGGATCCATGCTGCAGCATCTGCTCTGTCATTGGATGCATGATGCAGTTTCTGCTCTGTCATTGGATCCATGCTGCAGTTTCTGCTCGGTCATTGGATCCATGCTGCAGTTTCTGCTCAGTCATTGGATCCATGCTGCAGTTTCTGCTCTGTCATTGGATCCATGCTGCAGTTTCTGCTCTGTCATTGGATCCATGCTGCAGTTTCTGCTCTGTCATTGGATCCATGATGCAGTTTCCCCTTAGTCGTTAGATCCATGCTGCAGTTTCTCCTCATTCGTTGGATCCATGCTGCAGTTTCTCCTCATTCGTTGGGTCCATGCTGCAGTTTCTCCGCGGTCTTTGGATCCATGCTGCAGTTTCTCCTCAGTCGTTGGGTCCATGCTGCAGTTTCTCCTCGGTCGTTGGGGCCCATGCTGCAGTTTCTACTCTGCCTTTCGGTCCATGCTGCAGTTTCTGCTCTGTCATTGGATCCATGCTGCAGCTTCTGCTCTGTCATTGGATCCATGCTGCAGCTTCTGCTCTGTCATTGGATCCATGATGCAGTTTCTCCTCGGTTGAAGGATCCATGCTGCAGTTTCTACTCTCACTGGATCCATGCTGCAGTTTCTCCTCAGTCGTTGGATCCATGCCGCAGTTTCTCCTCATTCGTTGGGTCCATGCCGCAGTTTCTACTCGGTTGTTGGATCCATGCTGCAGTTTCTCTGCGGTCTTTGGATCCATGCTGCAGTTTCTCCTCATTCGTTGGGTCCATGCTGCAGTTTTTGCTCGGTCATTGGATCCATGCTGCAGTTTCTCCTCAGTCGTTGGGCCCATGCTGCAGTTTCTACTCTGCCTTTCGGTCCATGCTGCAGTTTCTCCTCGGTCGTTGGGTCCATGCTGCAGTTTTTACTCGGTCGTTGGATCCATGCTGCAGTTTCTACTCTGCCTTTCGGTCCATGCTGCAGTTTCTCCTCGGTCATTGGGTCCATGCTGCAGTTTCTCCTCGGTCGTTGGATCCATGCTGCAGTTTCTACTCTGCCTTTCGGTCCATGCTGCAATTTCTCCTCGGTCATTGGATCAGTGCTGCAGTTTCTCAAGGCTTAAACATTAAAAATGTGGGTTTCTCATTGGGCAGACCTTTTGGTGGCTGCTTAGTGGTACGCCAAAGTCAAGCTGAAGAGTCTTTCAAAATGTCCAAGCTTTGAAATTACAAGTCGTAGTACAAACGAGTGAAAGCTTCCATTCTTGGAATATCTTCATACCCTGCCACCTGACTGGACTGATAGTGTGCCGCCAGTGCAGAGTTTTGGGCACAGTGCTTTGAGACAATGTATCTGCTTTCTAGGAGCTATGCTACAGATCTCTTAAGTGACTTTTGGTGTTAGCCTATTTGTGTTCACTCTCTTCTTGTGGGAGTGGGCACTGGAGTCACTCACTCGATTGGATATGAAACGGTAACGAAGAGTGAGTCCCACAGTGTCGGGGGGACAGAGCAAGAGACTGATGCCCATTAACTTAGAATCGTTCTTCAGTCCAGCAAAGACCCAGTAATCAGGAGAGCGGTTCTTCCTTGAGACAAGGTTGTCACAGTGGTGCAGGTTTGTGGGTGCACAGCGATGCACTACACCGGGAATGTCTTGCCTGTGATTACAGGTTTGTCGCCAGGTAACCAACCACTGACATCCGCCTGTGCCCCCCCATCTTTAATTACAGTGATGCCACCTGCAAATCCGGTGGCACGTGGTTGGCATCCCATTATTAATGCCATGCAGATTTGCCATGTGGCCAAGATGGCTGCTGCGAAGGCCCTCTTCATCCTCCTGCTAATTCCTGGTGGTCCGGTTCAAGTGACCTGATGTTAGCAGGCCATGCCCCCACCTGTGGTCCAGCCTTATGATTCCATTCCCTGGACATTCAATGAAGTGTTCCACCGTCTCCCAGCATAAGAGCCTACTTCCGATGCCACTCCCTGGACATTCATTCCCCCCCCCCCCCCACACACACAATTGTTGGACCGAATATATATTTTTTTATAGTGCAGCCTCACTGTTGAACTGAACCCATTGCTGGCCCCAGTGTTGATAGTATAGACCCACTGATGGCCTGAATGGATTGTTTGCCCCATTGTGACTGTCGTGTGCCCCATTGTTAGGCATGCACTCTACTCAGTCATGTGCACTATTGTTAGCGATGGCCCATTGTGAGGTATGTGCACCGCTCCGTCGTGTGCATCACTGTTGGCTCTGCCCCATTGTGAGGCGTGTGCACCACTGAGTCGTGTGCATCACTGTTGGCTCTGCCCCATTGTGAGGCGTGTGCACCACTGAGTCGGGTGCATCAGTGTTCGCTTTCCCCCTTGTGAGGCGTGTGCACCACTGAGTCATGTGCACCACTGTTGGCTCTGCCCCATTGTGAGGTGTGTGCACCACTGAGTCGTGTGCATCACTGTTGGCTCTGCCCCATTGTGAGGAGTGTGCACCACTGAGTCGTGTGCATCAGTTTTCGCTTTCCCCCTTGTGAGGCGTGTGCACCACTGAGTCATGTGCACCACTGTTGGCTCTGCCCCATTGTGAGGTGTGTGCACCACTGAGTCGTGTGCATCACTGTTGGCTCTGCCCCATTGTGAGGTGTGTGCACCACTCCGTCGTGTGCACCACTGTTGGCCATGCCCCTTTGTGAGCCGTGTGCATCACTGTTAGCTCTGCCCCATTGTGAGGCGTGTGCACCACTGTTGGCTCTGCCACATTGTGAGGCGTGTGCAACACTCAGTTGTGTGTTACATTATTATCTCAGCCCCACTGATGGTGCCACCTTGTTTGCCTCACGCCTCTGGTTTTGTGCATCCTTGCTGCCTGCTCCCCAGCGCTGGCTCCGCCCTGTAGCTGGACTTGTGCCCTGGTTTTGGCATGTTCACCACAGCTGGCTGCGGCACACTGTTTGCTGTAACCTATTGACTTTACTCCATCGTGCGCCAGTGTTACCAGGTACCTCCGTTTGTCTGTCTGGATGGCAGTGCGTGTGCTATCTTAAGCACTTGGCAGTGCAATTCTTGGCATCATGGTCCTTGATCTGGCTACTGTGCTGCCTGAGTGGGTGGGAGGTTTGTACCCCAGAGCCTTGCCTAGCCTATCCCATCCTCTTTGAGGTGCTCATTGCTGCGTTGCCAGGAGACCGTTGCCGGGTTGGACGGATGCGGTTGCAGGTCTGATGAACCGACTTCAAGTGACAGGAAGTCACCAAGACCACAAGAGAACAGATATGAGCTGCTGTGCTTCGGTGAGGGGGGGGTGCCTAGAGCCCCCCCCACCCTCTGCCGCCCCAGTGGGCCTCTCATTCCAACCCAAGTCCTTCCAGCCCATCCCTTTCCCTCCCTCTTCGAATGTCTTTGCCCTCCTCTTCTCACCTACATGGAAATCCGGATTTTGATTGTCAATTACTGCACCTGCTTTTGACACGCGCACTGCTGTCTCCAGCTTTGCCCTCACTTACTCTGCAGTACGACCCCGCCCCTGCCCAGACCTGGTTTAAAAAAAACCAGTTTTGTCATATCCAGCCCATCTGTTGAGAGATGGTGTCCGTGCACTCTCTGCACAATCAGCACCCGCAAAACCGTCACGCACGCCCTCATCACAAGCATTCAGAACTCGGCGCCCAGAATCACTCTCAACCTCCCACGCCGCAATCACACCTGAAGAAGCTCCACTGGCTCCCCATTCACAAACGAGCACAATTCAAGCCCCTCACCCACACTTTCAAGGCACTACATAACACTGGCCTAGCATTCCTCAACAGTCGCATCTGCTTTCGCAAAAAGACACCTCTGCTCGTCAGGGCTTCTACTCTTACACAACCCACGCATACGAGATACAGGTCGCCCTTCTCCCACATCGCTCCTAAAGCCTGGAACCACCTGCCGCTACACATAAATGAAATGAAATTAAATTAAATTTGTACTTGTAAAGCGCACTTATACCCCCAAAGGGGTGTCCTGGCGCTGTACGCATACCGCTGTGGAACCCTTCCTGGCTTTTCCCTGTGAAATGTCCACTCCTGGGCACCCCCAAGGTGAAGCCAGGCATCCCAGCGCTGTTGGGGCCGTTGTGGAGATTAAGCAAGCTATTGCCCAGAGTTGCAGAGTGGGACCCATGATTAGAATAGGCACCGAGGCGAGAATTATCAGGTCCGAGGAAATTGAGCCCAAGACCCGCCGAGGCGGGAATTGAACCCTGGTCCCGGGCCAGATCTTTGCATCAGGGTCTGCCGCTCTAACCATTGAGCCTCCCCCTCAATTCTTGAATTCCACAAGAAGCTGAAGACCTGGCTTGTCAAGTAGTCCCACTAGGCCCTCGGTTTGGCAAGACTCAATGCGAGAATATCCTCCCTGGTGATAGTGTGCGCTTCAAATCTGCATAACATAAGTATCTGAATCCTCCAGGCCCCAGCCCCTCTACCTCTTCCTGACTGCATATATGCTGCATAACATGGAGCATTCTCTTCATGCGCTGCTTTTTTCGTTCTTTGTTGTCCTGCTCCTTATTTGAGGATGGTCTGATGATTTTGCCATGTTCAAATCTGGCACAAGATGCGTGCAGCTTGACAACCGCCCTGATGCCTTTGGTGACTGGCCCAAGTGTGGTTCAGCAGTAGAACGATGCTTCCAGCAGTCTGCTGCCGGACTAGTCCATTCTTGTGAGTTTTGTTTCTCGTTTGCTTACATCACTGCTGTATTTCCATACGTTATTTCGTTATCATTTTTGGTGCGGTCAGATATGGGATACCCCATGTTTATAACCTGTTTACCTTTTGTACATTTTTGCTAATTTATTAATAAATCATAAAAGGAAACGCATCAAGCTTTGTGGGCCACAGTTTCAAACATGTACAGAAATAAATTGGAAATTCCAGGTATGACAAAATTTACAACTGAAGCATTCTATTGAAGCAGACTGTACGTAGTCTCTCTTTGGTTGCCACCTCACTCTGTGCCCTCGGGGCACCAGGCTTCCGGTGCTTTAAATGGACAGACAGTTCTGGTCCTCTCCCATTCGAAGGGCCTGTCTGTATGTTTAAAGCACTGTATGTTTCTTGTTCTGAACTTTATTTTGGCAGCCTAATGCATTATGGGAATTGTAGTATGGGTTCCTTCCCATTGAGCCTACTGGACTGACACCTGAAATATTGATTTGAAACTGCAAAGACCAGGCCTGGAAGCTAAAATTACCTACAAGCTCCACGCTTGAACATATTATTCCCAAAGATGACGTGCTCGCAGTAGATGATCCAATACCAGTAGACTTGTCCGACCACTTCCTCATCCCTTACTTACTTCACCTCTCATGTTATAATCCTTGGCCAACTGAAAAGAGCAACTACCTGGTTTCACAACACAAAGAACATCAACCTCAACACTCTCGGCAACAGCGCTAAGAAGGAGCTACCAGACATCGGCCCTAATATTAACTTCAATGACGTGACTGCTCACTGTTTCACTGTTTCACCGGTCTTATCAGTCTTGATAGACAATTAGCTCCACTACATAGCAAGAAGAAAAGGCCCACACCCACTTACCCCATGGTTCAATAAGTCCCTCTCTGACAAAAGGAAAGATCTAAGAATCCTGGAGAAGAAATGGAGACAGTCACCCTCTGTAAATAATCTCATGCCGCTGATACACAAGATCGTGTTATCACAAATATATCATTAGTGAAAAATCAAATTACTTTAGAACCCTTCTTGGCTCTGCCAATAACTGACAAAAACTCTTTGACCAAAAAAAACTGCCAGCAACCCCCCCTGATTGTCCACCAGCAAATCTACCAACCCATCCAAGAAAGCAGAATTTGTACAATTCTTCGATGCAAAAGTTAAATCGCTCCTTGATCATGACACACACGAGGTATGCAAATCCAAAGGCGCCTGGCACAGTTTTGATGTCATCAAAGAGGATGCCCTGCTCAAGAAAATCTTGAAAACCAAACCTACGAACCATTCTCTAGACCATATCTCAAGTGACATTGCAACAGACCTCTACACGACTGGACAAATCTGGTTAACTTCTTTCTCAGCCAAGGATCCTTTTCTGATGCCCTCAAACCTGGTCAGGTGACCCCTCTACTAGAGAAACCCTTTGCTGACGTGAATGACCTTAACAACTTCCGCCCATTCACCAACTTCCTTTCCTCGCCAAAATCACTGAAAGATGTGTAGCGGAGCAACTCGCCCAGCACATCAAGGGCAACAATCTTCTAGACTAATTTCAGTCCGGCTTCAGTCAAGGCTGCAGCACCGAACCAGCACTGCTACAGGTTATCAACGATGCCCTTCGAGTCCTAGACACGGGCAGCTCCTGCCTCCTGATCCTCCTTGATCTTTCTGCAGCCTTTGATAAGGTAAACCATCACACACTTCTTAACGTACTAAAACAAAGTATGGGAATTGAAAGCGTAGTACTTAAATGTTTTAAATCTGATCTCACAGGGAGATCTCAAGTGATTAATATTAAAAAAACTCTCAACTCCAAAGGCTGTGGATCAAGAAGTCCCTCGAGGTTCTATCCTTGTTTCGACCCTATTTAATCTTTACATTGACCCACTAGGAGCCCTGTTAAGAGGCCAGGATCCTTTATCACCTCTACGCTGACGACAGCCAAGTCTACACACAACACCAGTTCTCGCCAACATCCCTCAACTCCAAGAATGGATGATGTCTCATCACCTAAAACTGAATCCCTCTAAAACCGAATTCCTTCTAATCTTTACCTCAAACTGTCCACTTCCTGTTTAATCATCTATGGATAGTCTGAACATTCTTAACACAAACCTACCATCGTTGACAGTGCCAAATCCCTAGGTGTCACCTGGACAAAAGACTTAACTTCCAATCCCAAAACAACACCATGGACAAGAATGCACGCTTCCAACTGCGTCTTTTCTGGGGGTCTGACGTTACCTTCCTGAGCAAGACCTGAAAACTCTTGTCAAATCTTTGGTACTCTCCAGACTGGACTACTGGTGTTCTCTCTCTGCCAGCCTCCCCAAGACCCACTTATCTCCTTTAAAATCCACTTAGCTGCGTGGCCCCATAGACGAAACGCCTATGGGGCCAAAAGAAATGACCATGTAACACCTATGCTGGCAACTCTTCCTTTGCTTCCTGTTGATTCTAGGACCATATACAAGACTGCTTGTATCACCTATAAAGCCATTCACACTTCTATCCCTTGCTACCTAGCAAACAAACTCAAGATATCAGGTGGCTCTAGACCTTCACAAAATGCTGTAAATCTGCTGCTCGAACCTCCAACTTTCAAAAGGGAAAGGCTTATGGTGCAATCTTTCTCAGGTAATGCGACTAGAATTTGGTACTCGCTACTTTCAAACTTTCACACCACCACCTCCTTCAGGATCTTCAAAATGGACATTAAAACTCTTGTCTTCCAAAGTCATTTTTCTCAATAATCACTTCTCGCCAAGCGAGCCCTCACATTTAATGGCTTGACCCTGACTGTTTACATGACACTCTTGAAGGTTTTAACAACCTTTCCTCTTTAACTCTGTAAATATGTAATATATATTTGTGTAACCCTAATGGCTTTAACTTTTCGAAGTATGTAATCTGTAATGTGTATATAATTTGTAAATATGTAACCCTCACAATGAGCAACCGTAGTGTGAGAAGTTGGCCTGGTATATGCTGTCCACTAATTAAAGTGGGCACCTTGCACCAGTCCAAACGACCTTTATTGATGATTAGGTTAAAGACAACCTTTATTGAAAGCTATCCTAGTGGTAGCTATGGAGAGCAGCCTTCAGGCTAAGTCTCGAAGGAATGTAAAGCAGCTTGTTTTACCAGTATATAACCTCCTGAATGACCAAATGAAAGGAGAACCACACAAGGTATATATAAAATATATGCATTTATTACTAAACACTCTCTACTAACCTCTTTATGAGATTAGAGAACAAAGCACACAATATTAAATCACTAGAACGACAGTAAATAGCACAATACACAGTGGGCTCCAGGGGGAGACCAAGCCATATACTAAGAAAGTGGTATAACAACCACGACTTGACTAGACCCAGTGCCTAGAGCACGTAGAATCGCTGGGACCCCAAGGAACCACCCAAGGTAGTGACACAGGGGACCCACGGAGGACGGGTGCAGTGTGGGAACACAGACGCGAGCTCCGTACAACTCTATGGGAAAGTCGCGGTTGGAAATTTAAAGATTAAGGACACTTCGGAGAGGACTTTAAGCAAACCCAGCTAAACATAGAAGGTTCTAAGGCCAGCACCCTTGAGAGTACCAAGGTACCCGTGTCACCTATCCCAGAGGAGCCGGGTGCATAGGGGTCAAGTGGTGTCGGAAACCCTCGTCGTTTTCAATGGCGTGATGCGAACAAGTACTGCTGCCGTGGAGAAGAAAAGTGTCCGGTGTGATCCAAGCCTGGATCGGAGATGAGAAGAACCTGAAAGCAGAGGGGACAAAGTCTGGGTCACTTCACGTGACCAGGAGCGGAGCAACCGAATGCCCACCGATGTCGGGTGCTTCAGGTGAGAAGAGGTGAAGCTTGACTCTGCAGCCACGGGGACCAGGAGACGACGACGACCAAAGTCCGGAGATGAGCTGTCCCACGATGGATGTCGAGTGCTGAGGGGTCAGTGTCCGGATTGAACACCAACAAGCCTTGGCAACTGCAACCCAAGCGGTCAGAGGAAAGATGCTTCTGTGAGGACCAGCAAGGTCCTGGGGACTCTCCAAGCTATGGAGAGTCAGGGCACGTCTGGAGCAACCAGGAAAGCCCACTGAAAGTCAAAGTTACCTTCACAGGGACCCACAGGCCAACGGACCAGGGATCGCGAAGGGACCTCGCGCTGAATCACTAAATACCAGCCCACGGAACACTCGTGGAGTGTAGGCCGGAAATCTTCGGTGGAATTACTGCTCGGGGTCAGGACTACAAGTAGCCCAAAGCACAGCTTCAGGGATCACCGAAAAGCATATGCTGCTGCAAATGTACACGGTGCCCAGGGGTACGGGTTTCACGGTCCCCACGAGGGATACGGGCCTCAGAATTGCTGAGCGCGCAGATCAACCTCGGAGACCTCGGGAACCCACCTCCTGTGTTGCAGAAATCTTCGGAGTCCTTCAGGAGCTTCGTAGATGCAAACCGGTCAGATGTGTTTAGGTGCCTGCTCAGCAGGAGATTAACTCCTTTACTCCAAGGGAGAATCTTCTGTCGTCCAACGAAGTGTAGATCGTCAAAAGTTACTTGGTTTCTGTAGCAGAGTTTAGTCCAGGTAAATCCAAAGTCCTGTAGTCAGGGGTTCCTATTTTATACCCAAGGAAGGGGTGGGACAAACTCTGGGGACCCACCTATGGGAGGGTCAGGACAGAGGGGTGGCTACACCCATGTCCTGGTTGTATGTCGGAAGAGGTGTGGTGCAGCGGCCAGGGCAGCTGACTTTGGAGCACAGGGCTCATGGTTCGATCCCCGGCTCCGGCGGCAGCTCAGCTCAGCACCTTGTGACACTGGGCAATAGCTCACTTAATTTCCACGACGGCCCCCAGCGCCTTGAGACCCGTAAGGGTGAGTAGTTCGCGCTTTACAAATACGGATTTTAACGCATTCCATTGCAACGCATGCCTTTACCACGCATGCGTTACAACGGAATGCTATTTCCACGCATAACCTTTACCACGAATATTCCTTTACCACGCATACCTTTACAACGATTTCCGTTGTAAATTTATGCATGGTAAGGGCATACTCTTGGTAAAGGTTATACCCCTCCCCTGTACCCTTACGTGACCCCCCAGCCCCCAATCCTTCTTATAATTACTCCTGCCCTGAACCCTCAATCCTTATATATATATATATATATATATATATATATATATATATATATATATATTTTTTTTTTTAAACTAAAATTCCCCTTACCTCTTCACGTCGTCTTGTCTCCTTCATCTTCCTTGGTGACGTCGTACGTCGTAAAGAGGAAGCGGAAGTTTCTTTCCGTTTCCTCTCAAACGACGCCGATTGCCTCCACTTCGCGACGTGACCTCAGGTTCGTTTTTTTTTGGGGGGTGGGGGGGAGGGACACCCCCCCCCAGCCCCCTTTTTTTTTCCCCACGCTTTTTTTTTTATTTTTGGGGGGAGACCCCCCAAACCCCCTTTTTCTAATTTTAGCCTTTACCACACATGCCTTTACTACGTATCTCGTAGTAAAGGTATGCGTGGTAAAGGCTTTCGTGGTAACCACACATGCGTTGTAATGCATGCGTGGTTAAGGTTTGCGTGGAAACGGCCGCGCTGTAGTGGCCGTTTCCCCCATGTCCTTTGTCCAGTTTCGCGCCAGAATGGCTCCTGCAACCGGTTTGAGCTGGACTATGCACAGGGACACCAAATGTGCCCCCAGTTCAGACATCAAAGCACTCTCAGAGTGCACCCACCCAGCCCCAATACACTAAAGCCTGTCTGGGAGGTGGTCACACCTCCCTGTGACAGGAAACCTATTGTCAAACCTTCCCCTGCCGGAGTTTCGTCCAGCAGCAGGAGGGCAGACTCGTGTCTGTGGCTGGCAGCATCCATTTTGTGATGCCAGGGTCAAGAAAGCTGGTACCGGGTGTACCGGTGTTGTCATATTTCTCCCTCTAGGAGGGTGGAATCATAGCTCCCACACCAGTTACTGGTGTGGAGGTATGATTCCAAGGTGTTTGACACCAAACACGACATATTTCCATGCTGCCATATTAAAGTTAGCATTTACAGCGAGGTTATAATGCACTTAAGTATATATGGTTGGCTGCATCACAAACCACCCCGGAATATGGGTTCCGAAGGCTGCAGAGGGGCTCTGCTCATGCATGGGCACCCTCTCACATAAAACCCAGCACCCTGCCTTCAGGATTGATAAGGCCTGCTATAGGGGTGACTGATAGGTTTATATGTGCAGTGATTAGGATAGATATAGTGAACCTATATCTAAGTAAGGGGTGCATGCACCACCTTACACAGGCTGCTGTAGCAGACCTGTTGTGTCATTTTGAATGGTCTCTCAGGTGTGGCATAATACATGCTGCAGCCCCTGGGAGGCCTCTGGGGTACCTATGCCCTGGGTACATAGTATACCATATACTAGGGACTTATAAGGGTACCCCAGAATCCAATCTGGAGTGTACCTAAAGTACATGCAATCAATTTAGAGGAGAAAGCAGATAGACTGGGGTCCTGAATAACAGGATCCCAGTCAGACTAAGTCGAAAACAGTGAAACATCAGCAAAAAAGATGGAGGTAACTATAAGAAGCAGATCCTACTCTCCTACACAACCCCCCAAACGTCAGGACATTAAACTAACCTTGACCAGTTGAGTCTTCATGTTCTAAGTGGAAATATCTGGAGACTCCATCTGCATTGGCATGGTTTCTCCCAGGTCTATGTTCCACTGTATAGTCCATCCCCTGTAGGGAAATGGACCACCACAAAAGTTTGGGGTTTTCACCCTTCATCTGTTTTAGCCATAAGAGGGGCTTGTGGTCTGTCTGAACAATGAAGTGAGTGCCAAACAAGTATGGCCTCAGCTTCTTCAAGGCCCAAACCACAGCAAAGGCTTCCCTCTCAATAGCTGACCAACGTTTCTCTCTGGGGGGGTCAGCCTTCTGCTAATAAAAGCTACTGGCTGATCCTGACCTTCATCATTCAATTGTGATAACACAGCCCCTACCCCCAACTCAGATGCATCTGTTTGGACAATGAATTGTTTGGAATAGTCAGGACTTTGCACACTGGGAGCAGTGCACATGGCCTGCTTCAGGTCATCAAATGCCTTTTGACAGCTGACTGTCCACTGAACTTTCTTTGGCATTCTCTTGGAAGTTAAGTCATTCAAAGGGGTCACTATGGATCCATATCCTTTGACAAACCTCCTATAGTACCCAGTCAGGCCCAAGAAAGCTCTGACCTGAGTCTGGGTGGTTGGAGCACCCCAGTCCATGATGGTCTGGATTTTGCTCTGCAATGGTTGAACCTGGCCTCCACCCACAAGGTGGCCCAGGTATACAACTTGACTCTGCCCTATCTGGCACTTGGTGGCCTTGATAGTGAGGCCTGCTTTCTGCAGGGCCTCCAAAACATTTCTCAGGTGGACCAGGTGATCCTCCCAGGTGGAGCTAAAGACAGCAATATCATCAAGATAAGCTGCACTATAGGCTTCCAGGCCTGTAAGGACTTTATTCACCAACCTTTGAAAAGTGGCAGGTGCATTCTTCAAACCAAAGGGCATCACCACAAATTGGTAGTGCCCACTAGGGGTTGAGAATGCTGTTTTGGCTTTTGCACCTCAGCTAGTCTGATCTGCCAGTAGCCAGCTGTCAGGTCAAATGTGCTCAGAAACTTGGCTGAGGCCAAGGTATCTATAAGCTCATCTGCCCTAGGGTTTGGATGGGCATCAGCCCTAGTGACTGCATTGAGACCCCTGTAGTCAACACAGAACCTCATCTCTCTCTTGCCACCCTGGGTGTGATGTTTTGGTACTAAGACTACTGGACTAGCCCAAGGGCTATCTGAGGGTTCAATCACTCCCAAATCCAATATCTTCTGTACCTCAGTCCTGATGCAGTCCCTGACATGGTCAGGTTGCCTGTAAATCTTATTTTTAACAGGCAGACTGTCCCCAGTGTCCACTTCATGAGTGCACCAGGTAGTCTGACTTGGAGTCAGTGAGAACATATGTCTGAACTGATTGAGAACTTTTCTGCAATCAGTTTGCTGCTGGTCAGTGAGGCTGCCTGCTAAGGCTACACCATCAACTGAACCATCATCAGGGTTCTGTGAGAGCGGGTTAGGGAGTGGATCACTCTCTTCCTCCTGTCCCTCATCAGTAGCCATGAGCAAGCCCATGTCTGCCCTGTCAACATATGGTTTGAACCTGTTGACATGGAGCACCCTATGGGGGCTCCTGGGAGTTCCAAGGTCCACCAGGTAGGTAACCTCTCCCTTTTGCTCAACAATTGTATGAGGGTCACTCCACTTGTCTTGGAGGGCTGCTGGGGCCACAGGCTCCAACACCCATACTTTCTGTCCTGGCTGATAAACAATCAACACAGCCTTTTGGTCATGCCAGGCCTTTTGCAATTCCTGGCTAGCCTCAAGGTTTTTAGTCGCCTTCTTCATATACTCAGCCATCCTGGAGCGGAGACCAAGTACATAGTCCACAATATCCTGTTTAGGGGGTTTGAGAGGTAACTCCCATCCCTCCTTCACTAGACACAATGGACCCCTAACTGGATGTCCAAACAGAAGTTCAAATGGGCTGTAACCAACCCCCTTCTGAGGAACCTCTCTGTAGGCAAAGAGAAGGCAGGGCAAAAGTATGTCCCATCTGCGCCTAAGCTTTTCTGGGAGACCTTTAATCATGCCCTTTAGGGTTTTGTTGAACCTTTCAACTAACCCATTGCATTGTGGGTGATAAGGGGTGGTAAATTTGTAATTTACACCACACTCCTTCCACATAGCAGTTAAGTAACCAGACATGTAGTTTGCATCTCGGTCTGATACTACCTCCTTAGGAAAACCCACCCTGGAAAAGATTCCCAGGAGGGCCCTGGCCACCACAGGAGCTGTGGTAGTTTTAAGGGGAATTGCCTCTGGATACCTAGTGGCATGGTCCACCACCACCAGTATAAATGTGTGCCCAGATGCAGTTTGAGGATCCATGGGACCAACAATGTCAATCCCAACCCTCTCATAGGGATCCCCCACCACAGGTAGTGGTATCAGGGGGGCCTTTGTAGTACCACCTGCCTTAGCACTGGCTTGACAGGTGACACAGGAGCGACAAAACTCCCTGATGTCTTCAGACATGTGAGGCCAATGAAAGTGAGGGACAATTCTGTCCCAAGTCTTGTTTTGGCCTAGGTGACCTGCTAATGGGATGTCATGTGCTAGTGTCAATAGGAAGCCCCTAAACTTCAGAGGTATAACCAACCTCCTGGTAGCACCAGGCTTGGGGTCTCTACTCTGAGTAAAGGAGTCCATCATCCCAGTAGATCCTATGGGACCCACTAGCACTCCCAGCAGCCTCAGCAGCAGCTTGCTGTCTGAGGGGTTCAAGAGAGGGGCAGCTCAGCTGCTCCTGGCTCAGTTCTGCCCTGGAAGGGCCCCCTGTCCCCAAGAACTCAACCTGATCAGGTTCAAGCTCATCTGGGACAGTTCCTTCTTCAGGACTAAGATCAGCTCCCTCAAGAGACTGGTCTGGACTCTGAGGCAGGGGGGAAGACACTGCCTTACCCCTACTGCTCCTTCTCTTGGAAGGTGCCTGGTCCATTTTTCCATGATCCAGGACCTGTTCAGTGTTAGACATTTTTGCCTGTGACCTGGTCATAGCAAACACATCTGCAGGGATACCCAACATTTCTGCATGAGTCCCGAGCTCCACTTCAGCCCAAGCTGAAGTTTCTAAATCATTGCCCAACAAGCATTCAACAAGGAGGTCTGCACTTACCACAACCTTCTTAGGGCCAGTTACCCCTCCCCAGGTGAAATTAACAACTGCCAAGGAATGGTCTGTCCTGACATTGCTAGCATTGGTCACTTGGTACATCTCACCAAGTATGATTTGCTCAGGAGCCACAAGATCTTTTGTCACCATTGTGACACTTGCTCCTGTGTCCCTGAATGCCAAGGCCTCTTTTCCATTTATCAAAGGCTGCTGTTTGTATTTGCCCAGATTACTGGGGCTTACAAACAAGGAGGCAATATCGATGCCTCCATAACAGACCAACACAGCCTGAGTTGGAACTCTGACTAGGCCAGAGTCCATCTCAGATCCCAGGGTTAACCCTACTACACCCTTATTCTGAGTACCACCACTTGGAGCTGGACTAGGGGGAACAGTTGCCTTCGGGGCAGTGGTGGTTGGAGTTGAGTCCTTGGACTTGGTACAATCACTTGTCCAATGGGTCTTCTGTTTACAGATTTGACACCATGGCTTCTTCTTGCCTTTACCCTTGTTTGATTGTGACTCCCCACCAGATGCAGATTTTTGGGGCCCTTGAGAAGACTTCTGGTCTTTACCCTTCTCCCCACCCTTATCATAGTTTTTAGAATCTTGCTTCTTGGAGTCACCACCTTGGTTCTGAACCTTCTGCCTCACCCTGGTTCTGACCCATTTGTCTGCCTTCTGGCCCAATTCTTGGGGAGAGGTCAGATCAGAGTCCACCAGGTACTGATGCAACAGCTGATTTTGATAGTTATTAAGGATCTGCTCTCTCATAATTAAATTATACAATCCTTTAAAGTCACACACTTTACTGCCAAGTAACCAGCCTTCCAGAGCCTTAGTATCACAATCTACAAAGTCAACCCAGTCTTGAGTCTGTGCCTTTTGGGTATCTCTGAACTTAATCCTGTATTGCTCAGTGGTTAAGCCAAACCCATCAATCAGAGCACTCTTCAAGACTTTGTAATTATCAGCATCCTCTTCTCTAACAGTGAGGAGCTTGTCTCTACCTTTGTCTGCAAAGGAGAGCCACAAGATTGCTGCCCACTGCTCCTGAGGGACCCTCTGTACTTTACAGGCCCTCTCCAGTGCAGTTATCCATTTGTGGATGTCACCCCCACTCTGGTAGGGAGGGACAATCTTGTTCAGGTTCCTATGGTCATGAGTATGTTCTCTACCTCTAGGGACACTGTTGCTGCCACCATGGGGCTCTAGCCCCAACTTTTTAGAAGCTCTCTGAAGCTCCAGGGATTCCTTATCTAAGGCCAATTGCTCTCTCTTGATTCTGAGCTTAGCTCTCTCAAACTCAAGCAGTTGGCACTTCCTCTCATAAGAGGACTCCCTTTTATGAGAGGCAGAGGTCCTATGAGAGGCAGAGGTCCCTACAGATGTACCAGAATGATTAGATTCCTGAGAAGATCTTGATCTTCTTGGTAAACTGTTAACCCTTCCAGGTGGGGTAAAGAGAGGGCCATTGAGGCCTTCTCCCTCACCTTCAGGAAGAATTGGATTGTCCAGGTTAGAATCATTTTGATCCTCCTGGCCAGCATCAGAGTCCAGGTCATAGAAGTTTTCACTTCCTGGCCTTTCCTCTTCTACTGTCCCACCCAACTTGCCTGCCTCATCAGCCCCTGGGGTCTTTCTGAGGTCATCTAAAAACAAAGCCTCTATTAGGCGTTGAGTGTTTGGGTTTTTCCCTGTCTTCAGTTTTCTAGATGTACACATGGTTCTCAATTCTTGAAATGAGATGTGGTCATACTTAGTTGGCAGAGGCCCACTGGCTTCTGGCCTAGAAGACATACTAGTGTGGTGTGGTGTAGGCACCTACCTACCCTTGTGGGAACTGAAACTCTCTTGAGTTGGAGAAAGGGTGTGCTAGACCCTTGACTTACCCAACTCTAAGTTCAGTAGAACTTACTTTATTCTAGTCTTGATTTATATGTACCCAAGTACCTTTAGTGGTTTTCAGTTAGTCACTCAATGAGATTATCTGGTAAAACAATAGCAAGCTTGAATCCCAACCGCTGCACATCAATGTGAGAAGTTGGCCTGGTATATGCTGTCCACTAATTAAAGTGGGCACCTTGCACCAGTCCAAACAACCTTTATTGATGATTAGGTCAAAGATAACCTTTATGAAACTATCCTAGTGGTAGCTATGGAGAGCAGCCTTCAGGCTAAGTCTTGAAGGAATGTAAAGCAGCTTGTTTTACCAGTATATAACCTCTTGAATGACCAAATGAAAGGAGAACCACACAAGGTATATATAAAATATATGTATTTATTACTAAACACTCTCTACTAACCTCTTTATGAGATTAGAGAACAAGGCACACAATATTACAGTACTAGAACGACAGTAAATAGTACAATACACAGTGGGCTCCAGGGGGAGACCAAACCATATACTAAGAAAGTGGTATAACAACCACGACTTGACTAGACACAGTGCCTAGAGCACGTAGAATCGCTGGGACCCCAAGGAACCACCCAAGGTAGTGACACAGGGGACCCACGGAGGATGGGTGCAGTGTGTGAACACAGGCGCGAGCTCCGTACAACTCTATGGGAAAGTCGCGGTTGGAAATTTAAAGATTAAGGACACTTCGGAGAGGACTTTAAGCAAACCCAGCTAAACATAGAAGGTTCTAAGGCCAGCACCCATGAGAGTACCGAGGTACCCGTGTTACCTATCCCAGAGGAGCCGGGTGCATAGGGGTCAAGTGGTGTCGGAAACCCTCGTCGTTTTCAATGGCGTGATGCGAACAAGTACTGCTGCCGTGGAGAAGAAAAGTGTCCGGTGTGATCCAAGCCTGGATCGGAGATGAGAAGAACCTGAAAGCAGAGGGGACAAAGTCTGGGTCACTTCACGTGACCAGGAGCGGAGCAATCGAATGCCCACCGATGTCGGGTGCTTCAGGTGAGAAGAGGTGAAGCTTGACTCTGCAGCCACGGGGACCAGGAGACGACGACGACCAAAGTCCGGAGATGAGCTGTCCCACGATGGATGTCGAGTGCTGAGGGGTCAGTGTCCGGATTGAACACCAACAAGCCTTGGCAACTGCAACCCAAGCGGTCAGAGGAAAGATGCTTCTGTGAGGACCAGCAAGGTCCTGGGGACTCTCCAAGCTATGGACAGTCAGGCCACGTCTGGAGCAACCAGGAAAGCCCACTGAAAGTCCGTTACCTTCACAGGGACCCACAGGCCAACGGACCAGGGATCGCGAAGGGACCTCGAGAGGAATCACTAAATACCAGCCCACGGAACACTCGTGGAGTGTAGGCCGGAAATCTTCAGTGGAATTACTGCTCGGGGTCAGGACTACAAGTAGCCCAAAGCACAGCTTCAGGGGTCGCCGAAAAGCATATGCTGCTGCAAATGTACACGGTGCCCAGGGGTACGGGTTTCACGGTTCCCACGAGGGATACGGACCTCAGAATTGCTGAGAGCGCAGATCAACCTCGGAGACATCGGGAACCCACCTCCTGTGTTGCAGAAATCTTCGGAGTCCTTCAGGAGCTTCGTAGATGCAAACCGGTCAGATGTGTTTAGGTGCCTGCTCAGCAGGAGAGTAACTCCTTTACTCCAAGGGAGATTCTTCTGTCGTCCAACGAAGTGTAGATCGTCAAAAGTTACTTGGTTTCTGTAGCAGAGTTTAGTCCAGGTAAATCCAAAGTCCTGTAGTCAGGGCTTCCTATTTCATACCCAAGGAAGGGGTGGGACAAACTCTGGGGACCCACCTATGGGAGGGTGAGGACAGAGGGGTGGCTATACCCATGTCCTTTGTCCAGTTTCGCGCCAGAGCAGGAGCAAATGGCTCCTGCAACCGGTTTGAGCTGGACTATGCACAGGGACACCAAATGTGCCCCCAGTTCAGACATCAAAGCACTCTCAGAGTGCACCCACCCAGCCCCAATACACTAAAGCCTGTCTGGGAGGTGGTCACACCTCCCTGTGACAGGAAACCTATTGTCAAACCTTCCCCTGCCGGAGTTTCGTCCAGCAGCAGGAGCGCAGACTCGTGTCTGTGGCTGGCAGCATCCATTTTGTGATGCCAGGGTCAAGAAAGCTGGTACCGGGTGTACCGGTGTTGTCATATTTCTCCCTCTAGGAGGGAGGAATCCTACCTCCCACACCAGTTACTGGTGTGGAGGTATGATTCCAAGGTGTTTTACACCAAACACGACATATTTCCATGCAACCATATTAAAGTTGGCATTTACCGCGAGGTTATTATAATGCACTTAAGTATATATGGTTGGCTGCATCACAAACCACCCCGGAATATGGGTTCCAAAGGCTGCAGAGGGGCTCTGCTCATGCATGGGCACCCTCTCACATAAAACCCAGCACCCTGCCTTCAGGATTGATAAGGCCTGCTATAGGGGTGACTGATAGGTTTATATGTGCAGTGATTAGGATAGATATAGTGAACCTATATCTAAGTAAGGGGTGCATGCACCACCTTACACAGGCTGCTGCAGCAGACCTGTTGTGTCATTTTGAATGGTCTCTCAGGGGTGGCATAATACATGCTGCAGCCCCTGGGAGGCCTCTGGGGTACCTATGCCCTGGGTACATAGTATACCATACACTAGGGACTTATAAGGGTACCCCAGAATCCAATCTGGAGTGTACCTAAAGTACATGCAATCAATTTAGAGGAGAAAGCAGATAGACTGGGGTCCTGAATAGCAGGATCCCAGTCAGACTAAGTCGAAAACAGTGAAACATCAGCAAAAAAGATGGAGGTAACTATAAGAAGCAGATCCTACTCTCCTACACGTAGTAGCTATACCTATTGTCACCTACTAACCTGTTACTCTGAATTTCTCATGTAAAGTTCTTCGCTCTATTGTAAAGCGCTCTGACACCTTTGGGTAATGTTTGCACTATATAAAAACGTATAAATAAAATACAAGCAGGCCTTGTCTCTACACCACGAGCAAACCAGGAAGTCCCATGCGAGAGCACGGTTATGCAACACTGCCCCCTAGCGGATGGTAGTCAGGAACAATATACAAAAACATGTTCGAATAAACTATGTGTCTCTAACGCTGCAAGACCAAAAAGAAAGTCTCCAGAGTCTGCTGCTGCTTCTTTTGCCACTGGAGCCAAGTTGCACCCTTTTGTAAACTTAAGTGTGATGCCCTCAGTGGGACGATTATGCGCAGACTTGGGCCCTGTGCACACTGTCACTGGAACCAACCTATACCTGGCTGAAGAGCCCTGATAAGGGCGAAACCAGTCCTGGGTTGCTTATGTTCCGGTTCAGGCCCTGGCAGTTCAGGCTGGACTGTTCCCATTTCGGCAGGGTCCAGACCGACCTGCATATGGTTGGTTTCAAACTAAGGAGGCATGCTGTGCAAAATAACGATGGACTGGGATGCGGCCCGAGTAATTTCCAGTGACTGAGATTAATTTAAGCGTTCCATCCATCACTTTTTTGTATGCTTTAGTGCTTCCTCTGCCTGGCACCATGCACACGCACTGCACCGGGCCTGAACCGTGCTGCATTAGGAATTGGCCCCTGGTGCTGCACTCTTTGTCCACCGTGCAGTGCAGAGTGTTCCTGTCTTCAGGAGCTGTATGAACGTCTCTCAGTACCCCATTGTTTTACGCTTTACCTCCCATCTACACGTGCGGATACCTGAACGCTCACCTCTTCGCACACTTGAGTTTAAACCACTACTCTATTAAAATTGTGGTGTTCGACTTTAATAAAAAAAAAAGTTTTGCAAGTAATCACAATATAATGTATATTTTTTACATTTAAAAATATTTAATTAAAATTAATTATACATTTATTTTTGTAATTGTTTACATAAAAACATAATTAAATTTCTTCAGAAATTAATACATGTTTTAGTGGCTGTGTCCCATCTCTGGGTGTCTGCAGACTGTCACCATCCTGGGCCTTAAGTACTAACCACGGTACTCCAGGTGTGGCCTCCTAAATGAGGCACACAGATTTGCCTCGACAACTGGGTATTATGCTGCGAGCGCGCCTCCAGATGTGGATGCATTAATTGATACTTATCCTCCAGAACTGGACACAATAATCCAGGTGCGAGCTCCAGAACTGGGTACAGAGATGGGGGGGAGGGGGCTCTAGAAATAGACGTAATGCTCCAGACAGGCCCCCAGGTCTGGGCACATTCCTTGAGAAGAGGCATCTATAACTGGACACAGTAACCCAGATGTGTCCTCCGGAAATGCCACAATGCCCCATTTGAAGCCTCCTTAACTGGACACAGTATATCAGATGCCATTGCTTAAACTGGGCACAACTCCAGAAGAGAACTCCAGATCTGCACCAAGTACCAGATGAGGCCCTGGAACTGGACTCCGCACTCCTGGTGTGACCGCCAGAACTGGACGTAATGCACCAAATAAGATATGTTGGAGTGGAGTCAGAACATCAGATATGATGTCCAGAACTGGACACAATAGTCGTGATGTGCCCCGGAGAACTGGATATAATGCCTCAAATATGGCCTCCAGAACTGGACACAATGGCCTATTAGAGGCTTCCTGGATTGGAGAGAAATCTTCAGATGTGGTCTAGGCCTCCTGAACTGGACTCAATACCCCGAATGAGGCCTCTAGACCTGGCCACTTTATTTCAGATGTGGCCTCCAGGACTGGACATAATACTCCAAGACTCCTCCGGAACAAACGCACGCCAGTGAAGAGGCCTCCAGAACTGGACACAGTAACGCTGCAGATGATTCCAGGACTGGATTCAATATTTAAAATAAGACCTCACCATTGATAAGATAAGGTTTACTTTTCTGCCTGTGTGTATCTGTCTGCACCCTGCAACCATCTTTCACCATCTAAGGCCTTCTCAGAATGTTACCAACTTTTATGTCTTCAGGTGCTGCAGCTTGGACTAACTTTTGCGCGCCACACTCTACTTTTCACAGACCTTTTCTTCCTTCCTCTGTACTCGCTGATACTCACCTCTCTGCTCACTTGTCCATCTCCCGAAGTATGACGTGCATTCTCAGGTTTACAGCGGGGGTTCAAGACTTCCTGTCCACTCGGGCAGTGCTTGAAATGGAAAAATAGAAGTGCAGGTACTCTGTACTGGAGTACCTGCTTGTTTCTGAGAAGTCCTGGTACTCTCCAATTAAAAGTATTATATTTCTCTTGAGAAGTGCCGGTACACTCCCTCTCAAATTAAAAAGTGCTGGTACTCCGTACCGGACAGTACCGGCCCATTTAAAGCACTGCACTCGGGTAGGTTGCAGGGTCCAGATGACCTCTGTCGGACCTGGGAAAGCAGCCAAGTGCCTCACAGATGCGAGCTCATGTGTGTCCGAGCTGCTTCAAGTGCATGACACACGTGTAGTGCCTAGCGAAGAACATGCGTATCGCACTGCGCTAGAAGGATGTCGCCCCCCCCCCCGACATCCTTTTTGTTGTTTATTCCTATGACTTATTATGTTGAATAAATAAAAGCAGGGCACAAGTCAGGGGTACACGCAGGTACACGGCGTCCACCCACTCTTTTCACAGGGTGGACGCTGTCGTCGTGCCCCGCCAAGAAGTTTGGTCCCACAGAAGTATGCTGAACTTGTCCCTGTGTCATTTTCAGTCACCGGGACACGTTCAGCCGCGCCTGCACTTTGTCTGCTTTCGATTCCCAGCAGCAACATGCAGGCAGGGAGGGGGTTTTTTCCACCTCCAGATGGGCCCAAGTTAAGGGGCCATCAGGCCTCCTTTTGTTTGAATATTTTGACTGGAGGCGGCCTGGAACCTCACACTTAAATGTAAATGCCATGGAGGGGAAACAAAGGCACACAGCTTGTTATTTCTTCACAGGTACATAAGAGAGGCAGCTTTTGCCTTTGTTGATTCCCTGTATATAAGAGATGCATGCACTGTAAGAATGTCAGATGTGTTGGTCTGTCCCAGTATTTACACAAATAACAATTTCAATAGCACTATTTTATTTCTTTTATAGCGCTACGCAACCCTATGCAGGGTGTCAGAGCTCTTTACGTAACATACACATTGACAATAAATCATGCACATGTGTAAATCATTGCACAAGCTGAGTTGCATGAGATGGTAAGGGTTACAAGGTGTAGGAGTCACATGTCCTTCATAGCTCACTGTGCTATATTACAAGGCTTACAATTTATGAACTGCAGGTAACAAAGGGATCTCTGTGTTAAAAGCAGTAACCCACTTTACTATCAACATAAAATAAAAATCTGTCATCTGCATGGTACGTGATGTGCTTTGCAGGAGACACATTAACCTTATACTACTTTGATTCAAATCTGGGTCTTTACAAAACTCAGATCTCTCCAGCAAGTGCATTAACCACCAGAATTATCTCACTATTATTACTATTCCCTGATAATTACTCGGCACCTTCACAACAGATGCCTTAACTCAATCAAATATTTTAAAATGTAGACTTTGCAACCAATTAGGCATAACAGATCTACTAATATGCTTCTCCTTGTTGCCAATTTCTTTGTGGCCGGGTTTAAAAAACACAAATGTATTAGTTGAGGCCCAGATTTTGAGTCGGGATTGCGCCACTTTTTTGGCACAACCCAAACGCCAAATCTCATTTGTTAATTATAATGTGCTTAAATGTACTCATGACATACCTGATAAACATGTGTGAGGTCTTAATATCTGATGTCACTTCCAGTGAGGTCACTTCCAGTGAGGTCACGTGCAATGTCACACGTTGTGACATCATGTGTTGTGATGGCTCGCGTCATGATTTCTCTTGCATACTGCCTAACGTGGTTAGTCCCCCCACTTCTTTCTACAGGACTTTTGCCCTGAATAAAAGGCTACGCCGCATACGCCTTGCACTAAGCGTACACAGACCAAACCAATAAGCTGTCTCCCTGTGAGCTTACTCAAGACAGGAACTCCAACTGCACTTTACCCAAAACAGTAAAAAATGGACGGGCATTTAAAGGATATCTTACTTACCTTACCTTTTATAAATAATAAAAGATGCTTGCCGTGCAGCTGAAGTGCTCTCCTGCAGGATTCTATAAACGCAGGCAGGCTGAGGTTGTTAATGTATGAGAGGAGTTAGTGATTTGCCCAAGATCACACATTTTGTTCAGTTTGTGCTTTACCTTTTGGGAGTATGCATGACTGGCCTGTCTATTGTGCTTTTCCTACCGGGGCAATGTGGGTACTTGCCTGAGTGTGGCAGTCTCCATGCTGAGGCAGTGTGAACCTGCCTGGGCTATTGTGCATAACACACTAGGGATTTATGAAGCCTTGCACGACTGTGGTGCTTTTAGACTGAAGCAGTGTGGCTCCTAGCGGCGTTGGTGCTTTAGACAAGTGGGCAGGAATTGCACAGCTGTAGCACTTTGCCAACTACTGGCTGTTGGCCTGGATGCTGTGCATTACATACTGTGGTTGCATGTAAGCTGGCCTCTCTGTATGGTTGCATGTAAACTGGCCTCTCTGTGGTTGCATGTAAACTGGCCTCTCTGTGGTTGCATGTAAACTGGCCTCTCTGTGGTTGCATGTAAACTGGCCTCTCTGTGGTTGCATGTAAACTGGCCTCTCTGTGGTTGCATGTAAACTGGCCTCTCTGTGGTTGCATGTAAACTGGCCTCTCTGTGGTTGCATGTAAACTGGCCTCTCTGTGGTTGCATGTAAACTGGCCTCTCTCTGGTTGCATGTAAACTGGCCTCTCTGTGGTGTCTTGCACACTGAGCTGTTTGGAATCTGACCTGGTTTGGTTTGATTTGATTTTTATAGAGCGCAAACAATTACCAGGAGGTGTCTCGGCGCTAATAGGTGGAAGGACAAAGAGAATAAAGTTAGATTTTAGTGAAAAGCCAGGTTTTTAAAATCTTGCGGAAACTCCAGAGAGAGGGGGCTGATTGAATCGCCAAAGAAAGCTTGTTCCAGTTTTGAGTTGTACAGACCAGAAAGCTCCTACCTTCCCAAGAAAAGACCTAAGGTTGCACCTTGTCCCTGAAGCGCTTTATAGGTTATACAAAGCGCTTTGGTTAAGGTATTGCTTTACATACTTGGGCAATGTGCATGCGGGCGGCCTATAGTTTTGCCTTACATTTGGACACTATAAAAACTGGTAACACATCACTAAATGTAGATTAACACAGTAGTATTCTGTGCGAATGTATGTTGGTACTGTCCGTAATCTGCAGGTAAGAGGTGACCCGAACCACTCCGAGCGAATATAGGTAACTACAACTTCACTTATAGCGCGTTCTCCTTCAACCTAGTCATGTTAACCATTAATACACAAACCACAGCTGCACATGAACTCTGGGTAGTTTCCAAATTTAGGTGGAGAGCAGCTCCTATATTGAGCACCCCACAGCACCAGCGACACTCAAACTTCTCCCCTCGAATGTCTGTTTTTTTAGCAGAGTTTTAAGCATAGGATGAGCAGAGTGCCGTCCACGCAGAGCCAGAAAGGGACTAAGGGCCAGATGTACGACCAGAGCATTTTGCGAGCTTCTAATTGTGCCTCTTTGCGACACGCAATTAGGAACTCGCAAAATGCAATGTACAATAGTGTCTCAGACACTGTTTGTGATTCCCAATGGGGTCACAATTGACCTGCCTCATCAATAGTCATGAGGCAGGTCACAATTTTTGACCCATTGGGAATGGCCTGTAATCACGGGGATGGTGGCCTGCTGGGGCCAGCAGACCACCATGTCTCTGATTGCTTTTTTAATAAACCAATTATTATTATTTTTTTTTTAATGCAGCCTGTTTTCCTCAAAGGAAAACGGGATACATTGAAAGGAAAACTGGATGCATTTAAAAAAGAAAAATGAAGTTTCCTTGTTGGGGCCCACATTCACAAAGGGAAAGGGGTCCCTTGGGGACCTCTTCCTGTTTGAGAATGGGTTACCACCTCCTTTATGGAGTCGGTAAATTTGAATGATTTGCAATCGCATTCTGGTCGCAAAACATTCATACATCCCCCTGCGAGTCAGTATTAGGAAGGGACGCCCTCAACATGCGCCTTCCTAATCCCGACTCGCAAACCCTATTTTGCGAGTCGGTAATAGGTTACCGACTCCCAAAATAGGGTTCATACATGTGAAAGGGCTCTTTAGCGGTCGCAAACGACCCAATTCAGTTTGAGACCCCTAAAAACGGTCATACATCTGGCCCTAAACCTTTTGCAATTTTACAGCAAAGTCTTTAGACATCGGATTAGGCTAAATTTAGGAACTACCTAGAGTTCCTTGCTTCCTGTTTTACATAATGTATTCAGTACTCTCAGCCTGAAAGCTATTGTCTTGACTTCTAGTGGGTGCTCCCTTGTGTCTGGACAAAGTTGTACATCTTTGATGAGCTCTAACTAGAGCGAAACAGATCTGTCAAGGGGTTGCATTTATTTATTCCAGGTTGGTTTGGATGGTATTTTACCAATCCAAAGCTGTAATACAGTGGCTGAGGTAAAGGCTTTTGTCATTTTACAGCTCAGCATGGACAGCACTGTGCTAATCCTATGCTTAAAGACTTTGCTGTAAAAATGGCAAAAGGCTTAGTCCCTTTATACCTCAGCGTGGATGGCACTGTGCTAATCCTATGTCTGAAAACTCTGCTAGAGAAACGGACCTTTGAAGAGAGCAGATTCAGAATGTCATTGGTGTTGTAGGGTGCTCCATATAAAGAAGCTGCTCTCTGCCTAAACCTGGGAACTACCCAGAGTTCCCTGCTTCCTGTTTTGCATAATTTATTCAGCACTCTAAGCATGAAAGGGTATTTTATATATATATATATATCTGCAAAAAAGAAGCAGAGGACTCTGGGTAGTTCCCAAGTTTAGGTGGAAGGCAGCTCCTGTATAGAGTACCCTCAACACCAGCGACACTCTAAATTTGCTCACCTCAACTGTCTGCTTTTCTATCAAAGTCTTTAAGCATGGGATTAGCACAGTGCTATCCATGCCGAGCTGTAAAATGACAAAAGCCGTTTACCACTCCAGACACAGTATTACAGCTTTGTATTGGTAAATATATATCTATAATCCGTTTTTACTTGCTGCATCTCCTGAATTACAAAGAAGACGTAGGCAGTAGCACTCCTAAAATTAACTCCGGTCTTTGGAATTACGCTGCCGGGGAGGACCAAATTCTGTGACAGCTTTGACAAAGGTATGCGGCAAGAAAAAGGAAAGTATGCAGCATAATGCAGCACATTTGTTGATAGTATTACTTCATTGTTTTTTGATTTGTACTCATTTAAACACTGTTGGGCAAAGGTTTCACCTCATTGGTACCAATATGTCACCCAAAACAAGCAATAAGCAACTGAAAGGTGATCAGTCCACCTTTGCGAAGGGCTTTCCAAATGCCCGGCAACATGTGTTGCTGCGTTTTTAGTAACTTTTGATCCTTTTTAGATAGAATTTTTCTTCTTCTTAAAATCTGCAGATTATGCATCAGATGATGGATTAAGTAGCAAATTCGTAATTATGCAGAAAACGCCTCAGAAACGCACAATTCCAGTGGCCCTGCTTTAAATGCACTGCCTTTAAAATCAATTCCCCTTCAGGATTCCTGCGGTGGAAGGCGTCTCGGAAACCCAGTTCTGACTGTTACATCTGCGTATGTCTCCTTCAGGGCCTGGTGTGCTTTGCCGTGTCATCGGCACTGGTGCTTGTAAACCGTTCTATGGGCGGTCCCTTCCTTAGCACTTCACCACATCTTAAAACACTCACAGTAAACTGGAGGCCAGCCCTACTCATTTTAGTACAAGTTCAGAGATCAGACGGGTTGTGAAAACCAACCAATGGTAGAACTAAAATGCCTCAAAACCAACTGTTTTTTTTTCTCATGCAAACAAAACACGTTTTCCCGCTTGCGAGCCTTAAGAACTGGTCTTCAGAGACGCTTGGCCTGTGGTGAAGGGTTTGGGCGAGAAGTGTGGCCGCAGGTTGCACCAGGCGCACCACAATGACGCAGAACACCTCCTTGTCACCGTCTCTCCCACGTGCTCACAAGTTGGACAGACACCTCAGGGGTCTCAGAACACAAATACTGGCAATTAAAATGACTGAAACCTGCTGAAGGCTTGTTACAGGAGGGCCCTCTCTTCCAGGAAGCCTCCCACCCTCCCTGTTTAACACATTTGGCCTCCCTTACTACTCGGGCCAAAGTGAGTTGACCTATAGGCAGGGCCACTGGAATTGTGCGATTGTGCGGCCGCAGCGATTTTCGCATAATTTTAGATTTGGCACATTTGCCACATAATCCATTATCTGTCACATAATCTGCAGATTTCAACATAAAAAAATGTTTCTGGCTCCTACAGTTCATAAGTTACTAAAAATGCGGTGACACGTGTTAGTGCGCAGTGGAAGGCCCATTGCAAAGCTGGACTGATCCCCTTTCTGTTGCTATATTTGGATGTTAAACTGGTACTAATGAGGTGCAACCAATGCCCACAGAGTTTTACTAAGTTTAAAAACAAGCATTGACATGGCCAATAGGTCTCTCTTTTGGGACCTTAGAGTGTTTAGCCAGAGCTATTGGCTTTGCCAGTGTCTTTAAGCTATGTTGTAGAGCAGTGTGGCTGCTGTGCAGCATGTTGAAAAGTTACAATAAAAAAGTGTTATAAGCATTTTTGTTACACGATATATAACCAAGACGACATTCTGTACAACTGAAGAACCCTATTAAAACAAGGAGGAACAAGATTGTCATGTGCACGATAGCAAGGCAGGGCGGCTGAGAGGAGAATGAGAGAACCAACCCTGGGTATGTAGTATATTTACTTTTGCTGTGCTCGTCGGAAATAAGGCAACTACCAGGTCTGATTTGCTTACAGGGATATCATTAAACTTTTAAGTACACCAGGAAGGACTCGATTTCATGTTCCCTGCCTACGGACATTGGGCAGGAAAGACGACCATGGGCCTCCCAGCTTTTCACAATAGAGAGCATATTTACAAACATGTAGGTGTTCAGTGCATTGTTGTCGTCTTTGTAGACGAGGCAAGAACCAGCAAAATAATAATTAAAAAAAAATGTAAACAATTTGCTATAGTGTTGCCAAAAGCGGCAGCTTGAAATATTAAGTTGGACCAGAGACTGGGACCTCATCCGGCAGTAAAGAGAAAGGTAAAGGCTGCCTTTTAGCAGTGGGTTATTACGACCTCTGGGGAGGGTGGGAAAGAGATGAAGGAAATAATGTCACTTCATTTAAATCTAGGAAAAAAACTGCAGTGGAAACTTAAAGAAGAATGCAGGCAGGTTATTTTTTTCCCAGAACCTTCAATGTGGGAGCGGTGGAAGATTTAAAGGGAAATGACTGCCTACAAATTGCAGGCAACTTCCTGCAAAACATTTCGGAAAGAAGAACAAATCATAAACTAAGTGCATGTGACCACAGGAGGGACCAAGTGGACAGTTCAAATAGGACTGCTGAAGTATTGTAGATATAAAGGGGCCAGAGGTCTCGGTGTTAAAGGTTTCGTCTGATGGGAAGGGGTGGTGGATACTAGAGTGTGACCGGTATTAACTCCTTAAAAACAAGTGACTCCGACACACCTCATTCGCCAGCTTGCGGTGCACGGTCTCCCAGTGGAACGAGGGGATCTCAGCGCCGGTGCATGCAGCAGAGGCGTAGCTAGAGCTTCTGGCGCCCGGGGCTATCCCTCAGATTGCCGCCCATGGCAGGTAGCGGGGGGGGGGGTGTGTGCTCTGGGGAAAAAGGACGGCAAGCACTTGAAAGAGGTCCGAGAGACACGTAGTATCGCCGCTAATAGTTACCTCGATCATGCAAGTTACATGCACATACAGGACACGGTCCAAGGCTACACAGTAGGCAGGAAGGCACATTTTTAATACCTTTCACCAGCTCCCTCTGTGTTTTTCACTTTTCAAAGAAAGCAGGGGATGCAGTTGGCACTCAGAGCCACTGCTGCTGTTGCCCTACATCAGGCAATACATCGGGGGGTGCCTGCCGCCATTCTGTTGCGGCAATTGATCGCACTGGTGTGCCTGCTCCCATCCTGCTGTGGCCGCCGGTGGTTCTTGGCGATCACTCGGGCTTTTGGGCTTTAGATGAGACTGACAGCGTCTGCATCATCGCAGAGGCCTGGCACAGATTGATGAGTGCGCCTACCCTGCGCCTGTCCACAGTGGGTGCTCTGGCGAGGAATCGATTCTTCCCTGACATGGCATCGCCACCGGTGGATAACTTCTTTAATTATGTATTATCTTGCACAGTCCTGGTGAACTTGTGAGGACAGTGTTTCTTCTGGTTTGAAAAGTTTACTAATCTTCAATAATCTCCTTCATATATTTTGCAATACATTTTAGTGTTGACAACCTACAACACACTTTTTTTCCGCAAACATAATGTGCAAATTTGTTTTAGAGCATACCACATTAAGTTTAAAGCTTTTATGATAGATTAGACAACGGTGAATATGTGCAGTGTAATTTTGTACCAACACTCCCGCTGATCAACCCGTGCAAAAGAGACATTTCCACCCACGTGCCACTACTGTGTTTGTTTCTTGGATCCCTGGTGCTGCAGCCCCAGTGCCGAATGCTGGGGCTGCCTGGCTGGCGCTCTTGGTCCCTGGCAGCGCCGGATGGGATGAGCATGGCCCACAGCTGATTGGTGCCACCTTGACTGTGTTTCGCCTTCAGGTCCGTCCGTGCGCGTGCCCCCTCCCAGTTGATGTTGGGCCTCTGTCTCCTGATGTAGTTGAGGCCCGGTGGATCCCTACGTGAGACAGACGTCACGTGCCTGCTACCCACGTTCACCCAGCTGGTTTAAGACTCTGCCCGAGCGGCCCTGCCCCCTCCAGGACACCCGGCACAGACTTCACCCTCGGACATTGTCAATGTGGTTTCCTCCCCCTCTCCCCCCCGTGGATTCTTCGAGAGTGGTGCGCGCTGATTCCTCGTGGGCTCCTCTTCCTCTGTTTTTCTGCCTGGCCCTTTCGTGGGTCTTGGGGGCTCACTCATGACCGCTCCATCACTCTCACTGTCGGGGCGGAGGCCCCGCGGCACTGGTGGCCCGTGGGGGCGGTCTTTATAATTTATTTGGGGACACTGACACTGTCCGTGATTGACAGTAGTGTCAGTGAGTGTCCCCAAATAAATTATAAAGGCTGCCGCCACGGGCCACCAGTGCCGCGCGGCTGCCCTCCCCCCCACCCCCCCAACTAGTGCCGCCTGGGGCGGACCACCCCCCCCCCCTAGCTACGCCACTGGCATGCAGCCCTACGAAGTCACTGAAGTTTATCTATGGGCTCCCAGAGTGTTCCCCCTCCTCTATGTTGCGCGGTTCAAACAGATCACACAAACTGGCTCTCACGGTGTGATTTGCTGCAAAGAAGTACAGCGCGGCACTGCTGATCCAGTGATTGCACTGGCAATGCTCGGCTCACTGGTCACACAGGCTATTATTGGCAGAGGCTTGTAGATCAGGAACTGCAACCCTTTGGAAGGTAATGAACGTGGGAGCAAAGTCAACATGGAGAACGGGAGGGGGGCGGGAACAAAGTCAACATGGAGAACGGGAGGGGGGGCGGGAACAAACACTACATGGACAACGGAAGGGGGCGGGAACAATGTCAACATGGACAACGGGTGAGGGGTGGGAACAAAGTCGAGACGGACAACGGGAGGGGGGCAGGAACAAAGTCATCACGGACAATGGGAGGGGGGCAGGAACAAAGTCAACATGGACAATGGGAGGGGGTGGGAACAAACACAACATGGACAAAGGCAACACGGACAATGGGAGGGGGCGGGAACAAAGTCAACACAGACAATGGGAGGGGAGACAGGAAGAAAGTCAACACAGACAACAGAAGGGGGGCAGGAACAAAGTCAACACGGACAACGGGAGGGGGGTGGGAGCAATGTCAACAGGACATCGTTGCTCGGAGATAGCAGCAGAGCTCCGAACATAAATAGGAAAGTTTCAAACCAAGTTGAGGCAAAAGAAAAAGTAGTACGGGGACACTATATGTGGCTGATCGTGAAATAAGCAATGTAACAGGGTCAGTCTCCAGGGCGGGAACAAAACCGCCAAAAGGTGGGACAAACTTAAAGCATTTACCAAACAAACCAAAGGAGTTTTGAAAGGCAGGCCAAGGAATGAATGAAAGTGATGGGCGTGGTGAAAGCCCACAGAAGTAGATTACAGCATGTCGAGAGACAGCGCATGCGCGTTGCCTAGGCTCGACCTTATGATGAGAAAAGTAAGTAACACTATTACAAAATGTGTTGCACTATGCCCCATAATTTGGCATTTTTTGCCACATAATTTATTCAACCCTGCCACATAATTTGGTCCTCTACTGCTGCATAATTCCAGTGCCCTGCCTATAGGGCAGGCTGGCAGTGCCAGAAGGGCTGGTCAGACAAGTCCGTGTGTGTGCCATTTTTTGGCTGTTTATGTGCTTCTTTTATGGTCCGATGAGCTGTTTTTTGTTGATTTCCCTGATGTTACCAGACGCAACGCCTGGCCATGCTCGGGTACAAGCAGTCTCCCATACTTTGCAAAATATCTGTACAGTATCTCTAACTGTCCCGATTTGAAAATGTGGCCCACTTTTTTCAGCTCTCTAATTTGCTAATAGGGGGGCACTTTTAGTTTGGTGCCCCGGCCTATTTTCTGTCCCAGTTTGACCCCGTCTACTACTCTCTTCCTTCAAACTGCTGGCTGGGCAGAGCTTCCAACTTCCTCCAGACAAGTACCCCCATTGTCCCTGGAACCAGATACTACTGCAAGCTCACTGCACTGCCAAGCACCTCCTCGTTTGGCTTTCAGCAGTTTGTGAGGTGCAAATGTATATATGTAATACTTTTATTCCTAGTAAGTACAGTTGTTTATTAGAAAGACCCTTTAAAGCATGTAGCATTTATGTGGTATTAAAACTGTGTAAATTGAGCTAGACAACATTGTTAAAGCTCACACGGTGTCTGGTCTGCGTGAACAAGACCGTGTTCAACACAGTGCCGTCACCGCCTCACATAATTTGTTGCACCAACCATTGTGGTGGTGTGTTTCAGAGCGACTACAAGTAGCAGTCAACCACAGGGTTGGTGGTCTTAGTATGTACAGCCGGAGGTAATTATGGCTGCGGAGGAACGCTCCAGCAGTCAACCGTGGTGGTTGTCGTGTGCGGCACCAGGCTGCTAAGCCCTGCACCATAGACGTGGCCATGCAAACCACAGAGGACCTTT
The DNA here is from genome assembly GCA_963921515.1 of Calotriton arnoldi. Taxonomy (NCBI): domain Eukaryota; kingdom Metazoa; phylum Chordata; class Amphibia; order Caudata; family Salamandridae; genus Calotriton; species Calotriton arnoldi. The sequence continues at coordinate 2,629,262 of CAWUFW010000243.1, forward strand.
GTTGGTGCCGTTCAGGATCTCTGTTCTCACTTCCAGAATTCCGAATGGCCCTCAAGACCTGGCTGTTCGACTAAGCCTCCGGGGCCTGCAAGCGTCTGGATACCCTATCAGGTGATCAGCGGCGCTTTATAAATCCCAATTGATTGATTGATTGGATGCTGCAGAATGGCAGGCTGCAAGCATGGGGTGTGCTCAAAGCAATCCGGGACGCAGGGATTTGTGCCTTACAGGGACACAGGACCACGTTCGCAGTGGCTAAGGCTGCCGGTCTCAGCATGACAAAGGGACCTGGTGGAGGTATGAGGAGAACTGCATACTCTTCAAAGAAGAGCAGGAAGGGTAAGGTGGATTGAAGAAGAGATGCCTCATGCTGGCCACATCACAGCAGTGGCTTACCCTGGAAGTGAACTCCTCTTCCCTCGCTCACTTGGCAGTCTGGGAGGATGTTGGTTCATGAGAGAAGCATGGAGGGCTCTGATTTCACTAATGAGACTGTAGTTATAGATTCCTTACCTTAGAATTACCCCCAGGCTTCAGACTGGATCCGGAGAACTTTTTTCGTAGCAGTACAGCTCCGCGTTCGTCGTTGGTATTGTGGTCGCCAGGATGACGTCGCGGTGTCTACGTAGATGCCGCCCCTGCGCGCTGACGTCAGTTCTTTCTTTTTCCGCACCAGCCAGCGCAGATCCAGAGAGAGCGTGCCCCTTAGTCACTTTTTGACTAACACTTTTTTGACTTTTGTCGACTTCTTTTTGAGTCTTACGACTCCTGGTGCACGAGGGATGTCCAGTCGTTGGCCCCGTTTCAAGCCCTGTGACTCCTGTCACAAGCTGATGTCGGTCACCGATCCGCATCTCGTGTGCCTTTGGTGCTGGAGCGCGACCACGACCCGAAGTCGAGCTCCGACTGCCGGGCCCTGAACCCAAAGTCTTTGCGGGAGCGGTCCTGAAATCTTTTGGAGGCCCGGCAGTCCGCTCCGTGCTGTTAGAGGTCCCGGTCGAGGGGAAGGTCGCGGGACCGGTCGCGGAGCCATCACCATTCATCCTCAAAGTCTTTGCACTCCTCGGGTAAGTCGAAGCACAAGAAGAAGGCGAAGAAGCATCGTCGCTCTTCGCCTTCTCCCCATCCGTCGGCCGACGCGACGCGGGACCCGGAGCGTCATCGTTCTCCGGCACCTTCCTCGGAGCCCGCTGGGATGGCTCTGCGCTTCCCTCCTTTTCCCGGAGCCGGAGCGTCCCCTGCCCAGCTTTGTCAGTTTTACGAAGCGCTGCACAGCATCTTTGGGCAGCCCGACTCCGCAGGCGCGCCTTCGGGCCCCACGGACTCGGCTGGGGGCCCTAGTCCTTCGATGCCGGCAGCTCCGGCCCCAGCACCGCAGGATCCCCAAGGATCCAGGCCTGGATCCGGATCGGTGCCGGTCGACCTCAGGGTACCTTCCCTGGTGCCGATTCCAGTGGCGACGCTCCCCGGCGCCGGTTGTGCCCCCAACCGTTGTCGACCCCAGCCTCACCCCTGACGTGGACACGATGCTGGACCGACGTCGACTGACATCGGTACAGACGCCAGAGGGTACTTTTGTACCTCTGTTCATTCCTGGCGTTCCCTACCGCCCTGAGTGGCAGCCAGAGGAGGGTGAGGAGGACTAGGAGGGGTCTGTTGACCCTCTAGCAGACCAACTTGAAGAGCCGGACTGGAGAGAGGAGTTTGGTGATGCCAGTGGTCTGTATACCTCCCCAGAACTTGGTATGCTTTCTCCCCCTACCGTGGCTACGGAGGAGGAAGCTTCCTACGCTGTTGTGTTGCATATGGCGGCTGAGGCCTTGGACCTTAAGCTTCCTACGGTGGCAGTCAGGACTAACCTCCTGACTGAGGTGCTTCAGTTGGCAGCAGCCTCTTCGGAGCCCCTGCTGCCTTTCAATGAGGCCCTCACTGACATCCTTCTGGGCACTTGGTCCAAGCCTAGCACAGGGGCCCTTGTGGACAGGATGATTGCCTGACACCAGCGCCCGGCCCCGGGCGAACCACTTTTCCCCTCTCAACAACCTACCCCCGAGAGCTTGGTGGTCCAAGCCTCATCCTCAAAAGGAAGCGCATTCCCTACAGCTCCCCAAGATAGGGAATCCAAGAAGCTGGACCATCTTGGGAAGAAGATGTTTTCTTCCGCCAGCTCAGGACTGCGGTCGGTGAACACCGCATGTCTCTTGGGCCGTTACGCACACACAGTGTGGGACACGGTTGCGCAAGTGCTGCCACAGTGCCTGGAGGAGGCCCGGGCCATGCTCACTCGTGCTGTTGCTGAGGGTCGAGAAGCAGCAAAGTTCACCATCTGGTGTGGGCTGGATACTGCTGACTTGCTGGGTAGACCGGTTTCCACGTTGGTAGCCCTGAGGCGCTACGCCTGGCTAAGAACCTCTAGCTTCTCTGGGGATGTCCAATCTACCCTTTTGGACATGTCCTTTGATGGCTGTCGCCTGTTTGGTGACAAGGTGGACAACGCGCTCGAGCGTTTCAAGGACTCTAGGGCTACGGCCAGATCCTTGGGCCTCGCAGCAACTTCTCGCCCCATGCAGTCTGCCTTTTGCCCCTTTCGTGGATACGGTAGGGGTGCCCCACCACGTTCCACCCAGAGCCACAGGCCAGTGCAAGCTACCCAGCCTCTGCACGGCCCGGGGACATGGGACCCAGTGTTGTGGGTCTGGGGGTCAGAGGGCAGGCCAGTCCACCAATACCCCCCCTGCAGCAGCCTCCAAACCTTCATAGTCTGACCTTTCAGGGCCACCAGTTTCCAGTGGGCAGCAGGATCTACCATCACCTCCCCCACTGGCACAACATCACGTTGGACAGGTGGGTTTTGCAGATAGTCCGAAGGGGCTACTCCCTCCCCTTCGAGACTTTCCCTCCCTCCATGCCGCCCACACTCCATCGCACGTCGGAGGATCATCTGGCCCTTCTCTGCCAGGAAGTTACGGCTCTCTTGGCCAAGGGAGCTATTGAACGCGTCCCTTTGCCGGAAGTAGGTCGTGGTTGCGACTCCCACTACTTCCTGGTACCCAAGAAGGACAAAGGCCTGCGTCCTATTTTAGACCTCAGGGACGTCAACCGCTTCCTCCGGAAGGAGAAGTTCAAAATGCTAACCTTGGCTCAGGTCTTGTCTGCCCTCGACCCTGGAGACTGGAGGTAGCGTTGGACTTGCAGGACGCTTACTTTCACATCCCCGTCTTGCCTGCCCACCGCTGTTACCTACAGTTCACGGTAGGACTCGAGCATTTTCAGTTTACCGTGCTCCCCTTTGGCCTTACCAGCGCCCCTCGGGTGTTCACGAAAGTGGTGGCGGTGGTTGCAGCTCATCTGTGCAAATCAGGGGTTCCAGTCTTCCCCTATCTCGACGACTGGCTGCTGAAGGCAGGCTTGCCCCAGGCTGTCGTCTCCCACCTTCAGACTACAGCGGACCTCTTGCATTCACTGGGGTTCACAGTCTACGTGCCGAAGTCGCACCTGCACCCCTCTCAGAAGCTCCTTTTCATCGGAGCAGTTCTGGACACAGTGCAGTTACGGGTCTGTCCTCCCGAGCAGCGAGTCCGGGATATTCGGGCTATGATACCGATGTTTCAACCTCCATCCTGGATTTCAGTGAGAATGACCCTGAGGCTGCTGGGCCTCATGGCCTCCTGCATCCTGCTGGTCAATCATGCCAGATGGCATATGCGGGCTCTGCAGTGGGACCTGAAGTTCCAGTGGGCGCAGCATCAGGGAAATTTTTCCGATGTCGTCCAGATCTCGGAGGGGACTACACGTCAGTTGCAGTGGTGGCTCACGTACCAGGATTGGGTCAACGGCAGATCCCTCTCCCTTCCCCAACCAGAGTTCACAGTGGTGACAGATGCGTCACTCCTTGGATGGGGCGGCCACATGGGAGAGGCGGAAATCAGAGGCCTCTGGTCTCCGGCGGAGTCTGGGCTCCACATCAACCTTCTGGAGCTCCGGGCGATTCGTCTTGCACTGAAGGCATTTATTCCTTCCTTCTGTCAGAGGAAGAGTAGTGCCGGTGTTCACGGACAACACCACCGCCATGTGGTACTGCAACAAACTGGGCAGGGTTGGGTCGTGGACCCTCTGTCAAGAGGCTCTTCGCCTTTGGACATGGATGGAACATCAGGGCATGTCCCTGGTGGTTCAACACCTGGCAGGTTCCCTAAACGCCAGGGCGGACGAACTCCGCCGCCGGTGCATGATGGATCACAAATGGCGTCTTCACTCTGAGGTGGTGCAAGGTCTTTTTCAGCAGTGGGGAGAGCCTTGGTTAGATCTATTCGGTGGCGAAGAGAACGCGCAATGTCAGTAGTTCTGCGCGTTGGAGTTTCCAAGGAGGCACTCGCTCTGCGACGCCTTTCGTCACGAGTGGAATTGCAGCCTCCTGTACGCCTTTCTGCCTGTACCACTTCTACTCAGAGTGCTGAAGAAGATCAAGCACGACCGGGCCCAAGTCATTCTTGTGGCTCCAGACTGGGCATGCAGAGTCTGGTACCCCGAGCTCTTGAGCATGGCCATCGATCCTCCGCTCAGACTGCCTCTTCGGGAAGATCTTCTGTCGCAGCAGCAGGGGACGGTCCTCCACCCGAACCTGTCCATCTTCCACCTCCTTGCGTGGAGATTGAGCAGCGACAGTTGACAGCTTTCGGCCTTCCTCCCAAAGTCTGTAACGTTATCTTGGCAGCCAGGCCTCCCTTCACTAAAACGGTATACGCCTGTAGATGGAACAAATTTGTGGCATGGTGCTCAGCAAAGGCTGTGGATCCCCTTTCTGCCCCTCTTTCTGAGGTTCTCCTCTTCATTCTCTCTTTGGCCCAGCAGGGCTCTGCACTGGGCACTCTTAAAGGCCATCTTTCGGCCATTTCGGCCTTTCTTCGCCTTCCTGATCAACCTTCTCTTTTCAAGTCCCCTATTGTTAACAGATTTCTGAAGTGCATTACTCATCTCTTTCCTCCTTCTCCTTGTTCTTTCAAAAATCGACTATGGTAACGCTTTATACCAGGGAATTGACAAAGGTCAGACCGCCAAACTGCAGTCCTTGCAGAATGCGGCAGCACGTGTGCTGTTTGATCTCCCTAAACACCACCCCACGTCTGCTAGTATCTAGACAGCTTCACTGGCTCCCAGTTCTACAGTGAGTAGAATTTAAAGCCCTCTGTCTTGTGCATAAGGCTCTATATGGAGGGGGAGCCACGGATATTCAAAAACTATTTTCCTGGTACGCGCTGCGACAGAATCTTAGGTCAGCCAATACAGGGCTGATACTGGTTCCTAAGATAAAAAAAAGCCAGATGAGGTGGCAAGAGCCTCTCCCACCGAGCAGCCAAACTGTGGAACACCCTTCCGACTACCATCAGATTACAGTCTAATAGGTCTCTTTTTAGGAAACTGGTCAAGACCTGGCTTTTCCCTTAGGACTCAGATCAGCGAGCCTTGTGCAACGGTATCAATTCACCTCAGCGCCAAGACGCCTCGGCAATTGAGCACTTTATAAATAAGTCAGTCAGTCGTAATGCCCCAGTGGGACTTGAATCTTTTCCTCACTTATCTTATGTGTGCTCCCTTTGAGCCACTACCTAATTGTCCTCTTTGTCTCCTTACTTTAAAGAAGGCTTTCCTGCTTGCCAGCACATCTGCTCGCAGGGTGATTGAGCTTCAGGCTCTTACTTCCAAACCTCCCTGTCTTGCTGTCCATCCAGACAAAGTGATCCTTTGTACTAGGCCTTCTTTTCAGCCTAAAGTGGTTACCTCTTTCCACATAGGCCAGACCATCACATTGCCTACCTTCTTCCCGCCTCCGCACCCTTCCAAAGAGGAGGAGAGACTCCACCGTCTGGACCCCAAACATGCGCTGTCCTTCTACCTTGACCGCACTAAAGTCTTCCAGGTTGACGATCAACTCTTCGTGGGTTATGTGGGCGCCAAGAAAGGTCGGGCAGTGCACAAACGTACCATCTCTCGACGGGTTCTCTTATGCATTAAGATCTGCTATTCTTTGGCAAAAAAGTAACCTCCAGTAGGACTACGCGCCCACTCTACCAGGGCGACGGCAGCCACTAATGCCTTGGGACGTAGTGTTCCTTTGGTTGACATCTGCCAGGCGGCCACATGGGCATCCCTGCACATGTTCACAAAGCATTACTGCCTGGCCAGCCAAGACCGGAGAGACAGCTTTTTCGGCCGTTCTGTTCTCCATGACTTCCTAGTGTGAACTTAGTTCGCAGACCCACCTCCGGGGTTGGTATTAATGGGGTGTCTATTCTAAGGTAAGGAATCTATAACTACAGTCTCTTTCAGATGAACAAGTTACTTACCTTCGGTAACGATGTATCTGTAAGAGACATATGTAGTTATAGATTCCTTACCGCCCCACCCATCCTCCCCATTCTGCGAACTGACTTCTAGGGATAGGGACTCCCTTCCAGGGCCGTAATTGTGTGCACCAGTGGTCAGTGTCATGCATGGCTCTGCGCTTCTGGCGTGGAAAGTCGTGTCAGAACTGACGTCCGTGTGCAGGGGCGGCGTCTAAGTAGAGACCCCGACGTCATCCCATCGACCACGACGCCGAACGCGGAGTCGACCGACGCCACCTGCCGACGCGCAGGGGTACTGCTACGAAAAAATTTCTCCGGGTCCAGTCTGATGCCTGGGGGTAATTCTAAGGTAAGGAATCTATAACTACATATGTCTCTTACAGATACATTGTTACCGAAGGTAAGTAACTTGTTCTTCATGACATTAGGGCCCGGCTGGACAGTGGTAAAAGATCTCTGGTCTTGAGAATTGGTTCCCAGTGTGGCACTCAGTCGTGTGTGGTTATCAGTGCGTCATACAGTCTGTCACCTTATTCGCTTTGATGGTACTACTGAATATCGACAAGAAAGAATATTGTGATACAACAATATCGAGGACAGAATATTAAGGGACTAAGTATTAAAAGGCAAGTGCATATAGGTAAGTATAGATTTACTATTCCTAACTCCACATCTGCGTACCCTGAAGATATATGTACTGTGTAGGTGCATATATGGGGGGTTAGGTATAGAAAATCTAGACTTATTTACCTTTCGATATTTTTTTTTTTATATTCTGTCCTCAATATTTAGTACCATCGATATTCTGACTTCGATATTTCCATGGACACAGTCTGCTTCAGAGATCAGCAGGACGTTTCCCTCATTCTTGGACAATATTCCCTCCTCTTTCCGGGGGCACAGCCCATCTTTCTCACTCTGGTTCAGCCATTTACTCTAAACTCTTGCATAGAGCCTCCTGCAGAAGAAAGGTGACCTTGAATCCCAAAAGAGTGGAGAGTTGGGCACCAACCAAGTGACGCTCAAGTTTAAAACTGCCCCCAAACCTTGGGATGGAAGAAGTCATCACAAAGTGTCTTTTACTCTACCAGTTGTTCAGCTCTAGGGAAATCACTTACCCAAAGCTGAACAATGCCTCCGGTTTCCATGGGGATGTCCGGCATCCTATAATATCCGGTGCACGTGCGCATCAGACCCAGTCTCCAGGCAGTGGGGGGCTGGTGAAGGGCACCCGCTCCCTAGCCATAGCTGGGCACAGGATATAGGGGTCAGTCAGACGACTGAGCTCCTTTCTGAAGGTACAGTGTGGGGTCCACGCCCTAAGACACAGTCCACAGTCCTGTGTCCAGGCGACCCCTCTCAGGCCACCGGCTGGCCTTGTCGAGCTGGCCTCATCCGAGGACGAGAACAGCCCAGAGGCTCCTCCCTGCCTTATTGAAGGGGGTGTGGTTTGGGCTCAGACCGGACACACAACACTTGGAAATCATGTTAAGTGCAGGGAAGAGAGGGGAGGCAGCAGAGGGGACACGGGACCCTGTCCGGTACTGCTGACCCTATGAAGTGCCTTGCATGCCTGGGGATGCAAACATTCAGGAGGCCTCCCACATAGAAGTATCGGACCTCCCATGTAATGCACCCCCACAGTAAACACGTACACACTCAGTGATAATAACCATGGATCAGACTGCTTGGATCTGATCCGGGAGAGCTGGGGGCAGTCTCACCACTTAGCGGTGCAGCTACCTGTACCCCACTAAAGTACCCCACCATCTGCCACCAGCTCTTGCGTGGCCTGGTCATTAGAGTGGGTCTGTCAAAGAAATCCCCTATCTTATAGCGCCTGTCAGGGAGCTAGTGACGTGCCCCTGCACAGGAGAACATGCAGGGTTGACCAGGATGATGAAATGAAGAGCAGGATGTCACACACTGACGACACTAGGGACGTTCAACCCCACTATGTGCAAGAATGGCAGACATTCTATTTACTAACAGATGGACATGGTGGTCAGTTGACAAAGGTGGGGATCATAGTGGGATCCTCTGGAGCAGAGGACCCCCAGTCCTTCTCTCTGGCGACGCCGGTGTTTGCGAGCTGCACGGGAGAGAACGACCCCTCCTGCTCTGACCATCACATGCTGGTATCCAAAGCCACCACTCCGCGTCTTCATTTTCAGTAATTATCCCTAGGCTGCCCATGTCTGCTGGAGGCGTGTGACGTCTGACAGTCACATTCCAGATGTCTGATCTTTGAATGATGCTTGATGCCTGAAGTCTGACGCCTGAATGATAATTGAGGTCTGATCCCTGACTGCTGATACCAGAGTGATGCATGAGGTCTGATCCTTGATGTCTGACACATGAATGATGCCTGACGTCTCATACCTGAATAACGCTTGAGATCCGAGCCCTGATACTTGATGTCTGATACATGAAGGATTCTTGAGGTCTGATACATGAAGGATTCTTGAGGTCTGATACCTGAGTGAGGCTTGAGGTCTGATCCTTGATGCTTGATGTCTTATACATGAATGATCCCTGAGGTCTGATACCTAATAATGCATGAGGCCTGATCCTTAATGCTTGATGTCTGACACATGAATGATGCTTGAGGGATGATCCTTTATGCCTCACGTCTGATACCTGAATAATGCTTGAGGCCCGAGCCCTGATACTTGATGTCTGATACCTGAGTGACGCTTGAGGCCTGGTTCATGATGCTTGATGTCTGACATATCTTTCGTCAGATGAAACACAACTGAATGAAACACATGCCTCTTTGATGAAGTGTCAGAATAGAACCCTGCATTTGTGCAGCCAAACTCCTGACACTGACCCCTCTGTCCTTCTCCCTGCAGGTCGGCCATCGAGGGGGTGGAGAGCGATGTGTCGGAACTGGAGACGCGCCTGGACAAGGTAAGGCTGCCGGGGAATGGGGAAGAGGGGTGACCGACCAGAGGAGGTAGCGACAGTTCTGGGGTTCCAGTGAAACACCTCGAGCGCCAAGAAGGACAGAACTGGGAGCTGCTGAACATGCACTGAGCGGCGTGGGGTTTTTTCGTAGAGAAACCTGTGATGGAGAAACAGGAAGGGACAATGAGGAACTGAGATCCCACATTGACATACACAGTGACATGGGGCGAGGGCCAGAGAACAACGTGGAGGAAAGGTTACTACATACCTGTCCACTGTCGAGACCAAAGTGAGGGGGATATCTGCTTGGTGGTAGAGATACGGGGGTGGTGGCAACAGAGAGGGATGGTCTCCGCCAAGGATTTATGCAACTGATGGGAAATGTTGCACATCTGCCGAATCACATCCCCACAGTGTGCCACGTGATACCAGCTTTCTACACATGGTCACTTAAGGATGCATACTCCCTCCAGAAAGGTTTTAAAAACCTGGCTCTTTAGTCTGTAAGGAGATAAGCACTTGCTATGTCACTCTGAGCCAGTCATCAGTCGAGTTGTACCTCAGTACTAGCCATTAGCGCCTTGACGCCTCTGGCCATGTGCGCGCTCATAAACATTTATTTACACACAGAAGAGTTGATGTCACACACACAGTGAGCACCAGGTGAGCTGTAAACTCCTGCCTAGAGTGCGTTTCCAGCTCTTGTAGAACTGCTCAGCACTTAATAAATCTATTCCAGACTTTGGAACCTCCCCCTTGCACAGACTAAAGGCAGCGTCTGCAGGTTTGAGTGCTTGTGGTCAGGGTAGTATTGGCCGTCCAGTCGCCAGTCCTCATCATATCCAGTGTCACTCCACAGGCAGCTCAGACGGTGACCACCTGAAAGTCTCACCTCCTCTCCACACCCTCGTCCACTTCGAGGCTCCATCTCTTCTCACACACAGGGGAAAAAAAGTTTTAAGTTAGCAAGTCTGATCTTGCTTTCTCAATTTCATTAGCCAGTCATGTTGGAATTACAGATCACTTTACAGGCACATTTGAAGGAAGCATTGTGAGAAACGGCGCACTTTAATGCATGTTTGGCCAAGAGCATTAGTCAGAACTAATATAGCCTTGTAGCCCGCCGTAGCAGGCTAAGGCCCGCTCCAGCGTTCCGGCGAGGGCCTTTAACCAGGGAGCAGGCTTTAAATGGCCAGTAGAACCTGCTACGGAGGGTTCCAATGCTATTAGAGCATTCCCCACTAAAGGGCAGAATGTTCTAAATAGTAAAACAGAGGCCCCACGGAGCCCGAGGGGATTGAAATCCTCTCTGGCTTCGTGAGGCCTTTGTTTACAGCAACAGCTGTGAACAACGACATTGGAATGTTCGGGCTCCGGGCTTCTATAGGCAATTAGAAGTCAGGAGCACTCCATTGTTTTCAAAGGAGCGCTCAACATTCCAATGTTCTAATATTCCTTCAAGACCTGTTCAAGCGCACCTTAAAGACCACTTCAAGCGCACCTTAAAGACCACTTCAAGCGCACCTTAAAGACCACTTCAAGCGCACCTTAAAGACCACTTCAAGCGCACCTTAAAGACCACTTCAAGAGCACCTTAAAGACCACTTCAAGAGCACCTTAAAGACCACTTCAAGCGCACCTTAAAGACCACTTCAAGCGCACCTTAAAGACCACTTCAAGCGCACCTTAAAGACCACTTCAAGCGCACCTTAAAGACCACTTCAAGCGCACCTCAAAGACCACTTCAAGCGCACCTCAAAGACCACTTCAAGCGCACCTCAAAGACCACTTCAAGAGCACCTCAAAGACCACTTCAAGCGCACCTCAAAGACCACTTCAAGCGCACCTCAAAGACCACTTCAAGCGCACCTCAAAGACCACTTCAAGCGCACCTCAAAGACCACTTCAAGCGCACCTCAAAGACCTCAGTGACCACTTTAAGCACACCTCAAAGACCACTTTAGCACACTAATCACCCTCTCAGGTGATTTGTGTGCTATACAAAACAACATAACGCAACCACTTTGCGACGTGGGCTTTGAGCTATCTCTGCCAAGCAATGTTTTCTAAAAGTTGTGGGATAATCTTGTTCTTAAACCACACTGTACCAGTAACTGTGGTCAGGAGTGGAGAGACCCTAAGGGCTTCTGGCCTCATCAAAGGATCAGGTCTTGCAGGTTTTCTGGATCCATACAGCAGTGGATCATCCAGTCCAGGTTTCTCCTTCTCTTTTAGGTACTTGACTTTCAGACCTGTTTATTCTATTGCAAAATCTGTACTAACGTTCAAAGAAATAAATCTGGAGTGGATGAGATTCACACATGAACCTGGAAAACTTGAAAGCTCTAAAGGATGGTTTGGAAACTCTACATTTAACAGACATTGAGGAAGAAAGAATAAGCAGAAGTTACTATGAAGATGATTTTAAGAAACTCTTACAAATAGGCTGGAGATTGGGGTTTATCCACCCTAAAGAATATTTGGTGGAATTACATGTTAAATTGTATTTTTAAAGCTTATTAGATCTTTATGCGTACACTCTCTTTTATTCCCTTACGCTGCATTTCTCCAGTCTGTCACATTACACATGTGAACTGGATGTTGAAAAATCAATACCGAACTATTGCCATGCAGGACAGTGTCCCTCTAGAACAGTGACCTGTGTTAGGAACTGGGCCTCTTCTACGGTTACTTTGCTCTCGAGATTCCAGGCGTGTTATTTTAAAGGATTTGCTACCGCTGTTCATAGGTACTATCACTGAGCATGTATAACAAAGATACTAAAAGACAAAAAAATGAGACAGATGGGAATACTGTGCAGTGCGTCATCGCACCTTCTGTGTCTCGAATATTTACAGCGCTGAGTGTGGCTCAGGCCAGAGCTCGGTCACACTAGCTGTGGCCCAAAGTCCTCCAGTGGACACTAAGCTTTCAAGTTTCCCAGGTTCATGCATGAGTAACTCAGCCCACGTTTTTCACTTTGAATTTTTGGACTTGTTGTCCTGTTCTACCATAAAATTACAACTATAATTTGCAGAATGCAAAGCAAACCCCTGGATTGTGTGAGCTACTCACGGGTGGACCTGGGAAACCAGTGCACTGTGGACAACAGGATTTGCAGTTCTGCTTAAATTCCCTAGAAGCAAAGTGCGCCATAGGGTGTAAGGTGTGGTGCCCCTGTGAACTAATGCATTCACCAAGGGGTCTGTGTTTGACTAAAGCACCCAAGTTCAGTTCCTTTGAGATGCACTCAGCCTTTCGTTTACCAGAGGAAGATAAAATGAGTACAATTAGGTTGGGCAACAATATTTTATGTTAGACATTTTTATAGAGCGCGCAGCTACCCAGCACAGGCCTCCCGGCGCTAACAGGATGAGCGGGACAATGCACAGAATTATCTGAAAAGATGAGTTTTTAATTGCTTCCTGAAACTTGGCAAGTACTTGTTTGATCTGAGCTGGACAGGGAGAGAATTCCATAGCTTGGTGGTCAGGTAAGCAAATGAGCGGCCCCCCCTTCTCGCTCTCTAGATTCTAGGGACAGCGAGAAGGGAATGGTTGTTCGATCTTAATGCTCTGGGGGTTGTACATGGGATGATAAGGTGCTGAAGGATATGCAGGCCGGGTGAGTATTTTATCCTATGTGCAATGCATAGAGCCTTGAATTTTATTCTCTTGTTGATGGGTAGCCAATGGAGTTGTGCGAGAGCCGGACGTGCTGAGTGCATTTTGGGCACACCCAATAGAGCTCATGCCACAGCGTTTTGGGTAACCTGCAATTTTTTTATCGCGTAAGCTGGACTGCCCAGATAAAGAAAATTGTCATAATCCAGATGAGAAAGTATGAGGCCTTGGACCACCATCCTCGGACATTTTAAGGGAAGCCATTTAAGCATTTTCCTAAGGGTTCTCAAAAGGCTGAAGAATGTGCCTGCCAACTTCTTTGCCTGGGAGGCCATAGTCAAATCTTTATCCAAGGTGACTCCAGGGCTCTTGACTTCTGACTGAGGAATAGGGCACTCCCCTAGGCAAGGCGGCCAGAAGACTTGATTCCAAAGTGATGCATTACCAACCACCATTACCTCAATTAAGTCTCCATTTAGCTTGAGGCAACTAGTCGTCATACAGCTAGTCGCCTGCTCCAGGCATGTGGTAAGTCTTTCCGAGGTGGAATTAGTGTCGGGTAACAAAGAAACGATGATCTGAGTGTCGTCGGCATAAGATACCATAGTAAAGCCTAAGGTACAGAGGGGTGTGGCCGACGCGTCAAGATGGCGGTCGCACTTTAAGAGTGCTCCGGACCCCTCCATCATCCGCGTCGGAATCTGCCGCCATCAGTGCTCTTACAAACCCCCCGCTGGTTCCCTGCCGTACCTGCTGTTGCGGAGAGTGCCTTGCAAGACGGCATAGCTTGCGGAGCCATCGCAGCGGGATACTTGGTCCTGTACTCCGGCCTGCAGGATTCCAAGATGGCGGTGCCCGGGTCTTAACCCTCGCCGCTCGGCCCTTGCTCTCCTGTTCCGGCGCCTTCAGCCTGCTGCCTGGGGGCCCCCCCGGCGCGAAGACCTGCCGGGTTGAGCGCTGCCCGCCCTGGACGCTCTCGGGGCTGCGGCGCTTCGAGTGAGGGGGTGGCCCTCCCTTCCCTGCTTGGCCGCATCTCCGCCTTCCTGGGCTCGCCCTGTGGGACCGTGGGCGGCTGCGGAGGCCGACGCTCCCTGCGGCCAGACGTTCGGCCGCTGGATCGGGCGGCGGAGGCCCCGAGACCCGCCACCCCTCCTCCTGCTTCGGGCCGGGGCTTGACTTCACTCCGGCTCCCCGCCTGCCGCCTTGGGGAGAGGGTGCAGCCTGGCTGTCTCCGGAGCCGGGCTGCCAGCTGATTGCACTTGGGACCCTGTGATTGGGGCCTGCCCGAGCCGTCCCTGACGCTCCTGGGACCTGGGGATGTGAGGCCTCTTCCTGGCTGCCGCGGAGTTTGCCGCTTCAGTGCTCCTGATCCCTGCCCTGCCCGCCACGGTCCTGGGACCTTGCCTCCTGTGGTGGAGCTCTGGGGGCGGCCAGCGCGGCTCTCCACCGGCCTCCTGCGTTGGGCCCAGCGACGGACCAGCTGACTGAAGGGGGTGAGTGCGTTACACCTGTGGCGGGGGTGCGTGGGGGGGTTTTGACTGGCCTGGGCCCCCCCCTTGTGAGCCTGAACTGCCGCGCCCTGCCTCCCCCCCAGCTGCTGTGCCGCCCTCCCGTTGAGGCCTGGCACAGCCTGGCCCCCTCTACTGACACGTCCAACACTTACTCTCCCCCGGCCCTTCGCACATCTGGGCTGACTAATGACTCAACGGCCGGAGTGCTTGTCCCTCCGCTGCATGAGACCCCACGGGCTTTGGTCTTTCGCGCCGACCTGAGATGACGCCTTGGGAGCCATAGTCCACCTACTGGGCGGTGGAACCGGCCGCGCATACCGAGTGGCGTGGGGGACTGGGTGTGGATCCTCCCCACGGCTCCCCATCCTTGGCCTTGGCTCTGGTGCACCCCGGGTGTAAGCACCTACCCTGAGGGAGGTGGATTCGGCCGCATTTGTCGGGCGGCGTGGGATCCTGGAAGTGGGCCTCCTCCATCGGCCCTTACCCTTCGCTTTGGCCCTGCAGCGCCCCCGACGTCGTGGTGGGCCTCGGTCGCTGGGGTACACGCGGCTGGCTCAGTGGATCCCCCGCCAGTGGCGTTCTCACCATCATGGGCGGAAGGGGCAGTCTCAGCCGCGCTCATCGAGCGGCGTGGAGTCGTCAGAGCCCACGCCCGCCCTGAGCTGAGCGAGCCTTTAGTCTCCTTGGATCGGCCATCGCCTCGGACGGTGGGGGACGGGGTGCCCGGTCCTGCTTTAGCCGGTGTCTGGCGCTGCTGAGCTTGCGCTGGGGTGGGTTCGGTGCCTGGGCCTGAGTATCGACGGCTTGGGCGCTGGTCCTCCCCCGTTGGGAGCCTGCCCCGGGAGCCTTTACCCCTCAGCCGGCTGGTCTACCAGTGGTTTGCATCCGCGGCTGAAATGGGCAGGGACCGTGCCCCGAAGACACCCGCTCCACAGACTCAAACTAAAATGGACCAATACACCACCGCCGAGCGGAACTCAACGGAGGGGGCTGCCGGTGGCTTCCCCCTTACCGGAGGCGACCTCTCGACCATCCTGCAAGCTATTGGCACCTCCCAAGCCTCGGTGGAGAGCAAGATCGGCGAGGTCCGGGAGAACATGGCCCTTATCCGCCAAGACCTTCGCAACGCCACGGCGCGAATTTCGGAAGCGGAGTCTCGTTTATCCACGGCCGAAGATGAACTGGGACAATTGGAAACCCAAGTGGCTCGCCTGCAGAATCAAACCTCGGAACTACACCGTCTGGCAGAAGATGCGGAAAACCGTTCGCGGCGAAACAACCTACGCCTGGTGGGTTTCCCCGAGGGGGTTGAACAGGGGCGGGCGGACACCTTCGTGGAGACCTGGGTGAAATCGTGGATACCCAAAGACGCTCTCTGCGTGGTTTGCGTTCGAGCGTGCTCATCGCTCCCGGGCGCCCAAACCTCCTCCTGGGGCCCCATCCCGTCCCATCATCATTCGGATTCTCAACTTCAGGGACAGAAATGCCATCCTTAGAGAGGCTCAGGCCCAGGGCCCCCTGAAATACCAGAACAGCACGATCATGCTCTTCCCAGACTATACGCGAGAGGTGCAGGCCCAGCGTTGAACGTATGCAGAAGTCAAACAAAAACTCCACACTCTGGGACTTCGATATGGTCTCCTCTTCCCGGCCCGTCTCAGGGTCGTCTTTCAGGGCAAGACGCTGTTTTTTGACACCCCACAGGCCGCCTGGACTTGGCTCACTGAGGAGCGGCCTCTGCGGATCCGATCTGCTTCCCCTCCCACCCTGTCTGACCCTCCACAAACACGTTCTTCTCCTCCCAAGCCACAACGGAGACCTACCCGGTCCTGCCGGAGGGGAGACCGGCGGGTGGGGTCCACACGGTCGCCGGGACTTGGGTCCCAGTTGTTGATCTCCTCCGAGGCTCCTCCAGCTCTCGCCAACCACAGCCGAACCAGTTCACTGAGCGACCTGAGCCGGGGCCTGGACCCATCCGGGGCGCTGCGCCCTGCCCTGTCTGACTCTGACTCTGACCTGTCCAGAAGCCCTGCGCTCCAGGGGTCCGGTGAGGATGCTGGAATCTGACTGTTAGAGGCCGGCGGGGCCGGGATTGCGGCAGAGCTTCTGTGATACTTTAAGCCTACTATGCAGCTGATGACACTGACATATGTTAAATATGGAGGGGTCCATCATTGCCACGAACTGCCCTGCTAAACGTTTTAGATTAGCTATTTGTTATTGTTGGTTTGCTTTCTTTAGGGCGAAAGATGCTTCAATTTCGGAAGTATAGGGTGGGGGGTGGTTGGGGGGTTGGGGGAGGGGGAGGGCCGTTGCCCTCCGAACTGTTTTTCTCATGGCTCCGTTTGAGCCTTTGTTTTTTCCTTTCCTGTCATCCTGCCACTTGCACACGCAAATAATTTCACGATTCATCCCTAGCTCTGGGTTTGTCCAAATTCCTAGCCACTTTAATAAAGGCGCCATGCTGATTAGGTCACATATAAAACCTAACCCAGTTTCTTGATGAATTATAAAAGAGGATGTTGACTGTGGGACAGATAACAAATTTCTAAGAGATTTATTTTCAACTATTTGGATGTCCCTCGCTTCTCTGTATCCCCATATGTCAGATCCATAACATGCTATGGTGATCATCAGACAGCATACCATCTTCCGCATGCCACGCCTTTCCTACGATCCGGTTGCTCTGGCCTCGTACGAGCCATTGTTTTATGTCTTCGAAGCCAGCCTACTGGTTGCGCACACCATCACCACCGACAGACAGCACACCTCCTTGCCATTGCCACATCTTTCCACCCTAGCTGCGCAGCGTCACTACCCTTGGGCCCGGGCGTCCTGGGTCCTCCGCGTCCCCATGATACCCGTTAGCCTGATGTCCACTCACGGTAGATCTCTTCATGTCCTGTCGTGGAACGTGAATGGCTTGTTGGACCGCATCAAGCGGACGGCGGTCCTCTAGTGTGCCCAACGTCTTGCGCCGGACGTGCTCCTCCTACAGGAGACTCCTCTCCTGGGAACTCACTGCTCTTTCCTTGCAAGGTACGGGTTCGATAGGGTGTGGCACTCCGGTTTCGTGCGGGGTTCTCGCGGGGTGGCCATCTTAACCCGGAGAGGTCTCCCCTTTACTCCTATCCATGTGAAGACCGACACGCAGGGCTGCTACGTTGCCATGTCCGGTAAGCTTGAGGGTCATGTCCTGAACCTACTATCAGCATATATTCCCCCTGCCACACTTTCCTCTACTCTTCGTCACCTTACGGAGGCGATCTCTGCCCTACCCCTGGGTCAGACCATAATTGGAGGTGACTTCAACGCAGTTTTGCAACCGTCACTCGACATAACGGACGATCCGTCTTCATCGCGTATCTCCAGTTCCAAGCGACTGTCTGATTGGTCGGCTGCCCTTGGTCTCTGCGATGCTCGGAGGGTTTGGAACTCCCGGACAAAACAGTACACTCACACTTCAGCGGCCCACCATACCCACTCCCGTATCGATCTGGTCCTCCTGCCTGCCCCTGATTGCCAACAGGTCTCTAGCATTTCTATTCTCCCCCGTGGTATCTCAGACCACTCTGCCATCTCCCTCCGCTTGGGAGGTACTGTCGATGGGGTGCGAGCGGTCTGGCGACTGAACGCATGGTTTTTGCAGGACGCGGACATTAAGGACGCGCTTGCAGTAGAGTTGTGGCACTACTTTCTTGCTAACCAGGGTTCGGTCCCTGCCTCGGGCACACTTTGGGAGGCCGGTAAGGCTACTCTACGAGGTATAGCCAGAGGTCTGGTACATGCGAAACGGGCGGCGCAGACTGAGCGCCTGACCCAGCTTGAGGCCCAGGCTCTGCGGCTAGAACGGACCCTTGCGGGGACGGAGGACGCTCACCCCGCCAGACAGCTTGCGGCAATTCGAGATGAGATCCGTCAGATCTCCCTGGAGTCGGCCAAGATGCTATGGCGCTCCTCTGTGGCCTGTGTGTATGGTTGGGGCGACAAGAACGGGAAGTTGCTTAATAAGTTGGTCTCCTACCCTAAGGCTAACAGAATCATTCCTGAAATTCGAGACGCTGCTGGGACCCACCACTGCACCTCGCGGGCCATTGCCCAGGCTTTTGCAGGCTATTACACACAGCTCTATTCCGCTCGGCCCCCCGGGGCCTCTCTGGTCGACTTACTGGAACGAGCAGGGGTCCAATTTCCCCGCCTTGCCCAGGCCGAATCGACAGACCTGGATCTCCCTCTTACCCCAGAGGAAATCCATGGGGCTATTTCCCTACTGCACTCTGGGAAGACGCCAGGGCCTGATGGCTTTCCACAAGAGTACTATGCGACTTACCGAGACGTATTGGTGCCCCATCTGGTCGACCTCTTTCACCACGTGGCGCAGAGGGGTGCCTTCCCCTCTGAGACCGATGTCGCCACTATAGTGGTCATCCCCAAGACCCAACCACCTTCTCCTTCCTGTGCGGACTATCGTCCGATTTCTTTAATTAACACAGAAATGAAAATCTTCGCCACAGCCCTGGCCCAGCGTCTCCTTCCATTGTTGCACAAACTGATTCACCCAGACCAATGTGGCTTCATGCCAGCGCGCGGTACTCGGCATTGTATACGGCTCCTTCACCTTGCCTTGGCCCACCGCCATCTTCTCATGCCATACCTGGCCCTATTGCTCATTGATTTCGAGAAGGCCTTTGACACGGTTGATTGGGGCTACTTGGAGGATGTTCTCACCACAATGGGGTTCGGCCCCTATTTCAGACGCCTCATCCTTGTCCTGTACTCTGATCCCAAAGCCAGAGTCTTGACCAACGGTGCCCTCTCGGAGGCGTTTCCAATTCGGAGAGGTACGCGTCAGGGGTGTCCTCTCTCGCCGCTCCTATTCACATTGGCGATGGAGCCCCTGGCCTGCCTCATACGCAACGACCCCCAAATCCGAGGATGGCCCTGGGACCCTCACCAGGTGGATAAAATTGCCCTCTACGCGGACGACGTCCTGCTTTTCTTGGCTGATCCGGAGAGATCCGGCCCGCGTTCCCTGGAGGTGCTCCAGGCTTTCGAGACCGCCTCGGGCCTGCGACTCAACCCGAAGAAGTCCACTTTGGTCCCCCTCCATCCCTCAAGGGCCTGCTTTGACTGGCAGTCTAGCATCCCCCTACGGAGGCTATCGTTCAAATATCTCGGGATCTGGGTGGCTCTGCTCCCGGAGTTGGAATGGGCCCTCAACATTACACCCCTGATCACGAAAGCCAAACAAGACCTCAAGCGATGGTAATCTCTCCCTTTCAATCCCCTTGGCAGAGGGGCACTCTTTTAAAATGATGATTCTCCCCCGTTTTCTATACATTTTCCAGAACGTCACCTTTCACCTTCCGGGTAGTTGGTTCCGAGACTTTGATGGGGTAATTACCAGGTTCCTGTGGGGAGGTGGGAGACCACGTATAGCCCTGGCCCGATGCCGGATTCCTCCCTTCGATGGAGGTATGGGTATGACGAATCTTCACCTCTACTACTTGGCCACCAGACTTATTGTCGTCCATGACTGGTTCACTGGCGGCTGGTCGGACCCGGCTTATCGGACCAAACTCCACACTATGGACTTTCCGCAAATCCAAGCCTATTTATACGGGGCTCCCATCCCACAAACGATTCCACCTATCACTAGGGCGGGTCTAGTGGCCTGGCGCTCCGCCCTGCGCTACACGGGATGGGACAAGAGACTCACCCAACACACACCTCTGTGGCACGGCACGTGGCTGAGTGAAACATCGTCCCTCAAGGGCTTTAGGCAGTGGGACTGGATCGTGATCTCGTTACTTGGAGATGTCTGGGTGGGCGATCATGTTAGGGCCTTCTCAGATCTGCAACACCGTCACTCCCTTCCCACCACCCAATTTTACAGGTATCTGCAACTCTGCCACGCCCTCACTACACATATTTCATCAGGCACTTCGCTTCCTTAGTTCAGCCCCCTGGAGGCTCCGGTTATGATGGGAGACTTGGGCAGAGGGGGGTGTCCCGGATATACCGTTCTCTTGTAAATAACGGCCCTGCCACCCTGGACTCATTGCGAACCCGTTGGGAGGCTTCGGTGGGTCCCCTGGAGGAAGCAGATTGGCGCGATGCCCTTATGGCCCCCAAAACTCTGACCACATCCTCAAAACTACGTCTCATCCAACTCTATTATCTTCACATGGCCTACCTCACTCCTGCGCGCCTATATAGGGCAGGGATGCGCGCCTCCCCAGACTGCACACGATGTGGCCAAGTCCCGGCCGATTTCTATCACATGGTTTGGTCATACCCTGCCCTTGCCTCATTTTGGTCGGGCGTGGAGTCTGAGCTTACACAGACTCTAGGGTGGCAGATCCCTCACGATCCCATACGCCTTCTACTGGGAGTTTTCGATGGCCTGGAAGGCTCCAGAGCCGACAAACGCTTCCTGGGTACAGCGGTGGCGGTGGCCAAGCGAGACATCGCGGCGGCCTGGACTCAGGCCAAACCTCCTACCATACGAAAGTGGCAACGAGGGGTGGATTGGTGTGCGGCTCAAGAAGAACCCCTCTTTGAGGCCCGGGGATGTCCCGAGAAATTTCATAAGATATGGGGCAAACGGTTGAATCTACTGTCTTGAGATATGTGCCTGTTCTTTCTCCTATACTGTTCTATTGCTTTTCTGATGCCGGGACTGACTTGAAAGATCTATATTGTGGCTGGAACTTTTGCTATCCGCTGAAGATGGACTTTGACTTATTGTGAAATTACCTGCAGTCTTTTGTTTGTCGGTTTCTTACAAATGCAAATAAATTTGATTATCAAAAAAAAGCCTAAGGTACAAATGATATCTGACAGAGGTCGGACATATATGTTGAAGAGCGTGGGGCTCAAAGAGGGTCCTTCACTCACTTGAAAGCTCCTGTTGGCTAAAAATGACGTTAGCCATTTTAAAGATTTTCCTGTGATTTCAATGGCTTTCAACCTGTCACTCAGAATTGAATGGGAGACGGTTTCAAAAGCTGTGCTCAAATCGAGATTAGTGAGTGCAGCTGACCTGCCTTGATCTAAAGTTCTTTTCCGATCCTCAATGAAATGAAAATGGTATTTATAAAGCGCCTGGCTACCCGGAGGCCTCCCAGCGCTAGGCTAGACCAGTGACCATAGGCAGGCACACTCAGGGGAATAGCAGAGTTTTTAATTGCCTTCGAAAGGCAAGGTGGTTAGGTTCCCTGTGTAAATGAAGTGGTAGAGCATTCCAAAGTTTGGCCGCATTGAGAGAAAAAAGGCGGCCACCACTTCTCGCCCTCTTGATCCTTGGGACCTCCACCAGATGGAGTTCATCCGAACGTAATTCCCTGGTGGCCTTATAGCGGCGGAACATTGTCGAGATTAAAGTAGACCCATTCCCTTGCAAAGACTTGTGAACAATACAGAGAGCTTTAAAGCTGATTCTTTCCTTCACTGGAAGCCAGTGAAGGGCACATAGGGCCGGTTTCGCAGAGAGGCGTTTTGATGTTCCAAGTAATAGTCTGGCCGCACAGTTTTGAATCGTTTGCAGTTTCATGATTACTGCCATTGGGGCCCCCAAGTAGAGTGCATTTCCATAGTCTATCCTTGATAATATCAAGGATTGGACTAATATTTTTCTGGCTTGGGAAGGGAGAAGAGGAAGCACTTTGCGGGCCATTCTCATCAGACCATAACAAGTTGCCACCGTCCTCCTGGCTTGCACCTTAAATGTCAGATTCTGGTCTAGCCAGATTCCTAGGCTCTTTATCTCACTCCTGGGAGTTGGGACAGGTCCCATACATGTTGGCCACATGGTACTCAATGAAACATTAGAAGGATTACCCAGGATCATAATCTCAGTCTTGTTTCCATTGAGTTTAAGGTGGGACGCCCCCATCCACTTAGAGACTTCCTCCAGACATGAGTGAAGGTCTTGGGATAGTTGCTTAGCTTGATTAAGCGCAACGACCAATTGGGTGTCGTCGGCATAAGTCACCACGTGGATTCCAAAGGGGGCTACAATAGCCGCCAATGGGGCCATATACACATTAAAAAGAGTCGGGCTCAGGGAGGATCCTTGAGGTACTCCACAGCGCAGAGGCATCGATTTAGAAGTCATCTCACCTTCAAATATCTGGAAGGATCTATCTTCCAGGAAGGAGCGCAGCCACTGCAGTGCAATACCAGTGACTCCCGACTTCCCAAGGCGGTAAGTCAAGATACGGTGATTCACTGTGTCAAATGCTGCGCTCAAGTCGAGGAGTATGATGACGGATGCCCCTCCTGAGTCCAGAATCTTTCTACTTTCTTCAACGACTGCCAACAAGGCAGTTTCCGTGCCCTGTCGTGGTCTAAATCCCGTTTGGGAAGGGTGGAGCAAATAGTTGGATTCGATAAAATTAGAGAGAGTGAGATTAACATACTTTTCAGCGAGCTTGGCCATCCCGGGAAGCAAGGAGATAGGGCGGTAGTTACCCAAGTCCCCTGGATCCAGATTGGGTTTCTTCAACAGTGTCTTTACCATAGCTCTTTTCCAATTGCGGGGAACTATTCCTGTACTTAAAGATGTGTTGATAACATCTGTGATAACAGGGGCAATTATTGAAGCAACCTTTACCAAGACATTCATAGGTGCAGGATCCCTAGGAGACCCGCTTTTCATCGAGGAAAGCAGAGTCAAAAGAGTTTCCTGGGTGATAAGTGGAAAAGTCTCCAACAAAGGTCTGGTTGACAGGACACCTTGATCAGAATCCTCACCTAGTAGGTCATATTCATCGTCAATTTGAGGCAGGCATTTAAGAATGTTCTCTATTTTAGTAGTAAAGAAGTCTGCTAATCTGTTACAACGTTGTCCGGAAACGTCAGGGGCCACGGGAGGGGCAGGGGATTTGAGGAGCTTCTTTATAATGATGAAGGTTTCTCTAGAGGAATTTCCAGTCGACAGAATTTTTTCCTCAAAGTAGGAGCTCTGAGCCTGTTTAATGCCTGCTTTATAAGTATCAATGGCACTCCGATATTCCAATTTTTTGCTAGGTGAATAATCTTTCCTCCAACTTCTTTCCAGAACCTTGCATTGCTGTTTAAGAATGCGTAATTTGGGGGAGTACCAGGGGGATTTGTACGAACCCTCTGTCTTTTTCATCAATATTTTAGGGAGGACTGCATTTAGTGAGTCGTCTATCCAATTGCAAAAGTCATCATTGGCTGCACCTGGGCTGGAATTCGGCTTGGGTCTGGTATTTTCCAGTTCAAGAGCCCAGCTGTCCGTGGCAAGCTTGGACCAGGGTCGTTTCATAGTTAATGAAGGTTGTACACAGGGAACGATGACCTGAGGGCTCCAGGATAGGGGAATAAGAAAATGATCAGACCATGGGACAGGGATGGGGGTATCCCCTTTTAGGTTCTCCAAATTCGAAAACACGGAATCCAGGCAGTGCCCTTTAACATGGGTGGCTTGCATAACTTTTTGAGATAGCTGCAAAGCCGTAAGATCCCGCACCAATTCCAGCGCCGTCACTGCCTCCAGATCGTCAAAATGTAGGTTAAAATCTCCAAGGACAGTAAGATTAGCTGCTGTGCTGGCAGAATTGATAACTGTTTCAAGCAGGGTTTTACAAAAAGTGCCCATAGCACTAGGGGGCCGGTAAATCAAAATGCCTGTGAATGAGAGAAGTGGGGTAAATTCTAATGAAAAGTGGACATTCTCACAATCCAGAAGTGGGCTTCCCAACATACGACATGTGAGATGATCTTTATAGACAATAGCTATCCCACCACCCCTGCCTGTTGGCCAACAAAAGAGCGGTCTCAGTGCTGCAGCCAGACCAAATACCCGTTTGCGTCTGGTGCAGCAAATTGTTGGAAACTAGGAAATCCGAAAAAAACACCATTTAGTCGTTTTTTCAGGAATTTGCTTATCCCTGGAAGTAAGGATATAGGTCTATAATTTTCCAGCATGTCCGGGTCCAAGGAGGTTTTCTTTAGCAGCGTGCGAATGACTGCGTGTTTCCATGTGTCAGGGACACATCCATTCTCCAGAGGAGAGTTATAAATGTCCTCTAAGGCAGACAATATAGGCTTGCCTCCTATCAGCAGAATGTCTATTGGTGCTGGATCCAGGGGCGATCCCGACTTCACTGTATTTGCTGCCCCTAGAATCTCATTTTCACTCAACTTTGGAAATGATGAGAGTTCTGCTGGGGGGGGGGGGGCGCGGGTGTGTGTGTGTGTGTGTGTGTCCTGCAAAGCAGAATAGTCTTCAGTAACCTATGTAAGTTATCTTTTTCTTTCAGATGGTGCAGGAGGAGGTCGGATGTAAACGTAGTCTTGTAAATGCACACATTCACAAGGCTACTTGTACATAACATTACCTATGGCAGGACCTCCACCCTGCCCTCGTTTCCACCTTGTCTCCCCTCTGCTTGAAGCAAGCAGCCGACCTCCTCCTGTGCTGCCTGAAAGAAACAGATAAATTACATGAGTTATTTAAGACTTTAGAGGCACCAAGCATCCCTTTCCATACTATGTTGCAGTACGAGTTGACATTTGTCCCTAAAACCGGGACATGTATTTAAAATTAGAAAAAGCGTTGGGACACCGTGACAGTCCTCTGAAAACAGGGACTGTCCAGTGAAATGCGGGACATATGGTCACCTTATATCTACTACCACCTCTTCTAGCCTGGCTCTTCTTTACCTCGTCTGCCACAGCTGTCTTTTTCATTTTCACAGTGCCATCTTGTTTTCTGTAGTGTCAACACCCCCCCTCCCTCCTTAACAACCCTGCACTCTTTCCTCAGCGCCAAGGGCGTAGCTATCGGTAGTAAAGCAGTTGCAGTGGCACCTGGTCCAGACCTATATGGGGCCATCTGGACCCTGATAATGGCTATCTTTTACCACCGAACAGTTCCTGCTTTCATGAAGGCCCATCCTACCCTTGCTACCCCACTGCTGGTGCTCTTGAGATACCCAGTGATAATAAATCAAGGTAAAACGCGGATTAAAGACTATATTTGTGGGTGCGCAGCCTGGTGTCCACTCAGTCAGTCAAATTCACTTTATTCGGTTAATTAAAACCATAAAAGCATACTACAAAAAACACATTAAATATTACAATTGCACAAACACCAACAAGATACAGAAAAGGTATATTGTGATCATATAAAAGACAAGTCATAATATAAAGGTTAAAATTTGTCAAGGTTAAAAATGATCTAATTCATAGTGATCCCTCTTTTTTTCTTTATTCTGACCGCTGCTGTCAGAAAACTAGCAATGTTAAAAATTTCCACACATTAGTCAGCATCTGTAGATACATAAAAGAAGGTCTAGCCTGTAAAAATCCTTTGCCCCTTAAAATAGGTAAAATAAACTGTATAGAGGCCTTGAACCATATTTGGATATAATCCAGGTCCCTAGAGACAGGTCATTATATACTCAATTTAGGTTCGGCTCCCTCCCAGTTTGTGAATTTACTGCCAAGTGGTGTTCCCCGTATCGTACTATTGAAGAATGCCCCTTGTGTGGGACCCCAAAGGAGAGCGTTGCCCACCTTATGTTTGCGTGCCCAGGATACACAAGCGCCAGGTCAAGGTGGCTCGTGCCTATCTGCAAACAACTAGGTACTTTGGATCATAGAGTTGCATTACGTATATTGAAAACGGACCCGAGTACCCTGTTTGTCTGCGGAGTCGCTAAGTACCTGGGGTGTGTCTGGATAGTCAGGTCTAGGGCCATACAGAGGGCAGCTACTCCTGTTGAAGTATAAATGGCGATTAAGTTGGGAAGGGATAAGGAGCCATGGAATGTAATACCCTGCCCCCGACACGGAATAGTAACTAGATGATTGGAGCCATTTTAAGATTTTAGTTAAAAATGAAATCTGATTTAAGAGGAAATAGCTTTGTTTTAATGGTTTTAGAACTAGTCCATCACATTTTATCAATTATATTGACTGTATTTTTATTCTATGTGATATATTGATGAATTGGTTGATGCTTTTATGATATTTATATCGAAATAAAGCTATTTGATTCATTGATTGATTCCGGATATGGATAAAATGCTCGAAGAATAAAGTAAAATGCATTGAGTCCTGGGTCGAAAAATTATCACATGAACAAGCACCCAGGTCCTCAATCTTTTTCCATCCCTTCGGTTCTGCAAGAAGTAGATGTAATTGATTGAATCTAAATCTCACTAAAAGGAAACGATGATGCTGATTTGTAACTATATTTAAATAGGGTTCCATGGTACTTGAAGTGGACAATAATTGATGTGTCCGCACCAATGGTTTTTTAATTTCCCTGGCCTCCCTATCCATCTGTGCAACCTGCAAAAACATATTTTTAGCCCAAGTCAAATCCGCTTTAATTAATTTTTCTGGGAAATTAAAAATTTCTGGCCTTCCTTGGTCGGTAGCAAGCTTTTTTACATAGCTCAGCCAAGGGATACTGCTTGCATAGTCAAGCGCTAAACAATCGCGAATAATTTCACGATTCATCCCTAGCTCTGGGTTTGTCCAAATGCCTATCCACTTTAATAAAGGCGCCATGCTGATTAGGTCAGATATAAAACCTAGCCCAGTTTCTTGATGAATTATAAAAGAGGATGTTGACTGTGGGACAGATAACAAATTTCTAAGAAATTTATTTTCAACTATTTGGATGTCCCTCGCTTCTCTGTATCCCCATATGTCAGATCCATAACATGCTATGGTGATACATTTAGCCCTATATATGTTTAACATTGCTTGCATTGGCTTTGCCCCCAATCTGCGGGCAAAGTCAAGAACAGCTAAGGTGTATCTGAC
Source organism: Calotriton arnoldi (assembly GCA_963921515.1). NCBI lineage: Eukaryota > Metazoa > Chordata > Amphibia > Caudata > Salamandridae > Calotriton > Calotriton arnoldi. Next base: position 2,656,460 of record CAWUFW010000243.1, read on the forward strand.
CATTACATTTCTTTTAGCTTTCATTTGTGGTATCCACGATCCCCTTTCATCAAATAAAACCCCTAAATAAGTAAACTAATTTACCCGTGATATCACATTGTTTTCACAAAAAAGAGTCTTTAGTTTCCTTGGTTTACGCCCCAAAATCATTGTGTGTGATTTAGAAAAATTAACATCCAGGTCTAATAACTTCATAAAAACGGCAAAGGAAGTTAAAAGGTGCTGTAGGCCAATTGCAGTTCTAGCTATCAAGGCGGCATCATCCGCGTATAGGAGAGCCGGAATTAACCGCTATCCCACACGCGGGATGTCCTTGCTCGCCCCTATTAAAACCGAATCCAAGTTATTAATATATAAGGTAAACAGGAGTGGTGCTAGAATGCATCCCTGTCTCACACCTTTAACAATACGGATGCTTCTAGTAAGGTTGCCTTTTTGGTCAAATCTAACTGTAGCAGTTAGGTCTTTGTGTAGATCGGCCAGAAAATTTACAATGTTCTTGTCTAGACCAAGTTTTAATAACAAGTGCCATAACTTTGATCTATTTACTCTATCAAAGGCAGAAGAAAGGTCCATAAAGGCCAGATAACGTGAACCTTTATTCGCAATCGTATATTTCCCGGCCAGTAAAAATACATTTAAACACTGGTCCATGGTTCCTCTCCCTTTCCTAAACCCATACTGTAGGTTTGAGAGGATGTTAGTCGTTTAACCAATCAGTGAGTTTACCCAGAACAACTCTTCCTAAAACCTTCACTGCAGAGTCTATCAGTGAGATAGGCCTATAAAATCGAGGGTCTCCTCTATTTCCCTTTTTGAAGACCGGGACTATAACTGACTAGGACCAAGATTGTGGCAGGCCAAACTTACAGGCCACAGTGAAAACATTTGCAAGTATATTAGACCATAATAAAACATTGGTTTTAAAAAGATCCACCGGGACACCATCCGGACCAGGTGCTTTATTACTTGACATCTGGTCGATGGCCGCAACTACTTCCTTAGCAGTAAACACTAAGGTATAGTTTCCACAACATATGGTGTACTTTGGGACCCCTGATCCCCCTGATCCCCATATATATGTTTAAAATGGTTAAGCCACTCCTCTTCTGGTATGTTGCAATCCAGTGAGCCGTTGTTGTTTAAAAAAAAACGGTTTGTTGACAACATGCCAGAACTTAGCACTATTTTTAATTACATCAACGGAAAGTAACTCGTTCCAGGCCTCCTCTTTGATTTCTTTTTTACGAGTATGTACCGCTAATTTATAATTTTTCCTGATGTTGGCTATAAGGGGTTTATCCTGTGGTGTTTGTTTCAAAGCAACCATCAACTTCTGGTGAGCATTAGTACACTTATGGTCAAACCATTTCTCACCTCTGTTTGGATATTCCTTACAAGTAAATGTTAAAGCTCCAGCCACTTGGTTACATATTTCAGCATAGGCTGCGAGGGTCTTACTATCCAAAGTCCTAGAGTCACGGCAGAGCTCTAACTCCGATCCCACTTTAACAACTAGCTCATTACAAAACTCTTCAGGGATAACCTTACACCATTTGAGTCTACGACCCTGATCTTTTGATTTAATAGGTAGATTAGGGGCACGTCTGTTTGACTCCAGATTAAGCCCTATTCCTCCAGCCAAAATCAAATGTATCGGATTGTGGTCACTAAACTGTGACAACAAGGCAGTAAAATCTTTAACATAAACTTCCAAGGCAGGGCTAATGAGAATATAATCAATAGTTGTGTTCATTCCCCTACCTTTAAAAGAAGGTACGGCAACCTCCCCAATCCCTTCATATGGGTATAGGAGACCAAACTCCACCAAGATGTCATCAAGAAATTCCCCTTGTTGCGTATGTTCAAAATGTGTATCCATGTGTTTGCCAGGACCTAAACTATCTGTGACATGGCAATTTTTTTGACATAAATGAATGTTAAAATCACCCAAAATTATAACCGAATAAGGTGTGACTTGTTTCTCCTTATAGGATTCCAAAAAGAATTTAAGATTAGATAGATGCTCTATAGCATTAGATCTATCAAACGAATTATAAAAGTTCACAATTAAAATCTTAGTTGTATTAGTGGGAACAATTTCAACAGCTAGACAGTTCGATAAACCGGAATCCAGTTTAAGATGGTTTCCTGTAACCTTCAAAGAGATCATAGTTATTAGACCACCTTTGGATCTTCCAGCTATAGAGGGCCTTGCTGGTTCAGCATATGTTGCGTAACCATCCAGCCAAAAAATATTATCAACTTCCCAAGTTTCTTGGAGCCCGATAACATCATACTCCCGTAATAAATCGTTCCATATGGGATCATCCATTTTATTTCTTAGTCCTGCTATATTCCAACTGAGTATTTTAACGAGACCTGGCGCTCTTGGCCCATCTTTATTGGACAGAATATTCAGGTCCATCCTCTGAGTATCTACAACCTGCCCCTGTATAGGGGCGCCAGCAATCAGTCAGTGATTACCGTCCAAACGGTTCAGTGGCGAAAATCTATTTGTTATTTTTAGCCTGTGGTTAACAGAGCTTGCTCCTGCATCTTTCCCCAAGGTTAGGGGAGCAGCAGGAATTCCACCTAATCCCTTCTGAGAGTGATGGTCACCCCTGAGCCTAAAACTAATGTCTGGTTCATACCTGTGTGTCTGATTGCCGGTTAAAAAGGGGAGTGAAGTTGTTCGGTCGATCAACCATTTTAGGCGGGTAAAAAAAGCCTAAAGGGAGTGCAATAATACCCTCTTGGCCCCAATGTTTGTTACCTTGAAAAAGCAAACCCGCGATATCCCTCTGGTCAAAATTAATAACACAATCACCCTCCTTCTGTTTAGAGCAGGGACCTACCCACCCACCCGTCTGGCCATAATAACATCTGAAGATGCATTAAATCCTCCTTCAGAGTGCGAAGCGCACCAGAATTTAACTTTGCGAATTAACTCAAGTACTTCCACAACATTTTCCTTAAGAGGGGGTACCCCGTTTAAAACTGCCACCAGTGGAGTTGCTTCAGGTGGCAGAAGGAGCCTAGCCTGGTTTACCCCCCCCTTTAAATTGCGGATTTCCGCCTTTGATCTTATTTCCGACCTCCTAGGTAACCCAACCTGATTATCACTTATTTCGGCTTCTTGGGAGGACTTCCCAGGCGTAATCCCTGAGTGAGGGGCAATTGCACAACCATCCCCCAGGGGTGTCCCCTTGGTAACATCTAGAGTATTCTTGTTACAAAGCGGTTTACTACATTGTGTATTTCCGTCCAATTCCCTGGTAATAGAATGAGGACATGTCACACCTTCCCATTTTCTTTCTAGACAAGATAATTTCTTCATGATCCTCTCAATCCCAAATTTCATGCAATTAATTATCTCTACTCTTAATGTATCAAACAGAGTGTCAATATGGGTTAAAACTAAGTCCATGTCCATCGTGTTGTTTACAGGGTGGATGGGCGGCCGCTCCTCCATAGTTAAGCGACTTCTTGCCCCCTCCTGCATTACCAGCTCCTTATTGTTCAACCCCAGCTTGGTGCCCTTCTTTCTCTTTTTCCTTACAGGAGCAGAAACAGACTCCTTAGATAGGATTTTATCCGGGCTATCAACATCTCTAATTGTTGTTTCCGGATATGTGTTCAATGAAGAGATACTGTCCTGTGTTAAGCTTCCACCAGAGGAGCCTCAGCAGGATCAGGATTTGAGATCTCATTGAACGGGGGTACCAACTGATGGGGGTTACTAACAACCGCCTCCCCTCCCATAGCCAATTGGGCTTCCACATTATGAATTTCAGATGTAATGGCACCCACAGCAGTCGTTAGGTAGGATATTATGGAGGCACAATTACGGGGGACCTTTGCTTTCGTCTTCAACATATCATTCGAGGAAGGCAATTTGCGCTTACCCTTTCTGTCTCCAAAACGTAAGAGGGGATGCCCAGCCCGGCCTCTGTTGGTCGCAGATGGGCCCGCGTGCGTCCCGCGCTGCGGGAGCCCGGTGTTGATTTTATACGCGCCTCCTGGCGCAAAATGCCGGTGGTGGTGGCGTCAGAGGCCACAGGGAGCCTGGAGCTTGCAGTCCTGCTCCACTCCCCCCTCCCTCAGGCAGGAAACAGCAGTAATGATTACGGGTGTCCACTCAAGAATGCGGGCAGCACCCAGTGGCAGCTGGCATCTATGCGGAAGGGGGAGCCACAGGGGCGTGCGCATGCAAAATATTATTTAAAAAAATAAAATAAAACTTGCCTAAAGCGACGTCCTTTTTTGGCAGAAACTGGAACCGGATGCTGGAACTCCCTTGCCCAATCCTGGCGCTGCTCACATGCAGCATGTGAGCAGCACCCTGATTGGAGGGAGCAGCCTCACTCTGCGCTCTACTGTGCACTGGAGGCCTGCACTTACTCTCAACCCAGCTGTCTTAAGACAGTTGGGTTGAGAGGTTTAAAGTGCACGTGTGGCTGGCCGTCGCATAACCCCCGCACTTTGCCCACTCCCAACTTTCCATCCCTGTATTCCTTGTCATAAATGAGCCAACATACACATTCTCTTGTGGTGGTCCTTTGTTGGCCGCAGTTTTATTAGGAATACACGCATATACATATTGCCTATTGTTGTGCATCCTGCCATACATCATTATTGGCGAGCTGTCATCTTTGTGTCGTGCCTTGTTTGCATCTCGTTATACATTGCGTTTGCGTAAATCATATGTACATTGCACAATAGCAGATTAGACTGACAGTTCGTTGTACAGGTCATTTGCAGGCTTACATTGTCTCTTGGCCCTACTGGGTCGTTGCTTAGTTCGGTTGGATTTGCCCTCGCAGGGGGTGTAGCTTCCGTCCCCGGAGTTAGGCCACAACTCGCTACCTTACCGATTCTTGTTGTGCCCTGCCCTCCGGCGGGGGCTGGGCAGCGAGCGCCGTCTCCGTTAGCTACCCCCCTTGTGGTAGGCCAACTCACCCAGCCGTAAGGCATCCCAGAGTGAGTGGTCCTACACACCGCCCCTTAGGCCAACTCACCCAGCCGTAAGGCATCCCAAGGTGAGTGGTCCTATTCCGGCGCACCGCACTCCGGTGTGCCTCCGTACCAACCATTATCTCCGTAGTTTCTCGCCAGCGTCTTGCCCGTTCCTCCGTACTGCGACATAGCCGTTCCTTAGGTGTGGGTGGGTGGGACAAAGATTAACGCCGGTGCTGCTCCCCGCTTCCCAAAGATAGGAGCTTACCTGGGGGAGCAGTGCTTATATCCCCCCCAGGTGCTGGGCCGCCTCCTGCATGGCCTCCCCCATTGGGGGTTTGTATTACGCCTAGGCCCCCATTGGCCGGGGGGCCGGCGCCTCTCTGGCGGTCGCAGCGGGGGGGCGCAGGAGCTTCCCGCTCCTTGGCGCGAAAACCGGTTTTTGTCCGGGGGCTCGGCGTCGGTTATGGCGCCGGCCCTCTAGGCCCCCTTTGGTGGCGGCCTTTGCTATAACCCCCGCACTTTGCCCACTCCCAACTTTTCCATCCCTGTATTCCTTGTCATAAATGAGCCAACATACACATTCTCTTGTGGTGGTCCTTTGTTGGCCGCAGTTTTATTAGGAATACACGCATATACATATTGCCTATTGTTGTGCATCCTGCCATACATCATTATTGGCGAGCTGTCATCTTTGTGTCGTGCCTTGTTTGCATCTCGTTATACATTGCGTTTGCGTAAATCATATGTACATTGCACAATAGCAGATTAGACTGACAGTTCGTTGTACAGGTCATTTGCAGGCTTACATTGTCTCTTGGCCCTACTGGGTCGTTGCTTAGTTCGGTTGGATTTGCCCTCGCAGGGGTTGTAGCTTCCGTCCCCGGAGTTAGGCCACAACTCGCTACCTTACCGATTCTTGTTGTGCCCTGCCCTCCGGCGGGGGCTGGGCAGCGAGCGCCGTCTCCGTTAGCTACCCCCCTTGTGGTAGGCCAACTCACCCAGCCGTAAGGCATCCCAGAGTGAGTGGTCCTACACACCGCCCCTTAGGCCAACTCACCCAGCCGTAAGGCATCCCAAGGTGAGTGGTCCTATTCCGGCGCACCGCACTCCGGTGTGCCTCCGTACCAACCATTATCCCCGTAGTTTCTCGCCACGCCGCCAGGGAGGCTTCCGTCTTCCTGCGGCTCCCCCCTACCTCCCCTTGCCGGCTCTTTCATCTGCAGCCTGCTAACGCCATTGCGCCCCACAGGTTGCTCCAGAAGACACCCATGCCTTCCTCCGACAAGTGCACCCCATCTTTCGCATAGAACTCCGGGCGGCCTGTGTGGATGAGCCCGTGCCTAACTGATTCAAACCCATTGGTTCTGCAGAACTTGCTCACGGTGAGGTTCAGCTTTTTCCGTGAGTTCTCGACTGCGCTCTGTGATTGGGCCCTCGCCATTCGTTCCTGCTGATCAGTTCTGACCAGATGATGGTGGTGCCCCCAAACGCCTTGCCTGCCTCGGTCAAATCCTTCTGTATGTCTTGAAGCAGATTGCGCCTCCCTCGCTTGGCCAAATCGTTCCCCCTAGGTGTATGACCAAAATGTCTGGGTGCCAAACAGTCTCTGCTTGTAGATCCGCGTGTTTTGCCGGCAGCTGCTCCCATTTCATTCCCGGCTGGCCAAACCACCTTATGCAGGTGTCTGCTGGCCGTCCTTCTCGCTTGTACCCCTTTTGGCGCCACCAGGATTGCATCCGGGTTATGAAGGAGTGGCCCACCACCCACACCAAGCGCGGTCTCCGTCCTGCCGGGGGAATGAGAACATGTCACTTAAGTGTTCGGCTGGACCGGCGCTGAGTTGAGTTTTTTTTTTTTTTTTTTTTTTTCATATCAGCTGGGGCCTTACGTACGTCCGGTATGCCTTAGACCGCCATCTCCCCACGGCCTGTATCCCAGCCTCAGACATCCCATGCTGTGCGGCTGTCGTGGCGGCCCCTATCCTGAATGAGTGGGACCCGAAAACTGCCGGCGGCAGCCCTTCTTTGCTGAGTGTGAGGCGCATGATCGCGGTGAACTGGAATCTGCTAAGGTGTGTACCGTCGCTGTGCTTGAAGAGAGGGCCTTCGCCGGCTGGACGTATTGTCATAAAGGCGAGCAGACAGCACACCGCGCAGCAGTTCTTATCCTTAATGCACCGTAACCTCACCACCGCCCCTTTACCGGTTTGGTCTGTCTTTGAACGCCTGAGTAGTAGCTCTATCTCCCCTGTTCTCGGTGTGACGTCGCCTGCCTGTAGGCAGTGGTCCGCTGGGCCTGTCCTTGCAGGCGCTACTAGTTCGCTAATGCGGAATGCCCCAAAGAAGGCGGTAGAAAAGGCTGCCCTGAGCAGTAGGTGCTCGAAATTGTCCTTTGTTGTGCCCCGCAGTGCACCCAACAGGGCCCCCAGCTTTGTATAGTCTATCGGGCGTCTGGTGTCCCTTCTTGCGCCCTCCGCGCGCCTCCACCCCTTCATTGCTGCCTTAGTGTAGTGTGTGGCCACGGGGTCCAGCCCGGTCTCTAGCTTGGCGTAATATGCCACGGCGGACAGGTGGGCTTGTGTCCATGATCTGGACTTCTGGGCGTTAAATGCCCACTGTATGAACTGTTCTGCTGCCCTGCCGGTGGCACTCGTATCGCCCAGTGACTGGATCCCCACCACCCGCATTACAGTATTGATATACGTTTTGTATCTCCTGGCGGCTTCCGGGGTGAGGGCTTGGTTGACCAGCTCCGACAAATCTATCCCGACAGGTCCCACAGTTGGCCCGGGAAGGGGGTCATTTCCTGCTCTGCGCTGGGCGCCAACTCCCTGAACTTCTCCATCCGTGCCCGGGACAGGGCGTCTGCCACCTCGTTGTCCACCCCTGGTACGTGGCGCGCCCGCAGGTCTATGTTGCTTTCCAGCTGTAACTTAACCAATCTGCGCATTAGTCGAAGTGTATCCGGGCATCTGGCTGTCCCCTTATTAACTGCTTGCACTACCCCTTGTTGTCGGACCATAGTGTTAGTTTCATGCTCTGCAACTCGCGCTTCCAGACTGTGAGTGCGACTATGATGGGGAATAGCTCCAGAAAGGTGATATTATTGGTCCTGCCCGTCTTGTGCCAGCTGCCAGGCCACTGCCCTGCGCACCACTTCTTACCCAGGATTGCCCCAAAACCTGTGCTACCTGACGCGTCTGTGTATAGCGCGATTTGTTTGCTAGTCACCCAGCCTTCCCTCCAGATGAGTACACCGTTAAAGTCTGCCAGGAACGTGTCCCACATTGCTAGGTCTTTCTTGACTTCTGCTCCGAGCCTGACATGGTGGTGTCTCTGTGTGAGCCCACATGTCAATTGGGTCAAACGCCTGGCGAATGCCCTGCCGGCTGGGATTACCCTAGCCGCAAAGTTCAGTTTGCCTATGAGTCTCTGGAGGTCCCTCAGCGTTGCTTTCTCCCTCCCGCGGAGGCTCCTGATTTCCCCCCTGAAATCTTCCACCTTTTCTGGGGGGAGCCTGGATGTCCGGGCGACAGAATCTAGCTCTATTCCCAGGAATGTGATTCTGGTCGCCGGGCCTACTGTTTTGTCTGCTGAGAGTGGGACCCCCAGTTCCCCCGCCAACTTCACAAATGCTGATAGGGTGTCTCTGCACTCGTCGGATTCCGCGGGACCAGTGAATAGGAAATCGTCCAAGTAGTGGAGTTTTCCGCCTGACGGGTGTCTTACATGTAGTGCCCATTCCATAAAGGTGCTAAATAATTCAAAATAGGCACACGACACCGAGCACCCCATGGGCATAGCTTTGTCAAAGTATAGTTTGCCCTCCCATTGGAAACCTAGTAGATGAAAACTGGAGGGGTGGACTGGGAGTAAACGGAAGGCGGACTCAATGTCTGCTTTTGCCATGAGGGCCCCTGGGCCCGTCGCCCTAACTAGGTCGATGGCATCCTCTATCGTGGAGTAGGTCACTGAATATACCTCCGTGCTAATCCCGTCGTTTACGGAAGCGCCGTCAGGGAATGACAGGTGATGAATTAATCGATATTGCCCTTGCTCCTTCTTGGGGACTACCCCTAAAGGAGAGATCACCAGTTCCTTTATCATGTGATCGGGCAGGGGGCCCTCTATCCTCCCCAGGACGCTCTCTTTCTCTATTTTCTTTGTTACTACCCCCGGGTGTTGCATCGCTGATTTCAAGTTTCTAATACTGCCTGGTGGGAGGCGGCCTGTGAACGGGATGGGAAAGCCTTCTTCAAAGCCGTGGACTAGGGTGTCGGCGTCAGCCCTGTTATGGTAGCCGTTGGCTAGCTTGCGCAACAGGTGCGTGTTAATGGGGGACCGTGCTAGCATGTAACTTTGGAAACCCATAGTCCCCCCCGTGCCCCCGTCTCTCAGCTCATTGCTTCTTTTTCTCTTTCCTGTCTCCCTTGTGGTCTTTTTTGCGCTTGCACCCTGCCGCCGGGTGGCCCCCCCGCAGGAGGAGCAGGTATGTTGGAACTTGCACGCTGCCCCGTAGGTACATTCGTTGGATTCGAACTTCCAGCAGATAGCTGATGTTCCGGTGTTGTGAGGTGCTCTCCACGAGTTGAATTGCTTGGGCTTATTAAATGGCCTCCCCTTCCCCTTGTGGGAGGACCCTCGAAAGGACTGCTCGTTTCTACCCCCCCATGACTTGGCCTCCCTTGCCACCATCATTTTGTGAATGAATCCCGATACGTCCTCCTCGTTCCACTCCATTTCTGGGTGTGTTTGCATCTTTAGCCTGAACCCTTTATCATATTCCAGCCATGCTTCGCCTGGGAATTGTCTCTGTGCATTGTGGATGTTGGACTCATACAGCCATAGGTCGGCTGCGCAGCGCGGGAATTTTTCCACTATAATACAGGCCATTATACGGAACGCGTCTAGCCAATTATCAAAATTCCTATCCTTGCGCTCTTTTCTCCTTTCCCTTTTGTCCTCGTCCCTCTTATCGCAGGTGGTCAAGTCAAGCCCCTCTAACTGTATCTCTAGCAAGGAAAAGATGTCAAGAATTCTTTCCTCCAAATTCTTTCCTTGACAGCCAGCGGTATGAGACTAGCTAGCCCTGTGGCCCTGGTAGTTAAGGACGCCGGGCCCGGAGAGGGGCGTGTATATGCGTCGGGTGCCGCTGGTGTGGTGGGCGGGATGGGTGCCGGGGGCGTGCCCCCCCAAGCCCTTGTGGGTGATCCCAGCTCGCCCCCACCCCCGGGGTGATCTGGTCCCCTAAGCGCTGCCTGCGCGCGTGGCCGGGGTCTATCAGGTGCCATGGTAACCCCGAGGACTCTTCCCCTGCCTGGGCACCTATCCCCCCTGGTCCTCCCGTGTCTCCTTGCCGCCCTCCTGCCTGCGCCCCTGGTGCCCCAGCCTGCCTGACTAACCCTTGCATAAAAGTGGCGCCATAGTCTTGAGGCATTCCTGCACAATTGCACTGATATGCTCACCGCTTGTTGCTGTATCCGGTGTCCCCCTGCTCGGTCCCGCCACCGCCGTGCTGGCTACAGGTGGCTGGGCCTTCTTCTGGGGGGCCTTCTTGGGAGCTGCCGCCTCTGCGAGCTTGGCCGGTGCCCTCCTCTGTCGCTTGGCTGCTGGTGTGCCGGGCACGCTCCGCTGCTGGTGACTTGGCCCTTCCCCTGCGTCCTCCTGCAGGGGCTGCAGCCATTCGCTCCCGTGGACTTCCGATGCCGCCCGGATCCGGTGCAGCAGGTCGTCAAGGTCCTCTTGCTGACTTTTGTTCCCCTTCCTTGCCATCTCTCTTGTCGCCGTAGCTGCTGCCCGCTCGTGATCTCCCCCTTACGTGCTTCCTGCGGGGTGCTGCCGCCAATGTATGCACCAAGCGCTGTTGTCCACCCCTTGTTGTGGGGGTTAGCTGTGGCGCTTATTAATGCGGGGTGCTGCCGCAGCCTGATGCACCAAGCCCCCCAGCTGATCGCACTGTGTAAGCCTCTGCTGTGTCCCTTTTTTAAAAAAAATTTTTTATTATCAGCCGGGCGCCGGGACCGAGGCGCCTGCCCCTTTAAGGCTCTGCTCTTGCGCCTGCTCCGGCGGCGCGCGCTCCTGGCTCTAGCGTGGAGATTCACACTCTTGGCCACCAGCGTAGCGGGATTGACTGGGGGTGTGCCGTGCCGGAGACCGCCTGCAGCGTGAGTACTTAGCAGAGGAGAGTTGGGTGTTTAGTTGCGCCGATGTCCGGCAGCCTCAAACTCCCACCGTTGGGCTTACCGGCACACGCGCTCCCGAACCTCACCACGCCTGTGTCCCGACTCCGGCCCCCTGCACGCCGCTATGTCTTCCGTCTGGGCCGCTGAGGCCGGGGTGGGCTCCCGGTCGTCCGCTGTGCGCCGATCCTTTTCCTGGCGCCCCCCAGAGGCCGGGGTGGGCTCCCGCTCGTCCGCTGTGCCGGTCGTCTGCCGCTGCGTTGTTTTCCGTGTTGGCGGGGCTCCCGATCCTCCACAGTGTCCCTAACACCCGGACCAGGTTTCGCCGCCGGGGGCTTGCCTGGCGTGCAGCGACGCTTCCACGAGGGAATGTTGGTACCCGACGGAAAATTGCTCCGCTTGTTCCAGGACGCTGGGGTAGGCATCCAGTCGTCTTTTTTCAAGCCGCCGGCTCGAGGGTGGGAGCGGGAATGCGGAAGGCTGGTCCTGGTCGACGGACGGCGAGTCCCCCAGCTAAGAGCACCGGGGTGGGCACCTGGTCGTCCTCTGCAGCACGGCGGTCACCCGGGCGGGCTTGGTCCCGGACAGTGCTTCTCCTCCCGAACCGGTACTCCAGACAAACGCCGGTGCTGCTCCCCCGCTTCCCAAAGATGGGGACAAAGATTAACGCCGGTGCTGCTCCCCCGCTTCCCAAAGATAGGAGCTTACCTGGGGGAGCAGTGCTTATATCCCCCCCAGGTGCTGGGCCGCCTCCTGCATGGCCTCCCCCCATTGGGGGGTTTGTATTACGCCTAGGCCCCCATTGGCCGGGGGGGCCGGCGCCTCTCTGGCGGTCGCAGTGGGGGGGGGGGGGCGCGGGAGCTTCCCTGCTCCTTGGCGCGAAAACCGGTTTTGTCCGGGGGCTCGGCGTCGGTTATGGCGCCGGCCCTCTAGGCCCCCTTTGGTGGCGGCCTTTGCTAAGACGGCTGGCCAAAAAGACATGCACACTTTAAACAGTGCATTAGACAGCCCACCCTCCTCCCTGCTGCTGTCAGTCAGCAGCGACCCCGCCCCCATGCTGAAGCTCGGCTCGTGACAGGGATGAAAAATAAAATGGTAATGAACTACCATTTTATTTTTCATCTCTGGGGCTTTGGGGGAATTTAAAGTGGGGCGACGCTCCAACGGACGACACCCACAGTTTGCGGGTGAGTAGACCGCTCTGGTAATCCCGGACCTTGTTCGAGTCCTCCCCTATCGGGAAGGAAGATAAAAACTTTCCGTTTTTCCCCTCCACACAAGTAGCTGTGCTAAGCAAAACATGCTGATAATTCTCATCACTAGGCGATTTACTTGATCATTTTAAAGAGGTGAATTTTTTTCCAAATAAAATAAAATAAAAGCGGTTCAGAGGCAGGTTTACTACGGCTCACAAATGGGAGCTGTAGTAAAACTTAAACTGCAATAAATTTCATACATTTTCGGGAAGAGCGCAAAGGTTCCCATCTGAATGAAAGTTCTATTTTGTATAAGAAGCTATAACATTTTTACGGAAAACTGAGCTTCTCTTCCAAGGAGTTTCCAGGATTTAAATATATGTCTTAGGGCGTTCGGTAGCATCAATTCTTGTCTTAAGTATCACCTTTGCTAATCTGCTTTTAGAAATCTGACGTAATCGCGTGACGGCATCAACGTCACAGTTCTCTCTAATGAAAGAGCAGCTTGTCTCTTCCCTCCCAGGGGCTCGTGCGCCTGAGCTCTAGGTGCAGGGATGTCTGCAGCGTGCGCCAGCAGAGTATCTGCCACAGTAACCCAGCGGTTTCACCACTGGCCGCAGGAGGGCAGCAACGGTCCACAGTTATCGGGTTTTTAGCTTCTTATGATTCCACCAATGTATCTCAAACGTTTGGTGATTTTCTTTGAGGACCAGCTTCAGTCTTCAGAAATCCTCTGATAGATTTTGAGCTGGAGAAAGAGGGTCAGGTCTGAGGTGGGTAGATAGAGTTGCCACCTTCTCCGGAGATTTCGCGGCCCTTTGTCCACATTTAAAGACTGCAACGGCCCAGACACGATACTTAAATAAAAGTTTATAAAATCGTCTGTATTCATTTTCGACATGGCCTCTCTGTCTTGTTTACTGTAATTAGCAGCCAGGGATCTGTAAGGCAGCTGTAGAACACATTTTAAAGTGCTTTCTTATCATATTTACTGTTTAAAGTATGAAATGATAGGGGCGAAAAAGTACCGGCTTTGTGATTTTACACATTTTTATACTGGCCGGGACATTAAAGTACCGGTCATGCCAGCAAAAAAACTACTAGGTGGTAGCCCTAGTGGTAGAGCAGAGAAGGCTGCTAGTGGGCATGGCACTAGGGTTTGAAGAAAGCTTGACACCTAAACATTGCATCGTCTTCCACAGATTTCCAGCACACTAAAATGCATCCGCTTTCTCCTCTTAGGTCTCACTCGTCCTGTGTTCTTAGTTCACAGTAAGCACTAAATTATAACTATTATACCCATGTCCCTCATCCTCGTCATTACTTTTGTTGTGATCTCCACATCAGGACAGGATACAAAAACAGGAAATGAAGGCTCACACTGCTCACCCCAGTGATGCTATACAGCTATAGTCAGGGTCACTGGAATTATGCGATTTTACAGTCACAGCATAGTTTTAGATGTGTCCCATTTCACATATGATCCATAATCTGCAGATTTCAACCCATTTTTTTGTTTTGTTTCTAGCTCAAACAGATCAAAAGTTATTAAAAAAGGCCGCACATGTTGCCACACAATGGAAATTCCTTTGCGGAGATTGATTGGTCACGTTTTTGTTGCTCATTTCTGCATTTTGGTATCGAAATGGTACCAGTGAAAAGAAACCTTTGTCCAGATAGTTGTAGTGTCCTGCAGGACACGCTCTAGTGTTTGGCAGACTTTGGTATTCCCAGCCACTCCCTTGAGGGCTGGCCACACTTGCACCCCCACCCATCCATCACAGGTGTCACGAGTGACGTGACACTGCCAATAAAAGGGCCAGGGTGCACGTGGCCAGTTAAAGTACCCAGCTACCTAGTGTCTGTGTCAGTCATTAGCTGCATGCGGGCCTAGGCCCCGACACCACAATGGCGACGAGAGGGTTCCAACCCCCGTTCACGACAGCTGCATCTGCCGCGCCGTGGGAAGAGTGATGCATCCTGAGGCACCGGCACCTGTCTGCCCGCAAAGCGTGACACTGCAGCTGCCGGCCGGCACACGGTGGCCTGGGAGAGGAGAAAGGGCGCAGTGTTGCCACACCGCTGTGCAAACCCCCAGCCACTGCCCTCAGCCCCAGACAGCACGACGGCACCGGCGCAGGGCATGATGAGGCCCTGCGTGCGGATATAACGTACACCGCCTGCAGTTACCCCACAGCACGCACCAGCACAGCCCTTGACAACGGAGGGCGGCTGTTGCCTCGGGAGTGGCCGCAGCGTCACGAGGCGAGGACTGCCCACATCACTTCAAGGTGAGGCGCTACGGAAAACTAAGGCCCCGGAGAGCTCCCTGTAAACCTCTCCATGCTGCCGGCATCGCTACCCCTTCGTCGAGGCGGTCGCTGCCGCAAGGGAAGAGTGCCTCCACCCGTCGCAACAGGCGGTGTGACTACCAGAGTCCGAGCGGCACCGAAGAGAAGGTGGCGAGTGTCCCCGTGCCTCCTCCGTCTGCGAGGCACCAGCGACTGCCCAAGAGCCGCCCGCGCAAGTTAGTCATGCCCGCCGCGAGGTGTGATTAAGCCCCCAGCATCTTCAGCATCGCGCTGCTAGTTACCTGAAAGAGGAGGGACAGTGCGTGCACTCACAACAGGCACCAGGAACGTAGCGAGAGGGCTGGCATCGAGCGAAGACTGCCTGCAGTGCAAGTAGACTGCGCACCTGGATGTCTCCCTGCATAGTCCGGATACCTCCGATCCCGAAAACCGGCCTGCTGCCGAGGCCCGGTTGAAGCGCCATCCAGCGGCTGGGAGCAGCGGCGCATGCACATGAATTCAAACACAAACTGCAGTAAAGACGTTCTCTCACCCAAGAAGGGACAAGCAGCTCCTGCCCATGGCCAAACTCCGCCGCTTGTGAAAAGCGCACCAGCATTAGAGTCCCCCACAAATGCCAGCATCCTCAGTACACAGTGAGGCCCGCAGCGTCAGGAAAGCTGCTGGAGACTCGTGCATTGACCGGAGCGCCACCTAGCGGTCATCAGTATACACCGCATCCACAAGTCCAGTGTGCAAGGCAGCCCCGACAGGGCACACCGTAGTGTCATAGGCAAACCGCCCCACATGAAAAGGATTCTCCAGCACCCCCAGGGTGCGAAAAGAAGGCATGAAGCAACAGTGAGGGGGGAAATCGGATAGCGTTAAAGTAGGAATCCTCACCACACCTCAGCCCAGGCCTCAAGTTCAGCTCAACTAGAGGCCCCCCAGAGATGAAAACACGGGGCTGTCAACACAATCTGTTAGGGTCACAGGAAGTCACAAAACAAATAGCCAGCAGTGCCCCTGCTTACCTCGAAATGCCTGCAGCGGCCAGAACAGCCTCCCCTCTCCGCAAATGAGAGCTTCCCGGCCGGGGTCTCAGGAATCAGCTGGGGCCGGTGAAAAGAACTGTGACAGTGCCACCTTGTGGCTGTTAATTGCATCGCACCCTGCCAAGGAAGGAGCACAACGTGTGAAGTCCTGCAACAGAAAACAGTAGCCACACTCCCAGCACAGACTCGCAAACAGGAGAGTGGTGGTTTGAAATGTTTTCCAGCTCCCATGCTGCAGTCATGGTGGGAACTACCTACTTGGAAAAAATTACAGCCAGCGCTGGAAGAGGGGAGCAGTAGCACTACTGCGAACACAGCACTGCTGCTACACGCACTGGTAGCAGGACGGACACAGCAGCCAGGACCGAGAGAAGAGAAACTGTTCACCCCAGCAGGGCATCGTTTCATTCGCCACCAGCGAAACTTGGGAGCCCCTGAACACTGACAAGATGTGCCAGTCAGTCTGCAAGGCCCCAAAGCAGCAAGGCCACGAAAGGGAGAAGAAAGCTGTGAGAGAGACAGCCAGGACGGATGATGAGTGCACCACATGCCCCAATGGGCTACCTAGACTTTCAAAGGAGAAAGACTGTTGCACGTCACCAAGGGCCCCAAGAAACCCGAAACTTCTCCAGCCCAGGCAAGTGCCGAACAAACACAAGCAGCAACGCCAAAGACAGCCACCACCAGCAAGGGTGGAAGACCAGCCAGACAGCAACATCTCAAGGTAGCTATCCCCACCAAAAGCACAAGAAAGACTGGTGCAGAGCGCGCACCACAAGTGGCTGCCCAACGCCACCGCCAGAGAGAAGATCGCACTACTCGCTCCTACTGGTGAACAGACACAGCTGCAAGCTACACCACAGGCACACCAAGTGCCAGAAGAGAGCGCCCAAGAAGAAGACGGAGCGCACTAAGTCCGAGGTGCGCAGGAGGCCGCGCCAGTGAACCTGACAGCACGGGCAGGCGCCCGGGAGATAGAGACATCTCCACAGAGAAGCACTGCTGAACGCAGCACGGAGAGCAACTGCATCTCTACTGCACCAGTGAAGCCCCGCAGTGGGCCGAAGACAACACAGTGTCCTCCCTCGCACTGCCTCAAGATGGAGTCGTCGGTGACCCAAGACAGGCAAGAGAGGAGTCGCACACTGCACGTGGCAGGCCGCCACAGCAACATGTACTCCAACAGGCGACACGTGGCCGGACGTCACGTCGCACAGCAAGCAAGGAGCACGTCACACGAAGTGACCAATCCTGCCAAGCATGCCGGAACGAAGGCAGAAGCAGGCGCCACGAAGGCGCAGCCTCGAGGTCCAAGCGCAACGCCCTCGAGTGAAGAAGAGTGACAGCCCTGTCACCCCGAAGAACCGGATGAACACAGGTGCGCTGAAAAGACCAACAAGAGGAGAAGACCGAGGACTCGCACAGCAAGCCAAGAGCACACCCAGACACACCAGACAGCCACCAAGGCGGACCGACGTCCCTGCACACAGCCTCACGGGAGAACCAAACATAAGCTGCAGCGAGCGCAAACCACGTCTCTCCCCAATGCTTCCCCAGTGCGACCGTCCATCCCCGAGCGTCGGCAGTCTAAGTCAAACGGCATCCCTGCTCCTGACAGCAGATGTCACGGGTGAAGATCAGCACCGAGTGTCCTACCTCACACCGCCTCAAGATGGAGTCGGCAGTGGCCCCAAGACAGGCAAGAGGAGAGTCGCACACTCCACGTGGCAAGCCGCCACCGAAGATCAGCCTTAGCAAGGCGAAGACACATGGCTGCTAAGTCCCTCCAGACATCCAACTCTCCCAGCAAGTCACCACCACCTGTTATCCCGACTCACCATATGGCTGGCAACTGCCATCAAGCCAGCCCTCATCACATGCGTCAAACACCATCTCCAGAGTACAGATTGACTGGAGTCCTACACCGTTGCCACACCAGCCGACAAGAGAAACCAGAGGCTACCTGCGAACCTGGCCTACACATGAACCGCGGCAGCGAGAGCATGTCTTTGGCCAAGACTCATCCACCCTTGAAGGTTGTGCGTGCGACTAGGTACCGGCTCCTCGGTGGTTTTGCAGCTGCCCCCAGTCGGCACACAAGCGGCCCCAGCGCAGCCCTCCCACAGTCCCGCAGCAACCCCGACAACGGGCCTCCCCTGGCGGGAGAGTTGGACTTGATATTTCCCCACCGGCGGGTTACAGGTTACAGCCAAGCAGTTCAACAGAGACAGTCGATCAGGCAACACCTCCGTGAACTCTCACCATGGACTCCATCCATGCTCATGACGCATCCCATGTTATGAACTGTTAGAACCCACCACAGACCATCATCGACGTCAGCAGAGTGGAGCAACGCAGGACTGCAAGACATGTTCTCATCAGTGAGCTGACGGGATGCAGCTGACGTCTCCAGGCCAGCGGTCGTGTCCTGAACCACTCAGGTTTAACTGAGTGCCCGCCGAGATCATCCTGCTGCAGGCAGTCACCAGCCCATGTCTGATGTCTTCCCGCCACCTGACTCGTAAGGCTGATGGACCCTGTGGTGTTCAGTTGTCTGTTATTTCTCCCCACAGGTTGGACTAATGGTTTTGTTTTGCTTGTTCAATAAAGTTTGGGAGGAATGTAGTGTCCTGTAGTGTCCTGCAGGACACGCTCTAGTGTTTGGCAGACTTTGGTATTCCCAGCCACTCCCTTGAGGGCTGGACACACTTGCACCCCCACCCATCCATCACAGGTGTCACGAGTGACGTGAACTTGCCAATAAAAGGGCCAGGGTGCACGTGCTCGTGGCCAGTTACAGTACCCAGCTACCTAGTGTCTGTGTCAGTCATTCGCGTCATGCGGGCCTAGGGCCCGACACCACAATAGTGTCAGCTGGTGTAAAAATACCAAAATAATGAAATAATACTGACACAAAATGTACCGCATTGTGCCACATCACTTGCCATTTCTTGCTGCATAATTTTGTCAACCCTGCTGCATAATTTAGTTCTCCCCTGCTGTAATTCCTGTGGTCCTGGCTGTAGTCTACCTAGTCTACTTCCTGGTTTTGCTCCTGTCTCGGGAAACCAATATCCCGGAATCCGCGGCAAACTTAGATCTCTAACGGGCAACCCTGAGAACTTTAAGTGTTGGCCTTAGAGAGGAGGTGGTACCGCAATGTGTGCTAGGACTGCCGGACGTGAGGTATGAAGCTACACTTTCTTTTATTTATTTATTTTTTGCAGTTTTATATAGCGCAAACTCGACCCAAAGGTTTTGAGCGCTTTACATGACCACCAGTTATGTTACACAAGGACACAGCGTTTTTTTCTTTACTGTGGCAACTGGTGCCTGTAAGGAATATATCAAGGTAAGGTTTGTGCTTACTGGCCTGGGAAGGTGAGCAGCGTCTGGACTGGCTGTAGCGGGCACCAGGTGTTTGCCCGGTGGGCCGAAGGGGTGGGGGACGGTTTTGTGGACGTGGGGGCCGGTTTTGTCACTAGGGGCCGGTCGGCCCCCTGTAACAAAAGCGGGAGCGGTGCTTCTTACTAGCACCCACCACCCCTGCTCCTAGTGCCGGTCGAGCAGCAATCTGCCAGGGCTGATGCTGTTCCCAGTCCGGCCCTGAAGGTGAGCAGCGATCAGCATCCGGCGAGCATCGTTTCTTATATGGAGTTACTGTTTGTGGAAGGAGCCGTGTTGGGCAAACACATGCATTGTTAACTGTAAAGAACAGGAATACACTGGCTACGTAAGTAAGATGAATGTTTTCTGATACGTTTCTGTTTTCATAATGTGGAAACATACAAAGAGGCACCATTTAGAAGGCTCCTCTTCGTCATGTGCCCACTTTTGCCCTCATCCTACTAAGAGATTTTGGAGGCGGGTGGCTCATTCATAACATAGGGTAAGAAGAACTGTGTGTCCACCTACACCCTCCATATATAGTCCTACTCATGCTCTGCTCCTAAAGTAATGGATCAGAGGGATGATGTAGCTCCTCTGGGAAGTGGTGAGGAAGATATAGCAGCTACCCCCCAGATCAAAGGGGAAGGATTCAGATAAAGACACAAGGCCTGATCTTTTACCTAGAATTTGACTAAACATCGTGTTTCCAGCTGATGAGTTACCCAGCACTTGATCTGGGACTGCGATGAGGCAAGTTCAGCGCCTCCTCCTTCGCCCTCCCTACATTCGCATGATTGAATGTCATCAGAAGGGAGTGGAAGGATCCAGACAGTGTCCGCATTCCCAGATTCATGTGTGTACTTGATCTGTTGGAAGAGATGGATACATGCATTCCAGAGGCGGCCTCTGTGGGCTCTCCAGTGGTTAGTCTGGTAGGACGAACCACTCTGGCAGAAGAAAACATACTAAAAGATCAGAGTGGCAAGAAAATAAACTGGGCCTTGAAGAAGAGTTACATGGGTGCTTATCTAGCCAGGAGACTTGGAATGTATGGGGGGGGGACGACATACATAAGCCATTCTGTCAGATTTCAAAGAACTTTTCAAAGTAGTGTAGGGGGGTTCTGAATATTCAATGCTGATGGAAGCTACGGAGAGACAAGTAGCGCTACTTTCGACATCTCTTTTGATGTAGTATTTGCTTTGGGTCTGGCAGAGAGCGATACTACAGCGTCCATTAGGAATGTATTCCTGAATGCTGGCAGACGGGCTCTTAAGTCTTTTCCCTCTTTATGGGCTCTAATTTTAACCAAGATTTTCAACGCAGATGCTAACGGCTATTTCCCGAAGACGTGAGCTGAAAGTGTGATCATTTCCATTTTTAAAAAAGGGGACAGAGACGATGCCAGGTGCTATCGGCCCATATCGCTTCTAGACTCTTTGGTGAAAACCATGGGTAGAGTTTGAGTTTGAGTTTTTAGGTTTATAAAGCGCCTGGTTACGCCAACTGGTGTGTCCCCGCGCTATATCCTTCAATAGACAATTCCAAGAATCATTTGTCTGCAGTTCGACTATGGCTCTTATCTACTGTGTAAAAAGCCTTGTTTTTAGTTTTTTGTGAAAAACTTTCTGTGATTGTTTCTCCCGAAGGAACACGGGAAGCTCATTCCAGCTCTTAGCTGCCAGATAGCTGTAAGAGCGTGCGCCCATGCGTGCTCTTTTTATCCTTGGGACTTTGGCCTGATGTGTCCCAGTAGATCTTAACTGGCGTTCCGTTTTATATGGTAGAAGTAGGTTGTGCAGGTATGTAGGGCCTTTTTTCTGCAGAATACGATGGCCAAAACACAGTGCCTTGAACGTAATCCGTTTCTGAACAGGCAACCAATGCAGTGTTTCCAATGCATTCTTAGAAGGTGCCCTTCTCGGCAGGTTCAGAGCCAGACGGGCAGCTGCATTCTGGATGGATTGCAGTTTCTGAAGACCCTTTTAGTTGCGCCCAAGAGCAGCACATTCCCGTAATCCAATCTTGTCGTGACCAAAGCATGGATCAAGGTTTTTCTGGCAGAAATAGGAAGAATGTCCAGGGTTTTCCTGAGGATCTTCAGGATTCCGAAACATTTCCCTCTCGTTCTTTTGATCTGGGCATCGAAGGATAATTTAGAGTCCATCCATACTCCCAGATTTTTCACCTCAGTCTTCGGAGACGGAGCTGGTCCTAGCATAGTTGGCCACCAAGCCGGCGACCATATAGAGGGAGAATTTCCTACTATTAATACCTCTGTCTTACTGCCATTTAGACTTGGGCAGTTATCTGACATCCACCCTGCCAGGTCTTTCAGGCAGGCTGCAAAACTGTTAGCTGCTTGAGGTGAATTGGGAGCCAAAGTGACCACTAGCTGAGTGTCATCTGCGTACGACACGATTGAGACTCCATGTTTTTCTACAATGTCGGCCAGGGGTGCGACATATAGATTGAAGAGAGTTGGGCTCAAAATTGAGCCCTGCGGCACCCCCTGTGCCAAGGTAATGGGTTTGGATGTGTACGCAGATTGTATCACTTGAAAGCTGCAGTCCTGTAAGTAAGATACCATCCAATCCATCGCAGCCCCCACCATACCCCCTCTTCTGAGACGGTGTATGAGCAGCTTATGTGACACCGTATCAAAAGCCGCGCTCAAGTCTAATAAGACCAGCGCAGTTGTCAACCCTTCGTCCACTCTCTTCCGTATCGTCTCAGTAGCAAAAAGCAGAGCTGTCTCTGTTGAATAAGTTGGTCTGAAACCAGATTGGGTGGGATGTAGTAATTTATTTTTCTTTGTGTCCCTCAAGGTGTATATTAACCACTTTTTCCGCAATTTTGGAAAAATATGGTAGCAGTGAGACCGGTCGCAAATTTGCTAATAGATTCCCATCCACTGTGGGTTTTTTCTTCAGTGGGCGCACCATAGCTCGCTTCCACCTGTCAGGTAGCTGACCTTCCTGAAAGGAGGTGTCCAGCAGTTGTTGGATATAGGGCAGTATTACCCCTAGTCCTGCACCAATCACTTTAGGAATAGCTGGATCGAGAGAACGAGTCAAGATGGCGTCTGAGTAGCAGCTACCCAATGCCGCTCCGCCAGTCTGACCCCTAAACATAGCAAAACCTCGCCAAAATCAGCAGGCAAATCTGACCGTATGGGCCGGCATTGTATTTCGGCCGTTATCATCCTCGCGCAGGCAGGAGATCAGAGGGAGCGTCGAGGAGTGAAGAGACGCCCGGCTCCGGTGATACGAACCGTGTGTTGTGCCGCTCCAGCATCTCCCACGTCATCGCTTCACATCGCCCTGCGGCTGCCTGCAGGGACGTGGCAGCCTGGTGCAGCTCTATCGGCAATCAGGGGATTCCTGACTGTTCTGCCAGACGCCGTGCCAGACACCGTGATCGGAGACAGCAACTGTATCGGACTTCCACGAAAAGTGGTGCTACTTTGTTTCCAGGGCTCTTCAAAGACCAAAGTGAAGCAAGTAAGGATGGCTGGGCGAGGTGGAGGGAAACCCGCTAAAGTTAAAGATAATCAGACAACAGTGCCTGAAATGACTGAAACGATGCAGCAAACGCATTTAGACCCCCAAACAAGACGCCCAGGTACGCGGGGTTAAAAAACAGAGAAAACCTGGATAATTTGAGCTCTATTGACAAATCTGAACAAACGACTAAACAGGCAAAAAGGATACAAGCTAAAAGGAACATTAAGTTCACGGATAACGTACAGATTCCTGATTCTCAGCCACTAATATCTAATATGTTTTGCCCAACAGTGGTGGGAAAAATGCATAATGAACCGGCCATGGTGGGGACACCTGAGGGGCAGATCGAACAAATCACGTCTGTACTAGAAGGAGAAACCTCACAGGGACCTTTGGCGGTAAAATTAGTAACACCGGCTCTATTAAAACCTGTGGAAAACACAGGAGTTATCCCTACCACAGAGGCAGATAGCTGTACAAACTATGAGGAGAGTCAGATTGAGCCCCTAAATGACCCGGTGGCCCTCCTTCAGAAATTGGACACAAGGATATCTGGGACAGAGAACGGGGGTATAGACTGTACAAATACAGAAACTGTGTCACAGAAGGCTTCAGCTAACCCAATAAATACTGTTACTCAACGGTTGGAAAACCGCCACAGCATTGAAAAACCCCACTCTGTCACAGATGAGTCGGAGAGATATGAGACCGGCAAATCGATATCCAGCGATTGTGAAAGGCAAGACTGGGGAAGTACGAGCTCAATGGGCTCAGAGGACTCAGAGGCCTCTCGGGAAGATGCTATACAAAAAAAGATGGAAAAGAAAAGGAGAAAAAAACAAATTAGACACAAGAGTGGGACGACCATTGACCAAGGGAGTAACGCCGAGCTCAGATGGGATTACTCATCCTCACAGTTTGCGACTCCTTCAGACCAAACAGTATTTTCAGGCGGCAATCCTTCAACCATGGAAGATTGGAGAAGAGCCCCCAGAGATAAAGATGAGCCTACCCTCGCTGAAGTCCTCCACTCAATCAAAAGTTTTCAGGAGGAGGTTAAGATCGACAACCGAAAAAACCGTCATGCCACTCAGAAATTACAGGGCGTGATAAGGAAAGTAGGTCGAACCTGCGTGGAGATAGCCGATAGAATGTCATCAGTAGAGGTGCGCACCGAAAATCTGGAAAAAGATGTTACCTCTCTCCGGGTACAAGGGGCGGAGCATGATGGGATCATAAAGGACTTAATGCTGAAGATCGAGGAGCAGGAGAACAGATCACGACGCAATAATCTTCGCATTTTGGGGGTTCCCGAAGGAGCGGAAGGAAGTGATCCAATGGCCTACATGATTACACTTTTAAAGGAGCATTTCCAGAGTTGCAAATCTGGGATTGGGATAGAGAGATACAACGCGCTCATCGCTTCCCATTAACTCCTTCCAAACGTCCTCAGTCTCCAGCGCAATATCCGCGCGCAATGATAGTATATTTCGGCAACTTTCTCCTACGTCAGAAGCTTTTTGACTTAGCAAGGCCCACCAGTAAAAGGGAGTTCAATGGTGTTACCTTTTTAGTCGGCCAGATTTTGCCCATGCCACAGTTGAGCGAAGATGGAGGATGAGGCAACTTTTCGCCCCTTTTCAACAAATCGGGGCAACAGTATATCTGCAAAACCCAGCACGTCTTAAAATTATCTTTAATGGGACTACACGCAGCTTCATCTCCGAAATCCAGGCCCAGGCTTATCTGCAGGAGATTACAGAGACTAGAAGCGACAGGATCAAGAAGTGATTCATTCAATTTGATGCTTTAACGGATTAAAATACCTAAAAACTTGGGTTATAAATGAGCCAGGGGACAATTAAGCGAGGTCAATGATTATGAATTGATTGGACTATCATTTTGGGGGTCGGATCGGGGAGGTGGGCATGGGGCCCTGATTGCTCAGATGTCCTCATCCTGGTTCTTACAGAACCAGGTAACCTCAGTGGGTGGTGGAGGGAGGCGGGCGGGGTTCATAGGGGATGGGCTAGGGTTAGGGGCAGGGGAGGGGGTTGGCACAAGGAGGGTCGACCTTTGTTCGGGGGAACTTTTTCTCTCTTTTCTTGCTTGTTTTATTTTTATTGCCGCTTTGGGGGGAAGAGAGGGAGGGGAGGGGAGAAGGGGGAAAAAAAACAAAAAACTTCGTTACTTTAGATGAGTAAATTACGCATAGCAACTATCAATGTGTGTGGCCTTAATGATATTAAGAAACGACGTAATACGGCTGTAGCACTTAGGTTACTTAAGGCAGATATTTTATGTTTACAGGAGACACACATAGAAAGGACACAAATTCACCTGTTAGATTCACTTGGTTTTACTGTAGTTGGGGCTACTACCCAAAATGCTAGGATACGAGGGTGGCAATTTTATCAGCAAAACGGTCACTTCAATTTATACGCACACTAACTGATTCAAATGGAAGGTGGGTTATTACAGTATGTCGAAGGGAAAATGGGAATTTACTTACGATATGCACCATTTATGGCAGCACCGCTGATGATTCAGCAATTTTTGACTTTTTGAACAATGAGTTGGCCGAATGGCCACTACCTTTAATCATCTGCGGCGATTTTAATATCAATCTGCCAGCAGACAAGAGTATAACCGGTGATAGAAATTGGATATACAATGGACGAAAACCAAAAGTCTTTAAAGCCCTCAAGGATTTATGTAGGGAGCAAGCACTCACCGATATCTGGCATTCACAACATTCCACGGATTCTGGTTATACCTTTTATTCTTTTCCGCACAATAAAATGGTGCGACTAGACTACATCTTTGCATCTCAGTCTATTCTTTTAGAGAGTTTAGTAGAAAAACATCCGCGTATAGTGGCAGACCATAATCCCTTAGTTATGGAAATAAGGGGGGTAATGGTGGTCAATAGAGATGTTGCTAACTGGACCTTTGAGCGATCCCTCCTTTTAAATGATGAGTACTGCAAACATATGAAACGCTGGATGGTACAATTTATTAAGGACAATTTAGGTAGTACAGGGATTGAGGTGGTTTGGGATGCACTAAAAGCAGCAATTAGGGGAGAGACACTTAGCTTTTCACTCACTTTAAATAAAGAAAAGCGTCGACAATGGGATAAACTTCAATCTCAACTGGCTGAGGCAGAAGAGAACTTAATTACTGTTCTTAGGGATGGGGAGGACTCGGCTGATGCGCAAGCAAGAATAATATCAGCAAAATCGGCTGCCATGGGGGTAATTGCTAAAAGAGCAGCAGATAGATTAGAAATTTGGAAGAGGGAGGCATATGAATGTAGTGAGCAGGTTGGACATCATCTTGCGATTAGGGCAAGACAGAAAGCCACCAGGAATATCATCACAGCCGTTAATGTTGCGCAAGAAGTTGTCTCAGACGTAGAGGGCATTCGCAAGGAGTTCCTTGCTTATTATCAGGATCTATATCATGAGACGACCACCGCCCAGGCAGACGATATTGCTAAATATCTAAACCAAATCCCAGCGGTGCAATTATCGCATGACGACCAGGGTCTACTTGATGAGCCCCCCAATGGATTGACATACTGCTCTGTATTAACTGTCTTCCTAATAATAAAGCCACTTGGTTGGATAATATTCCAGGGAATTTTATAAAAGATTCTCCACGGAATTAAAAGAGATTATGTTTCTGCTATTTATTCATGTGTTCAGTGGGGAAAACCACCAGAGTCATGGTCACAAGCTAAAATCATTATATTCTTGAAAAAGCATAAATCGGCACTGGATCCTGCCTCGTACCGCCCTATAACCCTGACAAATGCGGATAGTAAAATCTACTCGAAAATTCTGGCAGTTCGATTAGCAGGGGTAATACATAAAGTTATATCCCCAAGACAACACGGATTTATACCGGGACGAGGCACAGTAGATCATGTTAGGAGGATCATTTCCCTGTTTGATGCAGTACATATCTCAGGAGACCCAATGGCACTTATTCTTCTTGATGCTGAGAAGGCTTTTGATAGAGTCTCCTGGCCTTTCTTATGGGAGACTCTGTCAAGGGTCGGGATACGTCATGGATGTATTCAAGCCTTTAAGATGTTGTATTATCAACCTACAGCTAGATTATTTATAAACGGTGCACTAACTGATAAGTTTAAAATAAAAAGAGGGACTCGCCAGGGATGCCCAAGCTCACCCCTCCTGTTCGCACTGTATATAGACCCTTTTTACGTTTACTGGAAAGCGATCAGAAAATTAGTCCTATTGTTTCACACGGGTGGGAGACGAAAGTCCTGGCCTATGCCGACGACATCGCCTTGGTGACTGCTAATCCCGAAGAATCTATGGCTGAGGTTGAATTAGAGGCGGCTAGGTTTGGAAGCCTGTCGGGGTATTCCCTTAATAGATCCAAAACTCAGATAATTTGTAAAAATGTGGATATGAGTCAAGATATAAGACAGGTAGAAAAAGCTACGTATCTCGGAGTGGAAGTCATGGCAACCGTTGAGAAGATAGTTGAGTGTAATATTGATCCCTTGATTGATAAAATTAAACCAGATTTATTTCGACTACACAAATTGCATCTTTCAATAATAGGGAGATGTAACCTAATTAAAATGCTTTTTTTCCCCAAACTTTTATATTTTATGAGAGCTATTCCGTTAGAATTTAGTAATATGTGTTTAAAAAAGATTGAAGATTTGTTCTCAAGATTTATATGGGCATATGCAAAACCGAGAAGAGCCTACAAATTTCTGTCTCTACCAAAGGATAAGGGAGGGTTGGCTCTCCCAAATATAAGGCTTTACTATTGGGCAACTACTCTTCTGCATAATCTTACTCTTTTATCAGAAAATGTTACAGATAGTCCTTTGAGAGACATACCTACGCCTATAGAACTTATAATGGGTAAAGATGCATGGGGCTGGATCTGGCGGTTTTTAAACGATTCCCACTACAAGAAGGTACGCTTTAAAACATTGGTGCCCGGGTTTAAATGTATGAAGTCAGTTCGTAAAATGCTTGGACTGGGCCGCCTGAATTATTATACACCAATATATAACAATCCAAATCTGCCTGATATTTTTAAAGATGTATTACTACAAAAGTGGCAAAAGAAGGGTCTGTTGACACTGGGGGATTTATATTCTCTCTCTGACATAGCCTCTTTTGAGAGTCTCAAAGAAAGATTTAAACTGGATTGGAAAGATTTTTATAAATACCTGCAAGTACGTGACTTTTTAAGGAAAAAGTGTGGCGGGCCAGCAGGATTTATTAACAATTCTATTATTGATAATGTAAGGATGAATCATCCATCTATTGGAATGGTGTATAACTCTTTTAATATATTAATGCCGGATGATTTAACATTACGAGCTAGGAAGTGGAAAGAGGAGATTGATATATCACAAGACTTATTTCTTCACTCAGTAGAGTTAGCACAAAATTTGCTAATTCCAGCGCGACTTCAAGCCCAGTATTATAAATCTTGCTTTTCACTGTATTTTACTCCAAAAAAGATTGCAAAATGGGGGACGGGAAGAGGGACCTTTTGCCCACGATGTTTGTTTTTTCAGGCTGATCTTAATCATATGTTTGCCTCTTGTGATGTATTAAGTAAATTAAAATTTGAGATTACGAACTTTTTTAAAGAAATGTTAGGAAGGGATATTTTCCTTTCTCCCTCCCTGATCTGTTTAGGGGTGGATCAGGAAATGCAAGGCAAACCAGGAGAGTATCTGATTTTCATAGCCATGGCAGTTTATCGGCTTTGCCTTGCTTCAGCCTGGCAGGATCCATCTCCACCCGTGTACCATCAATGGTTAACGAGACTGGTGGCAAATTATAACTTTGAAAGAGCCATCTATGGGAAAAGAGGAGTACGGTCTTGTAAGAAGGGATTAAAGATATGGGAACCTCTGACCAAATGGCTTGAGAGATGATTTAGATAATACAATTTTTTTTCCTTTAATTATATAAAGTTGTGCCAACCCCGGGGGTGGGAGGGGCGGGAGTGGGGGGTTAAATGTTTATAAAATGTGTGCATGATGGACAAATGCTGATTTATATTAATTCTTATTTACGTTATTTACGTTAAGTAACTTATCTAATATATATGCAATCTACTTATGGAGCTATAATATATGCATGTTTTGTATTTATAAACTATCCGCAAAGTGAGTGAAAAAAATGAAGTGTAACCGGTTGAATATAATCTTGCACCAATAAAAAAAAAAAAAGGAATAGCTGGATCGTTTGGGGAGCCTGATCTTATGCTTTGTACTATCTTTTTCAAATCTTCTAAAGGGGGAGTAAGAAATTGTCGAATACTGTTTTCACCCCAATCCTGTATTTGTTCTTTATGTTGTATGCAGCCATTCCGGGCATCCTCAGAAAAAGTATCGTAGATTTTAGATACTTTTTCAGCAAAGAACTCTGCAATCTCATTGCATGACTCTTCCGAACCAGCCGTTGGAGTTGTTCTTTCTAATGAGGATAACTCTTTAAATATGCTAAATAGTTCCCTTGATGAACTTTTTGCTGTCTCAATTCTTTCTGAATAGTAGGTCACACGAGTTTTCTTTATAAGTGAATGATACTGTCTAAGCTTAACTCTATATGCCACTTTCTCTAAGTCCAAGAAACCGGCCCTCCATTTTCGTTCCTGCCTTTTGCATGCCTTCCTGGCCAGCCGTAGAGCTTCGTTAAACCACGGTGCGCTCTTTGTTTACCTTTGTGGAGTGCTATTGGTCCATGGTGCTGCCACATCTAATGCGTCCGTAATCCATTTATCTACTCCTTGGCTTGATTCGTTGATGTTACTGCCTAGGATAGGATTGTTTGCTAGTAGGGCCTGGGTGAAATTGCTCTCGTTAAATTTTGTCCATTTCCTACGTCTGTTATTAGATGGTGGATCTCTTTTTGTAGGTGGCCTTAATTGCGGGATGAGGAACGTCACAAGATAGTGGTCTGACCATGGAACCGCTGTTGAATGTTTAACTGATAGCTCTTGGCAGTTAGAAAAGATGGGGTCTAATAGGTGTCCTAATTGATGTGTCGCGTGTATAGACTTGAGTTCTAGTTGAAGCCCCGCCAGCTCCTGGCACAGAGATTGTGCTTCTTTGCACATTTTATTGTCAAAGTGTAAATTTAGATCTCCCAAAACAATCAAGTTGCCATGGTACAGTGCTGGTTGTATTTAACTTTCCAGAGTGATACTTGCAAGGCTGGAAAAACTGGGCTCAGGAAAATATTATTTTGACGGAATCACAATTGGGGTTCGGGCAGGAAATAGGCACAGTGGAACAGGGGATTAACTTGCACCTCATTATTAGCGAATATACAGTGGCAATGGATGGGCACATATATCTGAGTTTTGTAGACCTTTCTAGTGCCTTTGATCTCGTAAACCACTCCACATTATGGCGGGTTTTGCTAAATATGGGTGCCCCAAGTGATATAGTCTGTCACCTTTCCCAACTGTATGCCTCTTTAACCACCTCTATGGGCTATGGCAACAATGGGGAACACACAGAGAAATTTTGGGGGACTCGTGGGGTTAGGCAGGGTTATGTGCTTGCACCACTTTTATTCTCACTATATATAAATGGGGTGGATCGTTTTCTGCAGAATGTGAAAGCAAACGTTCCGTGGGTGGGCTCTCGCCGTACCCCCATTTTACTTTACACAGACAATGCGGAGCTCATATCCAGGACAGCAAACGGCCTGTAGAGTTCGATAGAAAATTTTGTAAATTTTATATAGAGCAGGGATCTAAAATTGAATTTAACTAAGACCTACACCATGGTTTGTGGGTAAAAGGAAATTAGGAAGGGCCACTATGTCCAGGGCCAAAAATTAGAAGAGTTAAAAACCTTTAGTTACCTGGGCATTATTTTCTCACAGAAAGGTGACTGGCTACCTCTTCTGGAAACCACCAAATAAAATTTTATAAGGGCTATTGCGGCTGTTTTAAGCTTTACTAAGCAAATCAAAAGCAAGCCAATAAGAGATTTCATTAAATTGTACAGAAGCAAATGCCTCTCGGTAGCTTTGTACAGCTCTCCGATATGGGGCAAGGAATAGAGCTCACAGTTGCAGGTCCAAGAAAACATTTTTCTTCATAGACTTTTGGCAGTGCCAAGTTCAACATCTGCTTTATAGCACATAAAGAACTTGACATTAAGTACCTAGAGGACATTATCCAGTGTAATACATTGATGAATTGGCATGGTATCTGGTCAAAGCAGGGTACCAGGTTCACCAGGGAGCTCATCAAGGATTGCCTGTTTATGGACCGTTTTGATAAAATACCTTGGCTTCAGGGCATAAATACCTTACTGCTTTAACTAGGGGAAGACTTGAACCCCTCAGAACCTCATAGTATCCTTCAATTCAGTAAAAAGGAAATCTAATCAATCCTGGTGGGTAAAAGGAATGTGTGTAGGGAACGCCGGGAAAAAGTTAAACCCACAATAAATAGGTATTGTATGGGCCAATACGATCATGTGATACTAAGCTGCTTGGTAGGCGTGAGAAAAACCTATGACAGATTTTTGTTGACCAGACTACGCCTAGAGTTGATTCATCATTAAGTGGTCTTTCCAAAAACAGATCTGTGACCCTGGAACTTACCGAGATGCCCATGTGACGGAAAGGCAACACAGTCGACGACTCATTTTGAGTTATTCTGTAAATTGTACTGTGATATTACATCTTCTATTCTACGACCCCTTTTCCTGTCACAAGGCGTTATCTACCATGAGGAGGCCCTGGCATTTTTAAAATCGATGAGAAATGTGCGTACGTGTTGTACAATCCTTGTTTATATTAAAATGGCTCTTCGCAGGCAAAAATCATATTCTCATTTGGAGCGTTTGCGCTTCGAAGAAAACTGAAAAGGCTGTAGGGATATGTCAATTCTCAGGAAGGGGCATAGCCGATTTATATTTTATTATTACTCTTTTTAAATAGTGCTAAAATATTTTTGTCAGTTTTTAATAGTTACATTTGTTTGTTAATGTATATAAATAACCCTTTGGAATTATTTTAAAAATTGGAATACGCAATTTGCCCCATTTCCTGACTAGCCCTTGAATTCTGATTGTAACATTTTAAATTCTTAATATATTTCGTATGGTTTCTTTTATATCTGTGGATGATATATGCTACTTTTATGTATACTATCTATGTCTCTTTTATGGATTTGAATTGGTTTTGATTGGTTCGGCTCTGCCCAGAAAAATGCTGCGCTGTGAATGCCTTTTGAAAAAATCCAATTGTTTGGATCAAAACTACAGGGAAAACAAACTTTATCTCTTTAAAGAGAAGAAGCCTTGCTCTTCATTTCGTCAACGTTACGGTTATTCCAGCTCTTCTACGCTTTGTTTCTTCAGCCATCCAAGATGTTTGAGTCTGCAGTCATCTTCTTTTTCCAAGAAACAAAAATCAGGAATTATTAAAATTAATTCAAACCAAAGGGAACATCTCAATCATGAGGACAGAAACAGTGTTGTTGACCCCTGGAGATGGCCCACAGTGGTCAGTTGGAGGAAGATTGCAACATTTCAGGACCGCATGAGAAGCAGCTACATAAGATCCCTGGGTGTTGAGAATCATCATAGAAGGACATCAAACCGAATTCTTCTAGACACTGCCAGAGAGTGAGACCACAGCTATGCCGTGCCCCAGCCAGTTGAAGGAACAGGCAATGTTGTAAGCAGTTTATTTACTGATGGTGAAGAAAGCTATCATCCCGGTACCTCAGGAGAAGACGAGGAGAGGTACTTATTCATTCATCTTCCTGGTTTCCACGACAACCGGACCAAGCTAGTGAAAGGCCCTCAGGGTGTTCAGATGGGTCTTAATTATTCTTTTCAAAATAGAAACCCTTCAAACGACAATTCCACTGATTCTAGTAGGTGCATTCATGATGAGACTAGATCTTACGGATGCATACTTTCACATTCTGATATGGTTTGGTCATCAAACGTTCCCGCGGTTGTGTGTCCTGGGAAATCCTTCTTAATTTCAGGTTCTGTTCTTTGGCATTAGATCTGCCCCAAGGGTATTCATGAAGGTGATGACCCTGCCAGGAGCATTGTGACCTTACATGGAGGGCACATCTTTCCCTTCCTGGACAATTGGCTCCTTCGAAGAACAGGGCAAAGGTTCTAAACTGTTCAGAAGTGTTTCCAACAACACTTCTGCAACTTGGAGCCTGGTCAGAACCGAATATTTACAGGTTCCCATTTTAGGATGGCGTTGGAGATAGTGTTCCTGTAGCAGAGAGAGAGGTTAAGAGCAGGGCCTTCTGTCAAGGTCTGAATAGTTTACGGCTCAGGGTACAAAGGCACTTGGCATGTTGTGTGTTCCTAGTTCCCTTGACAAGATTACCCCTTATACAGCTTCCGGCTCATCGCCTCAGGTATTGAGGCTGGCAAAGATGAGGTTTTTTTTCAAAGGAAATTCAGGTTAGTCATAAGTTAGCCTTCAGCTGCAGTGGTGGACAATCTAGAGTCTCTGAAGAGAGACGATTTCCAGGTCATCGTGGTCCACGAGGGGTGGAAACAACTATGCCCCGTTCAAAGGGCTGGGGTGCAACATTGATGGACATGTATTGTATCCTAAGGAGAAAGTTCAAGCCAGAAGGAGTTATCTGCAGTGCTTTGTAATCCAGTTCATTTTCAAGCCCTCCGGCAGGATCATCATGTTGGGATAAGGAGAGATATTCGGTGACTTTTCATACATAACTGGACAACGGCGAACGAGATCAACAACCCTAAATATGGGAGCTAGAAAGATAGGGATGTTTGCAGAGCATTGTCTCCTGTCAATGAAGGCTGCTAACATCGGATGAAGGACCCTCTGAAAAGGACATTTTAAGCAGGGCTTTTCTAACCTCACAAGATCTGTGTTACCGGCGTTCTTCAAATCGATATGCAGGAAGTTCAGGAGAACATTTAGAGACTTTTTGGCCTCTCTCGAGAATACTAAGCTTTGCAGACTCCATTCTCGGTTTCTGGTTCCAAGTGCTTGGGGAGTGGATGCCCTTTCTGTGCATTGGCCTCTTTGGCTCATGTATGCCTTTCCTCCCTTTCCTCTTATCCTTCGACTTCTAAAGATTCAGGATAAAGCAGCTGAGGTGATAGTAGTTCTTCCATCTGGCCCTGCAGGATGGGATTCTCTGTACTTAAGTCTACGGCTCAGCCTCCTCCTTGGAGGATTCCACTTACTCCCTTTCCTCTTCGAGCTCCCGGGTGTCTTCCTCTTAAACTGCTGTCGGTCTTGAGGATGAAATGGTTGGACTCCAAGGCATCCATTCCAGGGCTCTTAGCTAAAGCAATTCAGAGGTCTTGACGTGCTTACAGCCTGAAGGCATACTCCCAGCACTGGTGTAGCCTGAAATCCTTGTCACCTATTGAATGTAACCTTCCTACTGCTCTTCAGTTTTAAAAGAACAGTTTGAAAAATATCTACCAACTTCTCCTAAAGCTCAGTGGTTAAAAATAAGTTCTTTTGGTGAAGCTTGGGGAGGTTTTGGAAATGTTTAACACGTTGGCCTTTGGTTACTGAAAGGGTTTTCTGTTGCTAGGCCTTTAATGTGCCCTTCTCTGCCACCTTTCGATTTGCTGCTAGTGCTGAAGTCTATTCAGTGTTGTCAATCTGAACCTGTAACTTCAGTAGAGGTCAAATTCTTAACAATGAAAGTTCTATTTCTAGTAGCAATCACATCTGCAAGGAGAACTGGTGGGATTGGAGTGTGGTTGTGTAAACCTCCTTTCCTTAGGATCGTGGAAGACAGGCGTCGTATTCAAGCTTGCCGTTCTTTATTTCCTAAAGTACGAAAATATCAACAGTAGCGGTGTCTAGGTGCTGAAATCAATTCATTCAATTTTTCTGTAAGAACCACATTTTCAATATGATGGCCCTCGTGATTTATTTCACAATCAATTCTCTGTTTGAAAAACAATTACAAACATTTATCACATGTCTTTTTTGAAGGGCAACCTTTTTTTTGTCTTTTTTCATATAAACATTTTACATCAGTGATTAAACCTACTCAAACAATAACATTTAAAAGAAAAAGACCAGTCCTTCAATATAAGAACAAGACACCTGGCGGATTACACATTTTTCAATCGATCACACTCTGCATCCTGCCGGTGTATGCTAGTGGGGGTTTGGTATTCCAGGGACCGGCAGTTCTGCCATATTTCCTAATTTCAGATTGTTAGTTAAATGATTATCTTCCCCCAACCAGTGTGATTGATTGAAAAATGTGTAATCCGCCAGGTGTCTTGTTATTATACTAAAGGACTGGTCTTTTTCACAATTGTTTTTTTTTTTCTTTTAAATGTTATTGTTTGAGTAAGCAAGACTTACCAAATGTACAGTACATGTGAGTTATCTCCCAGCACCACACTGAATGCTCTTGCTTTATTTTGAAAACTGAATAAAGAAATATTTGAGAATATGTAGATGTAGAAGATCCAGTGAACTTCAAACAATTTATGAGAGGGGCTGAGTTTTCGTCTAGTGATGTCTGTTTGAATGTTCTTGCAGCTTGTGAAGCTGTGCTCGGGGATGCTGGAGACAGGCCGGCAGTACTGCACAAACAGCAAGTTATTTGTCAATGGAATCCGCGAACTCTCCCAAAACTCCAGCGAAGACACCATGCTGAACGTAAGTAGGGTGTGGAGATGGGTCTCATTTTCAGCTGAAGTTTCGGGTTGGCTGGGGACGCTGCGCCTTGAGACTCTCACGGGTGATTTGCCGCGCTTTATAAATTCTGATTGATTAATGCCCAGGTGCCTCAGTATTTCCTGATGTCACTCTTCTCTCTTCCTGAAGGAGAGCTTGGAGAGGTTCTCCGGTGGATTGAATCAGATGATTGACAGCCACAAGGTAAGCAAGCTGATGGGACCACTGGAGGACAAACCAAGGTGAGGCGTGGAGTGGAAGACCACGGGTGGGCAGAGAGGTACAGATCCTTCAATTTAATCACGAATAGGGGTAACTGCTCAGTAACAAGTTGGGAGGAAGTTTTGGGAGATCTCTGGTCTGGTTTATTTGAGCGAAGAGATGTAGAGGGAAGGAAGGGATACGCTTTGACTGTATGAATGAGCAGGAAAACTTTGAAGCATAGGGCTGGAGACAAGGCGGCAAGCGGAGGTGGGCTAGAATCATTTCGAGAAGGAACTCAAGGAGGCGGTTGGCTGGCATGTGGACGGAAGGTGAGGTACTCAGAACATGTTTGGGAGCAAATGATAATGGGTAGATGGAGAGAGAGACTGCTAACTGAAAGAGAGGCAGCAGAGGGCTCATGAACGGATGCGCGCGTAGATGGGTCATTGTGGATGGGCGGGTCAATTGAGGTCCGAAGTAGTTGCTAGAGAGCTGGATGTATAGATCGATAGATGGGTGGGACGAGGTAAGGCACTTTTGCGTGTTCTGGGTTATCTAGCAAGAGAAGGTGGAATGGTGTGCAAATGGACCTAGAATGTTTCCACCGATTTGGATTCTGTGTCTGATGCAGAACTGACCACCTATTGTTCTCCGCATTTCAGGATCTGTTGGAAACCACACAAGACTCTTGCCGGTTGCACCTGCAAACCCTCATCAAGGAGTAAGTATTGGTTGGCAGTAGTCATCTTGTTTTGGGAATGAAAACATGTCTAGCAGCACAGCAGTGAGCTAGGGGCTCAAGCCAGGCTTCCATTGGCGGAGAGCACACTTCTGAAATGGACTTAGGGGTTAGTTTGTGATGGGTTCTTCAGAGGCAGTCTGGCAGTCATGTTGCATCGGGGAGATCCTTGGCCTTTGAATTGTGGTTGAGAGAGGTGGGCTACTGAAGAACCTCTCCAAACACACAGTTCTTCAGAAAAGTTATTTGTTGCAGTAAGTCCCATGATGCACAAGCTTCTGCTGGAACAACCTGCCGCCTCCTCGCTGCGACTATCCAGATGCTTTAGGAGCATCTTAATATTCTACTTCTCTCAGGTTTATGCATCCTCGTTATCACATCCTCTGCATGTGCCTCGTGTGGGGCACGAGTACCTATAAGCCGCCATTTTTAAAAACGTAATAAAGTCTGCGGATTGGATGATGTTGTTACTTCTCCCCCAGGTGGGATCATGAAACGTGAAGTTCCTGGATCCCATCTAAGTGACCATCATGGACATAGATGTCAGGTTTTTTTCAGTAGATAGGGTAAAGTACTGTTGATTGCTTGCCTGCTTTTGCCCCAGTGGAAGAAGCAGTAAAAACATTAGAAGAAAAGTAGTCCACCTCTGGGGAAGGAAGGGGTCTCATTGACTTGGGTATTTTGTAGATCATGTAAAATCCCTAACACAACCACAAGCTTTGCCTTCCACGCTATGCCCTACCTCTTACAATCTCATGCTGCGAATCCCTTGTATTGACCACCCTGGCTAGTTAATTTCTCTTCAGCTATCTTTCCAATTAATGAACCGATCATGACCCACTTTTCAGGGACATCAAGAAGTTCAAAGACACCAGGAAGGACTTTGACAAGAGCAGTGAGTCACTGGACACTGCGCTACAACACAACGCAGAGGTGCCGCGCAAGAAGCAGCATGAGGTGGACGAGGCCAGTGGAGCTCTGCAGACTGCACGCAAAGCATTTCGTGACAAGGCCCTGGACTATGTGCTGGAGGTGAGAGCATCACTGTCGACACTGGGCCTCCCTACTGACCCGTATGCCTGCCACCTGTTTTTTTCTCCATAGCTATCCCTTCTCCTTGTTTTGGGTAGACCTGCAACTCTGATTTATTTTACAGGTATCCCTTCCAATCTCTTCCTTTATGTTTGTATTTATATATGTGATATTAGTATAGCACGCCCAGAGCTGAAATGCAGCGGAGCACCGCGCAGGATCAAAGGCAAAGATACGGTCAACAAGGGACTTACTGCATCGTGATGTTGTGTTCTTTAAAGAAGTGTCGTTGGCGCTCTCCTAAATTGGATGAAGGTTGTTGAGGTCCTATTGGATACATCAATATTGTTCTAGATCCTGGATAGATAAGTGGAGAAGGCCTGCTGCCCATGTATTTCTGTTTTGCACTTATTCCTCTCCTGTCTGCGGGTGACCTGGATACGGATGTGCTTAAAGCAACATGGTGAGCTTGCCAGCCAGATGTGCGGGGATGCCAGTCATGACGGCTTTGTAGACGATGTAGTTGATTTTGAAGATGGTGCGGTTTGTCAAGGGAGGGCCAGTTGAGTTCAATCAAAGTGGGAGTGATGTCAAATTTCTTAATAAGCTGTGCTATGGCATGTAAAATGACCACACCTCCATAAGGCTCCATGAGGGGGGGAGGGGGCACTGTGGAGTTTAGGAGGCAGAGGAGCGGGGCGCTTCACCATGCAGATAGATGCCAGAGTATGAGGCTTGAACAGCAGTCCTGAGGTCACTTTCTGGTAGGAGTGGTTTTATTTTTTTAGGAGAGCGAGCTGATACCTGCCGTCTTGGTGATCTGTTCCATGAGGGCGAGGTCGGTGACCAGGGTGAATTGAGTGACTTGACAATGGGTGAAAGTGGCATTCAGATTTGTCCAATTTCATGTGTTGAGCCAGACTTGGACTAGTATTTGCTTGTTGTTCTTGGAGAGTAGCAGGAAGTCAATCAATCAGGGGTTTGTTAAAGCGCGACTACTCACCCGTAAGGGTCTCAAGGCGCTAGGGGTGGGGTGCAGGTTCCATTCCATCAAGGAGGGGGGGGTCTGTCGAAGAGCCAGGTTTTGAGGTTTCTTGCGAAGATGGGGAGCGATGTTGTCTGTCTGAGGTGGAGCAGAAGGGCGTTCCATGCTTTGGCCGCAAGGAAGGAGAAGGAGCGGCCTCCCGATCTGGTCTTTCTGGTGCGGGGGACCACGGCGTAGGAGAGCTGGGCTGATCGTACGGTCCTTTGGGGTGCGTGGAATTTGAGTCGGCTGTTCAGGTATGCTGGTCCGGTGCCGTGGAGGGCCTTGTGTGCGTGGGTGAGCATCTTGAAGGTGATTCTCGCCTCGACGGGGAGCCAGTGGAGAGTGCGCAGGTCCTGGGAGATGTGGCAGTGTTTTGGCAGGTTGAGGACCAGTCTTGCGGCGGCGTTCTGGATGTTCTGTAGCTTGCGGGTGAGGTTTTTGTTTATTCCGGCGTAGAGTGCGTTGCCGTAGTAGAGTCTGCTGGTGACCAGGGCGTGAGTGACGGTCTTTCGGTGTTCGAGGGGGATCCATTTGAAGGTCTTACGAAGGAGGCGGAGGGTGTGGAAGCAGGAAGACGAGACAGAGTTGATCTGGCGGTCCATTTTGAGCTCGGAGTCCAGGATGATTCCCAGGTTGCGTGCGTGGTCCGTGGGGGTTGGCGGTTTTCCGAGGGCGGGGGGCCACCAGGTGTCCCTCCAGGCGTCGGAGTTTGGGCCCATGATGAGTACTTCTGTTTTGTTGGTGTTTAGTTGTAGGCAGCTGTTTTTCATCCATTTGGCAACGGCTTCCATGCCTTCTCGAAAGTTGCGTCTGGCGGTGTTGGGCACGTTGGATAGGGAGAGGATGAGCTGGGTGTCGTCTGCGTATGACACGATGTTGAGTCCGTAGGTTCTGACGATGGGGGCGAGTGGAGCCATGTAGACGTTGAAGAGCGATGGGCTGAGGGAGGAGCCTTGGACTCCGCAGGTGGTAGGTGTGGGGTCCGAGAGGAAAGGGGGGAGTCTGACCCGCTGCGTCCTGCCGGAGAGGAAGGAGCGGATCCAGTCGAGGGCCTTGTCCTGGATTCCTGCGTCGTAGAGTCTGCGTATTAGGGTGCAGTGGGAGACTGTGTCGAACGCCGCTGATAGGTCGAGGAGGATGAGGGCTACTGCTTCTCCTTTGTCCAGTAGGGTGCGGATGTCGTCTGTTGCGGCGAGGAGGGCGGTTTCCGTACTGTGGTTTTTTCTGAAGCCGGATTTGGAGGAGTCGAGGATGTTGTGTTCAATGAATGTGGCGAGTTGGCTGTTGATGGCTTTCTCGATGACTTTCGCTGGGAACGGGAGCAGGGAGATAAGTCTGTAGTTTTTGAGGTCGGTGGGGTCCGCTGAGGGTTTCTTTAGGAGGGGGTTGACCTCAGCGTGTTTCCAGTCGTCGGGGAACGAGGCGGTCGCCAGGGAGCGGTTGATGGTGTGGCGGAGCATGGGTGCGATGGTGTCGGCGGCTCTGTTGAAGATGTGGTGGAGGCAGGGGTCCGTGGGGGCCCCTGAGTGGATTGACTTCATTGTCTTCAGTGTGTCTTCGGTGGTGAGGGCTGTCCAGTCGTCAATCGCTGGTTTCCGGGTGTCGGGGGTGGTTGGTGAGGGTTCAGTGTGTTGGTTGTCTTCGTCGAAGTTGTCGTAGATGCTCTTGATTTTGTGGTGGAAAAAGGTGCTGAGTTTGTCGCAGAGGTCTTGTGAGGGAGGGATGTCGGTAGACTCGCTAGTGGGTTGGGCGAACTCCTTGATGATGCTGAAGAGTTCCTTGCTGTTGTGCGTGTGGGTGGAGATTCTGTCTTCAATCGCTTTTTCCTCGTTTCTCTGATGAGTTGATGGTGGGCGTTGGTGGCGGCTCTGAAGTTGTTGTGGGCTTCTGTGGGTTTGGTGTTCCTTCAGGCCTTTTCGAGGCGGCGGCATGTGCGTCTGGACTCTCGAAGTTCGGTGGTAAACCATCTGGCTTTCTTGGCGCGGGTATTGTTGTTTTTCTTGAGGGGGCTATGGTGTTGGTGCTGTCCGAGATCCATCTATGCAGGGTTCGGGCTGCGGTGTTGGGGTCGTCGTTTTCCGCGATGGTTGGGTTGGAGTTGTTGAGTGAGGAGGTGAGCTGGTCGTCGGTGATTTTGGTCCAGTTTCTTCGTGGAAGCAGGTGCTGGTGTCTGTGGATGGTGGGTGTTCTGAAGGTGAAGTGGACGCAACGATGGTCGGTCCATGGGAGTTCGGTGGTGTGGCTGAAGGTGATGGAGTTTCCTGTAGTGAAGAGGGGGTCGAGGGTGTGTCCTGCTGAGTGCGTGGGCTCGGTCACGATCTGGCGGAGTCCAATGTTGTGGAGGTTGTCCAGGAGGGATGTGGTGTTGGGGTCCATCTTCGTTGGTGTGGGCTTCATGCAGGCGCTGGACAGCCAGGTCTGGATGGGGTGCATGCAGTGTTTGAGGCGTTGGATGTCTGGAGCAGAGGGGGCTTTCAAGTAGAGTTGTGTGCAGTTGGTGAATTTTCCATGTGGGTATCTCCGGTGCTCTCTCCATCCTGGGTATGCCAGCCACTCTCTCCCTTCTCTGTGGATCTCTGCCACCAACACCCCTTCCTTCTTTATAAACATGCCTGTGACCCTGCCCCTTCTAGCATGGGAGTATCTCCCACCCATCTCCCTTTCTTTGAGATGAGTGTCTCGGGATCTCCTCCAACACTCTCCTCGTCACTCTTTCCTTTTCTTCTTTATGGGCATTCCTGCCACACCCCTCCTTCTTTTTTTCCCCCTTCACTGTTGTCATGGCTCTTTCCCACAAATTCCTCCAAGTTGGTATCCCAGCGACTGGCTTCATTCCTTCTAGATGATTGTCTCTGCGCCTCATCAGACTCCTTTCTCCTAGACGTTCTCTCTGCCAGCCCTCCCCTTTTTAGTGATATAACTGCACCTTCCCCACCTCCATCTACATGAGTTTTACCACCACCCTTCCCCCTCCATCCTGGTAGCCCCTCTCTTTTCCTTATCTTTATTGGTATCCTGCACCTGCTCCTTACCCTCTGCTGGGGTAATTCTGGAACACTTCTGTATTCCTCCCTTCCGCCGTACTTTCCACCTTCCTATCCTGACTCCTCCCTCCCGTGCTTCGAGGTCGGTATCCCATCCCTCTACCCCACACCTTTCTTGCGTCTATGCGCCTTCCCCATTTCTACTCCTGCTTGGGAATCTCTGGCACCTCTTTCCATTCCTTTAGGATTGGTATCACTCCCTACGTCTGTCCGGCTCCGTTTCCCTGACCTCACCATTCCCCATTTTTTCGTTCTGGGCATTCCCGCCACCGCTTTCGGTTCTTCCGGGGTGGTAACCCTCTCACACTTCATCCTCACCATTGGTGCTACCCCTGAAAACCTCCAATTCATTGCCCTTCCTCCTGATACGCCTACACTTTATTCTGAACTTGCGTACTGCTGACCTCCTTCCTCTTCCTAAAGGTGTGTTTTCTTCGCACCACCCAATAGGCATATCATCTCGGAGAGTGTCATACATTATAGCGCGCATCACACAATGTATTGTCTTTCACTGTCTTAGTATAGCCCTTATTGTCTTCTTTCTTTGTTCTCTGTACCTTCTCTTCCGTGGGTCTCTTTGCCAATCACTGCCAGTTTGTGACTTGCTCGTAAACATGGACTCTTAAATGCAATTGAATGCTTTCCCACCCACAACCTAATGCAGTAGATGACAGTACATACAGCTATTTCTCTGTCAAAGGTCCTACAAGACTGAACGTTACAAGTAATTAACTTTCCAAAAGGTAGTTTCTTTGATTTATTAGCACAGGAAAAACTCAGCGTCTGACTTCTTTTCATTTTCAGATCAACTCCATCCAGTCCAAGAAGAAGTTTGAAATTCTGCAGTTTGTAAGTTTTGGCTCGGTTCTTCAGAGCAGGTGGGGTGGGTGGAGGTTAGATGTGTCATGCTCATTCAAACTGAGGGTATACCTGAGAAAATAGAGAGCTATTGAAAGGTTGAGACATCAAATGCCCTTGTTTGTTCTGGAGCAGGGGTGAAGCAAGGCCGTTTCAAGAACTCAATGCTTGGGGATAGGTTTGAAGGCCCACAGGGGCTGTGGTGGTGGTTGTTATCAGTCATCCCCTTCTTAATCACTTGCTGCTCTCTAACCTCTTTCACTTTTGTCTTTTGCACCTTCCTGACTCTTTCCCATTTGCCCATTGCTTCTTGCTTCCCCCCCCTCCGTTCTTATATTGTCTGACAACTTTTCTCCCTTTGTTGGTGTTGCTCTTGCATGTCTTCTGCTTTTGTTGTCTCCTTTCTCTGATGTTCTTTCTCTCTTGTCTCTGATGTTCTTCTCCCCCCTCTTCTCTTTGATGTTCTTCCCCCTTTTTTCCACTCATTGCTCTCTGGTGTTTTCTTTTTGATCTGCCGCTACACTCTGTTGTCCTTCCTCCATTGATACCCCTCTAGTCTCAATCCCCATTTGGACCCTCCATGTTTTCTGATGTTTTCTACATTTGATGCTCCCTGATCTTTGCTGCTCTTTCCCCTTTGATCCATCTGGTCTCTGATGTTCCCCCTAATCCCTTCTAGGTCTCTGCCCTTCCCTCTTGATTCCACTGCTCTCTTCTGTATTCTCTTATTTGACCCCTCACTGTGCTCGAGTGTAGTTTCTACCTTTGGTATATTTTTCCCTCTCCCATTTGACCTCCCCACTCTCTTATGTCCCCCCTCATTGTTCCTTCACTACTGGCTAACTTAGTTCCCCTTGGTCCTTTCTACTCTAGATGTTCACCTTTGATCCTTCGACTTTTCATTCTAGATGTTCACCTTTGATCCCTCACCTTTCTATCCAGATGTTCACCTTTGATCCCTCACCTTTCTATCCAGATGTTCACCTTTGATCCTTCGACTTTTCATTCCAGATGTTCACCTTTGATCCCTCACCTTTCTATTCTAGATGTTCACCTTTGATCCCTCACCTTTCTATTCTAGATGTTCACCTTTGATCCCTCACCTTTCTATCCAGATGTTCACCTTTGATCCCTCACCTTTCCATCCAGATGTTCACCTTTGATCCCTCACCTTTCTATTCTAGATGCTCACCTTTGATCCCTCACCTTTCTATCCAGATGTTCACCTTTGATCCCTCACCTTTCTATTCTAGATGCTCACCTTTGATCCCTCTTTACTCCCTGGTGCCACCTTCATCCCTTATCCCCTTGCTCTCTGATGCCCCCACCCACCTTTGATCCTTTGTTGCTCTCAGGTGTAGTTAGTCCCTCCCTGCTCTGTGATGTCATTGCCCATTTGATCCCAGACTTCTCTTTAATGTGCTTCTCTCTTCCTCTGCCAGATGCTCAGCTTTATGGAGGCTCAATTTTGCTACTTCCAGCAAGGATACCGGGCCCTGCAGGAGCTGGAGAAGTACCGGCAGAACCTGGCTGCCCAAGTAGGTGCATGCGATGGCGTCGGAGAACACAGAGCGAGCCCAGCATTCTACCACCAGAGAAACACAGTGTGATAGAAGGACCTCTTCCTTCATGATAGCTCTGCTCCCCTTAGAGTGACACCCTGAGTTACACCCTGTGACGGTGTCTGAAGAGAGAGGGGCCCCTGCTTCCCTTAGAGTAACACCCTGTGAAGACAGAGGCACCCCTTCCTCCATGATAACTCTGCTCCCTTTAGAGTAACACCCTGTGACGGTGTCTGGAGACAGAGGGGCCCCTGCTCCCCTTAAAGTAACACCCTGTGCCGGTGTCTGGAGAAAGAGGGGCCCCTCCTCCCCTTAGAGTAACACCCTGTGACGGTGTCTGGAGAAAGAGGGGCCCCTCCTCCCCTTAGAGTAACACCCTGTGACGGTGTCTGGAGAAAGAGGGGCCCCTCCTCCCCTTAGAGTAACACCCTGTGACGGTGTCTGGAGAAAGAGGGGCCCCTCCTCCCCTTAGAGTAACACCCTGTGACGGGGTCTGGAGACAGAGGGGCCCCTCCTCCCCTTAGAGTAACACCCTGTGACGGTGTATGAAGGCTGAGGGGCCCCTCCTCCCCTTAGAGTAACACCCTGTGACGGTGACTGAAGGCTGAGGGGCCCCTCCTCCCCTTAGAGTAACACCCTGTGACGGTGTCTGAAGGCAGAGGGGCCCCTCCTCCCCTTAGAGTAACACCCTGTGACGGTGTCTGAAGGCTGAGGGGCCCCTCCTCCCTTTAGAGTAACAACCTGTGACGGGGTCTGGAGACAGAGGGGCCCCTCCTCCCCTTAGAGTAACACCCGGCGCCGGTGTCTGAAGACAGAGGGGCCCCTCCTCACTTTAGAGTAACACCGTGTGATGGTGTCTGAATACAGAGGGGCCCCTTCTCCCCTTAGAGTAACACCCTGTGATGGTGTCTGAATACTGAGGGGCCCCTCCTCCCCTTAGAGTAACAACCTGTGACGGTGTCT
The DNA here is from genome assembly GCA_963921515.1 of Calotriton arnoldi. Lineage (NCBI taxonomy): Eukaryota > Metazoa > Chordata > Amphibia > Caudata > Salamandridae > Calotriton > Calotriton arnoldi. The sequence continues at coordinate 2,701,171 of CAWUFW010000243.1, forward strand.
GAAGGCAGAGGGGCCCCTCCCCTTAGAGTAACAACCTGTGACGGTGTCTGAAGGCAGAGGGGCCATTCCTCCCCTTAGAGTAACACCCTGTGACGGTGTCTGAAGACAGAGGGGCCCCTCCTCCCCTTAGAGTAACACCCTGCGCCGGTGTCTGAAGGCTGAGGGGCCCCTCCTCCCCTTAGAGTAACACCCTGTGACGGTGTCTGAAGACAGAGGGGCCCCTCCTCCCCTTAGAGTAACACCCTGCGCCGGTGTCTGAAGGCTGAGGGGCCCCTCCTCCCCTTAGAGTAACACCCTGTGACGGTGTCTGGAGAAAGAGGGGCCCCTCCTCCCCTTAGAGTAACACCCTGTGACGGTGTCTGGAGAAAGAGGGGCCCCTCCTCCCCTTAGAGTAACACCATGTGATGGGGTCTGAAGACAGAGGGGCCCCTCTTCCCCTTAGAGTAACACCCTGGGACGGTATCTGAGACAGAGGGGCCCCTCTTCCCCTTAGAGTAACACCCTGTGACGGTGTCTGAAGACAGAGGGGCCCCTCTTCCCCTTAGAGTAACACCCTGGGACGGTATCTGAGACAGAGGGGCCCCTCTTCCCCTTAGAGTAACACCCTGTGACGGTATCTGAGACAGAGGGGCCCCTCTTCCCTTAGAGTAACACCCTGGGACGGTATCTGAGACAGAGGGGCCCCTCTTCCCTTAGAGTAACACCCTGTGACGGTATCTGAGACAGAGGGGCCCCTCTTCCCTTAGAGTAACACCCTGTGATGGGGTCTGGAGACAGATGGGGCCCCTCCTCCCCTTAAGCCTCTCCTTAAAGATACAAATTGTTCAAGGTACGAATTGTTTCAAAGTAAGGACCCCAAATTCCAAACTTTACAATTGAATTCCATCATAAAATGTTTTGGTTAAAATGAACCATTTATAGTATATTTTACTTTTGTTAGAGATGCACTAGTTCTGAATTGTAGGAAATGTAAAGTGAAAGAAAATGTTTTTAGCCCTATTTTAAAGAAATCAAAAAAAGATATTAGTCACAGAATCATTCTAAAAAATAAGTCATGAAAATATATAAATATGTTTATATGTGTTTTACTCTGCTCATAACATATTCTCACTAAAACACAATGTCAATGCCGTATCACATTTTGATCTTAATTATTTGGTTCCATTTATTGGCCTTCTCTTGACACATTACTTACATTGTTACCAAAGAGGGGGAACCAAGGGCCTTTATCTAGGTCCAGCATACAGGCCCGTAACTAAGTTTAAACCAAAGTGGTATGCAGTTCCTATTGAGAGTTGCAGGTCGTTATGTTTGTTCGAAAGTACACAAAATAGTGTTCAATCAAAAGCAGGAGGATGATTTCCTCCTTTCGGAAAAAGACCCTCACACACCCAGCCAGCTAGGTGTCTTGCTTCATCATCGGGTCTGCTCCTTATCGGGTCGGCAGTGCAATACCCGATCGGCACCCGAGATGGGGCCTTCTTGGCGGAGATCTTTATTCCTTTGCGCCGTTGGGTGTAGTGCATGTGAGGGCCCTATATCAGTGTAGGTGTTGTGTTAAGGGATGTGAAGTAAAACAGGAAATAGTGGTCCACTCAAGATAATTTTAATGACAATGTGGCCACTAACCTGGTTAAAAAGAGGAAGTGCGCAAGCCCGCTCTAAGGTTGCAGGATTATGCGCTAGTGGTTCGGGTCAACATGTTTCTTGCCTGTTTATCAATTTGATGGCAATTCCTCAGGACCTAAGTGAGATCTACCTACACTTTTTGGTGGTGGTCCGAGCTACGTGTCAAAGAAGTCGTGACCACCCATACAGCACCCTAAAAAGTGGTACCTGTAGATCTACAACATAGCCTGCAACAAGAAAAATTCATAAAAGTTACTAGATCATAGTATAACAGTTTTATATACAATGATGTAGGTGCACCAAATATCCTAAGGTGCAGTAAACGCATGCTTCACACACAAGTGATTGTGATCATGCGTCAGAAATGAAACAGTTACATTAAAAACCAGCATTGCAACGCAGCAGTAGTGATAAAAAGGTGCCTTGAAAATCAGGCACAGTAGTGTAACTCACCCTATTTGGGTCACTAAGCACGGCATCGTGTACCGGCAGGTGTAGACACTAAAGGTGTAGTGTCCTAGTAAATGGCAAAATTCAGGAGAGTAAAAATATGGACATACAGGCACAGTTTCCAGTAAACAGATATCAGGTCAGTGGTATGATCACAACAATGATGGCCCACAAGGTGAAGGTCATCACACACAAAGCTCCTACATCTAGAAAGGAACTAGCGTAAACCGATCCAATGTAAGAGCAAACATGCCCCAGGCAACCCCCTATAGCGCGAACCGATGGCCCCAGGGAGGCCAACGGGAGGTTGGTATCCGGTTGCCACAGGCCAGCGCCGAGGATGAAATACCCGAGGCACGCCCCCAAACAGAAGAAAAGTGCCCACATTTATTGGTCACCGTTCGTAAAGGCGCCGTTACACCACACAGGGGTTGTATGATTCACAAGTACCCGCTCGTGGTCACTTAATTGTATCTATTTTGGCCCACGCGATCCTGGCTGAAGGCACGTCTAGAGCTGGCGGTCTCGTGTACTCCTCTTAAACCTGCAGTAGGGTAATGCTACCTATATCGGACGTGGGAAGTTACCTACCAATAGAAGGTGCCCTGTGCGAGTCAGATCCCCCTTGGCATATCCCGTTTCCTTGCAATACTCACAGCGAGAATTCCAGTGGATAGACGGTCGTCCTACCCCTCACTCTGCCGGCCCGGGTGATACCGTATTCCAGCAGACCTGGTTAATTATACCGCCGGTCGGCCATACGAGAGGCGGGACAATGTACCATCAAGGCCCTCCACCCTTCTATCAGCAAAGGACTGACCCCCCTTTTTTAGACAGAGGCTGGGGCAGAGGAAGAGGGCGCAAAGAGGGCAAAAAGAGTACGATGGCAGGAACAACCAGCACATGCAGTGGAGACCAGGAGCCAGACACGGGGAAGAGAGATTGATCATTAACCTCTCCCCGAGGGCCCTTTCACCCACAGAAGAGAAGGTCCTACAAAAAGGGTTAGGCTTTGTCCCTACCCCTAAGATAGATAAATTTCGCGATATCTGCGAGGTCCAAGGCTTCTTTCGCAAGGTACGCCTACAAGCCTTCTTTCAACATAAACCACTGCTACAGGGAGGCGACTCTGGGTTACACAAACCATCCACGTTTACACCTAATAGTAGCATGGTTCCAAATGAGGTCTTGACATTTGAACAAGCTGTATTGAAAGATTTAAACAGCACGACCACCCCCGCACCTTACCACAACATGTCCTCAAGCGAAACTTCAGCCGTCAGGGCCCTGGCGGATGATGTTAGCATTACAATCAAACAGGCAGACAAGGGCGGGGCTACGGTTATTATGTCCACGGTCGAGTACGACGCGGAATGTTGCAGACAACTTAGCAACCGTAGATACTATACTCCCTTGGGAGAGGACCCTACGCCACGACTTAGCAGGATGATTTCCTCCATGGTGTTCTCAGCTGAGACCGAGGGATGGATCACCAGAAAGGAAGCTGATTTCTTAACCACAAAAGAACCCAAGATCCCATACTTCTACATCCTGCCCAAAATTCACAAGGGGGTCACCCGGTCCCCGGACGACCCATTGTGTCAGGGATCGGTTCCATCTTGGAACCCCTTTCACGTTTTTGTGACCATTTCTTGCAACCGATGGTGAGAGCTACTTCGTCCTTTATCAAGGACACCACAGATGTCCTTAGGTTGCTTGAGGGGGTCCAACATCCAGAAGAGGTAGACCTACTGATTACCCTGGATGTTGAGGCCCTCTATACTAACATCCCACAAAGGGTGACCCTGGAAGTTATTGAGGATGCACTAAACCATGGCAACTGGACTTCTCCTACTCCGGTGGCCTTCATATTAGAGTGTGCTACCTTAGCCCTTACGGAAAATTTCTTTCAGTACAACACACAACTCTACCATCAAACGCAGGGCACCTCTATGGGCAGTACATTTGCGCCGAGTCTGGCATGTATGTACATGTCAGCATTTGAAGATAGAGAGATCCATAACTCCAGCAATCCATACGAGACTAATGTGATGATGTGGAAGAGGTTCATTGATGATATTCTGATCCTGTGGAAAGGAGAACGCACGAAATGCGATGAATTCTGTGCCTGGATTAATACACTTAACCCTTTCCTGAAATTTACAAACACGATTTCTGAAACCGAGATCCCCTTCCTTGACCTACTGATCAAACTGGAGAATAATGCCATTACTACTACACTCTATCGCAAACCTACAGATAGAAATAGCCTATTGCTATTTAGCAGTCACCATCCCAGGGCCCTTAAACAGAATCTTCCTTTCGGACAGTTCCTCCGCATTAGGAGGAACTGTAGTTCATTAAGAGATTACCAGAAAGAGTCCAACACCCTGACAAAAGATCTTTGTCGGAGAGAGTACCCTAGGCACACGGTTGCACTTGCTTGCAAAAGGGCAAAAACAATAATCGGGACAGTTTACTAGAAAATAAACCTAGAGAACCGGATAATGCCATTACCTGCGTGACCACCTATACTTCTGACTCCAACCGTATGAGAAACATCATCAAGAAACATTGGAGCATTCTCAATACAGGGACATTGACCCTACCTGTTCCTAGGTTTGCATTCAAACGGACAAGTAACTTAAAGGACATGCTCACACATACGAGACCTAGAATTCTCCAGAGCAGAGTACAAAGAACACTATGGGATCTACCGCCTATAATGGGACATTTTCCTTGTGGGTCCTGCTCAGTATGTCCTCTCACTAAAATCACAAAAGAACTGACTTTCCCGAATGGAGTCAAATGGAAGATGAACAGACATACGAATTGTAACACTCCCAACTGCATCTATATATTGAGTTGTCCGTGTGGACTCCTATATATAGGAATGACAACGAGACCGGTGAAAGTCCGGATAATGGAACACAGGAGCAACTTTAGGTGCCATAAGACCAATACCAAAATGACTACACATTTTGAACAACATAAACATCTTCCTGACTCTTTCAACTGGGGCATACTTGAAGCCCACCCAGGGATGACCAAAATTCCTTGTTCCGCATCGAACAACGATGGGTCTTGAGGTTAGTCTCTGACAAAGAAGGATTGAATGAGGACATACCTTGGAGTTTACTGACCTAATTTACTCCTCTATGGTATTCCTCTAGCTATTACTATCTGCGCAACCATGATCATCATTATTATGACTGTCCAGTCCATGAATTATGGTAGATACATCACTAATAGCACATATATGCATCTAACTACCACTCCATCCCTTGTTGGTTACGAACTCAGGAGTATCCAGTAACTAATTACCTATAGTGCACACTGGTCATATAACAGTAATTGTTTCCTGTACCAGAGTGGCATTCCATACTTGTGGGACAGCTTAGACTCTGCTATAACCATACTGCATCGAGGCTATCACCACCATCATATAAGTGAGGTTCCAACATGGCGCTCAAAGTTTCTTTCATATAATCCGCACATGACCATTTCTATGCCTTCACGAGCTAGAATTGTGGTAGATAATTCTCTAACACTGACATACGTCTTATACCATCTTTCCATTCCTTTGGTAAAACATATATAGCAAGACCCATTAATAACCACCAACTATTGTGTATTGGCTACATGTAAGTAAATTTTATTTTAAATCACAATGTTACTCCCGATCCGTGGAATAAATTGAGCTTTGCTATTATCTAGTTGCCACTAATTAAGCAATACCACAAGTTGTGAGTATTCAAGTATGGCACCCATAGTCACGGTTGACCTGCTCATCTTAACGTACAGTATCGACAGTGGTGATCATTCCAATATGGCGCCCGATACCACGGGCAGCACTCTAGCCTTTTCCCATTGCACGGACCGGAAGTCCCGCCTCTCGTATGGCCGACCGGCGGTATAATTAACCAGGTCTGCTGGAATACGGTATCACCCGGGCCGGCAGAGTGAGGGGTAGGACGACCGTCTATCCACTGGAATTCTCGCTGTGAGTATTGCAAGGAAACGGGATATGCCAAGGGGGATCTGACTCGCACAGGGCACCTTCTATTGGTAGGTAACTTCCCACGTCCGATATAGGTAGCATTACCCTACTGCGGGTTTAAGAGGAGTACACGAGACCGCCAGCTCTAGACGTGCCTTCAGCCAGGATCGCGTGGGCCAAAATAGATACAATTAAGTGACCACGAGCGGGTACTTGTGAATCATACAACCCCTGTGTGGTGTAACGGCGCCTTCACGAACGGTGACCAATAAATGTGGGCACTTTTCTTCTGTTTGGGGGCGTGCCTCGGGTATTTCATCCTCGGCGCTGGCCTGTGGCAACCGGATACCAACCTCCCGTTGGCCTCCCTGGGGCCATCGGTTCGCGCTATAGGGGGTTGCCTGGGGCATGTTTGCTCTTACATTGGATCGGTTTACGCTAGTTCCTTTCTAGATGTAGGAGCTTTGTGTGTGATGACCTTCACCTTGGGGGCCATCATTGTTGTGATCATACCACTGACCTGATATCTGTTTACTGGAAACTGTGCCTGTATGTCCATATTTTTACTCTCCTGAATTTTGCCATTTACTAGGACACTACACCTTTAGTGTCTACACCTGCCGGTACACGATGCCGTGCTTAGTGACCCAAATAGGGTGAGTTACACTACTGTGCCTGATTTTCAAGGCACCTTTTTATCACTACTGCTGCGTTGCAATGCTGGTTTTTAATGTAACTGTTTCATTTCTGACGCATGATCACAATCACTTGTGTGTGAAGCATGCGTTTACTGCACCTTAGGATATTTGGTGCACCTACATCATTGTATATAAAACTGTTATACTAGGATCTAGTAACTTTTATGAATTTTTCTTGTTGCAGGCTATGTTGTAGATCTACAGGTACCACTTTTTAGGGTGCTGTATGGGTGGTCACGACTTCTTTGACACGTAGCTCGGACCACCACCAAAAAGTGTAGGTAGATCTCACTTAGGTCCTGAGGAATTGCCATCAAATTGATAAACAGGCAAGAAACATGTTGACCCGAACCACTAGCGCATAATCCCGCAACCTTAGAGCGGGCTTGCGCACTTCCCTCTTTTTAACCAGGTTAGTGGCCACATTGTCATTAAAATTATCTTGAGTGGACCACTATTTCCTGTTTTACTTCACATCCCTTAACACAACACCTACACTGATATAGGGCCCTCACATGCACTACACCCAACGGCGCAAAGGAATAAAGATCTCCGCCAAGAAGGCCCCATCTCGGGTGCCGATCGGGTATTGCACTGCCGACCCGATAAGGAGCAGACCCGATGATGAAGCAAGACACCTAGCTGGCTGGGTGTGTGAGGGTCTTTTTCCGAAAGGAGGAAATCATCCTCCTGCTTTTTGATTGAACACTATTTTGTGTACTTTCGAACAAACATAACGACCTGCAACTCTCAATAGGAACTGCATACCACATTACTTACATTGTAGGGTATTTATGCCCCATTCGTTGCACTGTGTGGATCAACTGGATTTCCAGTTGATATTGCTGTGCTGAGTTTTGGGTTTTAACCTTACACTGTGCACACTAACACACTTGACTTGACACTAACACACATGTAACGTGATATTTTTAATATACAATGAGGTTTTCATGGAGTTTATTTTTTTATTTTTTTAATATTCATGTGCAGTTGTGATATATAGATATTTGAAAACTCCTGCAGGGCTCCCAGCTGAAAGTACGTGATGTCATCTGCTATGTTCAGCCTTACATTTATACCCTGGGGGTTCAAGTGCCTGCCTGCCCTGGTGTTGGGGAGAACCAATCCAGGGATCTTTTGGTATAGAATAATTGGTCTGTTTAGTATAAAAGAACCCTAGTACCGCTTGTTAAAAATAAATATTGTCTGTGTAACACTTACCAAACGCGATCATCAATAGGCCATTCATTCTTGTTTACTAGGCACAAAGAGTAGGTGGGTGGCATGGGGGAGAGAGGTGGGTCTGTGTTTGACCCTCCCATCTCTCCACCAAAGCCATGGGCAATCGAGGGTCTGGAGAGAGGAAGCACAAGAAAAGGGTGGTTGTGCGAGGGAAGCAGCTGGGCAGCACTGGATAATGACATGACCCCAAGGCAGGTTATGTTGGGCCTGTGCCCAGCAGTACAGGACCACATGGAAGGGGTACCGGGAGGAAAGATGCCATGCCATCTTAAATCAGAGGTTCCTGTGTGAGTGCAGCACGCACTGAGCCGGCGTCATTGGAGGGAGAGGCAGCTATCTGAGCACAGGGAGTCTGTTAATTCCTAGATCCAGAAGGTAGGGATAATGTGTATGTATGTGTGTTCTCTAGAAAAAAACAACAGTTAAAGTAACATTATAGTTAGGTGTGATGAAAAGATCTGTTGTGTTTGGAAAAAGAAAGCCCTAGTCATCCACTGTAAAAACCAAAGCGTTGAAGTAACTTTATAATAAGGTGAATATGTCGGTGACATTAATGTTTTGAAAAAACCTCAGAAATTCATCAGTTATAGTTAACTTGCGCCCCTGCCATGCACTGCTTATGACCTCACATATTGCATCACTCATGACATGCTCTGACATCCTTTATGACATCTCAAATGATATCATTGATGATCTCACTGATGACATCATCTAAGCTTCTTTTGTACACATCACTCGATAAGAGTATGGCATTAGAGGTCTGAAAGTAGGTTAAAAATATTCTAAGCTATTTTGAACTTAGTTTCAGACCTTTAATGCCATACTCTTTTATCGAGTAATGTGTACAAAAGAAGCTCAGATGACATCATCAGTGATGTCATCAATGATATCATTTGAGATGTCATCAGGGATGTCATAGAACATGTCATGAGTGATGCAATATGTGAGGATATAAGCAGTGCATGGCGGGGCAAGTTATAGTTGGCTCTGCTAACTATAACTGGTGAATTTGTGTATTTTTTTTAGTTCAAAACAATGTTGTCACTGACATATTTGCCTAACTATAATGTTACTTTAACCTTTATTTTTTCAGTGAAATTCTAGTTTTTTTAACATAGAGTAATATTTTATTACCATAAGTAACGTTATATATATATATATATATATATATATATCACTTTATAGTTAGGATTCCAAGAGCTAGGAATTCCTCTCATTTTAGATTGATTCCAAAGCTTTCTTTCATGTAAAATGATAAAGCAACACCAGTAACTGTGCCTAAACCATTTTCTCTACAATGCACAGTCGTTACATCTGATAGTCTCAAAATACTTTCCACCAAAGGTAAAAGCTGAAGCCTTTCACCCCACAGATGCCAATCCACACACAAAACAAACAAAATAGTTTATTTTAAATCATAAAGTTAGTTTAAAAAATAACCTATATTTTAAAAAGATTTTCTGTGCTTTTACTTTTTTGGGGGATAAAACTGAAAAATACAACTAGAACAATGGAAAAGGAGCTTGAATTATAAAACATATATATATTTATTGCGCGTCTGCTGATGAAACGGAACTCGATTTCTTCGTACTCGCACACTCTATTCTTCAGTAGAGATTAGTGTCCTGGAGACAGAACAGTGGCGAAGCACGCATTACTCTCATCTTTCTCATGTGGCAGGATGTCCTTTGGCATCTGTCGCCAGAAGAGATGGCGTGCTGTAATGAAGCAGCAGAGCCTTGATGCTGCCTCTTTAGATTCCTTGTTTGTTTCAGTTCCATCAAATTGCTTCTGATGCCAAGCGTCAAGATGCTTGTGAATTGATGACGTTCCAAACCAGTATAACCCCGATGGCTGCTTTTCCTCTCCAGCAGGGATGGAAAAGAATTGCCGCACAAAAGACTCGCGTGGAGACCTGGCATCTTTGCCTGATCTTCACCGCTGTCCTGAGCATCTTGCTCTGGACTTGACCTTCGCTGGTCATCCTGCCCAGAAGATCTTTTATCCCCAAAAAAGGAAGACTCACAAAATAAATCCAGCTCGCCTCCTGTGCCGTGGATCTCCGGTAGCGCGCAGTGCACTGACATGTATATTAAGGGCAAGAAGTTCTTAGAATGTGAAAAAATGCAGCCACAGAAGCCAGTGAAAGCGTTCCAGTGGTCTCCAAGGGTCCACAGATCCTCCATAGTTTCAAGGCACCACTCTGCTCCTGGTTCCTAGTACTGCTGTCCCAAAAGGACTTAAAATGTGAAAATGTTGAAATGTACCACTACAGTACTGAGTTTAACGTTGTTGTTAGCAAACCCCTTGCCTCGAGCAACAAAAAGAGTGCGTTTTCCTGTCAAACTGACCTTGTAAAAAACATTACAAGGTCTGCATTCTGGTTTTGGAGTTGCGGACCCTGGATAGGAAGTTCCACCTTCCTCCTCTTACATGAGTACTGCCACACTGTAGCATTGTTTCTGTTGGTATCGCGTAGAATTCGCCAATAGCATAACACCATAAAAAATTATAAGAGCCATCTGATAAGCAATCCAGTCGGTTTTAAAAATAAGCCTATATCCTCTAGAGAGAGAGCCCAACCATTTGCATAACACCATTTTTCCATTGTCTCTTGAGAGAGATGGATATCCAGATTGTATGCATTACCATCAAGGCATCTCAGCCTGCTGGAGCAACTTGGAAGCAGCCAGGGCTACAGAAGGACAATCAACTGCACAACCACAGCAGGGTGATGATGATGGGATGGTTGCTGCAACTGTGTGGGCTCCTGCTGCCACACACCCTGAGAGGCAGTGTTGTGGCAATTCTTCACCGATCCAGCAGGGCAGAAAACAGTTAATGCCTGGAAAGTAACATATAGCCTTATTCAGCAAGTGGTACAAAGAGGGTACTCATTTGGGATCGGTAGCAGGAGGAAACATATCTACGGGCCATGCCCCCAAATGAGTTCTCTCGTGTGGAGATGCATAGGTATTGGATGGAGGAGGAAAAAGAAGAAAGCCTACTACAAGATGTCCAGCAACAGGTGGAAGAGGAAGACTGCCATTCCCCTCCCCCCTCTACTTTTGCAGTAAAATTATGTTCGAGGCATATGAGCTGTAGATCATATGCTATGCAGAGATCGCCATCTAGTGTTGGGTCCGGATGTTTGCACTTTGTTTTTCTTCGAAGAAGTCTTTCCAGTCACGAGGTAGGTGACTCCTCCTTTCGATGATAGTGTGCATGGGCATCGACTCCATTGTTAGATTGTTTTTTTCCGCCATCGGGTTCGGATGTGTATTGCTGCGCTCCGGTTCGGCACCGTTTCTCGGTTCCCCTCGACGCGCAATCAACTACCCTCGACGGTATTGTTATCGAACGCGGTTCTCCATTCGTCCCGTATCGTCTCGCCTCGACAAAACTTCGATCGGAAAACTCGTGGCGGGCTGTCGGGCCTACCCGCGCCGACCGCACTAGCAGTCGATGGAACGGACTCCCTTCAAGTTCTGTCCCGGGTGTTGTGCTAAATTTCCACGCACCGACTTGCACGAAGTGTGCAACCTCTGCCTGTCCCCGGAACACAACGAGAACGACTGCGACGCGTGCCGATCGTTTCGATCGAAAAAGACACTTTGTGACCGTTGGGCTCGACGCCACGAGATACAACACCAGAGCGGCTCCGCTCCGGACATCTTCGGGAAAGATTCCGACACAGAACAGCAAGCTCAAGGAGCCGAAGAGGAAGAACATTTCTCCATGTCCAAAGTCGACTCCGACATGGAAGAAGAGGAGCAAGTTACTACGGGTCAACGTACCGTGAGTAAAGACACCCCTTTGCCCCCTCAACAACCTAAGACAAAGGCTCCGGTCCCTCCTCTGCCTTCGGGCTAAGGTCGGCACCAACAAAAGGTTTCCGATGCCCCGCCCTCGGGCCCGGCTCCGAAACATAGAGAAGCCTTCCGGCTCGAGCCGGCACCACTCCGGTGCCGAAAAAATACCTTCGGCACCGAAACACAAATCTAAACATGTGACGCTCACAATTGCACCATTGCCGAAGACTCTACCTTCGTCACCGAAAGGCTCGGAGCCGAAACCTCTGACGCAAAAAGGCTCGGAGCCGAAACCTTCGACGCCGAAACAAACAACTAAAGACAAAGATACTCTGTCTAAAGAGCCTCGACCCGATGCCCCACCTTCGGATCCGAAGCAGAAAAAACTTGTGATCAACCCTGATACAGGACATATCCATGCCACTCTTCCAAAAAAACGGAAGATAGACCAGCCAGTGGACCAGCCAGAGGACTACCACATTCCTCTCAAAAGCAAAACCTTTTCTCCACCTTACATTCCTCCTCCTTCCCCCACTGATCCCAATTTACTTATTACACCATCAAATTCACCACCACTTACACCTGACCCACAGGATGACGGGGATGAGGATGAAGATCAGGATAGGCCACAGGACATTGACCCTTTGGAGGATTATCATACTGACCCAAGCCCAGATATTGACCCGATTTGTATCCATCTAGACCCTCCCCACCTGACGATAACATTGGGTACATTGAACTCCTTAACAGGGCTGCTCAATATCATGGGGTGGAGCTCCATAAAGAGCCTTTAGAAGAGGATTTCCTCTTTGAGACACTTAGTTCCTCTCAGAGAGCCACTCCTACCTTACCTATGCTAAAAGGTATGTTGAAACACACGGACAAGATATTTAAAGATCCTGTGAGGGCAAGAATAAAAATATAAACCTTCACCCACCGACCCTGTTTACATCAGAGGTCAGTTGCCTTTAGACTCTCTGGTGGTATCCAACGCTCGCAAGAGAGCTAACTCACAAACCACAGGTGAGGCTCCTCCTCCTGATAAGGAGTCTAAGCTTATTGATGCCTCGGGCAAAAGAGTGGCTTCACAAGCGGCTAATCACTGGCGCATTGCCAACGCTCAAGCTCTGTTGGCTCACTATGATAGGGCTCACTATGATAGGGCTCATTACGATGAGTTAGAAAAACTCATGCAATTTTTACCTGACGAACACAAAACTAAGGCTAATGACTTTATCCAAGAAGGTAAACTTATCACTAATACCTCAATCAGGTGTGCCCTGGACGCAACAGATACAGCAGCTCGTACAGTAAACACCAGTGTACTCCTACACAGACATGCTTGGCTGAGAATCTCGGGATTCAAGCCTGAGGTGCAAACCTCCATCCTCAACCAACCATTCGACAAAGAACATCTCTTTGGCCCAACGGTTGATACCTCACTGGAGAAGATGAAAAAAGACACGGAGGTCGCAAAGTCCATGGGGGCTTTGCAATTGCCTGCCACTAGGGGTTCCTTTCGCCGCTCCTTTTATAGGGGTGGTTCCAAAAAAGTATCTACCGAAAACCCCTCCTCCTCTTACAAGGGCAACAACCAATCCCCCTCTTCAAGAGGTTATTTTAGAGGTGGTTTCAGAGGAAACAGCGGTAAGGGAAGAGGCAACTCCACACGCACTTCCCACGCAAACAAACAGTGACTTCCTTCCGTTACCCCCGATTATTCCACTCCTGTAGGGGGACATCTCTCTCAATTCCTACCTGTCTGGAATTCAATCACCCCAGACAAGTGGGTACTACAAATTATCCAATATGGTTACTGCCTGGAGCTTACACACACTCCCCAGATATTCTTCCAAGATCACATGCAATGTCACCAGAGCATCTGACCCTTCTAAAGCAAGAGGTTCTCTCTCTCTTGGAAAAACACGCTATAGAACCAGTCCCATTACAATATCAGGGGACCGGGTATACTCCCTGTACTTTTTAATTCCCAAAAAGACGGCTCTCTCAGGCCCATACTAGACCTCAGAGAACTAAATCTATACATTTAGTCGGACCACTTTCACATGGTCACACTCCAACATGTGCTCCCACTCCTTCAGCAAGGCGACTTTCTGTCCACTATGGACTTAAAGGACGCCTATTTCCATATTCCCATTCACCCCGCTCACCGGAAATACCTCAGGTTTCTGGTAGACGGCCAACATTATCAATTCAAGGTCCTCCCATTTGGAGTAACTACCGCACCCAAGGTTTTCACCAAATGCCTGGCAGTAGTTGCGGCTCATCTAAGAAGACAGCACATTCACGTCTTCCCTTACCTAGACGACTGGCTCATAGAAGCCAGCTCGCAGCCAGCAAAGATGCCTACGCCACACTCAAAGAACAGTCCAACTGCGTCACGACCTTGGGTTTACTGTGAATCTCACCAAGTCTCATCTCCAACCATCCAATACACAACTGTATCTAGGAGCCACAATAGACACTCAAAAAGCTCTAGCGTGTCCCAACCCAGTCAGAATCCGCAACATGCAGACTCTAATCTCTGTTTCAGTCACAACACTCGTTACCAGCTCGAGTGTTCATGCAATTGATAGGAATGATGGCGTCTTGCATTTTAATCGTTCCTTATGCAAGACTCCAAATGCGTCCCCTCCAGGAATGCTTAGCACGTCAGTGGAACCGGGCTCAAGGTCCGTTATCAGATCTAGTGTTGGTAGACGGCTACTCATTGCTCTCTGCAGTGGTGGAATACAAAAAACCTTTCCAAGGGGCGGCCATTTGTCGACCCGGTTCCACAGATAGTGGTAACAGCAGACACTTCGCTCACTGGTTGGGGAGCTCATCTGCAAAAACATACCATTCAGGGCATGTGAACTCTTCAACAAAAGCAACTCCACATAAACCATCTAGAACTGCTAGCAATTTTTTCTAGCGTTGAAAGCTTTTCAACTTCATCTAGTAGGCAAAGCTATCCTACTTCGCATAGACAACATGACAGCAATGTACTACATACAAAAACGGGGGGGACACACTCTCCCCAGCTCTCACAGTTAGCTCAGAGCATCTGGAGATGGGCCATACCTCACAAAATATATCTCCTTGCAGGACATCTTCCAGGAGTAAACAACCACATTGCAGATCTGCTCAGTCGTCAACGACAACAGATCCACGAATGGGAACTCCACCCTCAGGTTCTCCTCTCGTTCTTTCAAATGTGGGGCTTCCCAGACATAGATCTGTTCGCCACCCACTTAAACGCAAAATGCCCAAACTTCGCATCCAGGGATCCACCGCCATTGTCCAAAGGCAATGCACTATGGATGAACTGGTCAGGGATATTTGCTTGCGCTTTTCCGCCTCTCCCACTCGTTCCATTAGTGATTTGGAAGCTCAAACAGCACTCCCTGACACTAATCCTAGTTGCTCCCACATGGGCACGTCAACCTTGGTTCACAACCCTCTTGGAGTTGTCAGTAGTTCCTCAAAAAAGGAGAGGGGTCCTACTAACCAAAGGGACAGGACACCAAAATGACAAGTCAGCAAGAAGTTCCCTTTGGACTTTCTATAAGCATACCATCATAAACACATTCCACATATGCATACAGTCAACCCTTCACCAACATAAATAGCAGATACCAAAAAACCAATATACGATTACTCATTTATTAAATGTTATTCATGAATTAAAAAGTTTTATAACAATAAAAAAAACACAATAAATCACATGATTTTCCAACATATATAGTGAATCACAAATAAAAACAGGGAGAATACAAGAATTAAAAAGTGCAAAATTTGAAAGGCACAACACTAAACCCAAAGAGTCATTCAAATTCTACAACAAGATATGTATTTCTATATATTTGTCAAACGAAAGCCCGTAGGGTTTAGTAATCGTAAAATCCAGGAAGCGACGCGTTTCGGTGGTATTTAAAGATCCAAACACCTTCTTCAGGCTTAATCATAAAATATCTCCCAACTCCTTCATATATTCTAAAAATAGATTATATATAGAAGGGAATAAGTCTGCTCCGCAATGCCGGTTTTGCTTCTTTTTTAAAAAGTAGTCCACACCTTTTTCCGGAACAAATAGCCACTCTATTTTTGATAAAGATCACCTTTTCAGGACCTGTAGTACCACACAGGTATAGGTTGCTCCGTCATAAAATCAAAGGTGGACCGATTTTCAATGGCGAACCCACAATCTTAATTGCACCAATCGTAACCACCGTAAAACCATAAGCCGGGACTAAAAAGCTTGGCTTTTTAGTCCCGGCTTATGGTTTTACGGTGGTTACGATAGTGCAATTAAGATTGTGGGTTCGCCATTGAAAATCGGTCCACCTTTGATTTATGACGGAGCAACCTATACCTGTGTGGTACTACAGGTCCTGAAAAGGGTGATCTTTATCAAAAATAGAGTGGCTATTTGGTCCGGAAAAGGTGTGGACTACTTTTAAAAAAAAGCAAAACCGGCATTGCGGAGCAGACTTATTCCCTTCTATATATAATCTATTTTAGAAAATATGAAGGAGTTGGGAGATATTTTATGATTAAGCCTGAAGAAGGTGGTTGGATCTTTAAATACCACCAACGCGTCGCTTCCTGGATTTTATGATTACTAAACCCTACGGGCTTTCGTTTGACCAATATATAGAAATACATATCTTGTTGTAGAATTTGAATGACTCTTTGGGTTTAGTGTTTGTGCCTTTCAAATTTTGCACTTTTAATTCTTGTATTCTCCTGTTTTTATTTGTGATTCACTATATATGTTGGAAAATCATGTGATTTATTGTGTTTTTTTTATTGTTATAAAACTTTTAAATTCATGAATAACATTTAATAAATGAGTAATCGTATATTGGTTTTTGGTATCTGCTATTTATGTTGGTGAAGGGTTGACTGTATGCATATGTGGAATGTGTTTATGGTGGTATGCTTATAGAAAGTCCAAAGGGAACTTCTTGCTGACTTGTTGTCAGTAGTTCCCCACCAAAAACTCCATCTCACTCCTGATCTCCTCATTCAGAACCATGGAGGAATAAGGCATCCAGATCCCAGTCATCTCAACCTTGCGATCTGGCACCTGAAATCTTAGTTTGGCTACCTCAATCTTCCCCCAGATTGCATGAATATCATCAAAGAGGCTAGACGCCCTACCACAAGGGCATGCTATGCAGCAAAATGGAAGCAGTTTGTGATTTACTGTAATAACAATCAAGTCAACCCGCTCGACGCTTCAATCCAAAACATAATTTGTTATCGATTACATGTACAGCGTTCCCATTTAGCATATACATCCATACGCTTACATCGTGCTGTGATATCCGCATATCTGCAGAACAGACAGCATTTGTCTCTTTTTAGAGTGCCTGCTATTAAGGCTTTCATGGAAGGACTCAAAAGAGTCATTCCTCCCAGACTTCCACCTGCTCCAGTGTGGAATCTCAACATCGTTTTTACAAGACTCATGGGTCCGCCTTTTGAGCCATTGCTTAGATGTGAACTGCAATTTCTCACTTGGAAAGTAGCTTTCCTCAAAGCTATCCCATCTCTAAGGAGAGTGGGTGAGCTTCAGGCACTAACAGTAGAAGAACCATTTTTACAAATACATCAAAACAAAGTGGTTCTTAGGACTAACCCCAAATTTCTACCTAAAGTCATTTCTGCCTTTCATATCAACCAATCTGTTGAGTTGCCTGTGTTCTTCCCTCAACCAGATTCTGTGGCAGAACGTGGTCTTCACACCTTAGATGTAAAAAGAGCTTTACTATATTACATTGAAAGAGCAAAATCTTTTAGGAAGACTAAGCAACTTTTTGTTGCTTTTGCTCCACCACATAAAGAAAATCCAATATCAAAATCAGGTATTGCAAGGTGGATAGTTAAGTGCATTCAATATGCTATGCAAAAGCAAAACGAACGTTAACAGTTCCCCCTAGAGCACATTCTACACACAAACTAGGGGCTTCTATGGCATTCTTAGGAAATATACCCATAGATGACATATGGAAAGCTGCAACATGGTCTACACCTCACACATTCACAAAACACTATTGTGTAGATGTGTTAGCAAAACAACAAGCTAGAGTGAGCCAGGCAGTTTTACTCACACTATTTCAAACCACTGCAACAGATACAGGTTAGCCACCGCTTTGGGAGATAACTGCTATATAGTCTATGCATAGCATCTGATCTACAGCTCATATGCCTCGAACGGAAAATGCTACTTACCCAGTATGCATCTGTTCTTGGCATATAGAGCTGTAGAGTCATATGCACCACCCGCCTCCCCGGGTACCTGTACCTGTTCCAGTAACATCTTACTTAGATACATGCATTCATGGACATCTCCTTTTACTACTCTTACTAACTCCATTATCACCCGCTGGGGGAAAACAATCTAACAATGGAGTCGATGCCCATGCGCACCATCACCGAAAGGAGGAGTCACCTACCTCGTGACTGGAAAGACTTCTTCGAAGAAAAACAAAGTGCAAACATCCAGACCAACACTAGATGGCAATCTATGCATAACATATGACTCTACAGCTCTATATGCCAAGAACAGATGCATACTGGGTAAGTAGCATTTTCCTTGTGCAACAAAAGGTGATCTCCAGGGTGATAAATGACCATCTAAAAGAATGTCAAAAAGATTTTTTTTCAAGTTTCAAAAAATGAAATAAAAAACTTTGAATAGTTTAAAAACTGTACCCAAAAAGCACACATATGGTGAAAAACGTTAAAAAAAAAAGTTTAGCAAACAAAAAACTTAGGTTGCAAAATTCGAACCGAAAACCTAAAGCAATTATATTAAGATGAAAAGGCCATAGTATTAAAATTATTAGATGATGTAATAAGTGATGTCATCATTGATGTCTGTTGAGATGTCATCAGTGATGTTATGTCATGATGATTATGGTCATTAGTCATGTAATATGTGAGAGCTAAGTAGTGCATGAAGGGGGCACAAGTTATGGTTTGGTAATGCACCATAACTGGTTAATTTCATCGAGTTTTAGGCTTTGTTTTGTAAACATAATTGCACTTTAACTGGTTTTTGGGGGGTTCAGAGAATTTCGGGTTAGTTTTAGAACAAGTGTTATAAACATAACCTAACCATAACTTCACTTTATTCTTAATCTTTGTTTTTTAGTGAGAAAATGTGTGTGTGTATATATATATATATATATATATATATATATATATATGTATCTTCACTGAAAAATCAAATGCTACAGGGACGTTATAGTTAGGTTGAGGTTTTACCCGCACAAAACCATAGAAATTTAGCAGTTATAGTTATACTTATGCTTATGATAAGAAACTAAAACTCGTGGCCTAATGTTACTGAATGGCACGAGTTATAGTTTCTTCAGATAAGTATAACTAGAACTGAAGAATGTGTATGGTTTGTGTGGGTAAAACATGAACCTAACTAGAACGTCCCTGCAACCTTTGGTTTTTTTCAGTGAATTTGTATTGTTTTTTTAACATAAAGTAATAAATAATTACCGTACATTAATAAAACCACCAAAGGCTGGGCGCGTCAGGGGTTGGCCGCACCAACCGTATGCTGTGCATGGCCTTTGGCTGTGCACAGCGGGGGTATGGTAAGTGGGTGAGTTTTGTTTTTCCAAAATTGGGCTTTGGATCCGCGGATGCCTGCAGATCTGCGGTGGATCCACGTCCATAGATATCTATACATTTCTTTCTTTAATAACTCCTAAACTACTGAATAGATTTACACAAAATTACAAAAAGGTATCTTTCTAGACCAAGATTTACCTTTTTGCAAAACTTGGTGAAATTCCGTTCAGCGGTTCGGGCTGTGATCGTGTCTAAAAAATGCAAAATCCCCATAGACTTTGCATGGGAAAAAGACGTTTTGGGACCCCTCTTTTTCTTGGCCCCCGCTTGACGAATCACCTCAACTTTCCAGACTGCAGCTGAAGCAATTTATACACTAGTTTTGAAAATTCCCTGTACATTCGTCAAACGATGCCAAAGTTATTAGCAAAACAAGAAACACTTTGTCTATGGGAAAAGTTAGTCCTAACTATAACTACCTACTGGCTATATTTGATATTTATTAATTTATAAAGCGCCCGAATCACCCCGACGGGTATCTCCGAGCTATAGTTACTACAGCCAACCAGGAACAGCAGCGAATCAGAACAGTGAGGTTTTTAGCAGCCTTCTGAACTTCAAGTAGTCTGGGTATTGACGATGGTGGATGGGCAGTTGGTTCCAATAGTAAGGGGCTAGGTGGGAAAAGGTTTTACCACCCAAGCGAGATTTTTTGTAGCGCGGAGTAAGAAGTAGCGATTTGGAACCTGATCGAAGGGACCTAGGTGGCAGATATTTGGTAAATGTATCTGATAGATAACTGGGGCCTAGGCCATTTAGAGATTTGTGCACAATGCAACTGATCTTAAATCTGATCCGCTTCCGCACCGGAAGCCAATGCAATTGTTGCAGAAGAGGGGAGGCGCATTGGAGACCAAACGAGCTGCGGTGTTCTGGACTACTTGCAATATATTTAAGGAGACTTCATTGGCTGAGATCAGCAGGGCATTGCAGTAGTCCAGGCGGCTTAGCACTAGTGCCTGGATCAGAGTTTTCCGAGTAGTTAGAGGTAAGAAAGGGAATACTCTTCGGAGAAGACTAAGTACGTGGAAGCACGCCCCAACAGTAGTTGTGGCATGCTCTTTCAATGTTAATTTCTGATCCAAATGGACTCCCAGGTTTTTGACCACCTGTTTTGGAATTGGTGCGGAGCCCAGTTCCTCTGGCCACCATCTTGGGGACCACCTCACTGCTGCGTCTCCAAACAGCATGATCTCTGATTTTCCCGCATTAAGTTGGAGGAAGTTATCCCTCATCCAGCCAGCGATGACCGTCATACCCTCCGAAAACGTGGACTGAACATTGGGGTTGTTTTTATCAAAGGAAAATAGGAGCGGAGTGTCATCAGCATAGGAAATTGGGATGAATCCTAAATTCCTCAGTAATCCTGCTAAGGGAGTAACATATATGTTGAATAATGTAGGGCTTAAGCAAGAGCCCTGAGGTACTCCCTTGGTCAGTCTTGTGGTCTTAGAGCGGAAAGGGCCCAGATTAATGGTCTGAGTTCTATCAGACAAGAAATTCGACATCCATTTTAGAGCATTCCCTTGGAGGCCGATTTCCTGCAGTCTCCTGAGCATAGTCTGATGGGAAATTGTGTCGAAGGCTGCAAATAAGTCAAGCAGCACAAGAAGTACTGCTTGACCGTTGTTCAGTAACATTCTGATGTTATCAGTTACTGCAACCAAAGCCGACTTTGTGCTGTGTCTGGGTCGAAAGCTCGACTGAGATGGATCAAGGCAGTTTGAGGTTTCGACAAATTCAGACAGATGTTTATGAATGTGCTTTTCTAAGATCTTGCTCTGGAGAGGAAGCAGAGAGATGGGGCGGTAGTTGGATAAATCCTCCATGGGTGCTTTAAGATTTTTTCGGATGGGAATTATTTGTGCCGCCTTCCACATATGGGGAAGACGGCCTTCTTTCATGGAACAGTTGAGGATAGAGCAGACGCGAAAACGCGTAATGGCTGCCAGTGCTGTTTGAGCTGAGTCAATAAAGAGTTAAGTTCCAGCAAAATTTTGTGGTCCGTGCTCCTGTTCGTCGACAGGCATCGAGATTTGAGCGGAGTGGTGCAGATATATATATATATATATATATATCTCAGAAATCCTGCAAAATGAAGCTGCTCCCACCTACCAATACCAGTGCATCCCGCTTATCACATCCTTGCATTCCCCACACA
Source organism: Calotriton arnoldi (assembly GCA_963921515.1). NCBI lineage: Eukaryota > Metazoa > Chordata > Amphibia > Caudata > Salamandridae > Calotriton > Calotriton arnoldi. Next base: position 2,722,822 of record CAWUFW010000243.1, read on the forward strand.
AAGGAGGTTAACACCAGCACTCCTAGACAACCAAGTTTATTCACCAGTCTTAGTTCAGTGATGCATTTCAACTAACCAACAAGCCTTCGTCAAATTAAAGTACAGTGCCCCATCCCCCATACAAATACAATTCCTAAATTATTGACAGTAAAGAAATACTCCTCATACATTTCTTTGTTTTCATAAGATTTGAAAGCTTCACAACAAAATGAACGAAATCTGATATGCAGCAACATACTGTAGTGCTTAATTACAACAATTCTCAACAATTTGACGTCCGAGAAATAAAGGTAAAGTTAATTACGTGTGCCGGTATACCGGGACAGGTGTGTTTCTTCCTGCGTTTCTTTGAAGCGCTCTTCTTCTGTAGCGTGCCCCCTACCCCACAAACGAGCCTCTGGCCCTGCCTCGCTGAACAGCCCGCCAGCCCCTTGTGCGCTGTAGTCATCGCCTTTGGGGTGCTGTGCGGCAACTCGGGCGGTGGTGACATCAATTTCCTCCGGTAACAAAGCTGGTGGCTGTTTGTCCTGGTCGCCTTTTAGGCTGTGCTTGTGACCACGCCCCTCTTTCTTGATTGGGTCCTTAGAACCCAAACTCACTTAGTCACTCACTGACCTTTTCCTTGGCGTGCTCTTGTGCCTTGCCCTTTGTCTCGCGCTCGCGGGGGGTTAGCCGCCTTCCCTCTAGGGTCGGCTGCGCCTCCTGGTCGTTGGTAATTCTCAACAATTTGCAGTCAGAGAAAGAAAGGTAAAGTTAATTATTTGACACTCTTGCTGGGGTACAAGGGAGTGTGAAAGGAAAGGCTGCAGTATGTCATTTTTTTTTAAACACACAACAAAATGTAAATACCTGTAAATTAACTGTACACATTCAGTGGTTGTGAAAGCAAAAATGAAGTACTTTTTTTTTGTAATTTTGAAGTGTGACGGATCAAAGATTTTAATAGAATCAAAAAAACAGGGCTTTTCAAGACACTTTACTTGGTGTTGCACAAATGATAAATATTCAATGAAACCCGATTTCCACTCATCATTTGTGTGCAAAACAGTTTTATCAGTAAAACTGTGTCTGTGCAAATGTAGTTGCCATTTCAGTGGAAATTGTGCTGTTTGTAAATGGCAGTGCATACCACACAATGCTTTAGGTCCATTCAGGGCTTTAAGTGGGGTGAAAAAACTGGGGGGGTCTCTCAAAGGGGCGAGGCCAGCGTAATTAAGGGCATGGCTTAAAAACACGTAAGCTAGAAATCTGTGCTTAGCATAGTGTGCCGCCCGACTTGTATTTTGCTGTTTCTCTCATTGCATACAGATATATGATACAACAAGTAACATCATACCTACATCAACCCAGGACTATTGGCTTTGTCAATGGTTGTTAGTTGCATAAGATAAATAAGCAGCAACTATGGCTTGTATCTAATATTGAAAAAGCTTCCACTTAAAGCCCTGGTGACACCATGACGATGTTTCTGCTCCTGCCTTTCAAAAAGAGAAGGGAAATCCAGACAGAAAATGACTCTTTGAAGGAATTCCCTTCCCCTACAACGCCCACCTGGCATGACGTCATGCCGTAACTTCTCACTAGTGAGAAGAGAGCAGTGTGAGCACGCGCACATCGAAATGCCTGCTGTCACTGCATTCCGGAAATAAACGGACCGCCTGTGCCAGGGCACAAAACAGAGCCCTATAGAGACTCGTTTCGGGGCGCCCTTTAAACAAGCATTTGCAATGCAATCGGTCTTGCCTTTGGGACCTTATATGTATTTAGATATGCAGCACATTAGCCTAGGTGCTGAAACATCTACTGCTCTTTAACATGGAGGGAAAGTAAGCCCCAAACTGTGTGACACGCCAGGTATGGGAACACTTGGAGAGAAATATTGCCTTTCAGCGGGAAATGGTATAGTCCAAAGCTCTGTTTTTAATATAAAATCAGGGCCTTCAGTGGTCATATCACTGAAAATACAAGATTTGAAAAAAAGATTATGGTCTACGGGTGCTCGTGGAAGACAATTTCTATGGACTGGAATCCAGAGAATGCTAAAGTGATTCTGGTATTTTACTGACCTCTGCTGGTCGTTTTCTATCAAGACCGTTAAATAGAGGCAGTTGACAGAAGAAAAAGTCCCTAAGCCGAAGCAGACAAGTAGGGCTGATCTCCAGAGCCCACAAAGTACATACACATATAACTATATACTAAAGTATATACAAGAGGTCTCGAATGCTCGACCTAAAAACTGTGGGTGCTCAGCACTGATGAGACCCGGCCCACTTGAAGCCCTGGGTACATTACAAAAATCACCTCTCTCGAGTCCATTAAAGCTATGGGTGGTGTGCGATAGTTTTGTTTTTGAAAACAGAAGGAAAAGGTTTGTAGGGCCCCTTTACTGCTACTTCTCCAGCTAAACTCCTATTTTATGGGGGTGCTGCATCACTCCTGTACCCCTCGTTCAAGCATCACCATTGAGGCGTCCGTCTGGGGACATCTGAGAGGGATCTGTGGGATGTTATTCATTTGATGGGAGCTGTGATGGCATTGTATACATCAGAGACTCATTTGAAGGCATTGTAATTCAGGAATATTTAAGGGAGACCTGGAACTCGATAAATACCAGAGAGGTTCGGGGTAACCTTTTTAGGGAACAGGTTTTGGCATTATAGCGCATAGACATTCCCGGGGGATGCTGTGTGCTTCAGGGAGGGTCGGGGTGATGGCAGCCGCTTCAGGGGGTTTCGAGGCAGCAGTGTCCAGAACCAGGGGATGGGGGCGTTTGGAGAGCCCCGGCTGCCCTCCCCTGCCCCGGCTGCCCTCCCCTGCCCCGGGACTCCGCACGGGAGGAGGCGGGGCGAGCGCTTCCTTCCCGGCCGGAGCTCAGGACGAGGGAGCCGAACGTGGCAGAGAGGAGGTCGGAGCGGACGGAGATGTCCGGAGGGGCCGAGGATGGCTGGACCTGGGTGAGGGCCGCTCCAGGTGTGTGGGGGAGGGTCCCGGTATCGGGGTGACTCCGTCTGTACGGGGGGTGGGGTGTTGGGAGAGAGCAGTGACTGGCAGTTAGGAGGAGACATATAACTTATGAGGAAGAAGGAAAAATGAAAAAAACGGAGTGGGACCGGGAGGGGTAGGGAGAGGTACCAATTGGGGACAGAGAAGAGGATAGGGGCAACGAGGGCGGGGGGTGGGGGAGAGGAGGGGATGAGGGGTAGTGGGGAGGAGGAGAGGTACTCAGCTGAACAAGTGAGGGGGTTCTGAGGGAAGAGTGAGACGGTGTTTTCGGTGGGACAGGGACAGCTACGGTACCTTGAATGGGACAGTACCGGTAATTCTCAGCAGGGACAGTACCGGTACTTCTACATCTGAGCAAAACTGGTATGCTTTGAATGTGGCAATACCAGTACTGTTGACGGGACAGTACTGGTTCTTTTCATCAGAGCTCCTGTGCTTTGAATAGGACAGTACCGGTTCTTCTCAGTGCTTTGAATAGGACAGTACCGGTTCTTCTCAGCAGGCTCCTGTGCTTTGAATAGGACAGTACCGGTTCTTCTCGGCAGGCTCCTATGCATTGAATAGGACAGTACCGGTTCTTCTCAGCAGGCTCCTGTGCTTTGAATAGGACAGTACCGGTTCTTCTCAGTGCTTTGAATAGGACAGTACCGGTTCTTCTCAGCAGGCTCCTGTGCTTTGAATAGGACAGTACCGGTTCTTCTCGGCAGGCTCCTATGCATTGAATAGGACAGTACCGGTTCTTCTCAGCAGGCTCCTGTGCTTTGAATAGGACAGTACCGGTTCTTCTCGGCCGGACTCCTATGCATTGAATGCAACGGTACCAGTGCTGCTGAGATTTGAAAGGACATTATTGTTACTTCTCAGCAGGGCTGTTATTCTTTGAGTAGGTTAGTAACAGTACTGCTTTGCTTAAAAAAGACCATTTCAATACTTCACAGTAGGGTTGTTATACTTTGAATAGGACAGTACCGGTTCTTCTCAGCAGGGTTCATGTGCTTTGAATGTTACAGTACTGGTTCTTCTCAGCAGGGCTACTATGCTGTGAATGGGACAGTGCCGGTTCTTCTCAGCAGAGCTTTGAATAGGACAGTACCGGTTCTGGTCAGCCGGGCTCCCGTGCTCTGAATGGGACAGTACTGGTTATTCTCAGGATGCCACCCGTGCTCTGAATGGGACACTGTCGGTTCTTCTCAGCAGAACTTTGAATAGGACAGTACCGGTTCTTGTCAGCCGGGCTCCCGTGCTCTGAATGGGACAGTACTGGTTATTCTCAGCAGGGCTACAATGCTGTGAATAGGACAGTACCGGTTCTTCTCAGCAGGGCTTCCATGCTCTGAATGGGACAGTACTGGTTCTTCTCAACAGGACTCCTATGCTATGAATTAACCTGAATCAGTTTTCTCTTCTTTGCTCTAAACACGGCCGTCCCAATACTTCTGTGCTTTGAACTGGGCAGTACCGGTACTCGGGGCTCCTCTACGCCGAATGGGACAGTATCAGCAATGCCTTCCTACTTTGAGTTTGGAGTGCCGGTGCTTCTCAGCCGGGAGCAGTGCTTTGTATGGGACTCGCATAGCGCTTTGAGCGGGGCTGTTTTACTTGGGAGCGTAGCAGCACTTCTCGGATGCTACGTCACTGCCACTGCTGTAGCCCCCGGTCTGCCAGGGCTGTGGTTTCCATCGCGGTCCGCCGGCCGGACTCCGCTCGTGGTGAGGTGTTTCGGGTACTGTGCTCGGGCCACCCTTTGTTGGCGGGGTTTCTTCTTCAGTGAGTTGTCCATGCATAATGTAGTGTCGGGGGGCTGTGGGGTGGAGGGAGTGAGGGGGGTGGGGGTGGTAATGAGGTTGGCGTGTGTGTGCAGCATGCTCTGTGTGGACTTGTTGGTTGTGTGCGCTCAAAAACGTTACCTGATGGGCTGTGATGCGGCCCTTGTGTGCGGCGCTGGGTGTGTGTGAAATGTTCACTCGGGTTCTCCAGCTTGGAGTCAGTCAGAGGGTTAGTGAGGGGTCACTGCTCCGTTGTGTTTTTTTGGGGGGGCACGGCCTGGCAGCTGCTGGTGTTGTTAATGCAGTACACGCTGCCGATATGATGTAAATGGCGTGCGTGAGATGCTCGGTCTGGTGTTTTCTGCTGGCATGTTTGTGACTAGTGCTTTATGCGGTATTGTTGCTCGTCACACGCATTTGCCAAATTTGGAGTGCTGGGTTTATCGTAGGAGTTGTGTTCAGTGCAGTAGTTGTGTGCAGTGTTTCTTAGGGGTTGGCGGTGTGGAGAGCCTAGTCACATATGTGCTGTGATGCGGAATGTGCGGTCTCATGTGGTCTGTTGGATGTTTGAGTGGAAACATGTTCTGGAAAACTGCGCGTCACGAGGCCACCTGTGTCCAGTCCGCAGTTACCGTATCAGTGCATTCTAAGGACCACTCGGGGTCACTTGAATTATGCGGCAGGGGAGCACTAAATTAGACGATAAGAAAAGGCAAATTCTGCTACATAATGCGGCTCATTTTTTGTCTGTATTCATTATTTTGTAATTTTTTACACGTGGTAATACTGTCAGGGCAAATATTCCACCTCATTACTACCAGTTTAAGAACAAAATGCAGAAATAGGCAACTGAAAGATGACCCGTTTACCTTTGCGAGGGACGTTCCACTGCACAGAAACACATGTCGGCTCATTTTTAGTAACTTTTGATCCGTTTGAGCTGGAAACTATTTTTTTGTTGAAATTTGCAGATTATGTAGCATGATGAATTATGTGGCAGATGCGGCAAACCATTATTATGCAAAAAAAAAAAAAGCCATGGCCGCAGAGTCGCATAAATCCAGTGGCCCTGCTTGTAGTCTTGTTTAAATTCAAGAGATCCCATTAGAGCACCGCGCCAGACACCAGAGGTCTGTAAAAGGAAAGCTTGGACGGGAAACGAGCTATCTCTGTGACAAGGAGACCTCTGGTCACCCCCTGTAAACCGGAGATACGTCGGCATTCCTCTTTTTCCAGTCCACACACAGTGAGCTTGGCTGGTGGCAGGTGGGCGGGACCAGGGTAGCTGCTGCCTTGGAAAGTGTAAGTTCACGCACTGAAGCTTTTCTGCTGAACTCTCACTCGTCTGCTTCCTGTTTTTCTCTGAACTTCCGCCACTGGTGTCCGCTGACCCACCAGGCGCTCCATGCACAGTGCTGACGCAGATTCCTGTTCTGGTGGAGGGGACTGTGGGGAGGTGGCTGGGTGTTTGTTATGTCTGAAGGGTTTTTAGTAACTCAGGAAAAAGGCGCCCAGCTCAATAAACGGTTGAGTGTAAACTGAATCTAAAGTGTACGGTGCTACCAGGTAAGGGGATAATTCCCTAAAACCCCTCAATGTGTGTAAGGTCAAGCCCTACACAATGTCAATGCAATATAAGTCCCGGGCACACGTGAACCAGATGTTAAACCACTGATGGTTTTAAAGTTTCGAAAAAAGTCTCAATGTTCAATCTCCAGTGTATTCATTCTTGTTTTATTGTTCAATGGAACACACGAAAACCAGCCAACACGTGTTTCGTCGCCTATGGGAGTTATCCCGCGACTTCCTCAGGGCTTAAGACAGGTGGTGAAAGTCTTGGTACGAATGCTCTGCCGGTGATAATTCCAACCCGGCTGGTAACGATGTATCCGATATAAGAAAGAAAATGTCTGAACTCAAGTGATATCTTGCAAGGAGTGATGCAATCTTCGTATTAGCCAGTTACCGGTGATAATTCCAACCCGGCTTCTTACGTAATACTAAACGGTGTGACAGTCCAAAGTATATGGTGCCTCAGTCAAGCTTCAATATGAAAGCTCTCTCATGTGCCTACTGAGAAGCAAATTACTGCCCACACAATAAAATAATAATACAATACGATAAAATATTCAGTAAAGCCGTTCAATATTTCCCGACTTGCAAACCATTATTTTACTATAATGTAATTACTGTTTGAGGATCGAAAAAAACTTGTATTTGAGCACTCACCTGACACTGTGCTCTGAACTCCTCTCTGGTGCCAGGCAGCTGATGGCGACCTGCCTTGAGAGTACGAGTGTCTCGGCCCATCTGCGCCATCAAGATAAGAGAGAGGAACGACTGGTGAAAACTTGATGCTGGGCGCCTGGTGCAGCAGCAGGTGGGCCCTCAGAGTGCTTAGGAACTATTAAGTGGCGGCATCATGGGCACTGATATCCTGGCGTGCTGCGCCCCATGCACAGAGCCTCACTTAACCACTGTGGCTCGCGCGGAGTGGCAGGGTGGGGGATAAAAGCCTTGACCATCCGTGGCCTGAACAATCAATTGTGGCGTACGCACCCAATGGCCTAGAAAGTAAAAGAAGCCAAGTGTGTACTGAACGAGCCCCGCGGATCTTCATGATTGCTAACAGCATATGCCAGTAGGTGGTTCACTAGACAGCGAGCCGGTGGGGTCGGGTCCAAAACTTTATGAAAACTGCCGACGTCCGCCCGTTCACACCGCAAGAGACAGCAGGGCAGAAGGACCCGCCTATTAGTGTGTGCCATTGGGCACGGACTCCGACTGTCCTGACGTGATTGATAATGCTGTGCCGGCAGCGGGTGCATAGTGTTACATTGTGGCACTGTGCAGGCTGAGCTCCGCCAGGACCCCAAGCCTACCGGGAGCAGTGCCCAGTGCTCGCTGCCACTGCAGCTTGTATAGTGCATAACTATAGCACCCCACCAGGTGACCGCTGAGGCGGCTCTATTATAATGCGTGATATTGAATTTCAGTGCAGTGATGCGGATCACCTCACTGAAATGCGTTAGTCCAACGCCTGATGCGTGGTACTTGGCAAGGCTGAAAGTCTACTCCAATCAGAGATGGTAGCTGACATTACTACTCATTTACTGCTCACACTGATTGGTTATTTCAGGATCACACACAAAGTAATTAGTCTCCCTTTGTCTAACAGTCGGTGATCTGACTTTGTAAATAACTTCCATTTGGTGATTGATCTGTCGGCCACATCACTTAATGATTGGCCTCTGGAAATCTCTACCAACTAGTGACTGTTTATGGCAAGCCTTACCACCAAAAGATTGGTCTTTAAACAACATACCAGTCTGTGATTGGTCACAGTCCCTATTGATTGTGCTTGCTGCTCAGTCATTGGCCAGTGAAGATGTACTAGTCCATGATTCGCCTTTGCAGACTACATGAGTCAGCAATTTACACTTTTTAATTGTATTTTATGCTGTCTCCCTACATCCACGTGATGATACCATGGGCCATTAATAATCAGTACAATGGAGTAATTGGTCTGTTAAACCCCATCAGTCATTGCTTGATCAGCTAGATATTACTTTCTTAGTATCTATGAGTCATTGATTGGCTCAAGAAGTTGTACATACAAAGCAGGACAAAGAGTCCTCCCAGGGAGGTCTTGTTTGAGGCCATTTGTGGTGGTGACCAGGGGAGGAAGAAGACCTTTCATTCCTTGGGTGCAGGCCGACTCTGTGGCTTTGGGATGGAGAAAGGTCCCCTGCATGGCTCGGGAGATCACGTGACGTCACCTCAAGTTCATTGTAGAAAGATGTGTAGATTTTTGAGCCCAGCCTCAGCGCACGAGACAGTCATGCATGGTGCCGGATCCTTTTTGTGGCATATATTGCAGCCCAGAGCCAGGCTTTGTGGTCTTGAGGGGCACGCAATGTACACCTTCCTTATCGAACATCACCACCCTCTGCTTCCCAGGCTGAAGGGGACAGTCAGTGGTGGCAGGACAGACCTTTTTACCTGTCTACACTAGGAAGAGACACTTTCCTGCACTTTTAAAATTAGTCTGCAGTCCTCTGTACTTCCCCAATCCAAGTGGGATATGGATGACACATGTTTAGAAGAGGCGTGTGGAATGTACGTGACGCGTGAAGCTGTAGCCTTACTGGAATCCATTTTGCTGTTCCAGACACCTATGTAAATTGCAGGGCTTCTCCAGGATATTTCAGTAAATTGCAGGACTTCTCCGGGATATTCCAGTAAATTGCAGGACTTCTCCGGGATATTCCAGTAAATTGCAGGGCTTCTCTGGGATATTCCAGTAAATTGCAGGGCTTCTCCGGGATATTCCAGTAAATTGCAGGGTTTTTCCAGGATAGTCCAGTAAATTGCAGTGCTTCTCCAGGATATTCCAGTAAATTGCAGGGCTTCGCCGGGATATTCCAGTAAATTGCAGGGCTTCGCCGGGATATTCCAGTAAATTGCAGGGCTTCGCCGGGATATTCCAGTAAATTGCAGGGTTTCTCTGGGATATTCCAGTAAATTGCAGGGCTTCTCTGGGATATTCCAGTAAATTGCAGGGTTTCTCCGGGATATTCCAGTAAATTGATGGGTTTCTCCAGGATATTCCAGTAAATTGCTGGGTTTCTCCGGGATATTCCAGTAAATTGCAGGGTTTCTCTGGGATATTCCAGTAAATTGCAGGGCTTCTCCGGGATATTCCAGGTAATTGCAGGGCTTCTCCGGGATATTCCAGGTAATTGCAGGGCTTCTCCGGGATATTCCAGGTAATTGCAGGGTTTCTCCGGGATATTCCAGGTAATTGCAGGGCTTCTCCGGGATATTCCAGGTAATTGCAGGGTTTCTCTGGGATATTCCAGGTAATTGCAGGGTTTCTCTGGGATATTCCAGGTAATTGCAGGGTTTCTCTGGGATATTCCAGTAAATTGCAGGGCTTCTCCGGGATATTCCAGGTATTTGCAGGGCTTCTCCGGGATATTCCAGGTAATTGCAGGGTTTCTCCGGGATATTCCAGTAAATTGCAGGGCTTCTCCGGGATATTCCAGTAAATTGCAGGGCTTCTCCAGGATATTCCAGAATTCCTTTGTAGTGGGTCAGACTTTTGGGTGGGCACACAAGAATAAAGAGGGCCCTTTGAAGCTTAGGGAATTCCCTTCTCCTGTTCCTTCGCCATTGTTCTCTGGAAGGGCTACCCCTCCCCCACCCCCCAACGTTTGACAGCTAGTTAAGTGGGACAGCCCCCCTCTCATTTTTTTATACTTGTTTTGGATTTACCCTGACCAGAGACTCCTTTGTTTTGAAGTGCTCTCCTAGAAGCCTCACACTGTGAACACAGAATAAACCCAACACTGGGTTCTTGAAGGCAGATTTCACAACATTGTGCCGAAACATGTTGAAGAAGCGGCATATGTAGGTTTGTGTTCTGCTGCGTCCATGGTGTACGTGTTTTACTCGAACTATATTACTCTGAGTGGTAGAAAAGTCACTGTTAAAATGGTGCTCTGGGCTTCCAAGCAAGCCCTAATCAGTAACTTCAAAAATATTTTTAATAGTATCTGTTTTAATGTGTGGAGTTTCTTTCTTGAGAAAGGCTATAATAAAGTGTTGAAATATTTATTTAAGACTTATTTAAGATTTATTTAGACTATACTGTATAATTTTCCTTTAATTGGATAACATGTCATGTAATCTGCTATTCTGGACATGTTTCAATCAACCGGACCACATTATGTGGTTCTGTATTCTCATATAATTCCTGTTAGCCTCTCTGTTGTAGGACTCACAGAATTTTCCTTCTTGCTGTGTCCCTAGATTCGGCTTTGACCCCTCTGTGTCCTCTTGTCACCATAACCTTTGTTGTTTGCATCCTGTGTGTTTTCTTCAGCTCCATCAGATGGTCTTGGAGACTGCGCGTGAGAAGAGGGACATGGAGCAGAGGCACATTGTGATCAAGCAGAAGGTGAGCAGGCTGGGCTGTTTGTTGCACGCTTGGAGTTGAGGGCTGGGGTGGCGGCTGGATGGTTTCTAGAGGATGTTCATACCAGTGGCATGGCCTTAAGTGCTGTTGGTCCGTGTTGGTTATGTGGCACCTAGCCTGATATGAATGGCTGGGAGAGTGTCTGTTTATAGTATGATGTATGTGGGAATCATTGGGCGTGGTGAGGGACAGAGAGGTGCTCCGGTCATGTCTCTGCGGACATGAGCTGCGCTTAAGCATATCAGTGATGCAGAAGAGTGTGGTGATAGGTCACGTGTTGATACTAGGCTTAGATTGCCTGGTTGGTCACATGTATGTTTGAAGTGTATTCTACATGGGAAGCATTGGGGTATCCCAGTGTCTGCAAACACAAATAAAGGGGTCAGTTGGGCCCTTAACTACTCCCTGGGCAAGAGTAACATTGACTGTCTCGCCAACAGGACACTGGGGACCGGACACTCTATCACCCGGAAGCACTTAAGTTTGTGGGTGGGATCTTGGTGGTGGGATTTGAGGAATAGATGAGCTGAGTTATGTGCAAACATTGCGTGTTGAAACTTTAGTTGATGCATTAGACCTGAGAGGTGGATCTGTTTGGGTGACGCTTGCTGCCTTTTTCATTTTAAATCTGGTGCCTAACGGTGCATCCTGCTGTTGCTGGACAGACTTTGAAGGCTTCTCTTCCAGAGGCCTTAGTCAGGTCAGTTCCAGCTGGTTTAGGTGTGATGTGTATTCACCTCGGGCTCACTCTTCCCTTGTTGCCAAGGCACGTGGGTGCCAGGCAGAGGAAACCTCCATTGAGACTGGATTCCACCCCAATCCTCGCGGTGCTGCAAGTTTCAGGAGGGGAGCAGTGAGACTGCACATGCAGCCTTGGGTGCCAGAGATGTACATCTCCAGCTTCACTCAAGGAGAACCATCTTTTTGTGCAGCACACATGCATGAGGTTCTTATGGCCCCTACCAGTCACCTGACTCGTGAACCACACATCCCACATACATGACGGAATCCTTCATACAGGTGTCACACCCAATGAAGACAAAGGACCCCACTTATGGGCAGTAAAATGACCTGTCATTTAAGAGAGCCAATTGGCCGGCTTACTACAGGGGTACAAGTAAAAAGGCCTCTGTCCCTGACCAGTCTCACACTGCTACCACCGTCAGTCACCACAGAACTTGGTTTGAGAGGCCTTTAGCCACTTACTCAAAATGATGATACATTTTGGGTGCCCCCCTCTCCCCCCAATACAAACATGAAACTCGTATTGGGGCAAAGAATTCAAACACGGGTAACATCTCCTGTGTACTTTGCATGACTGTCAAACTCACTGGAACAAAGCACACAGTGTTGTTCAGAAAATGCACATGGTCTGGGGGGGCCACACCTTCCAAACCCAAGTAAGGCACATTTGTTCCAACAGCCCCATCCTCACACTAACATAACATTGTTCCACGCAACCTGATGCCCTCTGCTGTACATCACAATTGATAACATACTCCCTTTGCTCAGCATTCCTGGAACATCGTCCTCCGTGACCTTGGGAGGGTTCACATCATGGAATACATTCACAACGGGCTCCCAGAAACCACCACCTGCGGCTCGACAATACGCGTTGGTATCTAAGCTGCATTTAGAGCATCCCCTATCCTCACCATCCTTGGAGATCCTGTGGTACCTATTGTATGGGTATACCACTATCAAGCGTCTAACCCACCATCACACACTCCACCATACCTGGTTATCGTAACCACTTTTAGAATACACTTTTGAGTAATACGAGGAGACAAAACAGAAGTTGCAAGGAGTCGAAGACAAGCTGCACAAATGGGAAAGCTTGGGAGCTACGGACTCCTCATGTCCCACTCTCGACAGACTAGAGAAAAGCCATCAACCATTTATTCAGGTAAAAAATGCAGAAGACCTGACAACAAATGGCCAAGACCAAGCCTGCTTCTCTCCTGACACCCATTGCTTCTCAAAGTGGTCATCCTTCAAAGCCCTCTCTCTCAAATATGTCACTGACATACCCAACTTCCTCAAAGCTCCCTCAAATGAAGATGTCTTACCCTCCTTCATCAAATTCCTCTCTGGAGAAGCTCTTTCACCCCTACTCACTTTTGTCAATTCCTCACTCACTCAAGGACCCTTCCAGAATCTCTCCAGACAGGTCAGATCCTCCTACTCCTGAAGAACCCACACTAGACCGTCATGAGCTCGCCTTTAACCTACCCTTCATCAGCCGGATCATTGAAAAAGTGGCCGGCACTTAATTCTAAGATCAAATCAACCCCAACCATCTCCTCCGCGACTCCCATCTTGCTTTAGATTGTGTTGCATGGAGACGCTACCTTGCAAATTCTAGGTGACCCTTGACTCCTGACATTGATGACCTCGCACCTGCCTTAAGTACAGTCAATCACTCCTCCCTCATCCACATTGTGAAATCTCTTATGGGATTCGCGAGCAATGTCTTTAACTTACTCTTCTCTCTACCTATACAGCTGACATCAGCTCATTCACATGGGTGACTCAGGATCCCTATCACCTGCGGAGCCCACCAGAGTTTCATCTTGTCTCCTGTCATCTTCAACCTCTACACGGAGTTCTTTAATCGTCGTCAACAGCATCGGAATTCACCCATCTGTTGATGATACACAACTCTACGAAAAAGCCTTCTCTGCTCCAGACATCCTATGCCTCAGACAATGTCTTCCCCTCATCCAGACACGGATGGCCAACACTTACCTAAAGATCAACCCCTCCAAGACAGAATTCCTGTTATTTACGAGGAGCAACAGCTAGTCTAAACCTGACAAAGTTGGATGGATTCCTACCCCAACTTTCACACACTGCCAAATCAGTTGCATTTACCGTAGACACTAATCCACCATCAAGTAACGCAGTGCGAAAAAATTAATTTGCTTGCTACTGGCTCTCTCTACCAAGGAAAGTGAGACCATTGTTCCCAGAAAGCGACCTCAGAAGCGCTGCCCAAACCCTTGCACTCTCACGTTTGAATTTTGGCAACACCTTCTCCATGGCATGCCAGACTCCATACAGGCTTCTTTTAGGACATCCTCAATGCTGTAATACATCTCATCCAGGCCCCGAAGAAAGATGATCACATCACTACCGTCCTGATGGAACACCAATGATTCTCCTTACCTGCCCACACCATCCTCAAAACCAGCTCCATCATTCACAAAGCCCTCAGGACCAGCACCTCTGCATATCTGACTGACAGGATCTTATCTTTAGTGGCTCTTAGCACCCCGGCAGCCAGGACCATCACACTGTAGGGAAAGAAATGCAACAAAGGAAAGACGAGAAAGCTGGATTTGTTCATCTGTACGCCCAGTATCTGAATAACTTCCCTGTATCCATGAGGATCACTCCAGCACTGGTCCAATTTGGTAAAGCGCTGAAGACTCCCCTCTTCAAAGAACCTGACTTCATGATTCAGGAGGAGTCTGTTTCTGAGACAAGGGTCCGGCTACCTTTCCATTCACTGGTTGGCTGTATCCTTGACACTACAGCGATCTGCTGCCTTTTGGCTAAGTTTGCACTGTACAAATAACACATTTGTACGTACAGCCATACAGATAAGTTATTACACAGACGCACTGATTGGTTATACGTGCAATGATCATGCTGTAATTGCCTTCATGTGCATCCTTCTTCAAATGGCTGTAATCTTTGGAAATAGCGCACCACTGTAGTGTGGCCTACAAACCCTTTCTGGTTAATGCGGTTGATGTGTGGTAGACAAGGTATTGTTAGTGCCTTTTTGAGCTGATCTTAGATTGTGAGCCCATCAAGGTACTATTTAGTTTACGTGCGAAGCCATAAGCAGCGAGTGAGGGCCACGCTAGGCGTTCTACATGGAGCTATTGAATAGGAGTTTCTTTTGTCATCCGGCCACAGTGTTATTATAGGACGGCCGTGTACCTGTGTTGGGCACTTACAAGACCTGTGCTTATGCATTGTCCTTTGCCTTATCCAGGACCTGTCCCACGATGATGCCATGATTGAGTTCAGAGCAGACGCGCCCAATGGTATTGTAATGGAAGGATATCTCTTCAAAAGAGCCAGCAACGCCTTCAAGACATGGAGCAGGTGAAAATACATGAACACCATGAGCGATCATGGCCATTTAAAAATTATAACGTGTTTATATTTTGCCTCTTTGGTCAGTTCTTCCTGCATCATATATATTTTTTTTTTATCGCGGGGGGGTCTCAGCGATGTCCCATTTCATCCACTTCAGCCCCAGTCTCTATGTCCTCAGTCATTTCAGAATGTTGCACAAAGTCACAGATGGATCCTGGTCTACTGCATTTGCATTCCTTTCTTTTCCCCTTTATTTACTCAATGCAGTGTGTTGGGTCCATTATTTTACATTTTCCCTTCTATTCCTCCTTCGTGTTCCAATAAAAAACAATAAAAAATCAAGACATTCAATGACGATTTTCATTTTGAGTATATTATGTATAAAGATAACTGAAGAATGCCATCAGTTTTTTTTTCTTCTTCAAGTCTGTCCCTGTCTTCACCACCATATTCCTGTCCCCGCAAACATCTTTCTGAGCAGTTGTTGGCATGTTTTATTGTATTGTTGTCTTCCCTGCGTCTCATACTCTTGTTCTGGTCAGGGTCATTGTCCCTTCTTCCATCTTCCTTCTCTCTCGCTTGTTAGTTTCTGCATCACTTTATAAATCTCTGCTGCCTATTCCTCTTATGGACTTCAACTTGTCTGTCAAACGTGTGTCCTTGTTACCTTCCTCTCTGGCTCTACTCCACTGCTGAGCTCATCGCTTGCTGGCTTACCTGTGCGTCCATTCAGTGGTCTCTAGCCCGTCATTGATCTGACAATCAACCTGTCTTGCAGCGCGTCTTGTTTCCCTCTACACTGTCCCACTGTTCACCCGCTGTTTGAAGGATCTCTTTTCCAACAAATTCCTTGGTTTCTCCAGCCTTCATCTCCTTGTTTGTTAAAATGTATCATTTTATGTCAAAGAGCGGCCTCCCCCTCTTCCATGGTGATAATGGAGTGATGTTGACTTTTACAGGCGGTGGTTTTCCATCCAGAACAATCAGTTGGTTTACCAGAAGAAGCTTAAGGTGAGTAAAGAGTATTAACATAGCTGCTGGGCCAAGCTGGGATGGTGCAGATTGCTATCCAAACCCTACTCTCTGCTTCTGTGGTCTTCTCTTTTTCCTTCTTTCTTATGGTGCAGATAGAGACGGGCCTCTACAAATTGTTGTACTTATCACATTGGTATTGGTTGTGCCCAGATACACACCCTCAACCATTGTTTCCTAGTATTTCTCCACCTTGTGTTGCCTTCTCAATCATGATGAGACATTGAGTCCAGAAGGTAATTGACTCTGCTTTCAAATTGCCACCGTATTGCTGTTCCCATAGTGCTTGAATCTGTTGTAGATTCACATGCTGAATGGTTTTGGCTCAAAAGCTAAATTGTTAGCTTTGTGATGACTGGCTTGCTCTGTCACTACAGGCATCTGCAACCCCACCCAAATCACCCCGCTCTTGATTATTCTGGGGTAGTTACCTAACCTTTGACACAGCTGCCTCTGTTCCTCCGCAGGACAGCTTGACTGTGGTGGTGGAGGACCTCCGGCTCTGCACCGTCAAACCTTGCCACGACTGTGAACGTCGATTCTGCTTCGAGGTTGTCTCTCCATCAAAGTGAGTTCTCTGTGATTCCTCATTTCACCAGTCTGCTGATTTCATGGGTGAAATACTGAGGTGGATCAGTGCTGCCTACAGTACATATGGCAGGACTGCCATTGTCACGCTCTTTATTGCAGCTGTCCAATTCTGTTGCGTAAAACTGTGAATGTGGAGGGAGGGAGGGGGTGGGAGGGGAGTCAGTTGTATTTCAGATCTAATGTTAGAAGATTGTACATTGTATGTGTTGAATTGGATTTTGGTAATCTGAGTTGTGGTGTGTGGTGTTTTGTTTTACTATGCTAGATACTGTGTTCCGTAAACCTATATGGGCAGTGGTGGCCTGTTTTATAGTTGCATGTTGAGTTTTATTTTAGAGCTTTGAGTTCTATAGTCGTATGCGTCTAGTTGTGGATGCTGACATCTGTTAGTTTTGTATGGTAGGGATGTGGAAGTTTGATTTGTAAACTGTTGTTGACTGGATGCCTTAGTTTTGTGGTAGTTTATGGTAAGGATGTAAAGGTTTGATTTCTACCTTCCATTTAAGACTGGTTGTGAATGTTTGAGTTGTGTAATCCATGTGTGATGGGCATGTAGATACTTGTGTTTTATTGTGTTGAATTCTGTTATATATACGTTTGTAAAGCATTGAGCCATATTCAGGTGAGTAGTTTAAGGAGTTGATAATTATATGTGATTATCCTGAATTTATTGTTTTCTAAAAATGTGAGATTTGTATCTGTCCAAAGGCCTGTCAGACTTTAGGTGTTGTGTTTTGAGTTTTAGCAGCATCGTGTGTTGATTTTCAATGTGTCTGCAGTTAGCTTGATGTGGAGCTTTGATTTCTGATGGTGTTCATTCTATGCTATTTAGCCATTTGTATTAGGTTGTGGAGATAAGACTTGTTTGGTTGGGTCCCAGAGACATTTATATAACTGGGTGAATTTGAGCTCCACTGGGTGTGGTTTGTGAAGTCTTGAGTTGTTTTTAGGTTAATTTTATTGTGTTGGGCTGGATCAGGTTTGTTTGTTGAAGTCTTTCCTTTTGTTGACATCTCACGGATCTGCTGACCCTTTCCCTGACAGGAGTTGCCTGCTACAGGCTGATTCTGAGAAGTATCACCAGGCCTGGATCTCTGCCGTTCAGAACAGCATCGCCACTGCGTTCTCCGAGAGCCGGGAGGACAGCACACACATGGTGAGCTCTACGATTTCATTGTTGTGTATCAGCAGAGCTGTGCGTAGAGTCTGTGTACAGCCCAGCAGAGTGCACTGCATGACTTCATTGAGGTTCAATAGCGCAGTCTGCTGAAGATAGGCCCAGTCCTCGTGCTGCAAAAGCAGGTAGTGACATAGGCCAAATATGTGATTCTTGTGTAGACCTTTTTCTGATCCCTATTGGAAAATCAAAGGTTGCGGTAGGCCAGGATTGAGATATACTGCTATGTATGGGTGCCTGTTCTTGAAATAGGGGGGTCATCGCAGATCTGGATCGAGTTGCGGGCACATACCTTTGTAGACTTCAGCATTGGAGCACCAGAGGATGCTGCAAGCTCAACTCTGCAATTGAATATCACGTAGGGCTTCGTGTATGGGTTGAGGTGCTTTGAAAGATCCATGTGTATGTCCTATGTTGGAAAGGAGAGGCAGTGGTGCAGGGTTTGATGGAGGTGAGCTGGTAATGTTATGAGTACCGTAGGGAAGCAGGAAGGTACAGGTCTTAATGGCGGTAAAGAGAGATCCAGGTTCCGAAGGAGGCGCTCTGGTAATGGAGCGAGTGTGGTTGTATCAGCAGCGGATGGTCCAGCTTCCGACTGAGGCGCACTGGTAATGGTACGAGTGGGGTTGTACTAGTAGGGGTGTGATGCAACGTTTAAAGGAAGTGTGCCTCGAATGGTGCTAGTGGCATTGGGCTCGCAGGTTGGTGCAGGAGTTGATGGACATGCGCCTGTAATGGTATGGGTGGGTTTTGCCTAGTGGGGGTATTCCAGATTTAGGGGTGGTCTCATAATAGCACAAATGGAGTTGGAACACTGGTGATGGAGGGTTTTATGGCAATTCACTGGTAATAGTTCAAGTGAGTCCCAACAGTGAGATATTGAGATGCTGTCGGGATCACGATTAGGTGTCATGGACATCAATGTAGTTGAAGAGTTACAGAATTTGAGGGCATGGCCCATGCTGGATCATTGTTGAACACCCTGCTGCTGTCTTTCAGAGGTTAGAGAGACCCTCATCCATGTCAGCAGCAACCATGGACTCTGGATCACCGAGAGAAAACATGGACAAGAGGGCCCTTGACCAGATCCAGCGAATCCATGGAAATGCCCAGTGTTGCGACTGCAAGGAGCCAGCGCCAGAATGGGCCAGTATCAACTTGGGTATCACCCTCTGCATCGAGTGTTCAGGGATCCACAGGTGAGACCAGAATCACCCTCTGCATCGAATGCACAGGGATCGATAGTGGAGATTAGCATCACCCTCTGCATCGAGTGTTCAGGGATCCATAGGTGAGGCCAGAATCACCCTCTGCATCGAATTCACAGGGATCCATAGTGGAGATCAGCATCGCCCTCTGCATCGAGTGTTCAGGGATCCACAGGTGAGGCCAGAATCCCCCTCTGCATTAAGTGTTCTGGATCAACAGGTGAGGCCAGCATCATCTGCTGCATGGAGTGCACAGGGATCCATGGGTGAGGGCAGCATCACCATCTGCATCGAGTGCACATGGATCCATTGGTGAGATCAGCATCACCCTCTGCATCGAGTGCACAAGGCTCCATAGGTGAGATTAGCATCACCCTCTGCATCTATTGCACAAGAATCCATAGGTGAGATCAGCATCACCCTCTGCATTGAGTGCACAGGGATACATAGGTGAGGCCAGAATCACCCTCTGCATCGAATGCACAGGGATCCATAGTGGAGATCAGTATCACCCTCTGCATCAAGTGTTCAGGGATTCACAGGTGAGGCCAGAATCACCCTCTGCATGGAGTGTTTGGGATCCACAGGTGAGACCAGCATCACCCTTTGCATTGAGTACACAGAGATCCACAAGTGAGGCGAGAATCACCCTCTGCTTTGAGTGCACAGGGATCCATAGGTGAGATCAGCATCACCCTCTGCATAGAGTGCACAGAGATCCATAGGTGAAATCAGCATGAACCTCTGCATAGAGTGCACAGGGATCCATAGGTGTGATCAGCATCACCCTCTGCATCGAGTGTTCAGGGATCCACAGGTGAGGCCAGAATTACCCTCTGCTTTGAGTGCACAGGGATCCATAGGTGAGATCAGCATCACCCTCTGCATAGAGTGCACAGAGATCCATAGGTGAGATCAGCATCACCCTCTGCATCGAGTGCAGAGGGATCCATAGGTAAGATCAGCATCACCCTCTGCATTGAGTGCACAGGTATCCATATTTGAGATCAGCTTCACCCTCTGCATCGAATGCACAGGGATCCATAGGTGAGATGAGTATCACCCTCTGCATCAAGTGTTCGGGATCCACAAATGAGACCAGCATCACCCTCTGCATTGAGTGCACAGGGATCCATAGGTGAGGACAGCATCACCATCTGCACAGAGTGCACTGGGATCCATAGGTGAGATCAGCATCACTCTCTGCATCGAGTGCACAGGGATTCATAGGTAAGATCAGCATCACCCTCTGCATTGAGTGCACAGGGATCCATAGGTGAGATCAGCATCACCCTCTGCATCGAGTGCACAGGGATCCACAGGTGAGGGCAGCATCACCGTCTGCATCGAGTGTTCGGGATCAACAGGGAAAGGCAGCATCACCCTGTGCATCAGGTGCACAGGGATCCATAGGAGAGATCAGCATCACATTCTGCATCGGGTGCACAGGGATCCGTGGGTGAGATCAGCATCACCCTCTGCATCGAGTGCACAGGGATCCGTAGGTGAGATCAGCATCACCCTCTGCATCGAGTGCACAGGGATCCATAGGTGATGGCAGCACTAGTCTCGATATTGGTCATTCAGGGATCAACAGGTGAAGCCAGTACCACCCTCTGTATTAAGTGCAGAGGGATTAATAGGCGAGATCAGCATCACCCTCTGTATCGAGTGTTCAGGGATCCCCACAGAAGACCAGATTCACCCTTTTCAGTGAGTGTTCAGGGTTCCACAGTTGAGGGCAGCACCAGCCTCGGTATTGGCCATTCAGGGATCGACAGGCGAGGTCAGCATCAACCTGGACATCATTCTGTGCATCTACTGTTCAGGAATCAACAGGTGGCAAGAACATCATACATGGCATAACCACTGCACTGAGTGTGCAAGGATCCACAGGAAAGGTCAGCATCAACTTTGGGCATTACACTGTGCATCAGATGTGCAGGCATGCACCATGCATGTCTCTGAGGATAAGGAAAAGTTGTGCTCCTGATTCAGAGTTCTAGTTGCCTCCTGCCCCTCAGAGCAGTCAGAGCTTGCATGCATCTGACTCATCTGCCTCCCTCGCCCATTATTCTACCTCATTGTTGCCCCATCCATGAACTATCACCTCACACCCCTCCCACATGTCCAGTTGCTCCATGGACCTGTCAAGTGCACCTCTTACTTCATTCCCACGTTACCTTGAGTCCCTTCATCCATGCCGTCTGCCCCAAGAAAGGCTTTCACGCAAGTGACTGAAAAGCACCTTAGGCTCTAAATTCCTCCTTCAATGGCCCTCATTTGGCTCCCTTCCTTCTATATCTCTCCCCAACCCAGCAAAAACTTTTACACATTAGGTGTTATGATCATGTTATGTGCATGTCTTAAATATTTCCCTTGTGACCTTGGTCTGCTTGACTTTGGTTCTCCTTTTGCTCTCTATTTTTCCTCATCAGAAAAGGTTTCCTCAAAGCTTGCACTAAATTGATTGCAACTCTTAATTCCTCCCTCTGGGACATTCATTCCATTGAGTGTGGTTTCCTTCTTTCCTGCCCTCTGCCCTGCAAGATTGTTTGACACAGATAAATCTAAAATGATCCTAAACTCATCAGGTGCGCTTATTTTCATTTTTGTTGATCTTCTCCTCAACATTGCTATCTTCGGCCAGGCGAGGTCACCCTTTTCCCCAAAGTTATCCACCTCGCTGGTCCAAAATGACCTTTTCTCTGCTGGTGTTACCATTGGGCACTGCTAAGAGGACTTAAGCTTTCAACTGCGCCGGGCTGCGCCCCAACGGAGTTCCACTCGTTTGGAGTAGATGATGGCGTAATAAGTCTGATTTTAAATGGCTCCTACATTTTCTGCCTCAACACCCAGAACTCATCTGTAGAAGCAATCCTTTTTAGCATGATTATCCATCTTAGTTAGTCTGATGGACACTAACGAGCAGCCATAGTGGTGGTGCTCTGTCCAAGTAATAATCTGAAGGCAGATCAGTCCTCTTCGCTCATGTCCACTTCTTGCATGGATAAGTGGCCGAAAAGCCTCCAAAACTAGACTACGGCCAGGAGAGGACCTGTGGCCACTCCCTGTGAGATTGGACATAGAGTACAGGAAATCATGCCCTTAGCCCAGACTGTGCAAAGAAGCGTAAGAACAATGCGAAAATTTGGCCAGCCGTTTAACTTAGATCCCCGGTGTCGACTCCGCCTGTGCATGTTCGGGCACTGATTTCCATCTTACTTGTGGTCAGTGAACTGCTAAATCTACTGATGGTTGGGACCAGCATTAGATCCCATCTTGACATTTCTTCTCAACCTCTGTCGGTAAGAGCAGTCTATCGCCGACATGTCGTGTGAGATTGTGTGATGATGCCCTTGCTTCTGTGATTCTTTCATAGTGCTACATCACCCGCTGAATCGCAGTTCAGCCGGTCGTGTACCAATACTTTAAATCAAACCCATTTCCATTGCTTCATTGGCACACAGTGGATCTTCAAACAGGCTATGCTATCTCAGCAGAAATAGCCCAAAGTACTTCTGATTGAAGTTTGCCTGTTTGCTTCACCTTGGCCGATTGCAAACCAAAGGTGATTGTAGCCACTCTGTGAAGTGGGCAGTTTATCCAAAAACTTGTGTCCTATTTTCGTGTGAAGCTCAACAGAACAGAAGGCGCAGGAGAGCTTCCTCTGTAACAAAAAACATACATGGTTATATTTGAGAAATAAACCTTCAAAATTGTACTGCAAAATGCATTTTTGACCCATCTTTTGTTGTAGAAATCCATGACCGGTAAAGTGCTTTAGAATAACGCTACTGTAAACAAACCAGGGAACTGAAGAAATGAGTGTGTACATCTAGATAAATGTCTTACAGTCACACCTTGCCTGATTCAATAATGGACTTATTTTGGAGATTCCATTAGTTAAGCTCGCAGTTATTAATGACTTTGAGAGTAATCTCCATTTATTAAAATTGGAGCAATTAATGTTGGAGCCCTTTTTTTAAATTGTTTTTATTCACCTCTGGGCATTTTTTTGGTGCGCGGGGGAGAAGAATTCTTAGTTTTTTAGTTTAAGTAATGAAAAGTGGAGTAGCCCTTTACATCCTTCCCTTTATACCTCACTGCTTTACCTTTTGCTCTTTTTATACTTTTTGCTTTTATAATTCATTATACTTTTTTCTTTTTTAAACTTCTTTTTAATTGAGAGTCACCAAAGACTCTGTTTCCATTTTTTTGTAATCCCAACCCTTAATACTTACCGTAGTTTTCCTTGTTTATTCTGAATCTAGAGGTAATTTAACCAAGATAAACATGCCACCTTTTGGGCCCCTGTCCACTGGTGCACAGCAAATCTTCATTATGCAGAAGGCCTTACAGCGTATGGGGGTAGGTAGAGGCACTGGATTTATTCATGCAAATCCACAGCTGGCTGAGGAATGGTGGCAGACAGCAGCTGCTAGTTATGTATTAACCTTTGTTCCTCTAAACAACAAGTTAGACTGACCCCACCGTGAAATGGCTGGATGAAACTCTATAAGTTGCAAAACTATTGACCCAGGTGAGTATCCTTTTTCTTCTGCGAGTCAAAACCCCTCTTGGTCCTTAACTGAGCATCTGCCCTCGTTGTCGCTTTCATCAAAGACCAGGTTTCTGTGCTAGGGTCCTGAGGTTTGGTTACATTTTACCACATCGTCTGCGTCCACATTTGAGGTTGCGTATTAGGCCTCTTTCTGTACCTAGAATCTGGTGTTCACCACTCCACGCAGCATCCCTCTTACACCCATCTCTTTCTGTTGCAGGAGTTTGGGGGTGCACTTTTCTAAAGTCCGGTCTTTGACCCTGGATTCTTGGGAGCCAGAGCTGATAAAGGTAAGGTGTGGAGGAAGGTGGACTCCAGGGAGGGGATTGTGGATGAAAGGGAGTTAGGATTCATCAGGTTGAGGTAGAGGTGGGTGGCAAACGAATGTTAATGTTTCAAGGCAGAACTACATTTTTTCATCAGCCATCGAATGTTCTACCCGGTGATCGTGGGTAGTAAAGCTTATGCTCATGAATTGTCTTTCTGGTGGTAAACTTGCTGTTACTCATGCAAATGAGTATAAATTAAAGGAAACCGTTCAGTCCCCAGTTCTCATTGATGCCTTATGGCTGCATGGTGTCTAAACGATTGATCCACAAGATTTCCCAGTGAGAGAAGCGTTTGGCTCTGTCTCCGCCGAGGTCTTTTGGGAGAATCGGGTTTTAATGCTTGAACTCCTAATTGCATGATGTTAGGGCAATTTCCAGTGATGCTGTTGCCACTACTGGGTTTAAACTTCGCATCATTTTCCTGCTTTTATGTTTTGTCAGTAAATTGGCACAGAATGTTGTCAAATGTAGCATTAACATTGGTATTTATTTTCTTTACCGTGCTTTGAATGCATGTCAAGGGTCCCTTAATGATATTATTGCAGTGGCCACAATTAAGACATGGCATTGCTTGTTCTGATTTGTTATTGCCGGGTGTTGATCAATTCTTTTATGTTTTACTTCTAGCGTAGGGAGGAACAGGGGACCCCACAGGAGTGGTCTTAGGTTTTACTTATATTTTAAGGAGTGGTCTTATGTTTTACTTCTAGTGTAGGGAGGCACATGGAACCCTACAGGAGTGACCTTATGTTTTACTTCTAGGGTAGGGAGGCGTAGGGGACCCTACAGGAGTGGTCTTATGTTTTACTTCCAGCATACAGATGCGCAGGGGACCCTACAGGAGTGGCCTTATGTTGTACTTCTAGTTTGGGGGGGTGCAGGGGACCCTACAGGAGTGGTCTTATGTTTTACTTCTAGCGTAGGGAGGCACATGGAACCCTACAGGAGTGACCTTATGTTTTACTTCTAGGGTAGGGATGCACAGGGGACCCTACAGGAGTGGCCTTATGTTGTACTTCTAGTTTGGGGGGGTGCAGGGGACCCTACAGGAGTGGTCTTATGTTTTACTTCTAGCGTAGGGAGGCATAGGGGACCCTACAGGAGTGGTCATATGTTTTACTTCCAGTGTACGGAGGCGCAGGGGATCCTACAGGAGGGGTCTTAAGTTTTACTTCTAGGTTAGGGAGGTGCAGGGGACCCTACAAGAGTGGCCTTATGTTTTACTTCTAGCGAAGGGAGGTGCAGGAGACAGGAGTGGCCTTATGTTTTACTTTCAGCGTAGTAAGGTTTAGGGGACCCCATAGAAGTGGCCTTATGTTTTACTTCTAGCGTAGGGGGGCGCGGGGGACAGGAGTGGTCTTATGACTTACTTCTTGTGTAGGGAGGTGCAGGGGACCCTACAGGAGTTGCCTTATGTTTTACTTCTAGCGTACCGAGGCTCAGAGGACCCTACAGGAATGGTCTTATGTCTTACTTCTAGCGTAGGGAGGGGCAGGGGACCCTACAGGAGTGCCTTATGTTTTATTTCTAGTGTAGAGGCGCAGGGGACAGGAGTGGCCTTATGTTTTTTCGAGCGTAGGGAGGTGGAGGGGACCAATCAGGAGGGGTCTTATTTTTTTATTTATTTTCTTTATTTATAAAGTTTTGTATAGCACGAACGTGACCCTCGAGGGTATCAGATCGCTTTACATGACGAAAAGACGAGTAACACTTGGTCTGGTAAACAGGAAAACATATGCGTGAGAGCCGAACATATCATACAGTAAAAAATTTTTTTAAAAAAGGTTAACAAGGATTGGAATGGATTAAAGTCAGTACTAGGAAGGATAGACAACATAAGAGTTTGGTATCTATGCCTTTTCAATGTCACCGATATGCTGACTTAGGGTAAAAACTTAGTCAGTAGATAAGATTTGGCTTCTTTTTTGAAGGAGGCGGTAGAGGAAATTAGGCGAAGGTCCGGTGGTAAGAAGTTCCACATCTTGGGTGCGATAGCCGAGAATGCTCTGTCACCCGTTTTCTTTTTGTGGGTTCTTTGGGGTTTCAGAAGCAAGGTGAGCGCACTTCGTGAGGATCTGCTGCCCCCTGATTTTTCTAGCGTTTGGGCTAGGTAACTGGGGGGTGTTGAAGTGTAACGCTTTGTGCGTCATGCAAGCAATTTTCAGTTGGATTCCTGCTTCGTATGGTAGCCAGTTTAAGGATTTTAGGGCTGGTGAGATGTGCGCGTTTCTTTTAGTACCGAGGACGAGTCTTGCTGCTGCGTTGAGGGAGGCTCTTAGAGGGGCCAGTTTGTATCTAGGTAAGCCACATAGTGTGGCACTACCATAATCCAGTCTGGGCAATACTAGAGCTTGGACCGCTTGTTTTAGGTCTTCGTGTGGTAGGTAGGGTTTAAGTTTCCGCAGTTTGCTCAGTTGGTAGTTCGCTCCTTTGGTGGCTGCACTAATGTGGTCCTGCATATTTAGGTGTTAGTCTAATGTTAATACCTAAAGATCTGGCAGAGTCTATGATGTGAGGCGAGCATTTGAGGGCTGTAAGATGTTTCATCCACTGATCAATCTTGGGGTTGTGATTCGGCGGAGAGATGAGAAGAAATTCCGTTTTGGTTGCGTTGAGTTTGAGATGGTTAACCGTCAGCCAGAGGTGCGTGTTTTGTAGGATGGAATTGAGTGATATGATGTCCTCTGGGGAGGCGATTTTGAGATACAGATGAGTGTCATCCGCGTACATATGGTAGTGGATGTGAGAAGTTTTAGGAAGTTTGCCAGTGGTTCCAGGAATAGGTTAAAGAGAATGGGTGAGAGGGAGGATCCTTGGGTAACGCCAAGAGTGATCGTGTGGGACTTGGAGAGAGATTGATTCATTTTGACTCTTAAGGATCTGTTTTGGAGGAATGAAGAGAACCATTGTGAATCGACCCCTGATAAGCCCATCCTATGTTCCAGTAGTTTCAATAGGTTATCGTGTTTGACGGTGTCAAAGGCAGCCGATAGAGCCAGCAATATTAGAAGGCATGAATCATAATGATCCAGCATTTTTAGTATGTCATCTACAATATGAGTAAGGGCAGATTCTGTGCTGTGATCTTGACGGAAGCCTGATTGTTGTTGATCGAGGAGTTGAAAGTTTTCTATGTGATTGCAGAGTTGGTTCTGTACGCATTTTTCTAAGAGCTTTGCCAGCGTGGGGATGTTGGAGATGAGTTGGAAGTTGTTAGGATCAGAGCAGTCTGCCATAGGTTTTTTTAAGATGAGTGTTACTTATTCTACTTTTAGGCAGTCGGGGATAGTGCCTTGACGTAGTGAGGCATTTACAATCTTGGACCATGGTGGGAGAATACAGGTTTTGATCTCTTTGAGTATGCTGGGAGGTAGAGGGTTCATGAAGTGGTTAGATGGATTTAAAGAAGAAAGCATGTTGTACATCTTATGTTCGCTGATTGGGGAGAAGGTGTTCCAAGTGGCATTGTTTTTGGATGGGGGCCAGGGTGGTTCTTTACCTTCCGGAAATTGGGAGGTGCATGAGAAACTGACTTGGGTAGCCGGGAGTAGTTCCTTCGCTAGTTGAAGTTCGTTCTCTATTTTTGTAGTTTTTTCCTAGAAGAAGGTGGCCAGTTCTTCGTAATTTGGAAGGGTGCTGGATCCAGAGTCTAACGGGTCTGATGTGTTGCGTGATTGTTGCTTGATTATTTCGAATAGTTTTTTGGGCCTATTTCTGGCTTGGTCAAGCTGTGTTCTGATAAAATTAGCTTTCACTTGTCTTATTCTTCGATTGTAAGTGTTCCTCATTGATCTTAGGGGTTTTAGTGATTCCACGGAAGGGGAGTATCTCCAAGCTCTTTCTGCTGTTCTTAGATTGCGTCTTTCTGTGTTCAATTTATCATTGAACCATGGTTTTGAGTTTTTATTGGAAATATATTTCTGTTGAAGGGGCGCGATGGAGTCCATGACTTCCCGTATAGAGGTATTGTAGTAGTCTGTGAGGTCATTGACATCCTCCATGTTTGTCTGTGGGATCAAGGTGTTATTGCATAGGGTGGTTAGCTCATTGTGGTTTATATTATGAAGATTCCTTTTCCAATGTTTTATTTTCTTCGGTTGGTTATTCTTTGGGATCGCCTTTAAGTTGATGAGGAAGGTGATGCGATAGTGGTCTGTCCAGTCACATGGGGTAATAGACTCTAAGGTGACAGTGTCCGATTTAGAGATAAGCTCCAGAGTCTCACCCTTTTTGTGGGTTGGTCTGTCGCAAATTTGGGACAACTCATTGTTTAATAGGAAGGATTTTAGGCTATTCACTGATGGGTCGTTCAGGTCATTCCAGTGAAGATTGAAATCACCAAGGAAGATCTGGGGTCCTTGAAGATTATCATTCATTGTGAAGATTTCCATGATTTGTTCTATGAACAAAGAGTTATCGCCCGGAGGGTGATAAAAGGCATGTATATTATAAATGGATTTGTCGTTGCAAGAGATATTGATGCTGAGATATTCACATGTTGCTACTGCTATTGTTTCCAATTGGCGTAATGAGTGTGTTGTGATGGATGCTAGCTATTCCACTTCCCGTTTTTTTGGGTCAATCTAGTCGAATGATCTTGTGACTAGGTGGGACTAGTAGATCTATGATGGGATGAGATGAGTTGTTTAACCACGTTTCCGTGAGGATAACTATATCGAACTTATGTGAGAGAATGAGGTCGTAGATATCTGCCGTGTGTTTATTTGATGATCTGTAGTTGAGGAGCATGTACTTTAGCTGCTTATTATTATGATGTAAGGCCATTTGTGATAAAATGACGCGCTTGAGGTTGTTCTTGTTTATTCCTCTGTGATTGTGATTCGGTTCTCTGAATGGGTCTGCTTGGATGGTTTGGATTTGATTTTGATCAGCGTTGCTCCTATTCTTTTCGGGCTGATAAGAGAGGAGGAGTTCATGGATCTCATTGTTCGATAGATCTTGATTTGATCTCTTTGGGCGAGAGGCATCATTAGGGGAAGGTGTAGTATCCGATACTTGGTTGGCTGTGAGAGGATGGATTGGGGGGATGTCTGTATGAGCGTCCTTTTTGTTTAACATGGAGACATTTGAGCTGCAAGAAGGCCAACGATTGGCTGTGATGGATGTAAGTCTCTGCAGATCCTCTTTAAGGTGTTTTAGGCAACGATCAATCTCTTTGAATCGCATTACCCAGTACTCAGGTTAAATAGTAGCGGTGGGTTGCGTAGAGAGGTCTGATAGTGGTGTGATGTAATAAGGGGTTCCCCGTTGAGAGAGGGAGTCCATATTAGTTGTGCATTTTTGTAGCGGATAAGTGCGAGGAATATTGGACGAGATGGGAGGAAGTGTAGTGCTAGAGGTAGTGAAAAGGTTGGAGGATCTAGTTGATCTATGGTTAATTTGGTGAGGGGCTATGAGTTTGTGGCCATTACTGGTCCCTGTAAGGGGGGACAATGAGGGCGTGATTGGGGAGCCCTCATTGGTGCGAGTTACTTTGAGCGTAGGGAGGCGCAGGGGACCCTACAGGAGTGGCCTTCTGTTTTACTTCTAACGTAGGGAGGTACAGGGGACCCTACAGGAGTGGCCTTATGTTTTACTTCTAACGTAGGGGGGCGCAGGGGACCCTACAGGAGTGGCCTTCTGTTTTACTTCGAGCGTAGGGAGGCACAGGGGACCCTACAGGAGTGGCCTTCTGTTTTACTTCGAGCGTAGGGAGGCGCAGGGGACCCTACAGGAGTGGCCTTATGTTTTACTTCTAACGTAGGGAGGTACAGGGGACCCTACAAGAGTGGCCTTCTGTTTTACTTCGAGCGTAGGGAGGCGCAGGGGACCCTACAGGAGTGGCCTTATGTTTTACTTCTAACGTAGGGAGGCGCAGGGGACCCTACAAGAGTGGCCTTCTGTTTTACTTCTAACGTAGGGGGGCGCAGGGGACCCTACAGGAGTGGCCTTCTGTTTTACTTCGAGCGTAGGGAGACGCAGGGGACCCTACAGGAGTGGCCTTCTGTTTTACTTCTAGAGTAGGGAGGCGCAGGGGACAGGAGTGGTCTTATGTTTTACTTCTAACGTAGGGAGGTACAGGGGACCCTACAAGAGTGGCCTTCTGTTTTACTTCGAGCGTAGGGAGGCGCAGGGGACCCTACAGGAGTGGCCTTATGTGTTAATTCTAGCGTAGGGGGGCGCAGGGGACAGGAGTGGTCTTATGTATTACTTCTAGAGTAGAGAGGCGCAGGGGACAGGAGTGGCCTTAAGTTTTACTTCTAACGTAGGGAGGCGCAGGGGACCCTACAAGAGTGGCCTTCTGTTTTACTTCTAACGTAGGGAGGTACAGGGGACCCTAAAGGAGTGGTCTTATGTATTACTTCTAGCGTAGGGAGGCGCAGGGGACCCTACAGGAGTGGCCTTATGTTTTACTTCTAACGTAGGGAGGCGCAGGGGATCCTACATGAGAGGCCTTCTGTTTTACTTCGAGCGTAGGGAGGTACAGGGGACCTTAAAGGAGTGGTCTTATGTATTACTTCTAGCGTAGGGAGGCGCAGGGGACCCTACAGGAGTGGCCTTATGTTTTACTTCTAGAGTAGGGAGGTGCAGGGGACCCTACAGGAGTGGCCTTATGTGTTAATTCTAGCGTAGGGGGGCGCAGGGGACAGGAGTGGTCTTATGTATTACTTCTAGAGTAGGGAGGCGCATGGGACAGGAGTGGCCTTAAGTTTTACTTCTAACGTAGGGAGGCGCAGGGGACCCTACAGGAGTGGCCTTCTGTTTTACTTCTAACGTAGGGAGGTACAGGGGACCCTACAGGAGTGGCCTTATGTTTTACTTCTAACGTAGGGAGGTGCAGGGGACCCTACAGGAGTGGCCTTATGTTTTACTTCTAACGTAGGGAGGCGCAGGGGACAGGAGTGGTCTTATGTATTACTTCTAAAGTAGGGAGGCGCAGGGGACCCTACAAGAGTGGCCTTCTGTTTTACTTCGAGCGTAGGGAGGCGCAGGGGACCCTACAGGAGTGGCCTTATGTTTTACTTCTAACGTAGGGAGGTACAGGGGACCCTACAAGAGTGGCCATCTGTTTTACTTCTAACTTAGGGAGGCGCAGGGGATCCTACAAGAGTGGCCTTCTGTTTTACTTCGAGCGTAGGGAGGTACAGGGGACCCTAAAGGAGTGGTCTTATGTATTACTTCTAGCGTAGGGAGGCGCAGGGGACCCTACAGGAGTGGCCTTATGTGTTAATTCTAGCATAGGGGGGCGCAGGGGACAGGAGTGGTCTTATGTATTACTTCTAGAGTAGGGAGGCGCAGGGGACAGGAGTGGCCTTAAGTTTTACTTCTAACGTAGGGAGGCGCAGGGGACCCTACAAGAGTGGCCTTCTGTTTTACTTCGAGCGTAGGGAGGCGCAGGGGACCCTACAAGAGTGGCCTTCTGTTTTACTTCGAGCGTAGGGAGGCGCAGGGGACCCTACAGGAGTGGCCTTCTGTTTTACTTCTAACGTAGGGAGGAACAGGGGACCCTACAGGAGTGGCCTTATGTTTTACTTCTAACGTAGGGAGGTGCAGGGGACCCTACAGGAGTGGCCTTATGTTTTACTTCTAACGTAGGGAGGCGCAGGGGACCCTACAGGAGTGGCCTTATGTTTTACTTCTAACGTAGGGAGGCGCAGGGGACCCTACAGGAGTGGCCTTATGTTTTACTTCTAACGTAGGGAGGTACAGGGGACCCTACAGGAGTGGCCTTATGTTTTACTTCTAACGTAGGGAGGCGCAGGGGACAGGAGTGGTCTTATGTATTACTTCTAACGTAGGGAGGCGCAGGGGACCCTACAAGAGTGGCCTTCTGTTTTACTTCGAGCGTAGGGAGGCGCAGGGGACCCTACAGGAGTGGCCTTCTGTTTTACTTCTAACGTAGGGAGGTACAGGGGACCCTACAGGAGTGGCCTTCTGTTTTACTTCTAACGTAGGGAGGCGCAGGGGACCCTACAGGAGTGGCCTTATGTTTTACTTCTAACGTAGGGAGGTGCAGGGGACCCTACAGGAGTGGCCTTATGTTTTACTTCTAACGTAGGGAGGTACAGGGGACCCTACAGGAGTGGTCTTATGTTTTACTTCCAGCGTACAGAGGCGCAGGGGACCCTACAGGAGTGGCCTTATGTTTTACTTCCAGTGTACGGAGGCGCAGGGGACCCTACAGGAGTGGTCTTATGTTTTACTTCTAGAGTAGGGAGGCGCAGGGGACCCTACAAGAGTGGCCTTCTGTTTTACTTCGAGCGTAGGGAGGCGCAGGGGACCCTACAGGAGTGGCCATATGTTTTACTTCTAACGTAGGGAGGCGCAGGGAACCCTACAGGAGTGGCCTTATGTTTTACTTCTAACGTAGGGAGGTACAGGGGACCCTACAGGAGTGGCCTTATGTTTTACTTCTAACGTAGTGAGGCGCAGGGGACAGAAGTGCTCTTATGTATTACTTCTAGCGTAGGGAGGTACAGGGGACCCTACAGGAGTGGCCTTCTGTTTTACTTCTAACGTAGGGAGGCGCAGGGGACCCTACAGGAGTGGCCTTATGTTTTACTTCTAACGTAGGGAGGCGCAGGGGACAGGAGTGGTCTTATGTATTACTTCTAGCGTAGGGAGGTACAGGGGACCCTACAGGAGTGGCCTTCTGTTTTACTTCGAGCGTAGGGAGGCGCAGGGGAACCTACAGGAGTGGCCTTATGTATTACTTCTAACGTAGGGAGGTACAGGGGACCCTACAGGAGTGGCCTTATGTATTACTTCTAACGTAGGGAGCTACAGGGGACCCTACAGGAGTGGCCTTATGTTTTACTTCTAGAGTAGGGAGGTGCAGGGGACCCTACAGGGTTGGCCTTATGTGTTAATTCTAGCGTAGGGGGGCGCAGGGGACAGGAGTGGCCTTAAGTTTTACTTCTAACGTAGGGAGGTACAGGGGACCCTACAGGAGTGGCCTTATGTTTTACTTCTAACGTAGGGAGGTACAGGGGACCCTACAGGAGTGGCCTTATGTTTTACTTCTAACGTAGGGAGGTACAGGGGACCCTACAGGAGTGGCCTTCTGTTTTACTTCTAGAGTAGGGAGGTACAGGGGACCCTACAGGAGTGGCCTTCTGTTTTACTTCTAACGTAGGGAGGTACAGGGGACCCTACAGGAGTGGCCTTATGTTTTACTTCTAACGTAGGGAGGTGCAGGGGACCCTACAGGAGTGGCCTTATGTTTTACTTCTAACGTAGGGAGGCGCAGGGGACCCTACAGGAGTGGCCTTATGTTTTACTTCTAACGTAGGGAGGTACAGGGGACCCTACAGGAGTGGTCTTATGTTTTACTTCCAGCGTACAGAGGCGCAGGGGACCCTACAGGAGTGGCCTTATGTTTTACTTCCAGTGTACGGAGGCGCAGGGGACCCTACAGGAGTGGTCTTATGTTTTACTTCTAGAGTAGGGAGGCGCAGGGGACCCTACAAGAGTGGCCTTCTGTTTTACTTCGAGCGTAGGGAGGCGCAGGGGACCCTACAGGAGTGGCCTTATGTTTTACTTCTAACGTAGGGAGGCGCAGGGGACAGGAGTGGTCTTATGTATTACTTCTAGCGTAGGGAGGTACAGGGGACCCTACAGGAGTGGCCTTCTGTTTTACTTCTAACGTAGTGAGGCGCAGGGGACAGGAGTGGCCTTATGTTTTACTTCTAACGTAGGGAGGTACAGGGGACCCTACAGGAGTGGCCTTCTGTTTTACTTCGAGCGTAGGGAGGCGCAGGGGACCCTACCGGAGTGGCCCTATGTTTTACTTCTAACGTAGGGAGGTACAGGGGACCCTACAGGAGTGGCCTTCTGTTTTACTTCGAGCGTAGGGAGGCGCAGGGGAACCTACAGGAGTGGCCTTATGTATTACTTCTAACGTAGGGAGGTACAGGGGACCCTACAGGAGTGGCCTTATGTATTACTTCTAACGTAGGGAGCTACAGGGGACCCTACAGGAGTGGCCTTATGTTTTACTTCTAACGTAGGGAGGTACAGGGGACCCTACAGGAGTGGCCTTATGTTTTACTTCTAACGTAGGGAGGTACAGGGGACCCTACAGGAGTGGCCTTATGTT
Organism: Calotriton arnoldi; assembly: GCA_963921515.1. NCBI lineage: Eukaryota > Metazoa > Chordata > Amphibia > Caudata > Salamandridae > Calotriton > Calotriton arnoldi. Next base: position 2,756,684 of record CAWUFW010000243.1, read on the forward strand.
TTACTTCTAACGTAGGGAGGTACAGGGGACCCTACAGGAGTGGCCTTCTGTTTTACTTCTAGAGTAGGGAGGTACAGGGGACCCTACAGGAGTGGCCTTATGTTTTACTTCTAACGTAGGGAGGTACAGGGGACCCTACAGGAGTGGCCTTCTGTTTTACTTCTAGAGTAGGGAGGCGCAGGGGACCCTACAAGAGTGGCCTTCTGTTTTACTTCGAGCGTAGGGAGGCACAGGCGACCCTACAGGAGTGGCCTTATGTTTTACTTCTAACGTAGGGAGGTACAGGGGACCCTACAGGAGTGGCCTTATGTATTACTTCTAACGTAGGGAGGTACAGGGGACCCTACAGGAGTGGCCTTATGTTTTACTTCTAACGTAGGGAGGTACAGGGGACCCTACAGGAGTGGCCTTATGTTTTACTTCGAGCTTAGGGAGGTACAGGGGACCCTACAGGAGTGGTCACATTCCACAAATTTCCATTGTTTCATTATAATCTTTGCATGTTTTTTCTTTGACAAGAATATTTGCTACCATGACCGCTCTGTGTGGCTTTTCTTTGTGGGAGGGTATATGACGTTTGGCTAAGCAGGGGCGCGCTCATTTGGTGCGCGTATGAATGACCTCACAGCTATAACTAAATTAGATAAGCAGGGTATCTTATGCGCAATTCTTGGATAGGAGCACTTGCAGGATAAGCAGGTTAGCTAGGCAGGTTTGACACAGCCTGTGCTAGGATGGAGGACTGCACAGGATACTCTGGTTAGCTCACCAGGGTAGGACATATTAGTGGTTCTGTGGATGATTTCCATGAGCTCTGTAGTCAGCTAAGTAAAATCTGTTCTGGTCGATGCTTGAATGAAAGACCTGGTTATCCGAGTCAGTTGACACAGTCCAACTGGGTTAGCTCTTGGGTATAGGACCTCACCAGGTGAGCGGGTTAGCTAAGCAGGGCAGAGCACAGTTGCTGCATGAATCGTGACCCCTTGATGAACGGGTGCCACCAGTTGTCATAGTTCCTTGAGCAACAGAGGTTACATATTTCACGTTTTTGTATATCGCACTGATGGCCATAATAACTTTTTACAAAATGTATAAACCACTGATGCAGTGGCATGTTACAACCAGACTAAACACAACATGTAAGTAATACACACATGGATAGTAACTGACCGGCTACCTTAACAACGATTTTGTAGGAGAGAAAAAGACTCCTCTGTGCAGGAAGTTTGGGTAAAATTGGAAGAGTCACACAGCAAACAAACACAAGCACGTTTCACATGCCAGAACGGAGGAGGGAGTAATCTGAGGGTCGTATGGGGCGGCCCATTGCCCTGCCCTTGCCTGAGTCCGTGAGTCACCAGCTCTGGCCCCTGCCTATAGGACACTGCGTGAGTCTTCTGCACAAGGTCTCACAGTGGGCAGGAGATGACCGACAATAAAGAAATGCACCAATTTGTAATGAAATTTGGTTTAGAGCAACATGTGTGAACAATTCACTGTGGATTCTGAAGCAGAATTAGGTTTACTGTGTGCTGTTGGGTGCCAGTAATCAGTAGTGTATGGAAAATATTAGTTATCTGCAGTATGCATAAAATGTTAGTTGTCTGTGGTATACAGAAAATGTTACCTATCCGTAGTTTACAGAAAATATTAGTTATCTGCACTATGCATAAAATGTTAGTTATCAGTAGTGTGCAGAAAATGTTACCTATCCGTAGTTTACAGAAAATATTAGTTATCTGCACTATGCATAAAATGTTAGTTATCAGTAGTGTGCAGAAAAGGTTATCAGTATTATACAGAAAATGTTATAAGTAGTGTACAGAAAATGTTAAAAGTAGTGTACAGAAAATGTTAGTTATATGGAGTATACAGAAAATGCTAGTTATCTGTTGACAGAAAAAGTTGAAATACAGCCCAGGGTTTCAGCATATCAGCAGACACTGCCATTTGTGTCAGGGAGCTATACTCTGGCACCTGGGCACCAGCACATCCTCTTTTCCTCTGGATTTGCCTCCTTGTTGCCTTCTGCCTCTTTCTCGTCTTACCCTTCCTTTCTTGCCTTGCTTCTCATTCTTTTCCTCTGGATTTGCCTCCTTGTTGCCTTCTGCCTCTTTCTCCTCTTACCCTTCCTTTCTTGCCTTGCTTCTCATTCTTTTCCTCTGGATTTGCCTCCTTGTTGCCTTCTGCCTCTTTCTCCTCTTACCCTCCCTTTCTTGCCTTGCTTCTCATTCTTTTCCTCTGGATTTGCCTCCTTGTTGCCTTCTGCCTCTTTCTCGTCTTACCCTTCCTTTCTTGCCTTGCTTCTCATTCTTTTCCTCTGGATTTGCCTCCTTGTTGCCTTCTGCCTCTTTCTCCTCTTACCCTTCCTTTCTTGCCTTGCTTCTCATTCTTTTCCTCTGGATTTGCCTCCTTGTTGCCTTCTGCCTCTTTCTCCTCTTACCCTCCCTTTCTTGCCTTGCTTCTCATTCTTTTCCTCTGGATTTGCCTCCTTGTTGCCTTCTGCCTCTTTCTCGTCTTACCCTTCCTTTCTTGCCTTGCTTCTCATTCTTTTCCTCTGGATTTGCCTCCTTGTTGCCTTCTGCCTCTTTCTCGTCTTACCCTTCCTTTCTTGCCTTGCTTCTCATTCTTTTCCTCTGGATTTGCCTCCTTGTTGCCTTCTGCCTCTTTCTCCTCTTACCCTTCCTTTCTTGCCTTGCTTCTCATTCTTTTCCTCTGGATTTGCCTCCTTGTTGCCTTCTGCCTCTTTCTCCTCTTACCCTCCCTTTCTTGCCTTGCTTCTCATTCTTTTCCTCTGGATTTGCCTCCTTGTTGCCTTCTGCCTCTTTCTCGTCTTACCCTTCCTTTCTTGCCTTGCTTCTCATTCTTTTCCTCTGGATTTGCCTCCTTGTTGCCTTCTGCCTCTTTCTCGTCTTACCCTTCCTTTCTTGCCTTGCTTCTCATTCTTTTCCTCTGGATTTGCCTCCTTGTTGCCTTCTGCCTCTTTCTCCTCTTACCCTTCCTTTCTTGCCTTGCTTCTCATTCTTTTCCTCTGGATTTGCCTCCTTGTTGCCTTCTGCCTCTTTCTCCTCTTACCCTTCCTTTCTTGCCTTGCTTCTCATTCTTTTCCTCTGGATTTGCCTCCTTGTTGCCTTCTGCCTCTTTCTCCTCTTACCCTTCCTTTCTTGCCTTGCTTCTCATTCTTTTCCTCTGGATTTGCCTCCTTGTTGCCTTCTGCCTCTTTCTCCTCTTACCCTTCCTTTCTTGCCTTGCTTCTCATTCTTTTCCTCTGGATTTGCCTCCTTGTTGCCTTCTGCCTCTTTCTCCTCTTACCCTTCCTTTCTTGCCTTGCTTCTCATTCTTTTCCTCTGGATTTGCCTCCTTGTTGCCTTCTGCCTCTTTCTCGTCTTACCCTTCCTTTCTTGCCTTGCTTCTCATTCTTTTCCTCTGGATTTGCCTCCTTGTTGCCTTCTGCCTCTTTCTCGTCTTACCCTTCCTTTCTTGCCTTGCTTCTCATTCTTTTCCTCTGGATTTGCCTCCTTGTTGCCTTCTGCCTCTTTCTCGTCTTACCCTTCCTTTCTTGCCTCGCTTCTCATTCTTTTCCTCTGGATTTGCCTCCTTGTTGCCTTCTGCCTCTTTCTCCTCTTACCCTCCCTTTCTTGCCTTGCTTCTCATTCTTTTCCTCTGGATTTGCCTCCTTGTTGCCTTCTGCCTCTTTCTCGTCTTACCCTTCCTTTCTTGCCTTGCTTCTCATTCTTTTCCTCTGGATTTGCCTCCTTGTTGCCTTCTGCCTCTTTCTCGTCTTACCCTTCCTTTCTTGCCTTGCTTCTCATTCTTTTCCTCTGGATTTGCCTCCTTGTTGCCTTCTGCCTCTTTCTCCTCTTACCCTTCCTTTCTTGCCTCGCTTCTCATTCTTTTCCTCTGGATTTGCCTCCTTGTTGCCTTCTGCCTCTTTCTCCTCTTACCCTTCCTTTCTTGCCTTGCTTCTCATTCTTTTCCTCTGGATTTGCCTCCTTGTTGCCTTCTGCCTCTTTCTCCTCTTACCCTTCCTTTCTTGCCTTGCTTCTCATTCTTTTCCTCTGGATTTGCCTCCTTGTTGCCTTCTGCCTCTTTCTCCTCTTACCCTTCCTTTCTTGCCTTGCTTCTCATTCTTTTCCTCTGGATTTGCCTCCTTGTTGCCTTCTGCCTCTTTCTCGTCTTACCCTTCCTTTCTTGCCTTGCTTCTCATTCTTTTCCTCTCTTCTTGCCACAGTTAATGTGTGAGCTTGGAAACAGCACCATCAATCGCATTTATGAGGCGCGAATCGACGAAATGACCATCAAGAAGCCCACTCCGAGCTCCACGAGGTGAACTTTCCTCTTGCTTCCTATCGTAATCACTAACCTGGACATACACAATGCATAACTAGTTCTATAGACTAGTTGGGACACTGTACGCATGTCGCTGAGAGCACAGCAGGTTGAGCTTGGCCTTTTTTCCTCTGTAATCTGGCAGCATAACTTCACTAGTAAAGTCACAGAGCCAGTTTATTTTCTGTTAATATACTTTTTCAGATATGGCTTTAATGATTATTCTTAAAAAAGCTTGCACATTACGCATCATACAATCATTACAAGTTCACAGGTGATTAAGAGGCTCCTAAAAATAGACCTATCCTAATAAAAAGTTTGAGCTCAGCTAGGCCTCTGCACTTTACACTGAAGACATTAGCCGTGAATATGCAATGGTGATTTACACCAATCAAACAACAGGTTAGACACAACTGGACTGTGAATAAAATGAGCAATTCTGCTCAACTAAAACTGTCTCTCTGAAGGGAGTCTTCAAGAAGTGTTTTGAAGCTTTCTTAAATTTGAAAGATAAATTCACAATTCTTAACTTTTGTTTTCCTTCAATATTTATTGTGCGCTGATTGCAAAGTAAAAGAGGGTGAAGTATGCTGATTTGAAGGGTCACCTGCCTTGCTGGGAATGGACTCCCTTAGCCAGGACCAGATTTAAACTTCTGTCGTCTCTCCCCTGGTGAACTTCTGTTTCTCTCCATCAATCCCCAGGAGTGAGAAGGAGCTGTGGATCCGCGCCAAGTATGTCCAGAAACAGTTTATTAACAAGCTTCCAGAGGCGGGGACACGGCCCCTCAGAAATCTGCCACGAAGGAGCCGGGGGAACACAGTGGACAGACCCATCACCCGTCCCGTGGACCGACCACCAAAGCCACCCCTGAAGCCCAAACCGGGGTCTTTGTCCAGACTTCCAGGTGCGTGTCTACTCTTCGAGGAAAACATGGGGTGGGGAACAGGTCAGGCACCGAAGGATGCACGCCACTTGGGGTGAGGGTAAAATACATAAATTGGTGCATGTTGTTCCACAGTACGCGAAAGGAACAGCAGAAAAGGCATCTATCACCTACAGAACATGAGGGCAGTTGGCTCTCAGGAGGATCTGGTGGCAGAGACATATGTTAATGTATCTTCTCCTAGGAAGTGGTGAAAGACGTGGAAGTAGGAGTTTGGTACGTAAATGAGTGCATCTCCTAGGAAAAATGGGGACACGTGGCTTGATATATATGTAAGCGCATGCCTTTTCTTCTGTGCTCCCTTTTAGTATCTGCCTTATCGCTTTCCCCTCTATTCATTCTCCTTTAATTCCTCTTCTCCCTAAGTTTCCTTCCTGTTCCTCTCCTTTCTTGTTTGCTCTCTCTTCATACCTTTCTCTCTTCCTTGCTTCCATTCTCACTTAAAATCGTTTCTCCTCAGTTTCCTCCTTTTCTGAATGCCTCCATCAGCTGTTGTACTTCCACCGCTCTCTTTTCTCCCTCATTGCCATACTCCGGGTTGGTGGTTAAGTGGACTAATGCATCCACTCCAAGGATCTGTGTTTGACTTTATGGTAACAGGTTTGAATCCTGGCAGGTCCACTCAGCCTTTCATCCTTCCAAGGTCTATAAAATGAGTACCATTTAGTTGGGTAATAATAGAGATCTGTCATTTCTGCACCAAACACCCAAAACTTGGGCAAACGGGGTCTTTACAAATATACGTTATGTCTGAGACATTCTTAGTGGCTCCATACTGGCCAATAGGGTCCATTTAAAACATTTATGCAACTCTCAACATGGCGGGGTAAACCAGGGAAGTGTATTTAAATGTGTCAATGTTGCTGTAGGATATAAATATTCAAGGACCACTGCTGTATGGTACGAAGTACCCTTTCCGCCGCACTGAAGGTCTGCCCACCTCATCTACAGTTGAGTAGACCTTCAGTGTGTCAGCGGTGGATGAATCAATCAGGTTTGTTGTAAAGTGTGACTACTCACCCGTGAGGGTCTAAAGGTGCCGAGTTGGGGGGAGGATCTGTGGTTCAGTTGAAGAGCCAGTTCTTGAGGTCCTTCCTGAATTGGAGCATCAAATGTGATTGCCTGAGGTGCAGAGGCAGGAAGTTCCAGGCCTTCGCAGCGAGGTAGGAGAAGGATCTTCCTCCAGCTGTGGCCTTGCGGATCCGTGGGATGGTGGCCAGGGCTAGTTGAGTGGAGATGTCTGGTGGGAGTGTAGAAGGAAAATCGGTGGTTGAGATATGCAGGTCCGGCGTTGTGGAGGGTTTTAAATGCGTGTGTGAGGAGCTTGAAGGTCATTTTTTTGTTGATGGGTAGCCAGTGAAGGTCTCTCAGGTGGCCGGTGATGTGGCTGCATCGTGGGATTTTCAGGATGAGTCTGGCGGACATGTTCTGCAGTTTCTTTTGGAGTTTCTGGGTGGTGCTGGCATAGAGTGCGTTGTCATAGTTGAGTCTGTTGCTGACGAGCGCATGGGTGAACTGGACTCGGTAGGGATCCACTTGAAGATCTTTTGAAGCAGGCTGAGCGTGTGAAAGCAGGAGGACAAAAGGGCGTTGATTTGGTGGTTTATAGAGAGCAAGGCGTCCAGGATGATGCCAAGGTTTCGTATGTGGTCCATGGGTGCGGGAGGGGTTCAGAGCGCTGCGGGCCACCAGGAGTGGTCCCAGGTGGAGGGGGTGGAGCACAGAATGAGGAGTATGGTCATGTCTGAGTTAAGCTTGAGGCAGCTGTCCTTCATCCAGGTGGCGACTCCCTTCATCCTGTTGTGGAAGTTGCTCTTGGCTGCTGTGGGTTCGTCTGTGAGGGAGAGAATCAGATGGGTGTAGTGGGCGTAGGAGACGATATTGAGTCCATGCCTTCTGGCAATGGCTGCAAGCAGGGCCATGTAGAAGAGGGTGGGGTTCAGGGAGGATTCCTGAGGCACTCCGCATCTGATCTCTTTGGGTTCTGAGCTGAACGGTGGAAGTCTGAATCACTGTGTTCGGCCGGTGAGGAAGGAGCTGAGCCACTCTAGGGCTTTGTTGCGGATGCCGGCGTTGTGGAGTCTTGCGCAAAGGGTGTGGTGGGAGACGGTGTTGAAGGTGGCCGAGAGGTCCAGGAGGCTGAGGACAGCAGTTTTGCCTTCGATTGAGGAGGGTGCGTATGTCATCTCTAGCGGCGAGGAGAGCAGTCTCTGTGCTGTGGTTGCTTCTGAAGGCCCATTGGGAGAGGTCCCGGATGTGGTTCATCTCGATTAACTCGGAGAGTTGGGCGTTGACAGCTTTCTCGATGACTTTGGCTGGGAAGGGGAGTAGAGAGATGGGTCTGTAGTTCTTGAGGTCCGTCGGGCCGGCGGAGGGTTTCTTCAGCAAGGGGTTGATTTCTGCGTGCTTCCAGTCTTCCGGGAAGGTGGCAGATTCGATGGAGCAGTTGATGGTGCACCAGAGTTCAAGTGCGATGGAGGTGCCGGCTCTGTTGAAGATGTGGTGAGGGCAGGGATTCGAGGGGGCTGCTGAGTGGATGCTCTTCATGTCCTGAGGGTGTCGTCAGGGGAAGGGTGGTCCAGTTGGTCAAGATCGGCTGGGGTCTGGAGCCATTGGGTGCGGTGGGATGGCAGTTGCGATGTCTGGGGCTGAGGTGGGGTTCATCCAGGTTTCCGTAAAGAATGCTATGTCGGGGGAGATGGAGTCGAGCAGGTCCCAGATCTCCATGGCATGTCTTTTGAGGGAGCGGGTGTTGAGTAGGATGCATCTAAGGTGGTCGGGTCCGGTTCTTGAGGGTCGTGCGGTTGGTGGGTCTGGTGTGCGGAGGCAGGCGAAGTTGTGGTTGCAGTTGTGGCAGGTGAACGGGCCTTGGCTGTTCCGCGACGTGGCAGGCGGTGGCACGTCCAGTGTTGAGGGCATGGAGGGTGCTGGAGTCGCATCAGTGGTGGGTGGGTGTTGGAATTCGAAGCGGTCATAGATCTCCTTGATCTTGCGATGGAAGAAGGTGGTGAGGTTGTTGCAGAGGTCTTGGGAGGGGGGATGTCTACTGTCTCTGTGCTGGTTATGTGGAATTCTTTGACCTCAGTGAAGAGTTCTTTACTGTTCTGTGCATTGGTGTTGATGCATTCCTGGATTGCTGCTTTCTTTGTTATTCTGATGAGGTGGTAGTGTGCGGTGGCAGCAATTTTGAAGGCTGCGTGGTCTTCCACAATCTTGCTGCTCCTCCATCTTTTCTCGAGCCATCTGCAAGTAAGCCTGGACTCTTGGAGGGCGGGGGAGAACCAGCTGGCTTTCTTGGAGGACTGCTTGCCTGAAGGCTTCCTAAGGGGAGCCAGTGTGTTGGCGCAGTCGGAGATCCAGCGGTGGAGGTTGTGTGCTGAGGTGTTGACGTCCGTGGATGTCGCTGGTGGGATTTTGCTGGGGGAGGTGGTGAGCAGGTCTTCGGTGACCTTGTTCCAGCTTCTGCGAGGGTCACGGTGGGCGTGGTGTCTTCCGGTGGGTTTGGTGAAGGAGAAGTGGACGCAGTGGTGGTCGGTCCAGTGTGACTAGAAGGTGTAGCTGACACAGATGTTATTGCTTGCGGAGAAGATAGGGTTGAGCATATGTCCTGCTGAGTGGGTTGGCGTTGTGACCAGTTTGAGTACAATGGTGGCGAGGTTCTCCAGTAGGGATGAGGTGTTGTGGTCGTAGAGGTTGTCCAGGTGGAAATTGAGGTCAATGAAGAGGATTTAGTCCATTGACGTGAAAGCGTGGTGAGCGATGAAGTCGGCTATGGCTTCATTGAAGGGAAGGGGGGGGGAGGGTCCCGGGAGCTCTGTAGACTAGGGTGCTGCGGAGGGTGGCGTTCGGGTTGATCTGGAAGTGGAGGTGCTCCATGTCGGGTGAGTAGTCGTCAGAGCTGGTTGTGAGGTGGAGTATGTTTTTGTGTACGATGGCGATGCCTCCGCCCGGTCGGGCGATGCGGTCCTTGTGGACGATTTTGTAGCCATCAGGGATGGCGGTTGCAATGTCTGGGGCTGAGGTGGGGGTTCATCCAGGTTTCTGTAAAGAAGGCGACGTTGGGGGAGATGGAGTCGAGCAGGTCCCAGATCTCCCCGGCATGTCTTTTGAGGGAGCGGGTGTTGAGTAGGATGCATCTGAGGTGGTCGAGTCTGGTTTTTGAGAGTCGTGTGGTTGGTGCATCTGGTGTGCGGAGGCAGGCGAAGGTGTGGTTGCAGTTGCGGCAGGTGAACGGACCTTGGGTGTTCGGCGACGCGAGGTTGCAGGCGGTGGCACATCCGGTGTTGAAGGTGTGGAGGGTGCTGAAGTCGTATCGGTAGATGGTCCGAGACCAGGGTCCGTGGCGCTGGGCAGGTCCAGGCGCAGACGGATGCAGATGGCTTGCTCTTGGCACGCCTTTGGCGTGGCCGACCATTAAGTAGTGTTTGGGAGGGATGGACTGCTGGGAGGTGGGAAGGGGGAAAAACGACGCTGGGAGGGTGGGGTCGTGGGGGACGAGCAGCAGCAAGGGCACAGGAAGGGAAAAAAGGAACAAAAAGAGGAGAAATAAGAGAAAGTAAGAAAGCAAAAATAGAAAGAAAAGCAATAGATAGAAAAAAAGGAAGGTGCAAAAAAAAGCAGAGGAGCAAAAGGCAGAAAGAAGAAAAACAGAGGCAGAGAGCAGCAGCAGAGCAGAGATGCTCCCACAGGACCACCAGGGATCGGGCCTCGAACACAGGACCTGTAAGGGTCAGGGGGCAACAGCTACCAGGTGGAACTGTGCAGCGAGGGAAGCAATTTACTGACCAGGTCAGTAAGATCGCTCCTTCACTGCGCAGTGGCCGCCATTAAGCAGTGTTGTGGAGGTCTGGACTGCTGGAAGGCAGGAAGATGGAAAAGCGACGCTGGAGGGGTGGGGCACCGGAGGACAAGCACCAGCAAGGGCACGGAAAGGGAAAAAAGGTGCAAAAAGAGGAGAAATAAAGTGAGAAAGCAAAATTAGAAAGAAAAACAATAGATAATAAAAAAAGGAAGGTGCAAAAAAGAGCAGAGGAATAAAATGCAGAAAGCAGAAAAACAGAGGCAGAGAGCAGAGCAGGAGTTCTCCCCACTGGACCACCAGGGATCGGGCCTCGAACACAGGACCTGGAAGGGTCGGGGGGGCAACCGCTACCAGGCGGAGATGTGCGGCGAGGGAAGCAATTTACTGACCAGGTCAGTAAGATTGCCCTTGGTGGAGACTACTGCTTCACCACCACTGACATACACCTCAGACTGATGTAGTAAGGGACGTCCGAGGTTTTGGTGTTTGTCTGCCCGCCTTATTTAGAGTGGGTGAACGAATGCCAAGCTTTTACTTTCACTTACTACCACCAACCAAAACGTGGTGGTAGGTGAAAGTAAATAATTTCCATGACCCCCATGTCATGGGAGAAAACTTTCACGACAGGAGGGTCATCGTTTTTTTTTATTTTTAAAAAGAAAATTCCACTTGGGGATTTTGTTCTTGAAAATAAAAATAAAGAAATCAAGTGTGCCGTATGGCACTGTCATGCTGACGAAGCCGTACGGCACACTTTCAATGCATTGACAGGAACGGCCATGATGGCGGGTACTTTCAATGTAAGAGAGATGACATCTCTAAATCTAGAGTGAGGTTATTCAAAATACTCAGTCACCCTGACGGAATAACCGAACTCTAAATCAGGCCCACGGTCATGCAGTCCGTGTTCTGCATCAAGAGCAGAGGCATCACCTCCTCCTTGACAATAAATACCCAGTGGCGTCCTACCAGGGCCGGACTGGCCAAAGCGGGCACTGGGCTTTTCCCTGGGAGGCTGGAAGGGTGGGTGCCGGTTTTGCAGTGGTGCTGCAATATCGGCCCGCAGTAAAAAAAAGATGTACTTGACACATGCACCTCAGGGCTGTCGCCCCACCCCGGGGGCTGGTTCGACAAAATTGCCAGGGCTGCTTTGGGTTCCCAGTCCGGCCCTGCGTCCTTCACCTACTCTGGGGCGGAATCAAAAGGAATGCTGAGGCCCTGAATTCCCTTCTGGAAACCATGAGTCTTGTGTCAGTGGCCGGTAGGCCTGTGTGGTGATCAGTTTGCACCCCTTTGGCAGTGAAATGGGATCCCACCGGTGCCCTGAGGTTGCCCACCTCTGCTGGCAGCCCTATAATTGTGGCTTGCCACATATTCCCCCCTTATTTATTGCACACATATCGGCAGGCCCAGGTCCCGGCATTTCTCCTTCATCCGCTGTACCTTGTTACGGTTGAAGAGGGCTAACGCGGATAGTTCCCAGAGCGGTATTTGGCGCGGATTGGTGCCCGGTCCTAGCCTACGTCTACCCGTGGGTCTATGAGCGACTAGTCCCCTTCCGGGCTCTGCTTCTGTACAAAGTTCTCCAGAAGGGAGATCCTGTCTCTTCCCTGCCCCCCATGGCAGTGTGGTTGGGCTGAGCCCCAGCAATTCTTCCCCGTTGGATGTGCCCCACTAACACCAACCTCCCCTGAAGGGGTTCTTGAATAGACTCTCTGGAAGCATCCAGGCCTTAAATATATTAATATTTCTGCAGAACAGATCACCGCTATTCCTTTCAAGAATCATGGACTTTTGCCTTTTCCTATGTGCTTACTTCATCATGCGTTCCAGGTACCTCCTCGCCTTCTACCACTCTAGTATAAAACATTGCACCTGCTGCGGTCTTTCTCAGCAGGCTGCAGTCTACGCTCGCTCTTTTCCTTGTTTCCTATTCCTTTTATCTTCTTCCTCTCGTTCCCTTCCACTTCCTAATGACCCTCTTTTCACCATCTCTTTCATAAAAGCATCCTTTCTTCTGTCTTTCCCTCCATTACTCCCGCGCACTGACGTTTCTGACGTCCTTGACCCCACCCACCATCTGCGCCTCTGTCTTCCATTTCCTCTTCACTCCCTTCCTCCCAGTCTCACACCGTCTCCTTTCTCGCAGGCGCCGGAAGCAGCGTCACTGGCAGTAACAGCAGCTTGTCATCCATTGGTTCTGCGCGAGGTACGTCTTTAATGTTACTTAGAGCTCATTGGCTAGTCGCATAAATGACATTATTCATTCTTGTACAGTAGTTAATAAAGGTAACTAAGAACCATCACACTCCTACATGTGTGACAGTTCAGACTATGTCAGGCCACCAAAGCTATATGAATGACTTAGGTGGCAGGTAATAGTCATTTAAATGTATATTAAATTAATAATTAACTGTTGTTGTGGTCATCTCTAAATTATCCAGGCAGCGCCACCTTGTGGCAGACTGTCACAACCGCCGGTGTTGACAGTTAAGTGTCAGTGCCCAGCATTGGAAACCACCGGCTCAAAGTAAGCACTGGGTTTACCTCTTTCTAAGTGACCCATTGTTGGCATGCAAGGAAATGAAGGCACAGGGAAATGCAGAGAATTAGGAGTATTTGTAAAACAAAGGCACGGGGCCAGTATGTGGGCACTTTTTGATCTGTTGTGCATTTATCTCTTTTGTACCTCACTTTCTGCATTTTGTAGAACCCCTGGAGGAGGAGCGCGAGGTGGAAGACCTGCGGAACCTCCACCCAGGTGCGCTCCTGTACCACGCAGTGTCGCTGCAGTGCCTCCCCACCATGGCCGATGCTGTGGCACATGGAGCAGATGTGAACTGGATGAACAGTGCTGAAGAGAACCGGACGCCACTGATCCAGGCAGTGAACGCGGTAAGCTTGGGGCAGTGCTTAGTTTGTGCCGGTGCTCGCCACCAGCATTATTTGTAAACACTGCCACACATTTATGAGAATCCACCTCATGGTGGCGCTGTGTGTATTTTTAAGCAACGTCCACTAATGGACAATTAAACTATTGAATATAGCTTTAAAAAAATTATAAAACTTGAACCTAAACCTACAGTTAAAAAGTGACGTGGGTTGTGCCAGCTGCAGTGGACCTGTGAATAGTACCTTAGACCCCGGCACTTCATTTTTTTCCAAATTGAGCACTGGTTTGGAGATGACCAAAGAGCATGCTGGTCGTTGCACCACGCACAGTGAAGGAATCCCTAGAGTGGACATACCTGAGTGGCAGTAGGACAGTGCTGCATGAGAGGTGCCTACTGTCGCCGCTGGTCAGAGAAGAGATGGTCCTCATCAGAACCAGTGCTCCAGTGGTAGGTGTGTGTCAGTGTGAGATCTGAGAGTGATTTGAGTTGGTGAGGGAAAGGGGACTCTGACATGAATCCACATCCAGGGGCCCGGCTTGGTCAGTATGATTGAGGGTGTGTGAGATTCCGATTTTTCAACAATTGTGCTGGCATATAATGTTAAAATACACCATACGACAAGCAGGGCGCATGAGAGGCGCCTAAGGAGCAGTGGAAAGAGAGACAAATGCGGATTGTTCGGGATACTAAGTGAGAGAAAACACTATTTTGTAAAATAACCAACATTTTTGTAAACTTTCAAAACAGTGTGTGAGTGTGTGTGAGTGTGTGTGAGTGTGTGTGAGTGTGTGTGAGTGTGTGAGTGTGTGTGAGTGTGTGTGTGAGTGTGAGTGTGAGTGTGTGTGTGAGTGTGTGTGTGAGTGTGTGTGTGTGTGTGTGTGTGTGTGTGTGTGTGTGTGTGTGTGTTTTTCTCTGTGTGCATGGAACAATTCCTGGTGAAATCCAACAGGCACCTCACCATACCCGACTGAAAGCACCTATAACCAACTATTTTCTAGAAAACACATTTATTCGGGGGGTGTAACACCTCAAACACCCCCCCCCTAAAGCTACGCCCCTGTCCACAACATGTTGCTTTGAAAGATTTGAAGCACAGAATCCCCCTGAGGGGGATGCTGGCACTGAAAAATGGCACCCACTGGCAACACAGAAACCCCAGGGGAGGTCAAAAGAGCTTGACCAATCGGGAATAACGTTGAAAACGGGGATGCTTGTGCGGGGACAGTGCTTGTCCTCTGTGTGGCTCTGCAGAGCATGCGCTGCGTCTCATGTTTCCAGCTGAAAGATTTTTACCCCCACCTCAGCAACATAATAGTCACATGTGTGCACAGGAGGTACTTTTTGTGACACAGATCGAGACCCAGAGCGATGCTCTCTGGTCCTGGGGGACACACCATGGGCACGCTCTCTGTCGAGTATGACTGCGGTCACTCACCGGGCTGTAGAGGGATGACCGCGGTAGGACACCATTCCTAGTGGCAAGAGAGGCTATTTTACTGGTCCTTGCCAGGGAGAGTTTTCTATAGAACTTCCCACTTTTTAAACTGGGTCTGCCAGGCCCCTGCTACCCCGCCCTCCATGTGGAACATGAATGTCGCATGTGTGTAGTAGTAACCATATATGGAGGGAAATGTGTGGAGCATGTGTAGTACATGTGAACATAGCAACACTGGGTTCCTTTTTGCATCCTAACTAACTTTTAGCGACCTGGCTTGATTCTTGTTCCGGCCGGTTTGCCTAGCGCTTGCGTGGCTCTGCCTCCACTTGTCCAGCGCCGGGAGACCCTGTTGGGTAGCTGTGCGCTTTATAAATCAACAAATAAATAAATAGCCAAGTGGTACAGAAGATGGAGAGTTGGAGAGGGCGGATGTCTGTTTAGCTCTTTAAAGACATTTCAGACATCCTGTGTAGTGGTTCAGACTGGGGCGTATTAAAGAAAGGAAAACTAGAGCTCCTCTGAACCGAAGGAGTGTTGCCCCTGCCCTTTCTTGGCCTATTGTTTTTTGCGATGGTTCCTCTGCACAGCTTAACAAGTAGCTGAGGGGGACAGGCTGCCCTTTCTTTGCCTGTTTTCTAGGTTGCTCTTGCCTGGAGACTCCCATCTATCCCCTCTCTTCCTGCAAACACCCCCTGACGATGACTTTGTCTGGACCAAACTGAATGGAATAAGCAAAAGAGAAGAAGTGCCCAGAGCTCAGCCACTGGAACACACAAACCCCATTTGCCAGTAAAAAGATGATGCAGAGACTTCCAGTTAGGCTGGCAAGATGTTTTTGCCAGAATCCTAGCTCTGGAAGAACAATTAAATTTCCCTAGGCAAGTTAAGGAGGCCGCACCAGCTGTAGCCAAGAAACTCATTGAGCTTGGGATAACTATTGCCAACTCCCTTTACCAAGTTTGGGATCCGTGACCCGGGGACTTCTTCTAAAGACTGACAGGGGAATCTGCTTCGGGCCCTGCTTCGTGGGGGAGAGATGACCAGTTGCTTGCAGGGGGCACTGGAGGCGCCTTGCCTGGGGGAGATGCTGTGCAGGAGGTGAGTGAGCGCAAAGGAGTGAGGCGGTAAGAGGCGAAGACATCCACTGCTGCCTCCAGAAAGGACTTTCACTGCTCTGTGAGGCACAGGGATCTGCAGGTTACCTCTCAGTGGAATTGGAACTCTGTACCTTAGTGTACTGAGGAACTCGTGCCCAGGAGATATTCAGTGCTGAAGCACCAAGAAGTCATGAGTCGCTTAAGGAGGACTGGCCCGCCCTCTGCAGTGCTCCTCCCATGAGTAATCTAGAGTACTGGAGCATCTCGCTTCTGCCATTTAACTCCAGTTTTTTTTTGTTTTACACCAACTGAGGGGGCTGCACCAAGGACTACGTACTAAGCAAAGAAACTGAAGAGTGGGCACCTAATGTGTTAGGGTGGTGATTTTGTATCTTGGCCGAGGAAGACCCTAGTTGGAAGATTCGAAGAGCCATGAAGACTGCAACGTCACCACCACCCTCGTCACCTTGGGCGATGTTTCCTCTGCTCACCTCGCGTCCGTGCCTCAGTCAGTTGTGTAAGGACCGGATCACGGCTTCTTCTGCTTCTGGGCCATGCGAGCAGCACATATTTTCCCATTCCCCGTCCGCTGCACCCCGGTGCAGACTGCACCCAAGTCGAAACTCAAAGAAGGTACAAGGGGAAGGCACCATAACATTAGTCAGGGACATCTATAAAACATGCGCTTAAACTATCTCAGGGTGGCACCCTCCCTTCCCCCATCTGCTGCTTCCCATCCCCCCACGGAGGCTCCCCCAGGAAGGGACGGGCCAATGCATATTACCTTAGAGATGCCCCCCCCATCCCCCAAGAGCTACTGGCTAGCTGCCATCTGAAGTGGCTTTCTAGTCACTAATGGAGAGCCTGAGGCATGCTGTCAGCCAATGAACATTGAAGCCAGTAAATGAAAGGCCTTCAAGGAAGGGTGAAGGTGGCTTATGGTGGCAGGTACCCTCAGAGAGGAGATCAGTGACCTGTCTGAGGCCAGAGAGCTTTGCCTCCCTGCACTTCCGTTTACCAAATGTGTTGAACAGAAGTATTGAGGGCCTGTGCGCGCACACATAGCTAGAAAAAAATAATAAATATATTTAAAGTTAGTGAACAGAAATTCCGTTCCTTTAGTATAGCTGCTGTGTTTTCAGGTTTCTGTCCATCCTTCTATGGTGCACTCATACTGTCCTAGTTTTAAGAAGGCTTCAGAAGCATTCTTCTCTATTGGTCCAGGCTTACCTGTTTTTAAGGCAATGTAGACCCAGTTTAATTCCTCAGTATTAAACACTCTCCTCATGCCTGTCTCTTTGCAGAACTCCCTGGTGGCATGCGAGTTCCTCCTACAAAACACAGCCAGCGTGAACCAGGCGGACAGTGGTGGGCGAGGCCCTCTTCACCATGCCACCATTCTTGGACACACAGGGTAAGATACTAATGCATGCCTCAGTGCTTGGCATTGTGGGTAAGGTAAAGGGATACCCCTGTCCATAGGTGCTCTGGGTAAGATATAGATGCTTGTCACTACCCTTGGGTATACTGGGTGGTATATAGATTTGGAATGTGCCAGTATTCTTTGGCACCAGTGGTAAATACAAAGCTATGCTTCTACCCTGGGGTACTCTAGAGGCATGCTACTACCCTGCAGTACTGTAGAGGCATGCTACTACCCTGGGGTACTCTAGAGGCATCCTTCTAACCTGGGGTACTCTAGAGGCATGCTTCTACCTGGGGTATTCTAGAGCCATGCTTCTACCTTGATGTACTGTAGAGGCATGCTTCTACCCTGGGGTACTCTAAAGGCATGCTTCTGCACTGGGATACTCTAGAGGCATGCTTCTGCCCTGGGGAACTCTAGAGCATGCTTCTACCCTGGGGTACTCTAGAAGTATGCTTCTAACCTGGGGTACTGTCGAGGTATGCTTCTACCTTGGCGTACTGTAGAGGCATGCTTCTACCTTGGCGTACTGTAGAGGCATGCTTCTACCCCGGGGTACTCTACAGCATGCTTCTACCCAGGGGTACTCTAGAGGCATGCCCCTACCCTGCAGTACTGTAGAGGCATGCTTCTACCTTGGTGTACTCTAGAGGCATGCTTCTGCCCTGGGGAACCCTAGAGCATGCTTCTATCCTGGGGTACTCTAGAGGCATGCTCCTATCCTGGGGTACCCTAGAGCATGCGTCTACCTTGGGGTACTCTAGAGGCGTGATTCTACCTTAGTGTACTGTAGAGGCATGATTATACCTCGGTGTACTGTAGAGGTATGCTTTTACCCTGCAGTACTGTAGAGACGTGCTTCTATTCTGGGATACTCTAGAGGTATGCTTCTACCCTGGGGTACTGTAGAGGCATGCTTCTACCCTGGGGTACTGTAGAGGCATGCTTCTACCCTGGGGTACTGTAGAGGCATGCTTCTACCCTCGGGTTACTGTAGAGGCATGCTTCTACCCTCGGGTTACTGTAGAGGCATGCTCCTACCCTGGGTTTACTGTAGAGGCATGCTTCTACCCTGGGGTTACTGTAGAGACATGCTTCTACCCTGGGGTTACTCTAGAGGCATGCTTCTACCCTGGGGTACTCTAGAGGCATGCTTCTACCCTGGGGTTACTGTAGAGACATGCTTCTACCCTGGGGTTACTCTAGAGACATGCTTCTACCCTGGGGTTACTCTAGAGGCATGCTTCTACCCTGGGGTACTCTAGAGGCATGCTTCTACCCTGGGGTACTCTAGAGGCATGCTTCTACCCTGGGGTACTCTAGAGGCATGCTTCTACCTTGATGTACTGTAGAGGCATGCTTCTGCACTGCGGTACTCTAGAGGCATGCTTCTTCCCTGGGGTACTCTAGAGGCATGCTTCTGCCCAGGGGAACTCTAGAGCATGCTTCTACCCTGGGGTACTCTAGAAGTATGCTTCTACCCTGGGGTACTGTCGAGGCATGCTTCTACCTTGGCGTACTGTAGAGGCATGCTTCTACCCCGGGGTACTCTACAGCATGCTTCTACCCAGGGGTACTGTAGAGGCATGCTTCTACCCTTGGGTACTCTAGAGCATGCTTCTACCTTGCGGTACTCTAGAGGCATGCCTCTACCCTCGGGTACTCTAGAGGCACGCCTCTACCCTCGGGTACTCTAGAGGCACGCCTCTACCCTCGGGTACTCTAGAGGCACGCCTCTACCCTCGGGTACTCTAGAGGCATGCCTCTACCCTGGGGTACTCTAGAGGCATCCTTCTACCCTGGGGTACTCTAGAGGCATGCTTCTACCTTGATGTACTGTAGAGGCATGCTTCTGCCCTGGGGAACTCTAGAGCATGCTTCTACCATGGGGTACTCTAGAAGTATGCTTCTACCCTGGGGTACTGTTGAGGCATGCTTCTACCTTGGCGTACTGTAGAGGCATGCTTCTACCCCGGGGTACTCTACAGCATGCTTCTACCCAGGGGTACTCTAGAGGCATGCCCCTACCCCGCAGTACTGTAGAGGCATGATACTACCTTGGTGTACTCTAGAGGCATGCTTCTGCCCTGGGGTACTCTAGAGGCATGCTTCTGCCCTGGGGTACTCTAGAGGCATGCTTCTACCCTGGGGTACTCTAGAGGCATGCTTCTGCACTGCGGTACTCTAGAGGCATGCTTCTGCACTGGGGTACTCTAGAGGCATGCTTCTACCTTGGGGTACTGTAGAGGCATGCTTCTACCCTGGGGTACTGTAGAGGCATGCTTCTACCCTGGGGTTACTGTAGAGGCATGCTCCTACCCTAGGTTTACTGTAGAGGCATGCTTCTACCCTGGGGTTACTGTAGAGACATGCTTCTACCCTGGGGTTACTGTAGAGGCATGCTTCTACCCTGGGGTTACTGTAGAGGCATGCTTCTACCCTGGGGTACTCTAGAGGCATGCTTCTACCCTGGGGTACTCTAGAGGCATGCTTCTGCCCTGGGGTACTCTAAAGGCATGCTTCTTCCCTGGGGTACTCTAGAGGCATGCTTCTGCCCTGGGGAACTCTAGAGCATGCTTCTACCCTGGGGTACTGTCGAGGCATGCTTCTACCTTGGCGTACTGTAGAGGCATGCTTCTACCCCGGGGTACTCTACAGCATGCTTCTACCCAGGGGTACTCTAGAGGCATTCTTCTACCCTTGGGTACTCTAGAGCATGCTTCTACCTTGCGGTACTGTAGAGGCATTCCTCTACCCTCGGGTACTCTAGAGGCATCCCACTACCCTCGGGTACTCTAGAGGCATCCCACTACCCTCGGGTACTCTAGAGGCATCCCACTACCCTCGGGTACTCTAGAGGCATCCCACTACCCTGGGGTACTCTAGAGGCATCCTTCTACCCTGGGGTACTCTAGAGGCATGCTTCTACCTGGGGTACTCTAGAGGCATGCTTCTACCTTGATGTACTGTAGAGGCATGCTTCTGCCCTGGGGTACTCTAAAGGCATGCTTCTTCCCTGGGGTACTCTAGAGGCATGCTTCTGCCCTGGGGAACTCTAGAGCATGCTTCTACCCTGGGGTACTCTAGAAGTATGCTTCTACCCTGGGGTACTGTCGAGGCATGCTTCTACCTTGGCGTACTGTAGAGGCATGCTTCTACCCCGGGGTACTCTACAGCATGCTTCTACCCAGGGGTACTCTAGAGGCATGCTTCTACCCTTGGGTACTCTAGAGCATGCTTCTACCTTGATGTACTGTAGAGGCATGCTTCTGCCCTGGGGAACTCTAGAAGTATGCTTCTACCCTGGGGTACTGTCGAGGCATGCTTCTACCTTGGCATACTGTAGAGGCATGCTTCTACCCCGGGGTACTCTACAGCATGCTTCTACCCAGGGGTACTCTAGAGGCATGCCCCTACCCCGCAGTACTGTAGAGGCATGATACTACCTTGGTGTACTGTAGAGGCATGCTTCTGCCCTGGGGTACTCTAGAGGCATGCTTCTGCCTTGGGGTACTCTAGAGGCATGCTTCTGCCCTGGGGTACTCTAGAGGCATGCTTCTGCCCTGGGGTACTCTAGAGGCATGCTTCTGCCCTGGGGTACTGTAGAGGCATGCTTCTACTTTGGGGTACTGTAGAGGCATGCTTCTGCCATGGGGTACTCTAGAGCATGCTTCTACCCTGGGGTACTCTAGAGGCATGCCTCTACCCTGCAGTACACTAGAGGCATGCTTCTACCTTGGGGTACTGTAGAGGCATGCTTCTACCCCGGGGTACTCTAGAGCATGCTTCTACCCAGGGGTACTCTAGAGGCATGCCCCTACCCTGCAGTACTGTAGAGGCATGATTCTACCTTGGTGTACTCTAGAGGCATGATTCTACCTTAGTGTACTGTAGAGGCATAATTATACCTTGGTGTACTGTAGAGGCATGCTTTTACCCTGCAGTACTGTAGAGACCTGCTTCTATTCTGGGATACTCTAGAGGTATGCTTCTACCCTGGGGTACTGTAGAGGCATGCTTCTACCCTGGGGTACTCTAGAGCATGCTTTTACCCTGCGGTACTTTAGAGGCATGCCTCTACCCTCGGGTACTGTAGAAACATGCTTCTACCCTGGGGTATTCTAGAGGCATGCTTCGGGGTTCTCTAGAGGCATGCTTCTACCCTGCGGTACTCTAGAGGCATGCTTCTACCCTGGGGTACTCTAGAGGCATTCTTCTACCCTGCAGTACTGTAGAGTCATTCTTCTACCTTGGTGTACTGTGGAGGCAGGCTTCTACCCTGGGGTACTCGAGGCATGCTTCTTCCCTGGGGAACTCTAGAGCATGCTTCTACCCTGGGGTACTGTCGAGGCATGCTTCTACCTTGGCATACTGTCTTGGCATGCTTCTACCCTGGGGTACTCTAGAGCATGCTTCAGGGTTCTCTAGAGGCATGCCTCCTCCCTGCGATACTCAAGAGGCATGATTCTGACCTGGGGTTCTGGAGATGCATGCTTCTACCCTGCAGTACTGTAGAGGCATGCTTCTACCCTGGGGTACTCTAGAGCATGCTTCTACCCTGGGGTACTCTAGAGGCATGCTTCTACCCTGGGGTACTCTAGAGCATGCTTCTACCCTGGGGTACTCTAGAGGCATGCTTCTACCCTGGGGTATTCTAGAGGCATGCTTCCACCCTACAGGACTGTAGAGGCATGCTTCTACCCTGCAGTACTGTAGAGACATGCTTCTAACTTGCTGTACTGTAGGGGCATGCTTCTACCTTGGTGTACTCTAGAGGCATGCTTCTACCCTGGGGTACACTAGAGGCATGCTTCTACCCTGGGGCATTCAAGAGGCATGCCTCTATCCTGGGGTACTCTAGAGGCATGCTTCTACCCCACAGTACTGTAGAGGCATGCTTCTACCTTGCTGTACTGCAGAAGCATGCTTCTACCCAGGGGTACTCTAGAGGCATGCTTCTACCCTGGGGTACTCTAGAGGCATGCTTCTACCCTGGGGTACTCTAGAGGCATGCCTCTACCCTGGGGTACTGTAGAGGCATGCCTCTATCCTGGGGTACTGTAGAGGCATGCCTCTATCCTGGGGTACTGTAGAGGCATGCTTCTACCTTGCTGTACTGTAGAGGCATACCACCATTTTCATACACTGGTTGACATGCACTCGTATAGAAACCATTCTCGTCACACTGGGTAAAGTATGGAGGCATGGCACTATCCTTGGCACAATATTAAAATGTATGCCACTGTCAACGAACACAATGGTTAAGATATAAAAGCATGCCTCTATCCTCCACCACCTTGGGTTGGATCTAAGCTGCTTTCCATGATGAGGCTGGTGTGTACACCACTCCCCTTCTGAGGGTGATGCGGCTGTGCTGGTTTACACCGAATCACCCTGTGCTGATCTGATCACAGGAGTGCAAGAGCCCTCAGGTGAGGGGTGTTCAATGTAGCATGAAGCCCCCACCCAAAGCCTGAAAGCACTTCTTGGAATTCTGTGTGTTGCAAGTAATCTAATCTTAATTCCGCCCACATGACCCACCTCTCAACCAGGCAATCCTCTTTACCACCATATAGTCCGGTCAGAGGGAGCATCTAGCTTGGGTCTTTTAACTCCATTTTTTTTTTTTTTAAATGTGTGCTTCATGAATGTGGTAGCAAAGCAGCTGCAACTTCTCGGAGTTTCGCATCTGAGCTCTCCAAAGCAGAGGAAAATGGTGCACAAACTTAACTGCGAAACTTAAAAGTTTCTGAACGTTTCTTCATTATGCAAACCTTTCTGAAAACAGTGAATCCGCAAAATTATACTGAATTTCATGAAGTGGAACAGATTTGCGAAACCCACAGTGAATCTGTTCCACGCATGAAATTCCTCAGATTCTGCCGTTTCCTTACTTCCTTTCTTTTTCTCTGTGTCCTTCTTCCCTTCCTCTTTAGTTTCTTCCTTCTATAGCTTATTGTCTCCCCCCTCCCTTTTCTATCCCTCTTAAATATTATATAACAGTATTGTTTGCTATTAGTGCATGTATCTTAATCGTTTATATCTCTATAGGGGTACAAGCTGGACTTGCAATGTCACTGTGTTTGCTGTTATTTCTTCATTCTTAATCTTACCAATAAAATAATTGACACACAGAATGTAGCAACACTATGAACTGCCAAATAAAATACTGCAATGTAAAAGCGAGTGACCATCCAGCTCTCCGATATAAATTTAATTGTGTATTAAATGGTTCAACATACCTCCAAATTACCTGATGAGTTTTTGTGTCCCGTTCCCCGTCTGGAACGGAACACCTTGGATAAAGAAGCAGCTTGTGGAGAGAGAGGAACTTGTTAGATGTGTCAGGAACAGCCATGCGGTGTAGGAGGCGTTGAAGCCCAGTGGAGTCCTGTGTTTACCACGTCTCTCAATTTCTCTCCATAGGCTGGCGTGCCTCTTCCTGAAACGGGGTGCTAACCTAAATGCCAGGGACGTTGATGGGAAGGACCCATTGTCTATCGCCATTGAGAATGCCAATGCTGACATTGTGACGCTGTGAGTTTGGATGGTGCGGGTGGGGAAGAGAGAGCATAAAACTGGGGGCGGCAAAGTAGTAGGGTGCAAAAATACAGCACCCTAATGGAAAGTTATGCCCATAATATCTGACTTGTGAAGACGGAGAAGGCAAAGGTATAGAGATATGAAATGGGAGATGTTATGGCTTGGGAACTAGTTCTTGAAGGGGTACGAAATGGGAGATGTTATGGTTTGGGGAGCAGTACTGAAGGACAGTATGAAATGGGAGATGTTATGGTTTGTGAAGCAGTCCTCAAAGTGGGTATGAAATGGTAGATGGTATGGTTTGGGGAGCAGTCCTCGAGGACAGTATGAAATGGGAGAAGTTATGTTTTGGGGAGCAATCCTTGAAGGGGTATGAAATGGAAGATGTTTTAATCTTGGGAGCAGCCCTCAAAGATTGTATGAAATGGGAGATGTTATGGTTTGTGGAGCAGTCTTTGAATCTATTAGGTCTATTAGGTAAGTTGAGTCATATCAAAAAACTAGAGTTATGTTTGGTTTTGGGTTTGGGAGATAAGTGCTTGATGCAGGTACATTTGTGCTAATCATTGCAGCAGAATTTACAGGTCAGTGATTTAGGCTGGGTAGGATCGGATGGCTCCTATTTTGACACCTTTAAGGAATATTTGCCATTCATGTCCATGTTGTTAGCATTGAACTCTATCCCTCCCCACAGGCTGCGGCTGGCGAAGATGAGGGAAGCTGACGTTGAGCTCGGACAGTCAGGTTGGTGTTCTGATTCCATGTACCTGTTATACGTGCTGGTGGGTGAGGTGCGTTGAAGTGAATGGTGATGCACCTGTAGAGCAGATGATGTGTAGAAACGAGGTCCAGGCCAGCCCTAAGGACGCACATTTCTGTGGCGTGAGAAGGCCGTGGCCACGTTTAATATGTAGTAAACACACAGTAAATGAATACATGAAATAACACACCTCAAATTCTGTATTTTGATTTTGTAAGGACATTACTATCCTCACACCACAAAGTGACTTTCTTAAAGATAAACATATTGTGAGGGGACCTCCCTGACCAATCGTGGCCATTGCCAAACCACTCGGTGCACAAACCAGGCCAGATTTACCTGCTGCCTGCCTCAAGCTTGGGCTACACATCAGTTCTGCTTCTGAGGAAAGATGTGATCGCTATTTGCCTCCCCCGTCTCTGCTTGAGCGGCCAGCTGCGAGAGCATGGCCTCCATCGACACCTCCATGTTGATACCGCACAACCAGAAGCTGAGAGCCAGAATGCAAGAAAACCCAATCAGCTGTGAAGCCTCAAACAACAGGAGCAAGTAATACACATTAGACTAACTAGTTGAAAACGCTTTCAGGATCAAAGCTCCCAAGTAATATAAGGCACAAAGTGAGGCTGAGGGTAGCAAGACCGTTCCATCACCGTTCTTCCAAACTCTGAACAGTGCAAAGGTGTTTTGAAAATGGTGGCTAATTATCAAATCTGATAGACTACTAGCCGCAGATTCCTTAACGTAGAATTATCCCCAGGCGTGAGACGGGACCCGGAAAACTTTCTTTGCCCCAGCATCTCTGCGCGCCGGGGGGCGGTACCACGCCACTCCGCCCTGACGTTGTCTGCGGGCGTGACGTCCGCGAGGTCACGTAAGCCCCACCCCGGCGCGCTGACATCAGTTTCCTTCTTTTCCGCGTGCCATGCGGATCCGGATCGTGTCCCTGGCCTGTTTTCAGGCCTTCTTCTTCTTCAACACTTTGCGTTTCCCTTGAGAACAGTGTGCGAATGCCTTCGGGCTTCAAGACGTGCTCGTCTTGCGCGCGCCAGATATCGGCGACGGACCCTCACCCCATTTGTATGTGGTGTTTGGGGGAGCACCATGACTCCACGGACTGCGAGGCTTGTCAGCAGATGAAACCGAAGTCCCGGCGGGAGCGCCGGATGAAACTCCTTTCGGCCCGCATGTGCAGGTCAGCGTCCTCATCGCGTCCGTCCCCCGCGGAAGGGGCCAAGAACCGCCGCTTCCGCCTCCGACATTGTCCTTCCCCGAGGCCGCAGGGGCGTCACTCGCCCGTTGGTAAGTGTCACAGCTTGTCCCCGAGGCCCGGTCCCCGCCCTGTGGGGGGCGCGGGTTCTCCGAGGGTCGTGCGGCCTCGCACGTCGCCGCCCTACCCGCCGTTTCCTGGCATGGGGGCGTCCAGAGTCCAAATGGAGGCCTATGCTGCGGCCCTGCAGGCCTCCTTGGCTCCTCCTCCTCTTCCTGGGACGTCCGCTGATCCCCTGCCACGTGCGGGGCCTTCTGCGGAGTCGCCGGTGGCTCTGGCGCCAACAGGTTCGGCTTCAGGTCTTGGAGGTGTGGCGTCGTCTGGGTGTGGCCCTACGGGGTTCCCTCCTTCGGCCCACGGCGCCTCTGCCTCGTCGCAAACCCCCGTGGGGGTCCCTGTGGTGTCGCGGGAGGTTGCCGGGACTCATGACTTGTCCCCGAGTCCTACTCGGTCCTCTGGGCAGGTGGCAGCCTTGTCCGAGCTGACGCCGCTCAGGTGCCGGCGGCTGTCGGCCCTAGCGGCGCCGCAGGGGCTGGCTAAGGGCCGGGGCGTGTCCCCGGGCCCTTCTCGTCTCCCCACGCAGGCGGCTGCCTCGTCGGAGGTCGAGTCGGCGCCTTTTCGGCGCCGTTCTTTGGCCGCCCCGGCTCCGTCCCCACCCCGTTCTCCCGCGGCGCGGGTGGGGGTCGTCGCGTCCCCTTCGACGCCGCGCCGGCACCAGTGGCGGACTCTACGGCGCTGTGCCGGCGTCGGGTCGTCGACGCCCCCCCTCTTCTCCAGAGGTCAGGCAACTGTTTGTCTCTTCTTCCCCGGAGACGGGACGCCGCGTCGTGGCTTTCTCCCTGGCGTCTTCCAAGGAGGGCTCTTCGCCTTCCCCACGCCCACAGTCTTCCCCTGAGGCGCGTTAGGTTCCCCACTCCTCTGTCACCCCTCCGCCTTTCCGGGCTTGGCCGTTTCTTCCTCCGCTTGGGCTGGGGGCCGGCCGGCTTAGTGTGCAGCCATCACCCACGGAGGAGTTGCTCTCCCCACCGCGTTGCCCTACGGAGGCGAGTGCTGCTTTCGCACGGGCTGTTTCCACGGCTGCTGGGATTTTGCGCATGGGCGACACGGCTGCACATTTCCCCATGGACCACTTGCTTGAGGTTCTCCACCAGGGCTCTGGTGGATGGGAGCTGCTTCTTCCCTTCGAAGCTTCGCGCCACAATTCTCTCTTGGGGGCCTGGGGGCGTCCTGCCATGGGGGACCCGGTGCCCCATTCACTCCTGCACCGCCACCGTCCTGCTCCGCATGATCCTGTCCGTCTTTCCTTCCATCCTTCTACTCGGGGCCCTCTTCTGCAGGCGGCCTTTCCTTCCTTGCCTTCCATTTTGTCCCCTCCCTCACGGGAGGCCAGGTGGTTGGATTCCTGGGGGCGTAACATCTTCGCTTCCTCCAGTGCTGCCTTACGGGCGCTCAACACGCTTTGTGTGTTCGCCAGAGCCACTTCCAGTTTGTGGGATTCCGCGGAGTCCCTTCTGTCTTGTGCCTCTCAGGAGGGTGCCTGTGTTGATCTGTGGCACCATGTGTTGGATGGCCGGGAGCTGGCCGCGTTTATTCTTCGCTCGGCTCTTGATGTCTCCGAGGCTCTTGGTCGCACTATGGCTAGTTCGGTGGCCCTCCGTCGCCATGCATGGTTGCGGGATAGTGTTTTCCCTGAGAATGTTAGGGAGCGTCTGGTTGACCTCCCTTTTGATGGCACTCTTTTGTTTCACGCCACTGCGGATTCTGCCATTCAGCGGTTCCTTGCGGGGCTTCGTCGTCCTCCTCCTCCCCCTCAGTGAACCTGGATGTCGGTCCTCTGGGGTGTTCTGGGAGGTGTTCTCCCGTTGTTTTTCTGGAGCTTAGTGCTCGGTCACCCGGTTGGGTGTTCTGTATAGTTGGTGTCCCTTCAGGGTCCTTCGCTTGGCCCTTCGGTGCTGTTGGCTGCTGGTCCGGCCCTCTGTTTTGACTTGTGATTTTGGCTGTTGGTAAAGCCGTGTTGGTCCTGAGATTGGGCCTTCTGTATCTTCTTTTGTTGGCTGATTGGTAAGCCGTCTGCGGTTTTGTCCGCAGGTCTTTCTGTTTTGCCCTCTGCTGCGGAAATTTTTTC
The DNA here is from genome assembly GCA_963921515.1 of Calotriton arnoldi. NCBI lineage: Eukaryota > Metazoa > Chordata > Amphibia > Caudata > Salamandridae > Calotriton > Calotriton arnoldi. The sequence continues at coordinate 2,784,313 of CAWUFW010000243.1, forward strand.
CTAAGAGGTGTTCCCATGTTTTCCTTGGGACGTATCATGCCCAAAGTGGGGTACTTGTAGCTGTTACATGGCTCTGTCCTGCGCTGGGGAGGTGTGGATGCCCTTTTTCGGGTCCTTGCCTTTCCTGGCATCATTGTATACCGCTGGTGCGGTCTCTTTTACCTTTGTCTTGGTGCAGCTTGCGCTGCTCCAGCGTCTGTCATTCTCAGTGTTCGCTACATCGCTAGCCCAGCCTGGCATACTGTCTACGGCATCGTGTTGTGGCGTTTCCGCCTCCCTGTCCGGCGTTTCGGCCTGGTCCTCTGTCGGGTGTTCCAGGGGGGCTAGGTTTCTTCTGGCTTTCCTGTGTTCTGGTTGCCGGCTGGTCCGTCCTCCGTGTCTCTTCTCTTTCGGCTGGTCCCACTTCTTTTCGTGGGCCGGTGTGTGTCTCTGGCACGGCCCCCCTTTGGGGATTGTTCTGGATTTCCCTGGCCGTTGTCCTCGGCTTGCGCCTGGCTTGTTCTGGGTGCACTGCTCCATGGTGTTGCCAGCTGCCGGCTGCGCATGCCTGCTCGTTATGGTCCACCGCCGTGGCCCTTGGTGTGTTCCCTTGTGCCCCTGCCTCTTGTTCGGCTGGGGCTTTGCGCAACTGTGCCTTTCTTCTTCGCCTGTGCTTTTTGGCGGTGGAGCCGCTCCTGCCTTGAGGCTGATGCCTGTTCAGCTGCCCCCTATCGCTGTGTCTGTGTTTTCTTACGGCGGGCTCTGCCTCCGGTTCTGCCTCTTCTCCCTGGAGTTTGGGGTGGTTCTTTTCTTCCTTGGTGCTCCTCTGGTGCTGTCTGCCCCTACGGGGTTTTCTGGCTGTTGTACCTTGGATGGGCTTGGGTTCTCCTGGCCTTCCCTTCGCCTCGTGCTTGCTTACTTCTGCTTGGTGAGGGCTGGGCCGCCCTTCTTGTCCCTCTGACACATCCCCTGCTGGGGCCCTGTGTTTCTTCCTACTGGGGAGGTTCTCTCGCAGGCCCTCCTCCCCTCTGGGTATGGCTAGGGTATCTATTCTACGTTAAGGAATCTGCGGCTAGTAGTCTCTATCAGATGTACAAGTTACTTACCTTCGGTAACGATGTATCTGGTAGAGACGATTCTAGCCGCAGATTCCTTCACGACCCGCCCTTCCTCCCTGTTCTGCGAGAACCTTCAGTTTGGTTTTCTGCACTCGCCTCCCTCCGGGTGGCTTGTCTTCTGTGGGTGTCTGCTTCGTCTCCTCCCGGACAGGATGCTTCGTTCTGCTCGATTGTTCCACCCCTTCCTTTATGATACAAGGTCGGTTGGTTCATGTGTGCTTCTGCATCCCTCCACTCTGGGTTTTTTCTCCAGTGTAGGGGCCTACTTTTACTCTTCTCCCTTTTACTTGCTTGGGGTTTCAGATTCCTTTGCAGTTCTCTGCGTTTGAAGTTTTTTTTTTTTTGTTTGTACCTTGGCCTTTTCGCTCCTTTCAGGGGATACGGCCCTCCTTGATGGTGTCGTCTGGGGGTGAATTGCTGTTACTCCTCTGTTCCGGGCTTGTTGCCTCTTCACTGTTGTGGATTGTGATTGCAGATTCTCTCTCTCTCTCCCCCCCTCTCTCTTCTGCTATAGCGTTTTTTTTCACATGTGTTCTGCCTCCAGGGGGGATGTCGCCTTAGCTTGCAAGATTGTTCCTCAGAGCGGTGCTCTGCTCTTTCCCTGCTATGGCTTTCGATGCTATGGCTTTTTGGTACCTTAGTGCTTGGCACTTTTCCAATTGGTGCTGTTCCTCACCTTTCGTTTCTCTCTTCTCTTTTTCACTGGTTTTTCGCACACTGTTCCCATAATCTCCACAGTTTTGTTTGTGATGGCTTTGCGTTGTGGCGCGGAAAAGTTCTCCGAAGAAAACTGTCAGCGCGCCGGGGTAGGGCTTATGTGACCTCGCTGACGTCACACCCGCGGACAACGTCAGGGCGGAGTCGCGTGGTACCGCCCCCCCGGCGCGCAGAGATGCTGGGGCAAAGAAAGTTTTCTGGGTCCAGTCTCACGCCTGGGGATAATTCTACGTTAAGGAATCTGCGGCTAGAATCGTCTCTACCAGATACATCATTACCGAAGGTAAGTAACTTGTACTTTAGAAATAAACGAATACTTTAGTCCTGTGTCGTTCGCTAATATATGGCTCGCTGAGTACTGCACGAGAAGCAATGTCACACATTTGCCTACTCAGTGTAATCAACTCTGTAAGATAAATGGCAAAAAAACAAGGTCTGGTGTTAGAGAAGGACAGGAAGAGAGGATGGGGCAACTGAATCAGGGGGTAAGGTAACCTAACCATGCCACCTCCTTTCTTGCCTTTGTCCACAGTCATCAGACTTACCTCTTCCCCCGTGCCCTGAGAAGCATGACTTTTGTTGTGAGCCGACTCAGACCTGCAACCCACTGATGTGTGCTGCGGGGTGCGCGCATCACTGCAGGCCCAGATGGAGTAGGGTGCAGCAGTCCAGGGTTATGGAGTAGGCTCAGGTAGATCAGTGTATGCCCCAGTACTGGAATAGCATAAGGTGCTTCAGGGTAGGAGTTTGGTGCGGTGATGCAGACCTTGATTATGTTTCTCCCCTTTGTTTTCCTCCTCTTAGGAGATGAGACCTACCTTGATATCTTCAGAGACTTCTCCATGATGGCTTCGGATAATCCAGAGAAGTTGAACCGCCGGAGCTATGACCTCAAACTCTCTACCCTGTAAAGAGGGGAAACATGAATGACTTGCAGACCCTGAGCAGGGGCACCGCGTCTGCTGGAGACCCATCCTCTGCTGCTCCTTGGAGCCCTCAGGAGACCCATCCTCTGCTGCTCCTTCGAGCCCTCAGCGCATCAAAGGACCAACGTGGAGCGATCCCAGAGAGGCTTGATGAAGTCTCTTGGGCACTCGTGGCCCGTGGGTGGGATCCTTGTTGAAGAGGAGTGGCTGGTAGCCCCTCTTTATTGACATTTAGTGAGTGGAGTTTGGACCACTAGTGCAAAATCTGAAGATCCAGAAATGTATCTCTAAGCTCCACCCCCTTTCCCTAGAGTTCTGTAGCTGGCCTAAGCCCCACAACCTTGTTCCCTTCTATGTGCATTGATATCCGCTGTGATTTTTATTAAGACATTTTTGTATTTATCAGATGTTGGGAAAGGCACACTTCCCTATGTTACAAACCACTTAACATGGTATATTGAATGCCTTTGGGTGGCTCTGTCTAACTTGCAAAGCACAAGTCAGACACCTGCACAGGTGTGCTAGAGGCAGTCTTACCTGCACGACAGGTGTACCAGAGGATGTCTTGCATGCAGAGCTGTAACAGAAGGTTTCTTACCAGCAAGTGTACCAGAGAGCTTTCTACCTGCATAGGTGTGGCAGAGTGTATTTTACTGCACAGGTGTACCAGAGGGCTTCCTACCTGCACAGGTGTATGAAAAGGCACCATACTTGCACAGGTGTGCCAGAGGCCATCTTGCCTGCACAAGGAGGGCTTCTTGACTGCAAAGGTGTATCAGAGGGCCCCTTACTAGCACAACCAAAGCGCTTCCTAACATCACTGGTGTATTAAAAGGCTTCATACATTCACAGGTGTGACAAATGACATCTTACCTGCATAGCTTTAGAAGCAGACTTCTTACCTACACAGGGGTACCAGAGGACTTTTATCCTACACAGATGTAGTGTACAGGTGTTCCAGAGGGCTTCTGACCTACACAGATGTACAAAATGCTAAGCACCTGTACAGGTGTACTTGAAGACTTTTGACCTGCATGGGTGTCCATTAGTGTTTCTTTAGTGCACTTATAAATCAGAGGACATGCTGCTTGCACAGGTGTATCAGGAGGCATGTTACCTCTGAAAGTGCATGAGAGGTTGTCTTATCTGCACAGGTGTACCATTAGATACTTACCTGTGCACACGTTCGCAAGTGTTACAGAGCTTTTCTTTTTTTTTTACCTGCCCAGGTCTCCAAAACTGCTGCTGGCGGTACAGAGTATGCAGGCTCATTGCTCCCTGCACCTGTGCACCATTGGGCGATGACCTGTGTGTATCTGCGGGAGGGCATTGATACGTATACAACTGCGCCAGAGGGATTCTAGGCTATCCATGTACATTAAATGACTTGGAATACCAAAGACATAATTTCCTGAAATGGGGGGTCGGAAGGAAGGAATGTTTCCTCATTGGGCATGTACAGGTGTGTGAGTTTGTGTCCAGAGGCCATCTTGTTGATGTAAGTTGTAGCAAAATTACCTTTGTATGCATAGATGTAAGAAGACAGATCTTGACTCTAACCCTGCGCCTGACGGGGTCATGCTGGTGGGCATCTACTAGAGTGCTTGTACCTTCAGTGCTGTACTATAGGTATATCAGAACATATTGCAGGGTTACTCACCTTCCAAGGCATAGTGATACTGTTAACTCTTCTACAGAGGTTCTTACCTGTATATAGTGTCCTGAGACGGATTCCCCTTTGCGCTTGTTGTATTGAGGTGCTCTTGTGTATCTTGGGTATTCAGAGGACTCTTACTTGGGGATTCTCACCAGCACGTAGTATGAAGGAAGATTGTAACTGCACAGGTGTACTGTGGATTCTTACCTGCATTGGTGTAGTACTGGGTTCTTACCTGCATAGTGTCCTGTAGGGGATTATTACCTGCACAGTGTGTACTCAGAGGCATTCTTACCTGCACAAGTCTGTTCAGGATTCTTACCTGCATGGAGTGTACTCTGGGAAATTCTTACCAGCATACAGTATACAGGGGATTCTTACCTGCACAGGTATACGGTGGATTCTTGCCTGCATGGACTGTACTGTGGGAGATGTTTTACCAGCATACAGTGTATAGGAGATTCTTAACCTGCACAGGTATACAGTGGATTCTTAATCCTTAGAGTGTAGTGTGGAAGATTCCTACCTGCATATAATGTACTGGGGGTGAGTCATACATGCAAGTGTGTGCTAGGGGGGGTTAATTTCTCACCTGCATAGTTTATACCGATGAATTATTTGCTCATGCGTATTGAGGGATTCTAACCTGCGCAGGTGTGCTGTGGACTCTCACCTGCACACGAGTACTGGAGGATTCTTAACTGCACAGTTGTACTGGAGGATTCTTGCCTGCACAGGTGTGCTGTGGATTCTCACCTGCACAGGTGTGCTGTGGATTTTCGCCTGCACAGGTGTGCTGTGGATTTTCGCCTGCACAGGTGTGCTGTGGATTTTCGCCTGCAGTTGTACTAGAGAATTCTTACTTTCTCATGTGTATTGGGGAGTTATCACCTGCACTGGTTCAGCAGAAACCACTTCACCTTCACAGCTGTACCTTGGAGTGAACTCACACAGTGTGATTAAGAGCCTCATGTTTGCCCGGCTGTCCCGGAAAGATTCTCACCTGTACAAGTGAATCTCTTACCTGCTCAAATGTAAGAAAAAAGGGTCACACATGCATGAGGACATGGGGGAAGCTGCTACCCTATGGTACCCTTCCCCTTTAAACACATCCCCATGCCCTGGTCCCATACATCCACCTGAAGTGACAGGATGCACCAAGCCTGCTCTCATCACATACATTTCTGAGCCTGAACTGACTCTGCCTGCTGTACTTCTGCCTGCTGATGTCCTCTCTTAACTTCTGAGCTTTGTTTAAGCCACACAAGACTCGGCTCAAGGAAGCTCTGCGATGGTGATTGGCTCTGTCAACCCATAGTTTAACATCTCTGCCTCCCTTTGGTGTAGGGTTCTTGAGAACTGTTAACATCGATATCAGAAACTTCTAGGACCTCACTGCTCAGAAGCATGGCTGTGCAGCTAAACCCTTCTTCAGGCTGCTGCTTCTGGTCAGGTACTGCTTCAAGGCAGTCCCATCACTTGTACAGCAGAGGGTTGGGGGTGTATGCCGCACAAATGTACTACTGACAACTTGTAGTGTGCAAAATGCCCTTCATTGAAGCAGGAGTGCATCACAAGAACATTGCCAAAAACCCTAGGCAGGAATGCCTTACAAAACTAAAACCTCGCTATACAGGAAATACACCTACAGCTTCTTCTCCCCCCCACCCCTACATACACCCCCCAACACTGCCCCTTGACTTGACCATCATTTCCTGCACATCACTTCACATTCGAAACTGTACAATACCAACTTTGCGTCTTCTCACGCAAAACCTTTAACTTCCTGCGTCAGCAAGATGAAACTGTCCCCTTTTTAACCATTTTTCTCTCCCCTCAACAATGTAAACCACTTGTAAAACTGAATAACCTCTCCAATGCCTACAAGCACCTGCTACCAGACCGTAACCTACCCCATGCATCTGTTCCAAAAAATATAGCCTCCACCACTCCCAAGCAACCCACAGCTCCCCCCCCCCCACAAAAACCCTTAACCTCCAAAAAACCATTCTTAGGGTGGGTGGGTGGGAGTGAAAAAGTTGACTATTCTCCCCACTCCGCTTCCAGCCACCATGTCGACCTTCCCGCAAAATAGTGACTGGTAGCCCCAACAGAGCTCAAACTGCGGTCAGTCCACTGGACTGCACCAATCGCCCATATTCTCCGGGGGGAGAGATACCTAACCAGATGTCTCCCAAGGCCCCATTGGGCGATATGCTGCAAAAATGTACTACTGACAACTTGTAGTGTGCAAAAGGCAGCTTTATTGAAGCAGGTGCGCGTCACAAGAACATTGCCAAAAACCCCAGGCAGGAATGCCTTACAAAACTAAAACCTCGCTATACAGGAAATACACCTACATCTTCTTCTCCCCCCCACCCCTAACTACACCCCCAACACTCCCCCTTGGCTTGACCATCATTACCTGCACATCACATTAGAAACTTAACAAAAGCAACTTTGCTTCTTCTACCTCAAAACCTTTAACTTCCTGCGTCCGCAAGATAAACCTTTCCCCTTTTTAACCTTTTTCTCTCTCTCCCCTCAACAACAATACAAACTGCTTGAAAAACTGAAAAACCTCTCCTCACATGCCAAACAGAAAAACTCCCCTGAGACTTCCTGCCCCATTCCTTACCTCAGCCTGTCACCCACCATTTCACACCAGCGCATCACTGACCTCCTCTCTCACCTGCAGCAGATAGACATCCATACCCATTGGTGATAAGTGCACGCCATCACCCCTAAATAACTGTGCCACTTCAAAACTAAGATCAGGGTGAACCACTCTCCCTGCCCTCCTTTCCCGGCAAAAAGTTCTCAATTGCCTATTCAATTTCCTCCTTGCCTTATCAATGGCCGCTGGCATATCCGCCCCTCTCCACCTGCGGCGTGGTACTAGCTCTGTCCACAGAATGTGGGGCCCATCCCAGCTGCCCCTTATCGCTTCTGAATCTGCCTTCGTGGCTTTCAAAAGCTCCAAACCTTTCCTCTAAATCAAATCTTTCTCTCCTAAGTGAATCACCAGCACATCTGGGCAATCCCCTGAACCCTTCAACCAATTCAAACAAGGTGGCAACTCAGACCATAACATTACCCCTTTTCCTGACCACGAAACCTTAATGCCATGTGTAGACAAACCCAGGTGCGCCCCAAAACCCCTCTCGCTCGTCGTTCTGCCCATTTTACAAACAAATGGCCCCCAATCCAGATGCTCATCCCGGCACCGTACCTTTTAAAAGAAAACAATTAGATAGGTTCATGGGCCTTTACACTCCGCGCTGCACATGTATGTCTTGTAACAATCTGATGACCATCACCCTAAATGCTTAATCCGCTCTGTATCCCTGCCCGTTCTGCCTGCCTCTGTTGCCGCCGCTATTCTGAAGGAGTGTGTCCCATTGTCCTCTGCTGGAAACCCCACATGTTGCAGAGTCTTACGCAATACATGCAAAAACTGGAAAGCAGACACTGGGCGCACGTCCTCATGCCAGAAAACTAAGTCCTGCACCCCCCTCTCCTCAAATTGATTGCACCAAAAAACTGGCAACACCCCCAGCGTGGGTAAGGCCACAGCCACGCCTCAGCTCCCTTCGCCCTCTGATCTGTCTTGGACTGATGAATGCTCACCTGTAGACCCCCGTGGTAACGCTGCACCTCCGACCAACATAAGCCTGCAACCCTTTTCCAGCCTAGCTGGTAGCCCAAATAATGCCCTATTTATCCCCTCATGCCTACTAACAGAGCCCAAATGAAGATGTCAGTCCACTGGACTGCACCAATCGCCCACATACCTAACCGGATGCCCCCCAAGCCCCCATTTGAGCCAGAGGACAAGCCAATCTAGCCGACTGCAGAATGTGTGACCGTAAGGTGCCTGGGCATTCTAAATCACTGGGAGGGCACCTGATGTGCCCATGGGCCTTTCGCATGGACTCCACCAAAATGGCATGTGGTTGGAAAGTGGCAGATGGTTGAACACCGGAACGAGTTTGATTCCCTTTCTTTGACACCAGCCATGTTTGCAGGTATCAGTAGCAGAGTGGGGGCGTCTGTGTTGGCCCCGGTGAGCTCTAAAGGACATCAGACACTCTCTGCGTGCAATGACATTGCGCGTACAAGGCATGGTGCAGCGTATGCCAGCACTTGGCCTTCAGACGGGGTATTTATGGTCGAACAGAAGGATGCAGGGACCACTTTGATCCCTGTGAAGCTACCAGTACTAGAGTGGTTCTTCTAGTGGCACTTCAGGTGCCAGTGTGCCTTGGTGTATAAAAGAGGGGGTCAGGGGATACAAGACAAATGTCCTGTTCCTCACTGTAGTAACTTTAGTCCCCTTTGGCTCTACTTGTTTATTGTGAATGTGGGACAGGTTGGGAGGGGTTCCACATTCTTCTTAATATTGACCTGTCCCTGCTGAATATCGTCAAGGTAAGGTAAGCAGATGCCGAGATTCAGTAGGAAAGTTTTACTTCCTATATATGCCTCACTTGACGATACCGGGGTATTCGATATTGCGAAGGCGATGTTTGTGCAGGTCGATATTGCTGTCCTCGATAACATGAGCTACAACAGTGTTGCATGCCTTACTGGAAGGGAGAGAAGGAACTGAGGAGGGAGGACAGAGTGTGCATGTGAGGGGAGGCCGAGGTATGCTCCAAGGCTATGGAATCTGTACTGGGGGCTCTGGCACAACAGAGTATCTGCCCTGGTGGTGTGATGTAGGAGTGGTCACCAGGCTGGCGTGACCAGAGCCTGCATCTGGAGGAGTCCAGGGGGGGTTACAGGCAGAGAAGGACCAGAGCACACTCCATACACTGGTGTATTTGAAGGAGTGATATATGGGGGGGGGGTTACCGCATAGACACCAGAGCTCCTCACAGTGGCGCCTGGCATGTAAGGAGGGTGGTAGGGCGGGTGGGGAGGGGGTACAAAAATAATCCCACTTACCTTCTATGCGCGACGTCGTCCTCCCCGCTCGGGTCTTCTCCAGGCAGGCAGGCTGCAGGAAACTGCAGTAACCAATCCTGGCATTGCTCTCATGCTGCATGAGAGCAGTGCTAGGATTGGAGGGATCGGCCTCTCTCGCTGCTCTCAAGGGCACTGGAGCCCTATGCTGTCTCTAACCCAGCTAAGACAGCTGAGTTAGAGAGGTTTAAACTGCCCATGTCTGGCTGGCTGTCGCAACACGGCCGACCAAAAAGACATGCACACTTTAAACCTAAGTGCCCTTTCTATCACTGCTTTCTGCTGCTGCCTGACTGGCAGCAGCAGAAAGCCCCACCCCGTCTTGACGCTCAGCTCGGGATGGGGTTTTAAAAAACAAAATGGTATTTTATTACCATTTTATTTTTCTATTCCTGGGGGCATTTTTTGGGTGGGGCGACGCTCCTCCGCCTTAACGGAAGAGCCGCCCCTGGCTCCTCATCTGCACTGCTCTGGTGAAGTCCTGTGGTGAGCTCACTTCCTGCACTGATGTAGCTGAAGACGCGGTATAGGGCGGTACTCTGTCTGAACTCCTCACCTGCACGGGTGTATCTGGAGCAGTGATATTGTTGTGAGGGATTACTAAGGGACCAGATGTTCCTGCCTGCACTGGGGTGTCTGAGGTACCAGAGCTCCTCACCTGCACGGCTGTTTCTGGAGGAGTGATATTGTAATGAGGGATTACTAAGGGACCCGAACACTCTGCCCGCACCGGTGTGTTTGAGGAATATGGATGTCCAAGGTACACAGGGACCAGAGCTCCTCACCTCACTGCTGTATCGGAAGGAGTGATATTGTAGTTGGGTGGAGGGATTACTAAGGGACCAGACCTCACTGCCTGCACTGCTACATCTGAAGGACTGATATTGTTGTGAGGGATTACGAAGGGACTGCACCGGGGTGTCTAGGGACCAGAGCTCCTCGCCTGCGCTGCTGTATCTGAAGGAGTGATATTGTAGTGAGGGATTACTAAGAGACCAGAACTCACTGCACCAGGGTATCGGAAGGGATAATATAGGGGTCCCCAGTAGAGAGGACCAGGGCTACTCACATGCTCCGCTATATGTGTTGAAAAGGTATACAGGGAACCCATGTCAGAATAACCAAAGCTCCTTGCTTGTACCCCTCTGTCTGGGTCAGTGATGGAGGGGAGACCCGACAACCTCACCAGCTGTACCTGAAGGTGTCTCACCTGTAGGAGGGATGTCTGGGGGGAGAGGGGAGGGGAGAGTACTACAACAGCAGAGAAGTACTAAAGCCCCTCCTGCACCCCTGTATCAGGAACTATGTACCTACACTCCACTCCCAGACGTGCGTGTTGACTGCCTGCTTCTCCGCACTTAGAAATATTTTATAAGAACTTTATATTAAGTTATTTGTAAAGAATATTTTTAAACTTCAAAAATACTTATATTTCTATTGGCAGATAAATTGTTCATACATTCGCGACAACCGGACTTGCTGTACAGAGGTGGTGAATGTGTACAATAAAGAAATGGAAATGTAATTGGCCAATTCATTCTTTCAGTAGTTAACTAACTGCGTCTATATTTTGCATTTTGGTCCTAAAAAAGGCTTGGAAGTGCTGAAATGCACAATATGGCAACAGATGGTCCTTTAGGGATGTATCACGTGGATGGGGCATTGTCAGACTTAATGTTACAATTTCTATAGCATACACCACTAACTTAGTTCCCTCTAGAAACTCAACACTGGGTTACTCAAGGCCGTGGTGCTTATTGTATCCACCGTGTAAATATGAAAGGCAAGTCTGCCCTGCCAAGAATCAAACCAGTTAAGCCAGAGTTGAATTGTGGCAAAATATATGCTGTTATGAGTTTTTTCCCTACAATTGTGTAACCCCCTGACCCTTTCTAGGCACCATCCTGTGATGTAATGATCCCAAACAGTGTTTACAGTTTTAGGAGATACTACTTTTGAATCCAGTAAAAGTAGATTGGAGACCCTACATGCCAAGTCGGAAGACACGACCAGGCCACGTAAGCACTCCAGTGAAGTGGGACATGATGCATCTACTGTCTTATCAACAAAAACACAACTAACAGAATTGCATAGCAGGGAAATTATGAACAGGATGATGATGAATAAGATTCATAAAGCGCACAGCTGCTCCGAAGAGTGTCTCATGCTCCTGACCCAGGGAGTATCCAAGACTGAGTGAAGAGCCAAGTTTTCAACTTTTTCCAGAAGGCCTGCTCTGAGCCAGCAAGATGAAGGCCCAGAGGGAGTTTGTTCCACTCCGCGGGCCAGTAAATGAGAAAGAACTCCCTCCAGCCCTTGCTCTGTAAATTCTTGGGACTAAAGCTAGGGATTTCTTAGAACTCCGCTTCCTTGCCAGGCAGTACATGTGAATTCTGTTGGCCAGATATGGAGGGCCTATCTGGTGAAAGGCTCTATAGATCAGAACCAGCACCTTGAACACAATTCGCTTCTTCACGGGGAGCCAGTGCAGCGAATAAAGGTAAGTAGAGACCCGAGTTCTCAAAAGCAGGTTGAGGAGGAGTTGAGCTGCAACGTTCTGGACCACCTGAAGATTCTGAATAACAAAAGAAAAATGAAATATAAAAAGCAGAAAGACTAGATGAGAACAAAATGAAATCAAACACAACAACTTAAAACCGAGGCAATATGTGCCACTGATTTCACAGCTGTATTTCCTGACCAGTGGACTTCTAGGATGTGCTATTCAGTAGCCGCTTCTCCTTCCTCCACACGGTTTTGTCTTCTAATCTCTGGATCATGCTACCTTAGAATTGCTGTCCTCAGTATTGCTCTTGTTGACTTTCTTTACACTTTCACATCTCCCATTTTTACCCCATAATCGACCTGCTATCATTCACCAAGACAATTCTTTCTTTGTTCCACATTTGCTAGAATCAACTTTTACTATCTGCGTCGAAATTTCCTTCACCTTGACCAAACCTGATCTCTCTGTTCTTCTCCATCCTGCCCAGTTTACTCTGACTTTATCACCTACATCAATTTCCGACTCCTTGACTCACTTAACTTTACCCATGACAACCTTATGCTACTGAAGTCCCTCTGTGCAATATGCAGACAACTCATCACGTCAGCAATAGCCAAGTTCTTTACCAACTCTATCGACAGCTGCCAATAGCAGTAGAGCTCTGTTCAAAAACATCAAGCAATTCACCAACCCTGTGCCTGACTCTTCTATCCCACACTCCACAGACAAATGCAATGTCATCAACCACTTCTTCAGCGAATAAATACATAAGATGCAACAGCACATTGACTATACCAAACCTGCTTCTTCTCTGACACCAACTCCTCGGTGCTGCATCCCACAATGGTCATCCTTCAGACTTCTGCTCTTAAGAACCTCGCGGGCCTCCTCAACTCTCTCAAGCCTGCAGCCTATGAAGATGATATCCTACCTTCATCCTTTATCAAAAGTCTTCTCCAGAGATGCGCTCTTACCCCTACTCACCATTATCAAAGCCTACCTCACTCAAGGCATCCTTCTTGAAGCTTGTGAGACATGCCAGATGCTCCAACTTCTTATGAAGCCCACAATAGACTCTGATGACTACATCTTCTCACCCACCCCTCATCTACCCTTCATAAGAAAATCCTCTTAAAATCATTCTATGTGCAAACTCAAGATCACATGAACCTCAAATATCCTGCATGACTATCCGGCTTCAGATCTTGCTCCAGCACAGAGGCAGCTGCTTTACAAATCTTGGAAGACACACTCCTGACCACAGATAAAGATAAACATTGCCTCCTGATATTCCAGGACCTTTCAGCTTCGATACTATTGAGCCCTCTACGTACATCCACCCCCAGAAGTCAGAAATGGGATTCACTGGAAACAGCCTTCACTGGTTCTACTCCCTGTTAAACACCCAACTCCACATGAACACCTCCAGGTCTCAGTAGCTCCCGATCACCGATACAGATCACCTAAAGTTCCATCTTGTCCCGTCATCTTCAATTTTTACATGGAGACTCTTGGGGTTCTACTCAAAGATAACATCAAAATCCACCCACGTACTGAAGAGACACAGCTCTACGTATGAAAGTCTCTGCTGCTGGCATCCAACGCTTCAAACACTGATTGCACCTTATCCAGACCTGGATGTCCAGAACATACCTGAAGCTAAACCACTCCAAAATAGAATGACTGCTATTCACCAAGAACAACAAACAACAACTAGATCAAACCTGGCTCAACAATATAAACCGTGAGGTATTCGAACACTAACTTTAACCCAATGCCAAGTCACTTTGATTCACTCAGGACACCGACCTTATCCTCAAGGAATGTACTGCCAACAAATCGATATATATCAATATATGGCTGTGGACAGGCCCATTGTCATTCTGACTGTGGATGATTATCACATAAAGCATGACAGTGGGCCAATGGCGTAGTGAAGCGCCCGCTATATCTGCTTGAGTGGGGGTGTACAAGTGTTTCTTGGCCTTTCTGACTTTGATCTGTGGCTCTCAGGTCAGCATAAAACAGAATAACAAATAAACACAGCAGAATAATCACCGTGATGCAGCTGTGTGTGGGGGGGCGGGGGGGGGAAAGGGTGCCAAAGTAGCCAAGAGCGGCGACAGAAAGTGAAGTGCACGATTGTCTCAACCTATAAACTTATTTTGACGTGCACTTATGTTGGTTGTCTATTTTCTTACTTCTATACTATTGTGCGACCTCCTCTGATGTGGCTGTAAAACGTACCTTTTGTCCCGAATTTTTGTCCTGAATTTTGACTTTTTGTCTTGAATTTTGACCCTTTGTCCTGAATTTTTACACTCACTGTCCTGAATTTGCTCCTACGCCAGTTGGTCACCCTAGGATGGAGCGAAAGAGAAACTCTCACGAGGAGTTTTCCAGGTATGGTGACCTACTGTGGCAGGTTCACTCCTACCTTGTTTATTCTCACAGCACCTTCCAGCAGCAGGTGTGACTAACTTACGTGCACAGATAAACAGCCTCAATGAACGACTTATTTTCAAATTAAAAAAAAGTACAATACTCCACCTCAACCCTAGATGGCAGCAGATTACACAAAGTCGATTTTCATATCCAATTGTGCACTGTAAAACTAGCCATCCAGGAGGAACTAGGTCACTACGTTCTTTAAAAGAGGGGTGTTGCTGGGGCGGCAGACCCTTCCTCAACGGGAAGATACGCGCAGGCGCAGAGGAGAGATGCAGCAACACAATGTGTGGGGCGAGAGGCAAGGTACTTGGGTGATCTGGAAGACTCAGATGTCCTTAACCTCTGCACAGCCTTCAACGGAACTACATTCACAAGTCTGTCTCTTCGAGGCCGGAGATTCATATCCCGTTACCAGAGTTTCCATAGGAAAGGCATTTTATGGGCTGGCTTGACAGTGTAGCTTTTCACCAGACAATTATGTGAGCATTACTAGAAAGGGGGGTTGGCTTCACCCACACGCTGGGAGCCATTAGTACGTGTTTTGGTTAGACAGAAGTTGTGTGCTTCCACAAAACAGCGCTTGCCCTGCACTCAGCTGTGATCATTTTGTTTCTTTATCCAGCTGCCGGAGTTTGAACTTTCAGGGCACACACAAGACATTGTAGTGCTTAGATAACTAAAAAAATGTATGTTTTTCTCTGGCAGCAGCACAGGGGGGGGGAGGACAGTAATTGACCTACATTTATTTTAGGTCTGGCTTGACAGTGCAACTGTCACTTGACCTTTAAACCTACACCAATATATACTTCTACAGTGCTTTAGTACCACATAAATACATATTTATTGCCATGCTATTTACTTGTAATCTAGCAAATTGTCATACAACATTCCTTTAAACCATAGCTATTGGCTTTGCCAGTGCTTGTTTGTTTTCCTGATAACTTTGGCTCTGTTTGATGAATATGCACAAAAAATTTCAAACAGAAAGTTCATCCACTTTGACTTTAAGGAAAGTTTTGTTCCGACCTACCGAGTGGGAGGTAAGAAAAAGGGTGGGGGGGTGGGGTGGGATGGGGCAGAAAACTACTTTCCCATGTTGATTCCAATAAGAAACTTTGCTCTCCACTACAGAAACAAGCATTGGCAAAGCCAATAGGTCTCGCCTTTTGGCTTTGCCAATGCTTTTCGCTGACTGTTCAGCATGTAAACATAAACAGTGGCGTGCCGCGGGGGGGAGGTGTACCTCACGGGCTGCCGCAAGTGAAGGGGAGAAGTTGAGAGCAGCAGATTTGGTGCCTCTTCCGAGCAGGTCGTGGCTCCTATTGCCCACCCGCTTGCGACCGGCCCTCCGTGGGCTATGATCGACAACGCAGCGGGGACACCCGCAGAAAAAGTATAACCAAAAGTACGGCGGGAGGGGGCGGGAAGAAAGACAACATGGACAACGGGATGGGGCGGGAGCAAAGGGAATGCGGACAGTGGGAGGGGGGTGGGAGCATGTTGAACACTGGCAACGGGAGGGGGTGGAACAAAGGGAATGCAGACAACGGGAGGGGGTGGGAGCATGGTGAACAAGGTCAATGGGAGGGGGCGGGAGCAAAGGGAATGCGGGCATCTGGGGCGGGAGCATGTTGAACATGGACAACGGGAGGGGGACGGGAACAAAGGGAATGCGAACAGCGAGAGGGGGCGGAGCATGGTGAACACTGGCAACGGGAGTGGGACGGGCGCAAAGTAAAGCACAACAGGAAATTAAAAAAAATACAGAGGCAAAAAAAAAGTAGTGCGGGTACCAAAACGTATGTCCCGTTCGAAAGGATCCATGCAGCAGGAGCAAATTTCCAGGACGGAAACAAAACCGCCACAAGGTGGGACAAATGTACTCTATCCACGAACCAAAACTATGGCATATAGAAAGGCGGACTAAGTAACCAATCACAAGTGGTGGGTGTCTTCTAATTCTCCAGAGACATTACAGCATGCCTTGCAGAACATGCGCACTGCCTCTAGGCTCGACCTAAAAATGGCTTACCAGAATTACACCAAATTTGGCAAAAAGTTACAACTTTACTCAAAGAGTGGTTTTTTAGGTCTCGCCTGAGCCAGCGCGCATGCGCTGCCCTGCGAGGCTTTTAGTAAGGGCTTTAAAGTTTGGAACACACGCTCGTGCGTGTGCTTTTCTTTTCTCCACCTGCTATTGGCCTTTGCATGCGTCTTTCTAATAAAGACAGCACGCAATTTGCCAAAAGCGGGGACATGTCCCGCCTTCTCTTTGTTGTGGCCTAGGGTGCTCGGGAGCGAGCAGCAGCCCTGCTGTGTGCCATCTGTTCGGTTTCGCATTTCAAAGGCTTCGCGTCGCGTTCACTTTGTGGCCGCGCACCCGGGCACTGTTTTCTGTAAACAGCGCTTGTTTCTTTTTTAGATTTTGAAAACCTTGAGTATCCAATACACAAAACAAACCCTTTCCCAAAGCTGCTCTTCACGTCAATTTGCTACCATCGCTTTTGGCGCCCGGTGCCAAATCTCCCTACCCTGGGCATGGCGGCATCTGCCGCTCTCCCCTGAATATTATGATCGGCTTTAATCTCATCTGCTTCCGCCTCCTCCGTTCACGAGAGACCGGGATAAGCTCCTCTCTGCTGCCGGTTACTGCTGTCCGAGGGGTCGGGACAGCCATGGGGGACAGCCATGGGGAGCAGTACATGTAAGGGAAAGAAGCGCAGGCATGACGAGTAGGCCACATAAACGGCCGCATTGCACAAACTGGGGCCCGGCACGCTTGGAAGCAGCACGCGCCGGGGAGTGGCGGATGAGACTGTAGCTTGTGGAACAACAGCAGGCACATAGGGGGGTGTCGAGTGCGTGAGGAGCGAATGTGGCAGGCAGTAAACGTAGGTGCAGCACCACTTGTGGGGTGACAGCGTGCTTTAAATGGGTAGGTACTGTCCCGTACTGCAGGAGTGCAATGCTTGTAATGAGAGAGTACCAGCACATCTCAGAAGCAAGTAGGTACTCTGGGATACGGAGTGTCTTCTCTTCCAAATTCCCATTTCAAGCACTGGGTATCAGCACACGAGCAAAGGGACAGTAGGTGGAGCCAGGACTTTAAGTGGGCCGGGTCCTGCGGTGCTCTGCACCGGCAGTTCTAACAAGCATTTGCAATGCAATAGGTCTCGCATTTACGCGAGTTTGAGCTATTGACATTGCAAATAACAATGCCTTTTATTTTTGTTTTCGTTTTTAAAACATAAATAAAAGGCATTGTCATTTACAATGCCAATAGTTTAAACTCGCATAAATGCGAGACCTAGTGCATTGCAAATGCTTGTATAGGACTTGTGCCCTGGTCACACGTCAGGTACGGCTTACATCTCTAAAAGGTCTGTGGCGATGGGACAGAGTCAGTCCGTCACACGTAAGATGCAGCTTATATCTCTGAAAGATCTGTGGCGCTGGGATAGAGTCAGTCAGTCACACGTCAGGTGCAGCTTACATCTCTGAGAGGTCTGTGGCACAGGGACAGAGTCAGTCACGAGTTATTCTTATCCAGGAGCCTCTGAAAGGTTTCTCCTGCCCTTCGAAAGCCTCCTTCCTCACAATTAGATGAAGGCACTCCCACGCGGCGCCCGCAGACTCCTGCAGTGAATGAAAACCTGCTGGACTGGAACACCCAGTCGGTCAATGAACCCTTTATCCCTGTAGCGCCTTTGAGCGCCTAATAGCGCCACCACGTGCTCTTTCACAGCGGGATCCGAGCTCTGCCTGCGGCGGGAGCCGTTGTGTTACCAGAGCCTCTCCGACAACACTGGTTGTTATAGCGATTCTGCGGTTCTCAAGGTAGCGCTTCAAACACACGAGGGACCACACGGTAGGCGCTTTACAGCCGGCGGCAGGATCAGACACAGCTTGCTGCATTCACCAGGTCCAGACAGGGCCCAACGAGCTCCCCGCGTCCTGCTGCACCAAGAGGCTCCCGCAGCCAGGCCGGAGACGTCACGGTAATGCAAGAGCCTGGCTGTGCGGGGGATAGCTGAGTAGGTTCATGCACATGCACCTATTGCACGGAGAGTTTTGCATCCTGAAACTAGCCATCGGCTTGGATTCTGGGGAGTCTGCATAGGGTTACTGCAAGCCAGGCTGGGGAGGACAGAGTAATCATAGAGGCCTAATCTCGTTGAATCTCGTGAATACTATAAATTCAGAATTGAATATTGGGAGCGGGGGGTCAGTGGGGCCGTTGCAGGACAGGTCGGGAATGGCCCAGTAACTCAATAGGCTCCCTCTTGAAGAGATAGCTGAATGGGATCAGGCACCTGCTGCAGGGGTGGCCAACTGCTGCCTCTGATGCCTGATGGGGTGTATTAGGGGCGAGGCAGGAAGGAGAGGTTTACACTTCACCAACCCCTTAAATATAATTATTCTGCAATAAGTGAAAACTCAATCATTTCTTCAATTTCCCCCCACACCTGACAGGACCAGCGGACACTCGTGGGCGCACACATGAGAAGGCGCTTCACAGGACCTGCGCAAATGCACGTTTTGTCACCCGGAATTCAACAACGCTGTTCGTGGGAAAGGAGCGAGTGTTGGCGCTGGGCCGGGGATCCCTAGGTTTTTTTTTCACGGTAGCGCCTTGACTCTGAAGGCAGAATGCACTTTCAAGGCCTCAGTGCGGAGGTGCGGCGGGCCCTCCTCTGGGGGAGTGCGGTGGAGCTCCCCCCAGAGTGCTCCAGGGTGGTCCGCGTCTTCATCAGCTCCACCTTTGCAGGTAAACATCACCTGGTATTTATATAGAGCTTTACATAGAACATTTTATAAACAGTTATTACCCGGTGGAAGTATTGGTATTCATTTGATCAACTTCGGGTGCAAGAAAGGCCGAGTTTACCCTACCATGATGTGACCTTTGACCTACAGATCATACACAGAGCTCAGAGGTAACCTCTTAGTCGGATGAACTGCCCTGATAAAGATGCGAGGCAGCTCGTCGGGGTGGGGTACCTGCTGCAGAGGGTCTGTGAGGAGCCTGCAGGTCACAGATTGAATTCCTTGAAGGGCGGCCTGGGCTGTTCGCTCTCCAGAGGTCAGTAACTGAGTACGGCAGACCTGGGATACTAGTGACAAACAGGACTCTGGAACTGTGATGTTATCTTAATTCATTACGTGACATTATCTACATTAATACTGTTGTGGTTACTAGTGCAGGTAACATTATTATTATTATGTTATGAAACTTTATAAAGCGCAGGCATGCTCAGAGGCGTCTTGGCGCTGCTGCTGTATGAAGGTTTAAGTTTAACCAGAGAAGATCCAAGAGTTCTTTGCAGAATAGCCTTGTTTAAATCCTTTTCGGAAGGAAGGAAGGCTGGAAGTGTCATTCAGACAGGAGGGAGGGGTGTTCCAGAACCTGGCAGTGCAGGTTATGAAGCTTCTGCCGCCCCAGGCAGACCGTGTGATCTTTGGCATGTCGATGTTCTTGGCTGCAGAGGAGCGCAGAGTCCTGGAGGGTGTGCACCCGGTGAACCTGTTTTTTAAGTAGTCCGGGCCAGAATCATGCAGCGCTTTAAAGGCAATGCATAGAGCTTTAAACTCGAGGCGCTTCTTTATAGGCAGCCAGTGTAGTTTAACTGAAGCCCGTGATGTTGTGGGTGCCCAGGAATCCCCAGCAGTAAGCCGGCTGCTGCGGTCTGCAAGAGTTGAAGTTTGTTGAGGAGTCTCTGCTGCAAATTCAAAACAAGCATTGGCATAGCCAATAGGTCTCGCCTTTGGGACCTTGTTAGAAATGGGGGTCTCTAGTTGGCAATGGCTGGCCACTGTCCAAGTAGGGACCCTTCTTCCTAAGTCAGAGTGAGAGGGCTACCCTCTTTGATACCCCCGCTCAACCCTGTGGTAACGTAGCACGAGCAGGTAGGCTTATCTCAGAGGCAGTGTGTGAAGCATTTATGACCATACACAGTAATACAGTGAGGAACACTACAAAGGGACACCACACAAGTAGTTATAAAAATAGGTATCTTTATATATATATATATATGCAGACTTATCACAAGACCAATAACTGTAAAAGCCACAATACTGTCAAAAATAGGATACTGTTGAAAGGCTGTCAAAGAATAGTTCAAAGGTTGCAGAAATAAGGTTCAAATTCAAAGCAGGGGTCTCTGCGACCCTTTCTCTCACAAAGTACCTGGATTTCGTAGCAAAACCAACAAAAGGTCGCAAAGAAGCTGTAGCGAGGATTTTCCTCACGCGAGGCCGGCGATGCGTTGAATCCTTGCCGCAAGGGAGGATGATGCGCCGATCTGCTGATGCGTGCGGAGGTGATGCGACAAACTTCTGCACGCTAGGCCGCCGATGCGCTGAGGCCTTGCCGCGAGGGCGAAGATGATGCGACGATCCTGTTGCGTGTGCGAAGATGATGCGACAGACTTCTGCACGCTAGGCCGCCGATGCGATGACTTTCTTGCCGCGAGGGAGAAGTCGATGCGACGATCCTGTTGCGCTGTGCGATGGTGTTGCGATGCGAAGAACGGAGCTCCGCGAGGGAGCGACGGAATCCGGTGTGATGCGATAAAAATGGCGGACGCACGGTGTCCGCGAAGCGATGACTTGAAGCGATGATTTCTTTAGGGGTTGCGAGCGCTCGGCGACAGCAGCGCGATGATCTTTCCAGCGCGTCTCAGCTGCAGCGGCTCGCAAAGGGGCGTTAGCGATGATTCCGTGTTGCGAGCACCCAGCGGCAGCAGCGCGATGATTTTTCCAGCGCTCTCGGCTGCAGCGGCTCGCAAACGTGCGTTAGCGACGATTTCCAGCACTCTTTTCTCTGAAGCAACCTAGAGGCCCTGGAACTCACAGGAACCTCCTCAGCAGATAGCAGTCCTCGCAGGGAGGAAGCAGGAGGTTGGTGGTGGAGTCTGATGTGCCTGAGACTCCAGCAGGAGGCTAGCTCTCTTCCTAGCCCTTGGGTAATTGCTGCTACAAAAATAAAAGTTCTATCAAAAAGTCCTTTTCCCTCTTCTTCCAGTCCAATGGTAACTACTGCAGGCCAGTCCAAGAAACAGCATACAGGCACAAGGACAGTCACCTCCTGCAGATTCCTTCAGTTACACGGACAGAGGTTCCCCTTCAGATCCAGGAGCAATACAAATTGTAGGGGTTTGGGCACAGATATTTATACCCCAAAAGTCGTTGTTCTTAGGAGCCACATGTCACTGAACCCAGCCAGAACCAGTTCTGCTCAGTCCTGGAGCACTTTGTTTTTCAGGCTGCATCCTTCCTTTCAGAAAGAGGGGGTCTGTCATCAGACGCACAGTGGGAGGTGGAGCCAGCATTCACCTTGCCAGGCACAGCCCTATTCAGGTCAAGGAACCTCCCCTCCCCATACTCTAAATGCAGATCTCTATTCAACCCAGGACTGACTCAGCCTGCCCTGTCCCTCCAAAACCAGACAGTCAATACACATAATAGCAGAGCACACTGGAAGGCTTAGGCAAGAAAATACCTACTTTCTAAAAGTGGTATTTTCAAACACAGAATATAAAAATAAACTTCACTAAAAGATGTATTTTAATATTCTGAGCTCAGGCATATTAAATTCGTTTTTCTACCATGTTCCTGGGATCAGTTAGGACTATAGCATGTAATAGTCAAACTGTCCACTCTGGCCTATGAGGAACAGGTAGCCTTATAGTAGTGAAAAACGAAATTGGGTGTAATTCACTACCAGGACATGCTACACACACCAAGGCATGTCCTACCTTACACATACAATGCACCCTACCATAGGGGTGACTTACATGATGCCAAGGGAAGGTTCAGGGGCTGGGAAGTGGGTGCACTTCACAGCCAAGATGGCAGTCCTGGACTGCACACAGACTCTGCAGTGGCAGGTCTGAGACACACTTTACAAGCTGCTTCTGTGGGTGGCGCAAACCAGCGCTGCATGCCCACCAGCAGCATTTGGGTTACCAGCCCTGGGCACACACAGGCCACTCTACTAGGGGCTAACAGATAAGCCAAATAAGCCAATCATGGATGTATCAATTCACATAGTCATATTTACAAAGGGAGCATTCGCGCTGTGGCACTGAATGGCAGTGGCACAGCGCCCAGAGCATCTAACACCAGCAAAAACAGAGGAGACAACAGCGAAAAATGGAAGGGAGACCCACGCCAATGGTGCCAGGTCTAACACGCGTCCCTCCAGCTGAAATGTGGAGAGAACTACCCATCCCCTTGGAAGTTCTCATCACTAAGGCGGAAAAATCTGGACAGACCATCAGCATTGGCGTGTTCTGTACCAGGGCGGTGTTCCACCGTGAAGTCCATACCCTGTAGGGAAATGGACCACCTCAACAACTTGGGATTCTCACCCCTCATCTGCATCAACCATCTGAGGGGCCTGTGGTCTGTCTGAACCCGGAAGTGAGTCCCAAACAGGTATGGTCTCAGCTTCTTCAGCGCCCAGACCACAGCAAAGGCCTCACGCTCAATTGCACTCCACCTCTGTTCCCGTGGAAGTAACCTCCTACTGATGAAGGGTACAGGTTGGTCTAGTCCCTCCTCATTTATCTGTGACAGAACGGCCCCCACCCCATGCTCTGAAGCGTCTGTCTGGACAACAAATTCCTTAGCAAAATTGGGTGCCTGGAGTACGGGTGCTGTACACATAGCAGTTTTGAGGGCATCAAAGGCTTTCTGACAGGTGTCAGTCCAGTTCACAATCCTTGGCCGCTTCTTGGAAGTCAGCTCAGTCAAGGGTGCAACAATGTTGCCATACCCCTTGACAAACCTCCTGTAGTAACCCGTGAGGCCTAAGAAGGCCCTCACCTGGGTCTGGGTCCTTGGGGGGGCTCCCAAGCCAGGATGGTTTCAATCTTGGGCTGCAGGGGTTCCACTTGGCCACTCCCCACCTGGTGTCCCAAGTACACCACAGAACCCTCCCCAATCTGGCACTTACTGGCCTTGATTGTGAGGCCTGCTCTGCGCAGTGCCATCAACGCTTCCCAGAGGTGGCGCAAGTGGTCCTCCCAGGAGGAACTAAACACTGCAATGTCATCCAGGTAGGCGGCACTGAAATCTTCCAGCCCAACCAACACCCGGTTGACCAACCTCTGGAAGGTGGCAGGGGCATTCTTCATCCCAAAGGGCATCACACGGAACTGGTAGTGCCCATCTGGTGTGGAGAATGCTGACCTCTCCTTTGCCCCATCAGTCAAGGCGATCTGCCAGTACCCAGACGTCAGATCAAACGTGCTGAGGTACCGGGCAGCCCCTAACCGATCTATGAGCTCATCAGCTCTGGGGATGGGGTGCGCGTCAGTCTTCGTGACCGAATTGAGACCTCGGTAGTCCACACAGAACCTAAGTTCAGGAGTGGCACCAGGCGTCGCAGCTTTTGGAACCAAGACCACGGGGCTGGACCAGGGGCTGCTAGAGGACTCAACCACCCCTAGGGCAAACATTTTGGAGACCTCCTCCTTAATGCAAGCCCTGACCCTGTCAGTCACTCTGTAAGCCTTGTGCTTGACAGGAGGACTGTCCCCGGTATCCACCTCATGGACGCACCAATCAGTGACACCAGGCACCAGGGAGAACAAATCAGAAAATTGCCCCAACAGTTGGTGGCAATCTCTCTGCTGCTCAGGGGTCAGTGTGGTGGAGAGGATCACACCCTCCACTGACCCATCCCTCTCTCCTGCACACAGGAGGTCAGGAAGAGGCTCACTCTCCTCCTCCATCCCATCATCTGTGGCAAGAAGCATGCCCACTTCAGACCTCTCAAAGTGGGGCTTCAGGCGGTTCACATGCAGGACCCGCAAGGGGTTCCTGGGAGACTGAAAGTCCACCAAGTAGGTAACTGGACTTTTGCGCTCCACCACCTCAAATGGACCGGTCCACTTATCTTGGAGCGCACAAGGCTCCACTGGGGCCAGTACCCAAACCTTCTGACCAGGTTGAAATTCGACCAGAGTGGCATTCTGGTCATGCCAACGTTTCATTTCCTCCTGGCTGGCTTCCAGATTTGCCTCAGCAATCTTTCTGAAACGCCGAGTCTGGTTCCTGAAGGCCAACATGTAGCTAAATACATCTTGGGGAGGTTTCCTGGGAGATTGCTCCCAGCCTTCCTTGACCAGACTCAGAGGTCCTCTAACCGGATGGCCATAGAGCAGTTCAAAGGGACTGAACCCTAAGGACTTCTGTGGCACCTCACGGTAGGCAAACAATAGGCATGGCAAGAGGACGTCCCACTTACGCCTCAGGGGCTCTTCTAGGCCCATGATCATGCCCTTCAAGGTCCGGTTGAACCTTTCAACCAGACCATTACCTTGGGGGTGGTAAGGAGTGGTGAACTTATAAGTTACCCCACACTCCTTCCACAGAGACTTCATGTACTGGGAGATGAAGTTGGTCCCCCTGTCAGACACCACCTCTCTGGGGAACCCCACACGGGAGAAAATCCCCATCAGTGCACGTCCCACCACGGGGGCCGTCACTGTCCTGAGCGGGATGGCTTCAGGGTACCGGGTGGCATGGTCCACCAAGACCAGGATGAACCTGTTGCCCATGGCTGTCTTGGGGTCCAGAGGCCCCACAATGTCAATGCCCACTCGCTCGAATGGGGTACTAACAACTGGAAAGGGCCGGAGTGGGGCCTTGATCTTCCCCCCACTCTTCCCACTTGCCTGGCAAGTTTCACATGTTCTGCAGTAAGTGTCAGTGCTCTTACGCATCTGGGGCCAATAAAAGTGGGTGACCAGCCGGTCAAGGGTCTTGGTCTGCCCCAGATGTCCTGCTAATGGAATGTCATGAGCCAACCCCAGTAGGAAGGCCCTGAAGCACTCGGGTACCACCAGCACACGGGCTGACCCCGGCTCAGCAGCCTTAGGCTCACTATACAGGAGACTGTTCTCCCAATAAATCAGATGTGAACCAGACATGTCACCTGCGGCCTGGGCTGCAGCCTGGCGCCGCAGACCCTCTAGAGAGGGGCACTCTCTCTGCTGCTCACAGAATTCCTCCCTGGTGGGCCCCCCCTCTTGCTGCCAATGGGTCAGCTCAGGTAGGTCCCCCAGTTCAGTGATCTGCTCCCGCTAGGCTCCAGGGCATCCCCTTCCGGGTCTGCCTCCTCCTGGGCCGTGGGAACCAAGGGGGCCGGCTTCCCGTGCCCCCTGCCCCTTCTCTCTAAGGCAGGGATCTGGGCCATACTCTCAGGCTCCAGATCTTTCTCAACACCCTCTCTGGCTGCCATGGACCGAGTGGTAGCACACGCCCACTCAGGCAGGCCCAACATTTCCAAGTGAGCTCTCCTCTCCACCGTGGCCCACGGGGAGTTCTCTAAATCATTGCCCAGCAGACAGTCTACAGGCATGGCGGGCCTCACAGCCACCTGAAGAGTTCCTGAGACCCCCCACTCAAAGGGAACCTGAGCCACCTCACATTGGCTCTCTGAGTTGTCTGCGGACACTACTGGGTAGAATGCATGGGGGACAACCTGCTCTTTGGACACCAACCGGGAGCTGACAGCAGTTACACTGGCTCCTGTGTCCCTAAGAGCCTCCACTCTATGGCCATTGATGGTCACCCACTGCCTGTACTTTTTAGTGTTATCAGGCAGTGCAGGCTTAGGGACCATCTCAAAGTCTCCTAATGAGACAAGGGTCAACTCTACGGGATCCCACCCATCTTGGGCACCCATCTCCTCCCCTCCCAGGGCTACACTAGCAAGCTGGCGGGGTGGTGCACGGGGTGGTGCATTGGTATCCCTCTGAGGACACTGGGGATCATAAAACCGGTGGCCCACTTGACCACACTTAAAACAAGTAAGGGGCCCCTCTGAACAGGCCGACCTGTCGGGGGCACTGGCTTCTTCTCTTGGGGAGGCTGGGACACCACTGCTTGGTTCCCTTGGGAATTACTTTGGGGCCCTCTTTGGAACTCCCTTGGTTTACCCCTGTCCCCCCCACTTCTCTGCTGGGGACCCTGCCCACCTTTGGCGAAGTCTCCCACTGGACCCTTGCGAACCCGGGTGCTCACCCATCGGTCCGCCTCCTCAGCAAGCTTTCTAGGGTTAGTCAGCTTGCAATCAATCAGGTGCTGGCGTAGCTCAGGAAAACAGTTACTAGATAAATGCTCCCATGCAATCAAATCATAAAGCTGCTCAAAGGTTTCTACTTTGCTACCTTTTACCCAGCGTTCCATTGCTCTGCAAAAAAAAGACACATATTCAACCCACGTGGTACCCTCTAACTTCTTGCAGGTCCTAAACCTCTGCCTATACATCTCAGGGGTCAAACCATAGCGGGTCATCAATGCTTCCCTCATGTGGGCATAAACCATTCTACTTTCTGGGGGCAGGTCCAACAAGGTATCCCTCCCCTCACTCACAAAGCGTCCCCACAACCCCGCTCCCCAATCCTTCTCAGGGACCCGGTGGGACACCATGGCTAATTCATAAGCGGCAAACCATTGCCCAATATCTTCACTTTTGTGGAAATCCTTAATAACCTCCTTGGGTATATACACTCTACTCTCAGTATGCACTACAGGTATGCTGCCACCAGAGGGGGAGATCTCCAGACTCTTAGCTTTAATCTCAAACTCCCTCAATACTCTCTCATGCTCAAGTTTCATCTTCATAATCTCAAATTCTAACTTCTTGTTCTCTAGGTCCCTGTGACCATCCATTTTAAGCTTTGCCATCTCCATATTATGCCGCCTATCTCTCTCCCTGTCCTCCATCTCCTCTGGGGACAGACCCTTAGCGGACACACTAGTGCCCGGGCTGGAAATTGCCTTATCTCCTACCAAATCTACCACTTCATCCTGCTGCCCTTCCACATTCTCTCCCTCCTCCACAGGGTCTCCCATATTCTTAGGGGCATCCCTGGCTTCTAGCCAGGCCTTCAGCGCCTTAAAATACTCCTCCCTTCTAGTGAGACCTGTGATAGGGACTGTGAATTGCTTGCAAAAATATTTGAGCTGCTTGGCAGTGTAGGTTTCTAATTTCTCTTCTTCCCAGGAGAGATCCTCCGAGGCATTGGATCTGGGCTTGCCCATTGTAGTAATAACTGGCAATATCAATCAAAAATAGAAAAAACTTCTCAAAAATGTATGTGGTACGTTATGGTCTGCACTCACTAGTAGTGTACACTATAATTATTGTATGCGATCATAAATGCAAGTCCAGATCCTCACCGCTGACCACCAATGTTAGAAATGGGGGTCTCTAGTTGGCAATGGCTGGCCACTGTCCAAGTAGGGACCCTTCTTCCTAAGTCAGAGTGAGAGGGCTACCCTCTTTGATACCCCCGCTCAACCCTGTGGTAACGTAGCACGAGCAGGTAGGCTTATCTCAGAGGCAGTGTGTGAAGCATTTATGACCATACACAGTAATACAGTGAGGAACACTACAAAGGGACACCACACAAGTAGTTATAAAAAATAGGTATCTATATATATATATATATATATATATATATATATATATATATATATATATATATATATATATATATATATATATATATATGCAGACTTATCACAAGACCAATAACTGTAAAAGCCACAATACTGTCAAAAATAGGATACTGTTGAAAGGCTGTCAAAGAATAGTTCAAAGGTTGCAGAAATAAGGTTCAAATTCAAAGCAGGGGTCTCTGCGACCCTTTCTCTCACAAAGTACCTGGATTTCGTAGCAAAACCAACAAAAGGTCGCAAAGAAGCTGTAGCGAGGATTTTCCTCACGCGAGGCCGGCGATGCGTTGAATCCTTGCCGCAAGGGAGGATGATGCGCCGATCTGCTGATGCGTGCGGAGGTGATGCGACAAACTTCTGCACGCTAGGCCGCCGATGCGCTGAGGCCTTGCCGCGAGGGCGAAGACGATGCGACGATCCTGTTGCGTGTGCGAAGATGATGCGACAGACTTCTGCACGCTAGGCCGCCGATGCGATGACTTTCTTGCCGCGAGGGAGAAGTCGATGCGACGATCCTGTTGCGCTGTGCGATGGTGTTGCGATGCGAAGAACGGCGCTCCGCGAGGGAGCGACGGAATCCGGTGTGATGCGATAAAAATGGCGGACGCACGGTGTCCGCGAAGCGATGACTTGAAGAGATGATTTCTTTAGGGGTTGCGAGCGCTCGGCGACAGCAGCGCGATGATCTTTCCAGCGCGTCTCAGCTGCAGCGGCTCGCAAAGGGGCGTTAGCGATGATTCCGTGTTGCGAGCACCCAGCGGCAGCAGCGTGATGATTTTTCCAGCGCTCTCGGCTGCAGTGGCTCGCAAACGTGCGTTAGCGACGATTTCCAGCACTCTTTCTCTGAAGCAACCTAGAGGCCCTGGAACTCACAGGAACCTCCTCAGCAGATAGCAGTCCTCGCAGGGAGGAAGCAGGAGGTTGGTGGTGGAGTCTGATGTGCCTGAGACTCCAGCAGGAGGCTAGCTCTCTTCCTAGCCCTTGGGTAATTGCTGCTACAAAAATAAAAGTTCTATCAAAAAGTCCTTTTCCCTCTTCTTCCAGTCCAATGGTAACTACTGCAGGCCAGTCCAAGAAACAGCATACAAGCACAAGGACAGTCACCTCCTGCAGATTCCTTCAGTTACACGGACAGAGATTCCCCTTCAGATCCAGGAGCAATACAAATTGTAGGGGTTTGGGCACAGATATTTATACCCCAAAAGTCTTTGTTCTTAGGAGCCACATGTCACTGAACCCAGCCAGAACCAGTTCTGCTCAGTCCTGGAGCACTTTGTTTTTCAGGCTGCATCCTTCCTTTCAGAAAGAGGGGGTCTGTCATCAGACGCACAGTGGGAGGTGGAGCCAGCATTCACCTTGCCAGGCACAGCCCTATTCAGGTCAAGGAACCTCCCCTCCCCATACTCTAAATGCAGATCTCTCTATTCAACCCAGGTCTGACTCAGCCTGCCCTGTCCCTCCAAAACCAGACAGTCAATACACATAATAGCAGAGCACACTGGAAGGCTTAGGCAAGAAAATACCTACTTTCTAAAAGTGGTATTTTCAAACACAGAATATAAAAATAAACTTCACTAAAGATGTATTTTAATATTCTGAGCTCAGGCATATTAAATTCGTTTTTCTACCATGTTCCTGGGATCAGTTAGGACTATAGCATGTAATAGTCAAACTGTCCACTCTGGCCTATGAGGAACAGGTAGCCTTATAGTAGTGAAAAACGAAATTGGGTGTAATTCACTACCAGGACATGCTACACACACCAAGGCATGTCCTACCTTACACATACAATGCACCCTACCATAGGGGTGACTTACATGATGCCAAGGGAAGGTTCAGGGGCTGGGAAGTGGGTGCACTTCACAGCCAAGATGGCAGTCCTGGACTGCACACAGACTCTGCAGTGGCAGGTCTGAGACACACTTTACAAGCTGCTTCTGTGGGTGGCGCAAACCAGCGCTGCATGCCCACCAGCAGCATTTGGGTTACCAGCCCTGGGCACACACAGGCCACTCTACTAGGGGCTAACAGATAAGCCAAATAAGCCAATCATGGATGTATCAATTCACATAGTCATATTTACAAAGGGAGCATTCGCGCTGTGGCACTGAATGGCAGTGGCACAGCGCCCAGAGCATCTAACACCAGCAAAAACAGAGGAGACAACAGCGAAAAATGGAAGGGAGACCCACGCCAATGGTGCCAGGTCTAACAGACCTTATAAGTGTTTAGTTATCCAGCACAATATCCTTGGGCAACAACATCAATTGTTGCATGGCTAAACACTTATAAGGTCCCAAAGGCGAGACCTATTGGCTATGCCAATGCTTGTTTGACTTGGTGTAAATCTAATTAAAGGTTTTAAGAGAGGCTGGAGTAGAGCATGTAGGGGTTAACCCTCATAAAAGGTTAGGTATATTAGACAGAGACTCCTGCGGTACTAAAACATTTGAAAAATATGCCATTCTGATAGGCTGAGGAAGCTTTTTCTCCTGGCGGCCATTACGGTACCAGTGCTGCTACCGCAGTACCAAATGTTCTGATTGGCTGGTCACAACACTGAAGAAAATGTTGTGGCCGCCATTACCGGTCTCAGGGACTCAGAACCGGACTCCTGGAAAATGTTTGAAAAGACCATATGAGAGGACATTATGGGCCCAGCTTAACCTTCAGAGTCAGGGTGGGCACATGCTGATCCCCCGCAGGGCTATTTGGTGAGTCGGAATCCCAAAGGTACCCTCCATTAAGTAAAAAATATATATTATTCTCGGTCTCTGGTACTGCAATACCAAAAAAACATTAAAATTACTTCAAATCCACAAGCTGTGTAGGACATTTTCTCAGTGACTGGATGATGTCATCAGTGATGTCATCAATAATGTAATTTAACCTGTCATGAGTGATGTAATATGTAAGGTAATAAAGCGTGCATGATGGGGTGCAAGTTACAGTTAGCTCTCTAAACTATAACTGGTGTATTTCAGTGTTTTTTCAGTTTTTTTTTTACATTAGGACTTACCTCATTTTAACACCTAACAATAACGTCACTCTACCCTTTCCTTTTTCAGTGTGTGTAAATATATATATATATATATATGTCTGGAAATAACTAAGGTTACAGGAATAATATAGTTAGGAAATAGAATTTTTAAAAAAACTTAGAAATTTACTAAAAAACCAACAGTTACAGGGATGTTATGGTTAGGTTCAGATTTTACGCTCACAGAACCATATAAATTCAGCAGTTCTAGTTACCTGAGCTAACTGTAACGTATCCCCCTGCAATGCACTGCTTATGACCTCACATATTACATCACTCCTGACATGGTCACAACATTACTGTGTGTGTCTGTGAGTGGGTGTACGTGTTCTTTTAATTGGGGTCTGTATCTATGAATCTGCTGCGGAGCACACAGGGGGGTATCACTGAGTGCTACAGTGGCTCCGGGGACCCTCATGCGCTCAAAAAAAATGTTTTTGGACTATTTCTTGCCCATTTGACTAACGGCATCAAAGTTATTAGCAAAACAAAAAATGCTCTTCTATGGAAACTAGGTCCTAACTATAACTACCTACTGGCAACCGCCAGTAGGATATATATCTATATATATCTATAGATATTGATATATACTTCTAGGGGCTTTTAACCATCCCTCTGAATCTACTGGCCTATGGTTTTGTCATTCATATTTTTCTGCTGCCACTACAGCATAAAGGGAAGTGAGTCAGTCCACTTCAGCCCTAACTAAATTTAATGCGAGTGATGACATTCTGCTCTCGCACAATGTATATTTA
This sequence comes from Calotriton arnoldi, assembly GCA_963921515.1. Taxonomy (NCBI): domain Eukaryota; kingdom Metazoa; phylum Chordata; class Amphibia; order Caudata; family Salamandridae; genus Calotriton; species Calotriton arnoldi. The sequence goes on from CAWUFW010000243.1 coordinate 2,815,906, forward strand.
CATCTAAACTAGTATCCTTCAGAGCCAGGGTGTACTGGGCAGATGTGTGCTTTTTAACCCCCTTCCCAGACCTAGATTGAGTTGTAACAACTAGAAAGGGCCCGCACTGCAACTTCATGACTACCCTCCCACACCGTAAATCTGTTTTTGCCCCTGCAGACCAATCAGTGCACCTTAAGGCTAGCCCCACCCCGGATTTCAGCAGCTTCAAGCTCTTTAATTTCAACTGCTGCTTGCTAGTCAAGCATCATTGGAATATCTTCAATTTTCTTAAAGAGACTAGGCTAAATTCTGACTCAGGCCAGATGTGATTATATCTTTGCCCCTTTCTTACCGGACCCTGAGAATAGATCGTGAAAATTAAAAAGGCGGCAGTATCACCATCATTTTTAAAGAACATTTTGTGTGTAAAATTGACAAAACTTAATCTCGGACTGTGAAGCTCTTTTTTTCTCACTATCACTGACCAATAACTTTACCATTTCCTGAGCTTTTATAAATCGCCCACCTGGCAATGCGGCTAACTGGAGTTCGGGTATTTCGGAAGCTCTTGCATCACTCATTCTTAAATTCGCCATTTTCACTATCTTGGGCGACCCCAACATCCACTTGGATAATGTGACCTGTGACGCTGCTGCGTCTGTGATAGAGGATCTTGCTGCGCTTGACATCCAGCTTATTACGAAGTCTCCCACTCACGTTGCTGGTCATATGTTGGATCCTATTTTCACTAACCTTAGTAATATACAGACTGACCAGCCTCCTCCCCTGCCATGGTCTGACCACTTCTCAGTCCCGTTCTCTCTCCCTGCCCTCCCAGGGGCTAAAACTTGAGACTTCCAGATGATATCCACTGGCACGAACTGGTCGAAGCGGGATCTCCCTGCCCTTAATTCATTACTTGAAGCTAATTGCCCTGTACTGAGTCACTTTGTGGAAGCGGACACCTGCAGCATCGATACCTGGATCAGATCTTCATTGGATGTTTTGGCCCCTACTATATGTAGGAAATATCATAGAATCCTCCCCCCTGCCCCGTGAAACAAGCACTCACTACACCAATTGAAAAAACTATGAAAGGCCTGGAAAGAGCAAAGAAAAACCTACAATAACGAGGAGAAACAAAGATATAGGATGGCCTTTAAAGACTATCAGAAAACATTTCGCACTATTAAGCTAATTATTATTATTATTTTTTTTAAATATTTTTTATTTGCGCATGTTGCCAACAAAGAAGAAAGAAATTAAAAAAAAACAAATAACCAGTTACATTTCAAACACACGTTTGATATGGCTTAAATACAATAATGAAATACAACATAAAGTTAGCACACATGCACAATTTTTAATACCTTTTACCCCTTCCCTAACCCACCCATCCCTCCCCGGGGTTGTCCCTATCGTGAACATAAAGTGTCAGAGCTTATTCGAATCCAAAAACAAAATAACTTATCTCTCAAGCCATTTAGCCAGTGGTGCCCATATCTTTAATCCTTTCCTACGTGCTTGCATCCCTCTATTCCCATAGATTGCCTTTCCAAAATTATAATTTGATACCAGTCTTGTTAGCCATTGGTGATAACCCGGTGGGACTGGATCTAACCATGCTGTAGTTAGACAAAGCCTAAATATTGCCATGCAAATAAAAATCAATTGCTCCCCGGGTTTCCGACTCGTTTCCTTATCCACCCCAAGGCATATTAAGGAAGTTGACAGAATAAGGTCTCTCCCAAGCAATTTTTTTATAAAATTTGCAATCTCTGCCTTCAAGTTACTTAATTTACTACATGTAGCCAACATATGACTTAGGTCAGCCTGATATAGGAAGCAGCGAGGACAGAGGGTTCCCTTCCCTGTCCACCATTTCGCAATCTTTTTAGGGGTGTTATATAGTGAAAAGCAAGTTTTATAAAATTGGGCTTGAAGTCTTGCTGGAATTAGAAGGCTTTGTGCCAATTCCATTGAATGGAGAAATAAATCCTCCGGGATATTAATTTCCTCTTCCCATTTCCTGGCACGTGTGCTCAGGTCATCCAGCATCAGTATATTAAGAGAATTATATAAAAGCCCAATAGATTGATGTTTATTTCCCAGACTATTACAGCTTTGTTTATGAATCCTGCTGGGCCAACCCCTTTTTTTTTTATTTTAAAAAGTCACGTACTTGTAAGAATTTAAAAAAATCTCTCCAGTTCAAATCATATTTCTCCTTAAGGATTTCAAATGAAATTAACTCATGTTGAAGATAGAAGTCCCCCAGCTTCGATAGGCCTTTATCTTGCCAATTTTTAATTATTACATCATTAAAGATTCCTGGCAGATTATGGTTGTTATATATTGGAGTGTAACAGTTCAGCAGGCCCAAACCAAGTATGTTCCGAACCGCTTTCATAGTTTTAAATCCAGCTATGAGAATCTTAAAACAAACTTTCTTATAATGCGAATCGTTCAAAAACTTCCATATCCAGCCCCATGCTTCTCTGCCCATTATAAGCTCTATTGGAGTTGGAATAGTTCCCAGTCTATCATCCCTATCCCTAGGCTCACTAAAAAAAAGAGTTAAGTTATTAAGAAGAGTTGTTGCCCAATAATAAAGTTTTATATTAGGGAGTGCTAACCCTCCCTTTTCTCTTGACAGTGAAAGAAATCTGTAGGCTCTTCTAGGCCTTTTATATCCCCATATGAATCGTGAGAATAAATCCTCAATCTTTTTCAGGCAAGAGGTGTTGAACTCTAATGGAATTGCTCGTATAAAATGTAAAAATTTCGGGAAATAAATCATTTTAATTACGTTACATCTGCCAATAATTGATAGATGCAGATTGAGAAGACGATGCAATTCAGGTCTAGCTTTATTAATCAGAGGGTCTATATTACATTCTACTATCCGTTCAATATTAGCCAGGATATCCACCCCCCAAGTATGTAGCCTTCTCTACTTGCCGTGCATCATTACCCATACTAACATTTTTACAAGTAATCTGAGTCTTAGATCTATTAAGGGAATATCCTGATAAACCTCCGAATCTCTCCGCCTCTCTTTCCACCTCGACCATCGATATATTAGGATTAGTTGTAACTAGCGCTATATCGTCTGCGTAAGCTAAAACCTTTGTATGCCAGCCATGACAAACAATAGGACTAATTTTTTTGTTCATTTCAAGCAGACGCAGAAAAGGATCTATATACAAGGCAAACAGCAGTGGTGAACTCTGACACCCCTGCCGTGTACCTCTTGTGATTTTAAATGTTTCCGTTAAGGTACCATTTATAAGTATTTTTGCAGTTGGCTGGACATACAGCATTTTAAAGGCCCGTATGAGTCCCTGCCCTATCCCTGCCCTTGACAGGGTCTCCCATAGAAAAACCCAGGAAACCCTGTCGAAGGCCTTCTCTGCGTCTAGTAATATAAGTGCCATTGGCTCTTCTAATATATGGGCCATATCGAACAGTGCTATTGTTCTCCTAATATGATCTGTAGTACCTCGCCCAGGGATGAAGCCATGGTGCCATGGTGATATTATCTTGTGGATAATACCTGCCAGGCGAGCTGCTAACATTTTCGAGTAGATTTTACTATCTGTGTTAATTAAGGTGATAGGTCGATAGGAGGAAGGTTCGACAGGGGATTTATTCTTCTTCAAAAGAATAATAATCTTTGCTTGAGACCATGATTCTGGAGGTTTGTTGCCCTTAAAAACATGTATGAATAGCTGAAGCATAATGCCACTTAATACAGACAAAAAAGTTTTGTAGAATTTGAGTGGAATATTATCCAACCCCGTAGCTTTGCCATTAGAAAGGCTATTAATACATAATAGTAGATCTACCCTTTGTGGAAGCTCATCGAGTATCTCTTGGTCAGCCTGTAGTAACTGCGTAGATGGTACTAAATTAAGATATGTCGTAATATCTTCTAAGTGCGCCGCACTGTTTTCTTGGTATAAATTCTTATAGTATTCTGAAAAAGCCTTCCGGCTCCTTAGTAATTCTAAGGGTGGAATCTCTGATTTCTATAATAGTATTCCTTGTACTATCCTGCCGTGTTCTAACCGCCAAGTGGTGTCCGACTTGTTCACTGCACTCATAAGCTTCCTTCCCCCATGTTGCAAATCTATCTGCCGCTTTTTTTGCAATATGTTCTAGCACCGCCGATTTTGCTGCTGTTATTTTAGCTAGAGCCTCTGTTGGATCATTCCCATCTCTGATAATAGTGATTAGATTCCTTTCTGCTTCTACCAGCTGTGCTTGCAAATTAATCATAAGCTGTCGTTTATCTCTGTTTAACGTGAGCGAGAAGCTCATTGTTTCTCCCCTAATGGCTGCTTTTAATGTGTCCCACACTATTTCGATCCCCGTGCTACCTAGTTTTTCCTTAATAAAATATGGAATCCAATTCTTCATATGGTTACAATATTTATCGTTTAAAAGGAGGGATCGTTCGAATGTCCAGTTAGATGTCTCTCTGGTACTACCCCCACTTCCTCTTATTTCCACCACTAGCGGATTATGATCTGAAACAATGCGTGGCGCTTTTTCAATTGTGCACAACTGTGTTATTGAGTGAGATGCAAAAATAAAATCTAGTCTTACTAACTTATTATGTGGAAAAGAATAATACGTGTGGCCAGGATCTGTGGGGTGCCGTGCCTGCCAAATATCACTCCGTGCTTGTTCAGAACATAACATCCTCAATGCCTTAAAAACCTTTGGCTTCCGCCCATAGTAAATCCATTCTTTATCCTGGACTATATTTTTATTGGCAGGGAGATTTATGTTGAAGTCGCCGCAAATTACTAACGGAGGTGGCCAATTAGCCAGCTCATTATTCATATCGTCAAAGATTGTTGGGTCGTCTAAAGTGCTACCATATAAAGAACATATCGTGAGGGACCCACCATTTTCATTCTGACAATTGGCTATGACCCACCTCCCATGTTTATCTGCTAGTACTCTTTTAAATTGTAATGAACGTTTTGCCGATAATATTGCCACCCCCTAACCCTAGCATCTTGTGTTGTAGCCCCTATTACTGTATATCCCATAGTGCTTAGAAGTTTAATCTGGGTTCTTTCAATATGTGTTTCTTGTAGACAATATATGTCAGCTTTAAGTAATCGGAGGGCCGCTGCTGTGTTTCTTCGTTTCAGTAGGATCATTCAGGCCACAGACATTGATTGAAGCTATACGCAGCTTACTCATGGCCATTTCCCATCTTTAGAATATACATGCATAAAATAACGTTAACAAAGATCCTAACATTCGAACCCGCTCCTTGTTCCCTATCAACTGTCCCCCTTGGCCCAACCCCCTCCCCCCCCCCTGCCCACCACCACCCATACAGGCAACCTGGTTCCCGAGGAACCAGGGTGTGATCATCCGAATAGACCGAACCCCCAGTGCACCTCCCAAGCCCATCCCCACCTACTCATAGCGATTGCTTCTGTGATTGCACCTGAATTAACTGTTTATATCATTATACTTGACTTTCCAACATTACATATCTAAACATTCTAGTCCTAGATCTCTCTTCTTGATTCTGCCACCTCCTTCAGATAGACTTCAGCTTGTACCTCGGTGGTAAAGCTTCGTGTAACCCCATTGACGATAATTTTTAGACGTGCTGGGTTCTGTAGGAAAACCGTTGCTCCTAATTGCTGAAAAGGTGTAATTAGCTGCCGCATCCTCCATCGACGTTCCACTGTCGCGTGGGCAAAATCAGGTCTGGTAAAAAAGCTGACCCCATTAAATTCCCTCTTGCTGTTGGGCCTAGCTAAATCAAACAGAATCTGTCGCAGTAAAAAATTGCCAAAGAAGACTAGAAATACTCGGGGGTATTGGGCCGGAGACCGTTTGGAGAGCATTAGTGGAAAGCGGTGCGCCCTTTGGATCTCCTTATCCCAATCCCAAGTTTGAAGCTCAGGGAATGCTCCTCTGAACAGTGTGATTATGTATGCTCTCGGGTCAGTCCCTTCCACTCCCTCCGGTACTCCAAGAATGCGGAGGTTGTTCCTCCGTAGTCTATTTTCCTGCTCCTCGACTTTTGCCATTAAGTCCTTAACCATACCATCCTGTGCGTCCCCTTGTTGGAGTGAGGCAACATCTTTTTCCAAATTCTCAGTACGCAACTCCACCGATGACATCCTGTCGACTATCTCAGTGCAAGTGCGGCACACCTTCCGAATTGCTCCCTGTAACTTCTGTGTGGCTTGTCGGTTTTTACGATTGTCCGTTTTCACCTCTTCCTGGAAGCCTTTGATTGAGCGCAGCACTGCAGCTAGGGAGGGTTCTTCGTCTTCTTCCCCCCTGGACATTTTAGAGTTTTCACTGCCCATATTCCCAGCCGCTGAGTTATTACCACCTGAACGTATTGTGCAGTCTGATGGGGTAACAAATTGGGATGAGGAGTAGTCCCATCTAAGCTCGGCACTGCTTCCATGTTCCGTAATCTCGCCGCTTTTGTAACCACTTTGCCTTTTCTTCTTTCTCTGTTTCAGCCCTGTTATCCTTTTAAGTGCAACATTCTGCCCTGAGGATTCTGACTCGGTGTTAGACCCCCAGTCCTGTCTCTTCCCCTTTTCTCTGCCTTCGCTCTCACTGGACGTAGAGATGCCAGTTTCATACTGTTCAGATTCATCTGTAACCGAGTGGGTTCTCCCAATGTTTTTTGTTCGGTTGACGTCCCCTGTAGTATCCAAGTTGCCTTGCTGTGTAGGCGCTATATTTGCCGAGACAAGACTCCGCATATGCGCAGGATATTCAGGGCACTCGATGTTAGTAGATATGGCAGATGCCTCCACTGATTCCTCCGCTAGCGCCACTTTGTCAGCCGTCTCCGTCACCATTTCGCATATTATTTGAGCGGGGGAGGGCAGAAGCTGAGCCTCATAAGTCTGAATACTATTGCTATTCACCCCTGTCTCCTCGGGTCTTTCTGCATTATCTGTCAGCGAGGAATGATTTATAATTTCTGTAGGATGATTATTCCGCGCAGAGGGCGTCCGCGAGGGGTCTAAAGTGTGCTGATGCTCTTGCCGTTTTTTCCCCCTCTACTTCTGCTTCTCTCTCTACTGAACCAAACATATTCGAGATGAGTCTTTGGGTATTTGTTGCCTGGGGAATATTTCTACCATTCCTATCCCCCTGTTGTTTTTTGTTTTGTTTTAATTGCTTTAGCCCTTGTTCTCCCCTGACTTCAACAATGCCTTTGAGCTCCTGCTCTTTATTTTTAAGCCCCCGTGTCTCTGGGCGATGCAATGGAGTGCTCTGGCCTGACCTTTTTGCTGAATTGTTGGGCGATGTTGGCAATAAAAGCGCATTCTTAGGCTTAACATTCCTCCCAGCGCGCCCAGCCATCCTTACTTGTTTGTATCTCTTCACATGCAAGGTCGTGCAACACTGTATCCTCTGTTGAGCCTGCCGCGTCTGACCACCGCTGCCGCTTCTGCCGTCAATCTTTTCCCGCCGGGATACTGCTGTCAAAGCCTCAGTGATTGCAGATAGGACTGCCACGAGACAGAGCGGCGTTGGATACCTCCGCAGGGCAGAGTGAAGCACAGGAGTTTGCGGCGGCTTCGTTCTATGCGAGGTGATTAGGAAAACCACGGAAGCCCCTACCGCGCTGTTCCTTCTCTCGGGTAAGGCTGCCAGGTTTCTCTTCGTGTAACCCCGCGATATATTACTCGTGAAGAGCAGAACTGACAATGAAAAGTAGCAAACTCGCTCCATATATTACAGAGTGATCTTCCTTATATAATCCCTGTTTCTTTTCTTGTTTTCTCGCCGCAATCACTGTCCCATACCGGTAGCTCTTGTGATGGTTGTGGGACAGGTTGGGAGAGCTGCAATGAGACGCAGCTACTCGGACGCCATCTTGCCTCTGAGTCACTCTGTGGAAGCGGACACCTGCAGCATCGATACCTGGATCAGATCTTCATTGGATGTTTTGGCCCCTACTATATGTAGGAAATATCATAGAATCCTCCCCCCTGCCCCGTGAAACAAGCACTCACTACACCAATTGAAAAAACTATGAAAGGCCTGGAAAGAGCAAAGAAAAACCTACAATAACGAGGAGAAACAAAGATATAGGATGGCCTTTAAAGACAAATAACTGCCCTGAAACTCTTTTTAGGGTAGTAAAGAACCTTTCCGACCAGGTTATTACTGCCCCTACCCCTCCACTCTCACAAGCCCAATGTGACAAAATTGCGGATTTCTTCTTAAAAAAAAAAGATATTCAGACCACCTCTTCTGCTACACCCACAACCTGTCCTTTTGAACTTCCTCCAAGCTCGCCCTGCGCCTTGAATACTTTACCTCCATTAGAGGTGTCTTCATTTATCTCGCTGCCACTAGGCCAGGCTGCCCGCTTGACCCCTGCCCCCCTTTTTATTGGGAAAGCTGGTCGTGCCAAATATAGAACAACTCACCCACCCTTTGAATGTCTCCTTGACTGAAGGCAGTGTCCCCTTAGCGTGGAAGCGGGCCTTAGTCACACCTTTACCCAAAAAGCCGAACCTTGACCCTCGCATCTGGTCAAACTATAGGCCCATTTCGCTCTTGCCTACCCTGGCCAAGATATTGGGAAAACACGTCCATCGGCAACTTACATCCTATGAAGATTGAAATGAGATATTGGATCCCCTCACAATCGGGCTACAGGGCTGGCCACAGCACTGACTCTAACCTCCTCGGTGTCACGGAATATCTCCGAGGTCAGTTAGATTCAGGCAGCACAGCGGCACTGATCCTTCTTGATCTCCGCGCCGCATTCGACACAGTGAACCGTTCCACTCTGCTTCTCAGACTAGAAGGAATGGGAGTGCAGGGCACAGCCTTGTCTTGGATAAGATCCTTTCTGTACAATTGCACCTTTAGGTGCATACATACTAAACCATGCCTTCTGGCTTCGGGGGTTCCACCCTTTGCCCACTTGTGTTCAATCTGTATGTAAGGCCTCTTGCCGAGATTGTGGAATCCCATGGGCTTACTCTATTTTCATATGCCGATGATACCCAAATTGTGTTATCCTTATCCACCAAGGATAAACGCAATGCAGAAGCCCTTAATACCTGTCTTGCCCAAGTTTCCGCCTGGATGAACACCAATTCACTGAAACTTAACGGGGACAAGACAGAGGTCCTGGTAGTGGGCAATCATCCCCGCCTTTGGGGTCCTCATCTCTGGCCATTCACTGTGTGTATGACCCCCCCCGTTCAGGTGGTAAAAAGCCTGGGAGAATGGCTAGATGACAAGCTGTGCATGACTCAACAGAGTGGCTGCCACTTGCTTCAACATACTTAAATGGCTAACGAACATTTTGGCATGGCTCCCAGTCCCTGCTCAATGAACGTGGTCCAGGCTCTGGTGATCTCCAGACTGGACTACGGCAATGTCTTGTATCTGGGTGCAGCAAAATGTCTGCTTAAACAGCTCCAAATTGCACAAAATGTGGCAGCTCGCTTACTCCTTCACCCACCAAGGTTCACCTCCTCAGCCAGATTGCTTCATACTCTGCTCTGGTTTCCCATTGAGTGGCGAGTCCAACTTAAGACCTTATGCTATATGCACAAGTGCCTTGCTCATACAGGGCCCATGTATCTGAGACCTTGGTGTCTGGATACATTTCAACCCGTGCACTTCGATCCCGCCATCAGGAGCTGGCAATGGTTCCTAGGATTAAGAAGTCTCACCAGGGTGGCCAGGCATGTGCGTATCTGGGCCCTAAGCTTTGGAACGCCCTGCCACACTCGCTGAGAGCCTGTAAATTGCTCACAGCCTTTCAGAAGCAGACCTGGCTCTTTCCACCTCTTTAATTGCAGTTGTGAATGTTTGATTGACCTTGGTTCAGTGAGTAAGCTAGCGCTGGGAAACCATTTCTAAGTATCCATACACTTTACAAATCCTGAATAATAATAATTATGACACGTGTGCTTTTTCATCGCGTGCAACCTAGGAGATGTGATGCGCCATAAGGAACGTATGAGGAAGAAGAAGCCAGACCAGCACAATCGCTCACGAATGCGATTACTTCTTTGTCATGAGGATAACAGCCAGGCTGTTCCTTGCCCTCATTCTGGGCAGTGGCACGGTCTGCTGGGATCCTGGGAGCAACATTCAGAGTCTGGCCAGGCTTCCAAAAAGTTATCAGGAAGGAAATGTAAGGGGACAAATCACTGTTTTTCTCTCAGTTGGTGAAGAGACAGCACTCTCATCTCACCCATCCACTCCTGGGTAACCTGCAAGCTCACCCCAAAGGAACAGTAGGAAGAAATTTAAGACTGGGATGCGGGATACAAATTAGTGACCAGGATCAAGACTTAGGGGCTCAACAATCACTGTCCGATAATTCAAACCCGTTGATCAAGACCTATTTAAAGACCAATATGAAAATGAGTACTTGTTCCCAAAAGAAAGGCATTTTTCACTTTAACTTGAGTGGGCAGGAATAGTAACTAAAAAATCTTTACAAATAACATTGCAGGGAGAAACCGGCTCAAAGCTGAAAAACATACTTCAAGTCTAAGGCTCTTTTGCCCCCCCCACCCCTCTTACCTCCTCTTTGCAGAGTATAGTTAGAGGATAGTTAACCCATGAAGCGGCATAAAGACAGTATGAAGACAAAAAGTAAGGAATTCTACATTGAGGGACAGGAATTCAGATTGGGGGCTGTAGGATAGTTGAACACACTTATGAAAAGAAGGCTATTACCTGTAGTTGGCAGTCGATACTCCCCGTTGTCCATGGCGCATACACGGGTATAGGTGCCCCCCTAGAGGTTGTGAGTATAAAGAGTCAGAATAAGATAAGAGGAAACGGAGGAGGGTATGACAGGAAAAGATAATGGTGGGTGCTCTTAGAGAAAAAATTTAGGCGGAACCACAGTTATGTAGGATGGTAAATAAAAAATAAAAAAATGAAATCCTCAATTTCTGTTTTAAAAACTACTTAATTAAAAGTAGCCAAGTAAACAGGACTGGCCCTATCTTCTCATTAGCCAATATTAGAAAACTATATCTGATGTGTATTAATCCTTATGCTCTGGAATACAAAGATCAATTCATGGAATGGAATGGGCAACTCTATAATCGTAAGAAGCATATAGTATCTTTAATAGAGGAGGCAGCAGCAGAGGTGATGCTACTACACAAGCCACACTTCTCCAGTAATAAAATATCGTTTAAGTAATAGATGGGCTTCTATAGCGGTAGGGTCAACAGAGAACAATCAGGGGGGCAGTAATATCAATGAGGAAAACAGAGTTACAATCCTGGAGACTTTACTGGATAGGACAGGCTGCAACAATTCTTGCTATTGAGGATAAAAATAATTCCAGTCGGAAGTGTATATAGTTCAAACATTAATGACCCTTCCAGCATGAGCAATATTGAAATTATTTTGATAAACCTACCATCCCCATATTTTTTAGGCTGGGAGGCCGAGCTTTTTCAGTGATGATTCCTCCGCTTTGGAACAAGCTACCGGAGAGCTTGTGTAGGGAAGTTTCCCTTCTCCCCTTCAGGAGGAAACTACAGGACTTTTCTGTTTATCCAGGCTTTTGGTTAAGCCTTGTCCGGATTGTCCGAGCATCGGGTTGTGTAGCCCTGGTATGGATTTATGTTTCTCACAAGCGCCTAGAGACCATTGGTGATTTTGGCGCTATAAAAATGGCAATAACATAACATTGAAATTGGACTTTAAAAACACACAGCCAAATCAAGCCGTTCTATAGCCTTAGAAGAACCAAGAAAGCTAGAAGCTATTCCGGCCATTATGCATTAGGGGGATCCAGGGCACACCTTTTTCAGGTTGCTTTCATGCATCTTTCCATTTAGAATATTTCTAGCTTTTGACAGAAGTCAAAAGAAGTTAAGACATTTATCCGTTCATTCAATGTTGAGCGAAAAAGTTTCAATATATGGATTATAACCAGAAACACTGGTCTTGCGATCGCTCACTGATGTCAAATCCTGAGTTCATTCTACATTTACAGAGGAAGACTATGCACTACTTCAATAGCAAACTAAGCTCTGTACTCATCTTTGTGGTATGGGGTAAGTACAAGAAAATGCAACATGGAGTTATTAAGGAAGCTACAGTAAGAAATAACTGGATACACTACAAGTTGGAAAATGATCTACTGTTTTATGTTTAAAAATAAAGTTTATTGAAGAAACTAGATCAATAATAAAAGAGAGATAACAATCATGGAGTATTACAATTGAATAGAGCATCATAAGTAACAATATGTTCAGTAACAGAATATCAATATAAGCGACATATAATGCTAAATAAATAATACTATGACCTTGAGAAGGAAAAGAAAGAAAGAAAAGAGTAGAAGAGAGGGAAAGAAAAAAGAAGAGAGTAAGAAAAATGATGTAACGTTATACAGAATGGCAAAGAAGAAATAAAGTTAGTAAAGAAATTAAAGAAGTCGCCTTAAGAATTTTTAGCAAATAAAGGTGTAGGGTATACATATATTGAACGCAGTAACAATAAGAATAAAGTTATATAGTAAAATGTCTGCAAACTAAGTCAAGGGTACTCCTTCAATTGATGGAAAGTTAAAGTTTGAGAGGATGAGTGAAGGGAAACAGTAAATGGTGACCAAATGATGTCTCGTTTGATAGCAAGAGCAATGAATTGTCATAAGCTCTATTAAGTCTGTGATTGTAGCATATACTGTACCACCAGGCTTGAAAGTAAAAATTTGTAGAATGTTTTCCAATTTTTAGTTATTTGCTGAAAAGCACCTGCAACTTATATGTCTATAATATTTCCAATAAGAGAAAAAACATTTCCAGTTATCAGAATGCTTCCTAAAAATATATTTGCAAAAGTAAAAGGTACCATAGTATTAAAATGGAATTCATCTTTTTCTACAGTTTCATCTGAAATTGATAGGTGTGCGGACAAGTGAATAAAATATGCTTCAAATCAGAAAATGCAATATTACAGGTCCAGCAAGAGGATTGAATGGTGGAGTTCATTTTATTTAAAGTGACCGGGATAACCATGAGTGTATTTTAATTTTAAAAAATAAGGTTTGGTTTGTATTTGCAGTCCAAGAGGCCAGATTTTATTCCACAAACTTATTGGCCATGACCAGTTTAAATCACACTCCCATTGTAGTTCATCTTCTGTTTTTTTCCTGCTATAAGAGGATACTTTGAATTGGAATCCACGTATATTGGTATTTTGTCCAATTCTGCCTAAAAAGGGGTCTAGTGCCAGAATATAAAGTGAAGGGGGAAGAGCCCGGTCTAACTCCTCTTCATAGTGAAAAGAATGAGGAAATTAAACCATTAAGAAAAATAAAAGCTTTGGGTGAAACCAAATTGATACAATTTGGACAAAAACCAAGCCAGGCGTATGGAAAATGAAAGTCCAATCCATGCTTCCTCCGCATCGAAGGAGATAGCTGCGAATTAATACTTATAGGTTTTAGATTTACTCAAAATGTTAAAAAGAGATCCTAGTGTTATCTGACATGTCTGCCTTTGAAAACTGGCTTTTATTTTCCTATAAAGTTTGGTAATAAAGGGTCAAAACAAAGAGTGATACGTTTTGCAAATATACATAATTGAATTAGAGCAAGAAATTGAAATCAAATTTTTGCAGAATGTAGGATTTCTACTGGCTTTTGGAGTCCTCTTCAAAAGGTCTGAAAAAAGGTCAGAAATCTATTGCCATTTGAAAAAAAGTTAAATTGGCAGCCAAAGCAGGATCATGGCCAAGTGTAAAGAGCTGGTTGAAATGCACATTACTTTATCTCTGAAAAAAATATGTGTGTCTACTGAGAGAAAATCCCAGTATAAAGTGGTGTAACCGCAATTGGGTGAAAAATACATCAAATTTTCTCCACGAAAAGTAAAGACGCAAAGTGGCCGGCACAACTTTCCTTGTCAGCATACTCACCGTCCTGTTGAAAATATCAGCAGTGATGACAAATTGCAACTTAAAAGGCACATTGGAAGGAGCCGGAAAGTCTCACAAAGTGTGTGCTTTTACTAGGAAGCAGATAGAAGGGTAAAGAGCCGTCCAGGGCAGACATCCCTCGACTACCGTAGAGCTGTGTTAGAAGGTGGCCATCTTCAACCAGCACACAACCAAGACCCCCTGAAAATTATCTACTTCAAAGTTAGATTATGAGACTAAGCAGAAGGTGCTAATAGATACCACAGGCAGAAAGAAAAATATCTAGAATGGTTAAGAAATGAGTGGTCTGAGAAATGAGCTGTACAAATTTTCAGAAAAATGCCGTAAGATTTTGGCTTGACAAATGTAGGGTTGGGAACACAGGAACTGGATTACACATATATATGCTAATGGGCAGGACCTCCAGGATAACAGCTCTATTTATATTATGAAAATCCCCTTGTGGACGTCGGATACGCAAGATTGACTTGAACAAACTGTCGCATATAAGGAAAGTCTGGATAGAATCTCACAATCCAAAAGCCAGAAAGCCCCAAGACCGCCCTGCCTTGCATTGGAGTTATGGAAGGCACAGAACCCCCATATTTGAAATACTTTATCTTCATGACAAGAAACAAATATCATGCTAGTGTGTACACCATGGAAAGATCCCGTACTTTGCTTCTCACATTGTCTATATTTTTGCTGAATGACAACAGTGGGATCATGGCAAAAGTTGGTGTATAGAGAATCAAAATCAAGATTGCAACGGCTTCGTAAAGCACCAAGTGAGCTGTTTGTTGGTATTTATAAAAGATGATCCAGACAACATTCTTGAAACCAATTACTACTACTAGTGTTCAAAGATTTAAAAATTGTCAAATCTTAGACAACCCCTATCTTTCTCAATTTCATAAAAATTGGGATGTTATCCAAATTACTTTTCTTATTTCATCTCCTTCTGAATTATATTCTAGATTCTTTCTTCAAGAAGATGGAATTCACATTAGATCGATTGCTATTGAAAGCCCATTCCTGTTGAAAGTACCCCATAGGCTGGCGCAAACAGGCTTAGCATGTCCTAGCATCAACACAACTTCTGGGCTCTGTCTTCTTACAAAATGTAACCAACTAAAATTTTAAACAAATAGGACTAAAATCAGTTAAAGATACTGCAACAGCTGTGAACGACAACATTAGAATGTTGGCGCTCCGGGCTCCTACCGGCCATTAGAAACCTGGGGCGCGCCATTGTTTTCAGTGGAGTTCCCAACGTTCCAATGTTCTAATATAGCCTTATGGCCTGCAGCAGCAGGCTATTCCGGCCATTAAAGCCCGCTCCAGCATCCTTTAACAAGGGAGCAGGACTTTAATGGCCGGTATATCCCAGCTACGGAGGGCTATAAGGCGATTAGAACATTCCGCCACTAGAGGGCAGAATAGTCTAACAAATAAAACAAAGGCCTCAAGGAGCCGAGGGGAGGCCCTTGATCACAGCAACAGCTGTGAACGACAACATTTGAATGGGGTCACAGATGATGTTTCTGCTCTAAAGCAAAATAAGAGTGTTGAGCGAGACATAAATCCATGTAGAACTACAGAAAGAAGGTTCAACATTTCATTACGTCAGCAATTTATGCACCTGAATATTCTGAAAATGTAATATTTGAGTTCTATGGGAAGCTTCAGGTTATAAAGGCCGCTGGGGACCTGGAAAGGATCCAAGATCTGAAAGCTCCAGTGCCTGGATACCCTCACAGATGTCAAGAAGCGCTCTACAAATTGACTGATTGAAAGCTAGGTGGCACAAGGAGAACATAGAAGTGGCCGATATCATATGAGGAAAAACTAATGGAATAACCCCTCTCACTCTTTCTGCAGTTAAATATAGAAAGCAGTTTTTCCTGATAATTCGCTAGTGCAAAATTACTCCTTTTAAACTTAACAAAATATCCAAACTCTACAGGTGCCCGTGCCCTAGTTGTAAATCGAGCCATGGTGATCATTTACATGTGTTTCTGACATGCCCCTGTTGGAGTAAAATCTGGCACGTGTTCATGTTATTCTTAAACATTAAATTATGTATAAAGCTGGGATTAGATAATATAGCTTGGCTGTTTGATCTGAATATTGAAACCACAGTTTTAAGGCTTATGTTAGCTGGACAGTGGACATTTCAGAGGCTCCATAGCATCAGTAAATTGTTAAAGTAATGCCAAAGTGCACAAAGAAACTAAAAGAAAAATGCTTGTGGTAAGGCATCTGGGAACAATGGGTAATTACAATTGGATTAAAATGCCTGTTTCAAGGAGGGGAAAGAGGAAAGAACAGCCCAGGGAGCATGTAGGAATGAGGAGAGAGCATAGTTTCTCACTACCACACTCCTTATAGATCACCCTCCCATCTTAGGCCTACATTAAGCAATGGGAGCCCTAAACTTGAGTGCCCTACCCCTCTTGTACCAAAGTGCACCTCTCCCCGAAGTGGGAAACAGGGGCCCGAGTCATGACACACTATGCACATTTTACCAGGTAGATCGATCTTAACAACTCAAGCTGTAGGTACAAAGTGCATAACGAATATTGACAGCCAACTGTTTGTCATGTCGTAGGACCCCTGGAAGCAACCCATAATCACGCAGAGCGCCTGCCAGTGGACTTGAGGCAGACGCTGGCAGGCGCTCTGCGTGATTATGGGTTGCTTCCAGGGGTCCACCGACATGACAAAAGGTTGGCTGTCAATATTCGTTATCCACTTTGTGCCTACAGCCTGAGTTTATTTATATATATATATATATATATATATATATATATATATATAATACAGTTTTTAATTTTTTTTTTTTTATTGTTTTCAATAACAAAAGGTGAAACACGTGCACTGGTTGCATTTCCTGGAAAAGATATATGGCTAAACACTTCAGTGGCGAGAGCCGTAATCACAATGTATATCTAACGTGAGTCATTCTCTGGACAGCGTTACAAGTGATTATCGGCTAGGGCATATATCATGATTGCACAAGACCATTCAGGGTGGTTTATCATCATACTGCATCTGCAACGGGATAGTGTCCACTCCGTCAGCACCACAGGTTTCTGTGGGTGGTGTATATTATCGCCATTGTGTAGTTATAGTTAGGACCTAGTTACCATAGGAAGACTGATTTTTGGTTTGCTAATACTTTTTATGCTGTTTGATGAACCTTCACAAAACTCCCACCCCCCCCAAAAAAATTCTACCCACGTCAGCTCCTTCCTGGAAAGTTTCAGGGGGATCCGTTAAGTGGTGGCTGAGAAAAAGGGGGGTCCCAAAGCATAATTTCCTGATGTAATTTTACATAGGAAAATTCAACAGCAATACAACACAAACGGCAGAACGGAATTACATCAAATTTGGCAAAAGGCTAGATCTTGGTCCAGAAAGTGTGCTTTTTGTGATTTGGTGTAAATCTGTTTGGTAGTTTGAAAACATTTAAAGTTAAAAAAAAATTGTATACCTGAACTGTTGGATTTGCGAGAGTCCAGCAATCACCCAACTTCAAATAATAGAGTGATCTCATTGGCTGAGGGTTTTTTTTTTCCATTGATGCCTCACTCCCGCGGGAGCAAAAGGCTCCCACAAATTAACACGGGAGCTTGCGCTCTAATTGACTGGCTGGAACATGAAGAGAAATGTTGCCGCTGCCATTTCAGGAGATGGGGACTTGACCCCCATGCTCAAAAATTAGAAAAAAATAAGGCATTAGGTGGCAAGCTGCAGGGCCAAATTAATATATATATATATATATATATATATTTTGGGATTCTGAGATCCAACAGGTGTCCCTCGGGAGCCAGCGCGGCCTCCTGAACTCTCGTGGGAGTCCCACAGGAGTGCAGGGGCTGTCTGCCTCCTGCAAGAGTCTTGAGTGGGTTGTGAAGGCTGTGCGTGGTGGGGAGTTTGGTAGCCCACGGGGGGGTTGGACGGAGGCCCTGCTGCCAACCCCATACCACACATGGCCAAACCCCGTGTGCGGCGGGGGGTTGACCTTGCATATGGTAATAAATATTACTTTACATTTTTTTTTAAACCTAGAAAATCACTGAGAAAAGCAAAGGGTAAAGTGACTTATAGATAGGTATGATAATAATATCTTATATTACAGCACACAAAACCTTAGAAATTCACTGGAAAAAAACATAGGTTAAAGTGACATAGTTAAGTGGAATTTTAAACTAAAACACTGAAATTCAATTGGTATAGTTATTTCAAGCAACTGTAACTCGGACCCTCCCCATGCACTGCTTATGACCTCACAGATTACAACACTCATGACATGTTCTGTGACATCATTGATGACATTACTGGTGACAACTGAACTAACATCATTGACAACAACACTGTGCATTGTAGGGGCCCTTCTTTTAGTTACTTAACATAACTATAACTGTTGAATTTTAGTGTTCTTTTTAGTTTAAAACTGACATTTTCACTTAACTATAACGTCAATTTAACCTTTGTTTTTTGTTTTTTTGTAAATATATATATTATAAATATAAATAAATATACTATTTTACACGGTACCAGTCACCACTGTGTAGTTAAATTTTAGCTGTAAGTTAGATTGAAAAGGCATTTGTTTGATTTGCTAATATCTTTTGTCCCCATAGATGGATCTGCACTAAATTTGGAACTCGCAAGTGTATGCAGCTTAAGGCAAAAAAATGTGTTTTCCACTTTTAGCTCCCATTAGGTGCAGCAAAAACTGCGGAATGGATTTATGCTTAACTTGGCACGAATGGAGCACTATTCTTGGAAAGAAAGCTTTTCATGGTTTGGTGTAAATCATTTCAGTAGTTTTGGGATTCTAGCATTTGAAAAATGTGCTGGGTGGTTTAAAAGGCAGTTCAGGCTGGACTCTTCCCATTGGAGCAGGGTCAAGACTGATTTGCATATGGCTGGTTCCAAACTGAGGTGGCATGGTGAGCAAAAGAATGAAGAGCTGTGATTACAAGTGGCTGGGATTCATTCAAGTATTCCATTCATCACATTTTGGTATACTACAGGCTTTCACAGAAACATTTCTGTGGTGTCCACCATTACCCAACATGGGGCACAGAGCACCATGGTGGGAAAATTAAAAGAAGACTGGCATAAAGTGACCAGCCTCAAAAGTATCACCCTGGCAATAAAATAAATATTAAAAATAAATCTTTTTATCGAAGCATTTGCAAATCATGTGCAGTGCTTGCAAATCCGGTGCCCATGCTCGCCTCTGTGGACCTTCCGGGGGCACCAGGATTTCAGAGGAAAAGTATTCTGTGCACTACAGCGGTGCTTGGCCAACAGCCACATGGAGGGTTGGCACCTGCAGAGGTGGGGGGGGGGGGGGGGGATAAGGTGCCCAAGCAAAGTTAAGGAGAAGCTCTGTGTGGGAGTTGAAACCGTAAACTACTGAATCTCACAAGTTATGGATTGGACAATAACTTGCAGAACAGAGCTGCAAACCATAACTCGCACACCAAATGCATCGCTTTTAAACTCTCAATATTTAGCCCAATAGGAAAAACACTTAAAAGCACAATGTAATTAAACAACAATAACATGTAAACCTATAAAGAATTAATTTAACAACATTCATACTTGTCTCGTTCATAGTGTTAAAGGTAATTCCACCTGTAATATAATGTACAACATTTGTAATGACATCTGTCACATTAAGGGTGAGGTGAAGAGCATTGCATCTAGTGTGCAAGTTACGGTTTACATGTCTGATATGCGAGTTATGGATTGGAGTCCTAACCATATCTTGTGAATTTCAGCAGGTTTTAGGTTTTTATTTGCAACCATAACTCCACTTTAACTGTGTTTTTTCCAGTGATATTCTAAGATGTTTTAGCACGTTAATGTGCCATAGCCAAAGGTAGCCATAGCTTCACTTTACCCTTTGTTTTTACTATAGCTGTATATCTGTATATAACGTTATGTCTCTTTGCCTCCCCTCCTCTTTCCCTACTTTACCCTTCTCTTATTCTCTTACTCCTTCTCTGAGTTTCTCTCCCCATCCATCCACTTTACCATTCTCTCATTCTCCTTTTTCTGCCCCATCCCTCTTACTTTCTACCTCTCTCAGTCTCCCTTGCCTCACGTCTTTCTCTCCAAGTCCCAGTGCTTAAATTGAGCCGGTGGTTTCCGGTGCTTGGCACCAGCACTTAATTGTGAACATTGGCGGTTGTGACAGTCTGCCACAAGGTGGCGCTGTCTGGCTAATTCAGAGACGACCACAACAACAGCTAATTCTTAATTCAATATACATTAAAAATTACCATTACCTGCTGCCGAAGCCATTCTTATAGCTTTGGGGGCCTGAAATAGTCTGAATTGTCACACATGTAGGAGTTGATGCTTAGTAGTGTTGTTACTATCTTTGGCAGCATGGCAGTGGCAATGTGTGGTGCCAGCTGCAGGGGCCTCCTGACGAGAGCCATGGCACTTAATTTTTTTTTTTTTAATTAAGCAGTGCCAAACCCCCCCTCTATCTCTCTGTCCCCCGCACTCCATCTTCTCTTTACTCCTCCATTTCTCTCTTCAGCAATCATTCTCCCACCTTCTGTCCCTCTGGTCCTGCCTCAATCTCTTTCCCTCTTCTCCTCTTTCTTCTCCTGTTTTTCTCGCTCCCTCTCTTTCATTTTCCCTTCCTGCTCTATAAGTCCATCCCTATCTTCCTGTCTTTCTGTCTGTCTAGCTCTTTCTCTGTCCCTCCATGCCTCTCTCTTTCTGCTCCCTCTTTTTCTGTATACATCACACTCTTTCTCTCTGTCACTTGATATCACTCTCTCTCTCTCTCTCTTGCTCTCTTCTTCTCTCTCTCTTGATCTCCCTGCCTCTGCATCTCACACTCTCCAGGTCTTTCTCACCCTTCCTTCTCTCTCTTTCCACACACTGCCTATCTCTTTTTTCATCTCTCTCTCTTTCTCTGGTGAGCCAGGGCTTGTACACACTAACAACTTCATCACCATCACTTTTTGTTTGCAAACATGCCCTTGTCTTGCAGCTATATGGTCTCTGGTGAAAGTCCCCTTTACAACTGTGCATTGTGCTTGCATCTGTCCAGTCACGTTTCTGCTACTTAGTGAAAATCAGATTCAACTATGATAAGTGCCTCGCCCAAGATCTCATTTACATCATAGAAGCTGGGATTAAAAACTAGTTTCACCGGTTCCAAAGACAAGACATTGTGTACTGTAGTATTTTAAGAAAATAAGGGTTTCCTGCTTCCTAAGCCTGTTATGTAACTTCATCGAAATCCTTCGAATGAGGAATGCCGTAATTACTACCCAGCCTTTTCTTAACTTAAGAAATAAAATGAATGCCTGTCAGCCCGGTTATACATTTTAAGGAGGCAACTGTGCAGACACTTAGCGCTTTGACACACCCTTTGGGTGGCATAAGCACTATATAAATAATCCCTAGCATTCCATGGCAAGGCAGAGCAGGTCCACATATAGAGAGGATACCAAGGCACACTATAGCTGTCATGGGCGGAGAAGGCGCTACATTTCTGGGGAGGACCAAGACAGACGTGTAGCTGATAATTATCAGAATCATAGTGCGCTCACAACGTGCAAGTCACTGCTCCACGCTGAAACAACTCCCAAGGAGAGAGACAACTGTGATGGTGTGACCAAGGGCGTAGCCTTTTATTCACATCTTCACGTGATATCGGTGAAAATGATAGCCAGAGTTAAGAAGAGAATACAGGACCTTAGCAGCAAAAGGCATAATTAATATTGTTATGAGAATACAGTACATAAAATCAGCTCAAAGATTGTGCAAGCAATACAGCGTGTTTCCACCTCCCATAGCAGCGCAACTCTTCAGAATGTGAGAGTGCCAGCAGGCCCCTTTCCTTATCCATCACCCACGCTCTCAACCAAGGCCAGGGCTTTAAGCGGGCCGGGTCCCGCCGGTGCTGAGCACCTGCAGTTTTTAAAAGGGGGCCTCGAAACGGGTCCCTACTGGGCTCTGTTTTATGGCCTAGCACAGGCAGTCCGTTTTTGTGCGTACTGCAGTGAGAGCATGCACATTGATGTGCGCGTGCTCACACTGCTCACTTCTCACTAGTGCACTTTAGCACTCTGCCCACTAACACCCAGTGCCCACGTTCATTGTGAAGGAGCTCACTCCCAGGGCCCTGCCCATGGCCAGCACTCCTCTGTAACTAGGTCTGCGCTTCACAAGTCCACTTACACATGTGTGAACTGATGGCACTATACTGCCACCGAAGGCTCAGGATTGTAGAATGTGCAGACATTCTGGAAGTGGGACAACACATTAACAAAACATCACCGATACTATCACATTCCTCAAAAATTTGGAAGAAATCTGTGGGCCTCGCACTTATACTGCACTTACAAAGTTTGTTTGACAAACCTGCCCATCAGCAATATACACCTGGGGCCAGATGTACGACCATTGGCAATTGCGACTCGCAAATTCGCAATTGCCAATGTACAACAGTGTCTGAGACACTGTTTGCGATTCCCAATGGGGTCGCAAATTGCATGCCTCATGCATATTAATGAGGCTGTCGCAATTTGCGACCCCATTGGGAATGGCTGGCACTCCCAGGGATGGTGGCCTGCTGGGCTCAGTAGACCTCCATGTCTGGGACTGCTTTTAAATAAAGCAGTTTCTTTTTTTTTAAATGCAGCCCGTTTTCCTTAAAGGAAAACAGGATGCATTTAAAAAAAAAAAATGAATCGTTTTTGTTTCATTTTTTAAGGGCAGGTAGTGGTCCCTGGGACCACTGCCTGCTCTGAAAAATGTTTGCGCACCCATTCACAAGGGGAAGGGGTCCCTGGGGACCCCTTCCCGCTTGCGAATGGTTTACCACCCTTTGAAGAGGGTGGTAAACTGCAAGTGTTTTGCGACCGCAATTGCGGTCGCAAAACATTCTTACATAGGGTTCAGACTCGCTATTAGGAAGGGACGCCCTCGGAACGCCCCTTCCTAATAGCGAGTAGCTAACCCTATTTTGCGAGTCGCTATTTAATTAGCGACTCGCAAAATAGGGTTAGTACATGGGCCACAGGTTGTTTGCATGCGCAAACGGGTCTAAAACCCATTTGCGCATGCAACAATCCGTTGCACATCTGGCCCTTAGTTACTAATTCAAACGTTCACGTAGAGGAGAGCAGAGAGGAACGCCTGCCAAACATATATCAATCATTTCCAGGAATACAGGAACATGTGCCATTTGGCTGAACTCCCAGATTGCTACGCTATCTTCCAAGGAGTCCAAAATAAGCATGCAGGCTCACTATACACACGAGCATAGTCCAAAACACATGGTGGTACAACAAACTAGCATTGGCAAAGCCAATAGCTCCTACCTATGCTAGAGCTATTGTATTTGGCAAAGTGTTTTAGCCATGATTTAGACCATGCCCCTAATTGGATAGGCCCCACCCCTTTAAGAGGTTTGCCATGCCCCTTTTAGAGCACCCCCCCATTTCTTTTCCCACTTCCGGGGCATACCTTAGTGCCAACTTCCCCTCCATCACTCAGAGGGATGGGCAATACCCGTATTTCCATACCAACACATACTCCAAGGCACCTCATAGCGCATCGGTCCTGCTAGGGTACCTGTCACCAGGGAAACTCCGGGCATCCCAGGGTAGGGCAGAAAGGTCCAGGACAACCAGCAGGTCAGTCCCCCCTCCTGCCCGCCCAGCGCCCACACAAATCAACCATCCAGGGTGTAAGTTCAGTGAACAGTCCAAAATGTTTGGGTAGCCCCCTCTTTCTGCTGCAAGAAATTCTGCCAATTCTGCCTTGTTCCTGGAGTGAGTGGGTGTTTGATGTGGTATATTGCATCCTGGTGCGCGACGGAGAGAAAAAGCAGCCGATCCCTCGTGATGCCTTATATGCTGCCATTCTGGGTGCCACCTGATGACGTCACTGGCGACCCTCCTTTGAGGATAAATGAACAAGGGATTCCTCCACCTTGGCTCCTGCAAGGGGAGCAACTAATGGTTCACCACTGCTATTGCAGGGGGCGCCTGACCAGTGGAAGCAGAGCAAGTGACACCAAGGGAAGTGACACAACAGGAAGTGACATCACAGGAAGTGACATTACAAAAAGTGACTTCACATGAAGTGACACCATGCGAGTTGTTATGCCCATAGATGTTGACAAATCTTTTAGATTCACATTTCACACAGACTACCAATCACAACTCGATCACACTACAAGCTTGACCCCGATTCCCACCCTACTGAAGGAGTCTCCAGCACAGCCTCAAGGCCGCACAAGTAGTGACATCAATGGCTGGATCTCACAATATTTTCTGGTCAGCAATATTGCCTGAGTTGACATCTCTCTGGGACAGTGATCTCTCCTCTGCGGCATGAAACATGAGCCTCTGGGGCAGTGGTGTGTACTGACGTATGTGCATGCTCAGGACACAGATGGGCCTTGTTACAGGAGCTGCCGGATGTGACACAAACAAGACACCCCTTGCTACTTGCAAATGACAAGAGAGAAGAGGGGGCAGTTCAGCTTTTTAAAACTTTCTTGTTACAGGATGGATTAAAAAGCAATTCTGTTAATACTGTTAACTTCACGTTTCCTTTCATTGTTTTATTAATTCGCTCCGTTTCGTTGGTGGAAACGTTCTGTGCAGCGATATTGTAAAGTGTAATTCCTACCAGAGCCCAGCAGGTGGTCAGGTTTCTGCACATGGTTGTCACTAATTCGCATTTCTGATGCCAGGAGCGCCTGTAACTGCTAAAGGGGTTGAGGGAAGTATGAAAAGCAGTCGCTGCCTTACAGAGGAAGGCGAGGTGGGAGCAAACATGGGTTTATGGCCGAGAGTGCCAGCGAGAAAGGAGCACTGATCGCTCCAGTGAAACATTCCCATTGTGACAGATGGTAAAGCGCCATTGGTCCAGCGGCACAGGTCCATAAGAGCACAGTGGGTTCATGTGCGTGTTGCAGAGATCCTCGTGTAACTTGCAGTGCAGATCACAAGTCCCTGGGGGTTGATGTGCCCCCAGCCCGGGGTGTTCGGTACCATCTGCAAACACATACATGTGAACTGGAGGGCTTGTGTATGATCCCGGGCAGGGCTGAACTGCTCAGACAGGATTCATCGATATGCAATGCCTGATGTACACGATGCAAAACCGGTGCTTTAAATGCCAGAAATACTGCCTGGGAACACTCAGACTGGAGAAGGTGGTGAAAGAGGGTGAAGCCAGGAAGGGCTGGTGTCAGGAGACGCTCAGTCAGTGATAGGTCAGTGCCTGCTTCTATATGTTTCTCACTCTTGCTCTCAAACCAGAGTCGACGTTTTGAGGTGCTTTGTAGGGTTACGATGCCTGCTGCAGACATCTGTGTATACTGGGTACACTGGCAAGATACGCCTGGTGGTGAACACACTATCTCAGGAGATCTACTTGTAACCTCTGGTCCCAGGTTTGACTCGTAACCTCGCTTAGTGGATTAATGTGCCGACTACAGAACATTGCATCTGCCCTGCGGGTCACAGGCCTGTGGGACATGATGGTTTGCACTGAACCAGCCTCATTCTGAGCCCTGCACTAACTCTGACACCAGACAGTGGGGGTTGGGCCCAGTGTCAGATGCTCAGCTGCATGCAGGTTGCACCTCCCAGCAAATTCCCGCACATATTACCTGGAGGAATTTACAGGTGGAAAGGGGGCTACCGGATGGTTTTACCACTCTCTAATACTGAACCCATTCTGACTATTGGAGGGTGTAAGCGGGCTCAAAAACTCACCGGTGTAAGATCATCACCGCAGAGCCTGAACTCCACAACTTCCACACTCTGCAGGGGCCATGCCTGAGAGCCCATGCTCTCTTCCCCCTCAGTGAGCTAGCTGTGTCCTCCGCTTCCTAAGCAGCAGGTTCAGGGCCTTCATAAATAAGCAGGAACCCCTATCACAACACAGCAGCTCCCAGACTTTCAAAGTGTGCCATTGTCTGCTTACTGGCACTGCAAGGGCATGCCTCTGTTCCTCGTTACACCAGCTAGGTGGGTTATTAACAAAATGTATTAACACAAACATGTCTGTAAAACATCCAATTACAAAATAACATTCACGCCTGAGTTACAAACTTACTGTCCCATATCTATCCCACTAGCAGCATCGGGTAAGTAATTATCAGCATATCTAAAAGTTAGAAATAAAAAGCACTTCGATGGTGCCAGAGCTGGGCGCTTCATAACAATTTTTTTTCTCATGGTGGGTGGAGATGGGTAACATGGACAATAGGAGAGAGGCTGGGAGCTAACGGACAGCAGAAGGGAACAAGCAACACAGACAACAGAAGGGTAAAAGCGCCATAACATGGCCTGTGCTTGCCACGTCATAGCACTTTTTAGGTTTCGCCTGAGCCAGCGCGCATGCGCTGCTCTGCGAGGCTTATTGTAAGGACTTCCATCTGGCACATCTTTTCCTTGTATTGTTTTTTTTTCCGGCCACGCATTTGATTGGCTATTTGCGTAAGGCTTCCACAAAAGAAAGCACGCAAATGGCCAAAGGCTCGGGTATGTCCCGCCTTCTCTTTAAATGTTCCCTCCCATAGTCTATGGTTCTCGGTAGCGAGCAGGGGCGCACAGGCTGCCAGCTGGCTGCTGCTCGCTCCCGAGCTCCCTAGGACTGCACTCCTCCCCTCCCACTCCATCAGGCCATGCCGTGTCACATGACACTTCTGCCGCGGCTGCTGCTCGCTCCCGGTCTTGTTGTAATTGTAGTTTTTTTTCTACATTTTACTTTGTATTGAAGCAGCTATGGTACATTTGTAAAAACGTGATTCAAAACACCTTTGTATTGTAGAGCATTAGTGAACAAACAGACTGAGCATATTCAATTTTTTATATATATGCATACATTTTTAAAGTATTTGTATGAATAAAAAAAGTATTTTTAATGTTACATTTTTTCCTTCCTTGCGTTATTTTACATGCCACATCATGGCAATTGAAAGTTGTGTGCAATCAGCATCGAACAGGTAGCAAAAGATTTTGATGAATGTTGTGTGTCGGGGGTGGGGATTGACAATTTCTTTAAATACTGCTTCAGCGACATGCCGCGCTCACTAGAAAGGCAGAAGGGTTTGCACGTCGCTGTTCCACAGGGTAACTCCGTTTGTACTCAATTCTCCATCTCACACTAGCGCGTTGATCATTTAATTCTGGTGCGCTGCCAAAGCCCTGCGACCTGCGTGGGAGCTGCCGAATGGGCCCTGCGCCTCAGGTGTATGTGACCTCCCCCGCCCCCATCTCTCATAACATAAACTGACTGACATCCCAGGCTCGCTGGATACAGCTGCTCTGCAGTGGTTTCACCCCCAGCGGCTGACACTGGAATAGCTCTGTAAAAAATGCCAATTCATGTGTTCTTTGAGGTAACCCACAGGTTCATGTCCTAATACGCTGTTGCACACGGCCACGAGGGGCAATGAAAAAACAGCATGTATCAAATGTTGACACTCTAGTGACTGCCTTAACCTTACAGCTCAGCGCCACCAGTATTCAGCGCCTCGAAGTAGAGTCGCACGAGTATTCAGGGCGCTGAACCACAGCTGTTAAGCAAAATAAATAAAACTATGTGCCTGAGCGTTCAAATCAGACGCTTCTTTGAAACACTCAAACAACCAATCACATGACCCGATTTGCACACCACTGACAATAAGTACACACGTGTCCAGGTGGCCTGTTAAAATGTTTGTAAGTGATGAACAATGACAATGCTTTTAAT
This sequence comes from Calotriton arnoldi, assembly GCA_963921515.1. NCBI lineage: Eukaryota > Metazoa > Chordata > Amphibia > Caudata > Salamandridae > Calotriton > Calotriton arnoldi. The sequence continues at coordinate 2,843,599 of CAWUFW010000243.1, forward strand.
TTATGTGTTTAGAAAACCTGCAAGCGGTGTTTATGCACCACTTGCAGGTTTTCAAAACACATAAATAAAAGGCGTTGTCATTTACAATGGCACAAACTCTCGCAAATGCGAGACCTATTGCATTGCAAATGCTTGTTTTCTTATGGCGCAGTGGGGGAGCAATACAGACAACGGGAGGTGGGAGGGAGAAAGCAACACTGACAGGAGGGTGGGAGGGAAGAAGCAACATGACAATGGGAGGGTGGGAGGTGGGAGGGAAGAAGCAACATGACAATAGGAGGGTGGGAGGTGGGAGGGAAGAAGCAACATGACAATGGGAGGGTGGGAGGTGGTAGGGAAGAAGCAACATGACAATGGGAGGGTGGGAGGTGGTAGGGAAGAAGCAACATGACAATGGGAGGGTGGGAGGTGGGAGGGAAGAAGCAACATGACAATGGGAGGGTGGGAGGTGGTAGGGAAGAAGCAACATGACAATGGGAGGGTGGGAAATGGGAAATGGTAGGGCAGAAGCAACATGACAATGGGAGTGGTGGGAGGGAAGAGGCAACAAAGACAACAGGCGGTAGGATGCAAGAAGCAAAATGGAAGAAGTAACACAGACAATTAGCAAAAATAAAAAGAAGAAGCAACATGGGCAGTGAGGAAGAAGAAAGAAAAATAGTACCTGAATCACAGAGCAAGCAGGGAAAGGGCACTAATTAAAGTGATGCAATCAGTATTTGGTCCATGCACCACAAGAAAGAAGAGGAAGTGAAACTGGCACACGCTGGCCAATTAGGAGGCAGCAAATAAGAGTGACAATGAAGCCAACAAATGGTAAGCAGTGGACGCGTTTCAAGCCTCTTGTAGTAAGCAATAACTCTGACAAGCAACAGTGCATACACACTGTTTAAGGCGCGACCTAAAAACAGGCTACAAAAGCTTCCTGTGAATCTTCAGGAACAAAAGAAAATCAATTAGCACATGGGAGATTGGGCATTTGGTATTAGGTTTACAAATACAAATTCCTTCTTTTGCCTGCACCTTTGAGCAAAAATCTGGAATAGCAAATATTGGATTACATCCCAAGTGAAGTTTTAACACCACAGTTAATAATTTACGACCAGATAACCTAATTTCCTGGAGACGCTAGAGAAGAAATAATTGATGATACCTTACTAAGTGTTCCTTACCCTTTCTGACGGTTATAAATACTGCTGAGGTATACAGAGCTGCTTTGCTAGGAAAAGGTTCCAAAATAGTTATATTGCACAACAGTGTATCTTTTTCTTTGTATTTATGTACATGTTTTAAAGTGTTCATGTCCAAATCCTCTCACTCCAATGAGCCTCCTTCGAACATAGGAACAACATTTTGTGGGATTTTCTCCAGGAAAAGGTTATCAGATTTTGTTGCAGCCTCCAGACAGGAGTGGTGACTTTGTTCTCTCATCAGCTGACCCGTATAGCATTTACAGTTCTAGGTGTATGCGTTGCCCATCAGCTGACCCGTATAGCGTTTATAGTTCTAGGGGTATGTGGTGCCCATCAGCTGACCTGTATAGCGTTTACAGTGACCGGTGTATGTGGGACCAATCAGCTGACCTGTATTGCATTTGCAGTTCTAGGTGTATGTGTTGCCCATCAGCTGACCCATATAGCGTTTACAGTTCCGGGTGTATGTGGTACCCATCAGCTGACCTGTACGATGTTTACAGTTCTAGCTGTATGTGTTGCCCATCAGCTGACCTGTACGACGTTTACATATCTAGCTGTATGCGGTACCCATCAGCTGACCCGTATTACGTTTACAGTTTTAGGTGTATGTGGTACCCATCAGCTGACCAGTATGGCGTTTACAGTTCTAGGTGTATGTGGTACCCATCAGCTGACCAGTATTGCATTTACGATTCTAGGTGTACATGGTACCCATCAGCTGACCAGTATGGCATTTATGGTGCTAGGTGTATGTGGTACCCACCAGCTGACCCGTATTTTGTTTACAGCTGTAGGTGTATGTGGTACCCATCAGCTGACCCGTATTGCATTTACAGTTCTAGGTGTATGTGGTGCCCATCAGCTGACCTGTACGACATTTACAGTTCTAGCTGTATGTGTTTTGCATCAGCTGACCTGCATGACGTTGACATTTCTAGCTGTATGTGGTACCCATCAGCTGACCCATATGGCATTTACAGTTCTAGATGTATGTGGTGTCCATCAGCTGCCCCGTATGGCATTTACAGTTCTAGGTGTATGTGTTGCCCATCAGCTGACCCGTATGGCGTTTACAGTTCTAGGTGTATGTGGTACTCATCAGCTGACCCGTGTAGAATTTACAGTTCTAGGTGTATCAGGTGCCCATCAGCTGACCCGTATTGCATTTACAGTTCTAGGTGTATGTGGTGTCCATCAGCTGACCCGTATATTGTTTACAGTTCTAGGTGTATGTGGTACCCATCAGCTGACCCATATGGCATTTACAGTTCTAGGTGTATGTGGCACCCATCAGCTGACTCGTATTTCGTTTACAGATCTAGGTGTATGTGGTACCCATCAGCTGACCAGTATGGCATTTACAGTTCTAGGTGTATGTGGTACCCATCAGCTGACCCATATTTCGTTTACAGTTCTAGGTGTATGTGGTACCCATCAGCTGACCCATATTTTGTTTACAGTTCTAGGTGTATGTGGTACCCATCAGCTGACCCGTATTTTGTTTACAGTTCTAGGTGTATGTGGTACCCATCAGCTGACCCGTATTTCATGTACAGTTCTAGGTGTATGTGGTATCCATCAGCTGACCAGTATGGCATTTACAGTTCTAGGTGTATGTGGTACCCATCATCTGACCCGTATTTCGTTTACAGTTCTAGGTGTATGTGGTACCCATCAGCTGACCAGTATGGCATTTACGGTTCTAGGTGTATGTGGTACCCATCAGCTGACCCATGTTTTGTTTACAGTTCTAGGTGTATGTGGTATCCATCAGCTGACCAGTATGGCATTTACAGTTCTAGGTGTATGTGGTACCCATCATCTGACCCGTATTTCGTTTACAGTTCTAGGTGTATGTGGTACCCATCAGCTGACCAGTATGGCATTTACAGTTCTAGGTGTATGTGGTACCCATCAGGTGACCAGTATGGCATTTACGGTTCTAGGTGTATGTGGTACCCATCAGCTGACCCTTATTTCGTGTACAGTTCTAGGTGTATGTGGTATCCATCAGCTGACCAGTATGGCATTTACAGTTCTAGGTGTATGTGGTACCCATCAGCTGACCCGTATGGTGTTTACAGTTCTAGGTGTATGTGGTACCCCTCAGCTAACCCGTATGGCGTTTACAGTTCTAGGTGTATGTGGTACCCATCAGCTGACACATATGGCGTTTACAGTTCTAGGTGTATGTGGTGCCCATCAGCTGACCCATATGGCGCTTACAGTTCTAGGTGTATGTGCTGCCCATCAGCTGACCCATATAGTGTTTACAGTTTTAGGTGTATGTAGCATCCATCAGCTGACCCATATAGCGTTTACAGTTGTAATTGTATGTGGTGCCCATCAGCTGACCCATATTTCGTTTACAGTTCTAGGTGTATGTGGTACCCATCAGCTGACCCATATTTTGTTTACAGTTCTAGGTGTATGTGGTACCCATCAGCTGACCCGTATTTTGTTTACAGTTCTAGGTGTATGTGGTACCCATCAGCTGACCCGTATTTCATGTACAGTTCTAGGTGTATGTGGTATCCATCAGCTGACCAGTATGGCATTTACAGTTCTAGGTGTATGTGGTACCCATCATCTGACCCGTATTTCGTTTACAGTTCTAGGTGTATGTGGTACCCATCAGCTGACCAGTATGGCATTTACAGTTCTAGGTGTATGTGGTACCCATCAGCTGACCCATGTTTTGTTTACAGTTCTAGGTGTATGTGGTACCCATCAGGTGACCAGTATGGCATTTACGGTTCTAGGTGTATGTGGTACCTATCAGCTGACCCTTATTTCGTGTACAGTTCTAGGTGTATGTGGTATCCATCAGCTGACCAGTATGGCATTTACAGTTCTAGGTGTATGTGGTACCCATCAGGTGACCAGTATGGCATTTACAGTTCTAGGTGTATGTGGTACCCATCAGCTGACCCGTATGGTGTTTACAGTTCTAGGTGTATGTGGTACCCCTCAGCTAACCCGTATGGCGTTTACAGTTCTAGGTGTATGTGGTACCCATCAGCTGACACATATGGCGTTTACAGTTCTAGGTGTATGTGGTGCCCATCAGCTGACCCGTATGGCGCTTACAGTTCTAGGTGTATGTAGCATCCATCAGCTGACCCATATAGCGTTTACAGTTGTAATTGTATGTGGTGCCCATCAGCTGACCCATATGGCGTTTACAGTTCTAGGTGTATGTGGGACCCATCAGCTGACCCGTATTTTGTTTACAGCTGTAGGTGTATGTGGTACCCATAACATTAGCCTCTGTGTCTTTAATAAAATCCAGATTTTCAGCCCATCAAGGCTGTGGAAAATGTACATTGCCACGGTTGTAGGAGTGTGATGGTTAGTAGTTGTGTTGGGACTGCTTTTGGTAGCGCTGCTAGGGGCAATGGATGGTGCAAGCTGCAGTGGCCTCCTGACGAGGGCCCTGGCACTTAATGTTTTACAAATTGAGCGCTGTTGTCCTGTCAAACACACTGCCCTGGCTCGTGCTCACTGTGGTCCTGTTTCTCTACCTCTCCTGGTGTTTTACTTCTTCTCTTTCGCCATCTCTCACTTTTTCTTTCTCTTTCTTGCTCTCTCTCTTCCTGTCTTCAGTGCTACTTATTTGTCTGTCTTTAGCTTCTCTGAATCTCCTCTCTTTCTCTCTTCCTAAGTCTCTTGTCACTCTCTATTAATTTCTTTAGTTCCCTGTCTGTCTATTGCTGTCTCTTTCTATGTCTTTCTGCCATTAATGACTCCTTCTCTCTCTCTCTCTCTCTCTCTCTCTTTCTCTCTCCATGTCGCTTCCCTTTTCTCTATCTTTCTCTGTTTCTTCCTGACTTTATCTCTTCCTCGTCAAGAGTCATGTATCTGCCTCTCCCTGTCTCTCTTGCTGACTTTCCCTGTCACTGTTTATCTTTTTTTACGAGTTCCTGTCTTTCTCTTTCCATGTATCTCTCTTTCATCTCTTCTCTCTTCCTATTTCCTATTTCTTTGTCTCTCTCTATCTCTATCTCTCTCCCTTTCTCCCTTTCTCTTTATGTTTCCTATCCCGGGCCATTCCTAATGTCTGGGTCGAGCTACAAATGTTGGATTGATCAGTTAATATGAACTGAAGAGCTTCAGCTCTGAAATGAGTGAATGGCCTGGGCTCCAGCACCGCTAAGCTGTGCAGAGCCAGGCCTTAATGTTTGTATTAGATGCGCATTAAGAAGCTTCGGCTGTGAATGGCCTGGGCTCTAGTGCTGCAAACTATAGAGGAATGGACTACAAATGGTTCTGTCGGGAAAACCAATTATGTAGCCTTCCATACTGAATATGTATCAAAAAACACACCAAGAGGATTATTACTTGATTTGCAAGATTAGTATCTTATTCTTTTTATCTTTTTTGTATGCAAGGCTGTCACATAGACATGTTTTTCATTGAAAACACAGGGGGATATTCCCAAGAACGCGTGTTAACTATCGCCAAAATCGCTTAATGCAACTTCTCACATCGCAGTCCATTGCGGGAAAATAACACCATGTTAACGCAGCATTCACAACCCGGCGGCACCATGCGATAGCCTCACGAGAACGCGACAAATGCCCGCGTTAAAATCAACGCAACACCGAAAAAATGCAAAACCCCAACGCGAAAAAAGTTGCGACGTCCCAAATCGCGAATCAAAAAGCAGCGATAACCAGCGACAGGCCTGCGATTCCCACGCGACATGCGGGAAAATGCACCATAAAAGCAGAGAAAAAAAAGATTAAAAAATTTAACTGCGTACCACCATGGACGCACCCGGACCGAGTGCACAGGACAACGCGAACCCCACAAGCCCCACAGACGACCAGCCAGGAACCACAGGGAAGGGCAAGGAGAAGAGGAAGAGAGAGACAGGGTTCAGTCCGCAGGAAAACCAGATCATCGTCACGGAGGAGACAGAACACAACCAACAACTGTACGTCACCTCCACTGTGTCATCGGCAACACAAACGGAAATATGGCAGTACATCGTGAACAACGTGAATGCAGTCGGAGTGTCGAGGAGGACAATGGAAGAGGTCAAGAGGCGCTGGAATGATGTGAAGGGCAAAACCAAGAAGAAACACTATGCCAACTTTAAAGCAGCAACACAGATTGGAGGTGGGGGACCAGCGGCACACCAGGAGCTGGATGACAGTGAGAAAATGGTGGCCACAGTCATCAGTCGGGATACGGGGCCAGGAGTTGGGGATCAGGACACTGCTCAACATGACCTGACACAACATCAACAGGGTGAGTACCGACCAGGGACTGGGGGGACGGGGGGAGATGGGCACAATGGCACACATGCACAATTAAGTAGAGCACACTGCACACCCACAATGACTCTGGAACATGTCCCTGATCCCCGTGCCACACAGCAGCACACATACAGAAACTCAGGGAATGTGTGTTGCATTGAATTTATTTGCACATGCTGTGCCTGTGGTCATTTTGCACTGTCTCATGATTGCCAAGCACTGACACAATGTGACGTCCTCATGTGAAGAAATTGTCAATGATGTTGTTCCTACGGGCTATTCCTGCTGCAGCTGCAGTGGGGTGTCGTCCACCTGCCTCATCTTCCTCATCATCGTCCGGTGCATCTGGCACCCGTAACCATGGGGCATTGGTGCGTACACATATGTTGTGCAACACACAACATGCAACGATCATCTTGCACACGATGACTGGGCTGTACAGGAGCCTCCCACCTGTGATGTCCAGGCACCTGAAACGTGACTTCAACCTGCCAAATGTGCGTTCCACGATGCCCCTGGTGCGTTTGTGGGCCGCATTGTACTGCCTCTGGGCCTGTATGTTCGGGGCTCGGAGGGGTGTCACCATCCAAGGGCAGAGTGCATATCCCTGATCACCTGTGACAGTGCAGAGACAAATGAGTCAATAGTTGGTTCTCCATGATGTGTTGGCAGGCTCACTAGTTCATTGGCATGTGATATGTGTGTCATAGTGATTTCGGTTCGACATGTACTGCTAGTAGCAAATGAGCGCCATCAATGTGTATTACGTAGCCTCACTGCTGCTCCTCCCTCCCCCCGAGCCTATTTCCTCGTGTGCGCTGCGCGCTTGCATCACCTGCACTCCTACGGCACACCATTGTCATGCCTGTCTGCGCATGTCCACAAGCCTGACAACGACACTGTGATGTTGTGCGTTAAAGGTGGGCGGCCACGTGTGTGTAGGCCTATGGTAAGGATAGGGCGGACACAGATGTGGAGTTCATGGCTGGCCGAAGTCGCGATGCGGTCGAGGCAAGACCTTTGGCTCATTGTTGTTTAATGTTTTTATTAAATTTTCAAAATAATACAACATGCTTGATCTGCTGAGGATAGTATGATCATTGTGTCTTACATAAACATTCAGCCCTCCCCACCCACCCGTCCACCCCCCAGATCTGGCTTCGACTAACAGGAATATGCAGATCATTAACAAATCATCTATGTGAGGACAGCAATACGTCTCGTATTCATTAATTGTAAAATATTAGCATGCGGCATACCATTGGCTACATTGTCTTCCATATAGGGACCATAGTACCCCACACCATACACAGTTTCATTTTATACATTCTAGTATTATTCATATAGGTCTTTTGCCACAAATTCCTCCATTATTGTATTCCAATCAAGTGATATTGGTATCTTTCTCATTCCCTTCTGTTCCTCCCTGTGTAGTTCAGCTCCCTCAGCCCTCCCCCAGCGTACCACTTCATTGTACCAGTCTAGTACTTTGGGAGGTCTGGCCGCTTTCCATCTCATGGTTATATTTCGTATTGCCAATATCATTGCCAAGTGCACGAACCTACGCGTGGGGGTTCCCTTCTTACCCTTGGGACCGAGACCTAGTATACAACTGTCCAGTGATCTGATGTTCCTTGTCGGTGCCACGCTATTCACTAGATCCTGGACCGTCGACCAATATGTCAGTAGCCTGGGGCAGTCCCATAACATGTGTAGTAAACCCGCACATGGAGAGCAGCAACGGGGACAATCACCTGACGCCTCCGGAAACATTTTGCTAAGTCTGTGTGGGGTTAAATATGCACGGTGTACTATCATTAGTTGGATAAACTTAAACTTTGGATTTCTGGAGACCTTACCCGCATGTTCTAATATTACCCCCCATTCTCTATCCGTGAGTATGCGTCCAATATCTGTGTCCCATCTATCTCTGATCGAGTGCAGTGACACAGAGGTATGCGTGCGTATTCCCCTGTATAACCATTTTGTCAAGTGACCTCCTTCCCCCATCAGATATTGCATGTGCGTCAGTGCATGGGTCTGCGGCTCGTCCCCCCCATGTGTCCATACTGTTTTAATATATCGTGAAACGTGGGCATGCAATAGAAATAGTCTGTCTGGTACCCCCGTTTCTATCACAAAGGCATCATGGCACATTAATGCACCATCAGCGAAAAGATCCCCTACCGTGGAAACTCCTCCTTCTTTCCAGACTCCTATGTGTCGGAGCGTCACTCTACCCGATGAGAGTAGAAGGCCCAATAAGGGTATATTTTATGCGTAAGTTGCGGAGACCTTGGTGTACCGCACCGCCCTTTTCCAGTAACTAAGGGCCGTGCGGAGCAGTGGAGACGCTGTCGGTGGAATTTTGCTGCCCGGTAGCAACAGCACATGCAGTTCCCCTTTCTCCCATGCTATTTTAGTCATAGATATTTCTCTCAGGTTGCGGCCTTTTATCCAATAAGCTAGCCATTGTAGTTGTCCTGCATAGCCGTAAGCTCTCATGTCAGGGACTCCCATTCCCACTTGTTTCGTGGCTAATTGCAATTTAGGAAGTCCTATACGTCTACGTCCGGAACCCCAGATTAATTCAATTATTAAGGTGTCCAGCAGTTTGAATGTAGACATTGGTACCAGGATAGGCAAATTAAAAAAATAATATAGCAGTCGCGGGAGCACCACCATTTTAGCAATGGCTATCCGTCCAGCCACCGATATAGGTAGGGAGGTCCAAAACGTAATCTGCTTCCGGAGTGATGCTATGGATCGGGTTAAGTTCCCATCCAAAATATCATCCACGTCTCTATATATTTGGATGCCTAAATATTTAAAGGTAACTGGCGCGTTTTGGAACTCCAATTGACCAAATTGGATCGGCGCAGTCCAAGTGACGTCGTTAAAGAAAAAGGCGTATGATTTGTTCTCGTTTATCGTGAGACCAGAAAGTTTCTGGAACCTTGAAAAAAGTTCGGGCAGGGGGTCGTAGTTCTCCCCTAAATTATGAAGAAACAAGATAATGTCATCAGCGTACGCCGAAACCACATGCAACTCCCCATTTATATTAATCCCTTTGTGTCCTGCCTTCATCCGTATTGTGTGCAATAGAGGTTCCAGTGCTAATATGAACAATAATGGCGAGAGCGGGCATCCCTGTCTGGTGCCTCTTTTTACTTGATAGTGGTTGGAAATATGGAGTCCTGTGCGAGCCCGCGCTGTGGGGTTCGTATATAGCAATCTTACCCATTTTATGTATCCCGGGGGGATCCCAAATTTAGTCAGGGCAGTCAGCATATAGTCCCAGTGCAGCGAATCAAACGCTTGCCGCAAATCCAGAGATATGCAGCCTCGCGGTTCAGCATCCGTAGGCACCTGTGTCATCACCATATGGAGCCTCCGAATGTTGAGTGCCGTACTCCTGGTTGGTACAAAACCACACTGATCAGTATGTATTAAGGCAGGGGTATATTGCAGTAGTCTGTTTGCCAGTACCTTACTGAGGATTTTATAGTCCGTGTTAAGGAGCGACAATGGTCTATAACTCGCTATATCTCTGCTGTCCCGTCCAGGTTTTAGCAAGGAAATCACTGTCGCCTGCACCATTGTGTCAGGGAGGAAACCATCCTCTGCTGCTGCATTGTATACTTCTAATAGGCGAGGAATCAGCAATTCAGAGTACGCCGCATAGAATTCAATTGGCAGGCCGTCAGTGCCGGGTGATTTATTGCGGGGAAGGGCCTTTATCGCTATCTTAAGTTCCATCTGCGTGATCGGAGCCTTTAAATCTGCCGCCTGCTCTGCGTTTAGCGTGGGAACTTGCAGCCCCTCAAAAAACTCCTCATATTCCTTATCCTCTACCCTATCCGGGGATGCATACAATTGTTCATAGTACTGTCTAAAGGCAATGTTAATTTCCATCTGTGTGCGTTTCACCTCTCCCTCGGGGGTGTCAATTTCAAGAACGGGTGTCATAGGTGGTGCATTTTTAATAATCTTGGCTAACAGGGGGACCGCCCTATCCGCATTCACATGCTGTGTTTGCGTGTACAGTCTATAGTCTAGAACTCGAAGGCCTTCTAATAATTCTGCATGCGTCATATATAGTTCCTGTAATTCTAGTTTGCTTGTTGTATTAGTAACCGCGTCCTGCTCCAGTCTGCCCATTCTGGTCTCTACGTCCATAAGCTTGTCAAGAAGTGTCGCACGTACTCCCACTTTTGTACTAATCGCCACCCCCCGTATCACTGTTTTAAACGCGTCCCATTCTATCTGCCGGGTGCTCGCTGTATTCCTGTTTTCCGCAAAGTATTGGGTTGTAGCCACTGCAAGAGCAGTACGAAACACAGAATCTTCCAGCAGTGCTGGATGTAGTCTCCAGGATGGGATTGGCGGCGGTACCTTTCCCCATTGTAATGTAGCCTCAACTCGGTTATGGTCAGAATACGTTTTGCTCAGATGTTTGGTGTCTTTAATAGTATCCAGTAGGCGCTGTGAACAGAATATCCGATCTATACGGGTATGCAGACTGTGCTGTGCGGAAAAGAAGGAGTACTCCCTATCTGTAGGATGTTTCTCTCTCCAGACATCTCCCAATTCCCACCCTTTTGCCCATATCTGCAGTGCCTCTGTTTGCTTCCTACATCCCGCCTCTCTCAGGGGAGGGTGGGATCTGTCCAGCTCCAGGTCCAGCACTGAATTAAAATCACCTCCTAGTATCCATGGATATCCTTCCCAGCCCACCAGTGCTGTACTAAGAACCGCCAGGAAACCATCTTGATCCGTGTTCGGAGCGTAAATGCTTCCCATCACTACTCGTTCCCCATCCAACAGGCCATACAACAGCACATATCTCCCATTCGCATCCGTCCTCTGTTCTAGCAGTTTGAAGGGAGTACCATTCCTGAGCCACACCGCCGCCCCTCTGGCATATGTTGAGAAGGAGGTAGAGTACAACTGTCATCTCCATTTCTTGAGGAGCTTAGCCGCTTCCGCATGTATTAAATGCATTTCCTGGAGAAAAACAATTTGTGCTTTCCTACGATTTAATTGAGCCAAAACTCTATGCCGTTTGTGTATGGACCCCATCCCTCTTACGTTCCAGGATATATATGTATAACTATTGGGTCGTGCCATCAGATCTCCGATTATGCAGTCTAACTAGCATATAGGTCCCAACATGCTGTGCATACCTCACATTCCATAGTGCCGAGCCAGTTGATACCCTTAAACACCCCAATACTAGGTTCCCCTCAAACAACAAAAGAGAACCAAACCAGCAAAACAAACTCAAGAATAATTCCATAGTTACATAACTCAATGCAGTTGCCCCAGGGGTAGCGGTCACCGTACCGAGCGTAGCTTCTTTCATGTTACACACCTATTTAGAGACCCAGGAGCCCCTATCAACACAGTATTCTGCAAGTATTAAGCATTGTTATAGATCTCATTAATCAGCCCACCCAGTCCCGTTACACAGGGAGCACATAAGGATCATATTCGGCCCAGTTCGAATACAAATCTAGGTATACTCATCCGACACTGCAGTCCAGCAGCAGGGGCAACAGTTTGTATCATCCTATATATTCATCAACAGTTTGCGGAGTGACCAGAGGAAACAGGGCCACGCTGGACCCCGACTCCGACTGCGCCTCCATCTCCATTGATGAGTGTGATGGAGCAGGGTAAAAGAATTTTTTTTAACTTCCTAATAATTTACGTAAAATAATTAACAAACAAGTTCGTTTAAGTAAATAACCAACAATGTATGTTACATGTGAAGGGTTAAAGGTAACACGCTATTTTGTGTGCAAATTAATTTACTTATAATTGTTGACATGGCTAACATAACGTAATATTTGCGTACTAATAGAATAATAAAATGCATGATTTGTGCTTTGAAAATAAAACGTGTAGTGGCAAAATAAAGCGATGGTAAGTAAGGGACGGCTTTATATGTTGCTTTTTGCTAGGTAATACCTAATTGGGGTACGTAGAATGACGGGAGGGAAACGAAAGGGTTTATATTCTTTATTCTTAACTATATTTTGTTTATCTTTATAAATAGTGCACTTAGGCCTGTTGAGCAGCGATATAAAATGGCCGCCATGAGCTAGAATATGCGTGCGCGAGAAGAAATGTAGAAAAGGAGAAAGGCCGTGAACAAGAGTAACCACGTGATCGTTCCAAGAGCCTAGGATGGAAGTATGGTCAAGGCTATTGTGACCTTACTGAGTAAATGTGTGCCAAGACGGGTCAGCAAGAAGCGTGAGAAGTCAAAAAGAATAAATGGACAAAAGAACTGTTGAACCTAAAAGTATCGGAAAGTGATACAATTTGGACTGATCGAAGCGGATGAGTAATGTCACGAACTGTGGGAAACGATGCAAGCATGGACATTCCATAAAGAACTGGTTAGAACAAGGAAGTTTGATAAAAAGATGTATATGGACTCGAATGGACCAATTAGAGAGAATCTCGCCATAAAGATGCAACATTTTTATTTAGTAAGCTAGAATTAGGGTATAAGAAGACCTACTCTTGGTGGGGAGGGGTTAGACGGAGTTGCTGTTAGACGGAGTTGCTGTTAGACGGAGCTGCTGTTGGATGGAGCTGCTGTAGGTTGCAGATGCTGATGGCTGACAAGCTGATGCTGCTGCTGCTATTTTATATTTTTAATTGAGCATAAGATGCTGCTTTTGGAGAACTTTTTATTCTTGATAGATTTTTCTATTTAGAACTATTAGACTTTTATTCTTAAAATACTGAAGGGGAAAGGAACGAGAAGGCCTGTTTCCAGGACAGATAGATAGAGATTTGGGAGTTCTTGCTGTGACGAACTTTATTCTTCCATCTAATACGTATGCATTGCAATTTCAATTTATTCTTATAATGATGATAAATGTAATAATCTGAATAATAAACTTAAAACTTATTCATGCTTCTAAAAACTTTATATAAACTTTATTATCTTTAAACAAATGACTCAGTGGTTCTTTAGCTCAATGATTAATGTAAAATGTTAAAAGGTTCATTGTGATTGAGCTGGTCTTAATCACCATCAACTGATTCCTACTAGTTGGTCCATCGACCAATGAGCGGAATACCTTAAAAGCAATGAGAAATATTATGTTGTGTTAAAAAGAGGTATCCCGTCTCCTTCCAGCGAATCGTTCTACTGTTTTTCTCCTAGGTTAATGACGGAGGTAATCCAGGGAATAAATGAGTGAGTGAATGTATATGCGGTGTTATGGGCCCCACCGTCATATGGATATAGTCTGTGTATTGGAGGGATAGTTGTACCTGGATGACCGAGGCATATAGGAGAAGAATTTTTATTGTTAGCGCTGGATCAAGTGTCCAGTGTCCGCCGTCAACCTTGCATCATGCACAGCCAGTGCCGCAGCAGTCAGGACCGCATCCGTTTGACTGTCTAGTATCTGTTCTTGGGAAGGTTGTCTGCTTGCTCCTCTGGCAGGTTACTGCTGTCTTTCACATCTGTCCTTTTTCATCCTCTGCGTTTTCGGTTGCTGTCCGTGAGTAGACTGCGAGGAGTGCCGAGATCCCGGCGGCGACAGTGTAATTTCCATCCAGTCCGCAGCGTCTTCCGGATTATCAAAGAACAGGGCTTTTTGTTCATAGAGGATCTTAAGGCGAGCCGGGAACAGTAAGGCATACTTTAGGTGATGCAATCGAAGTTTCCTTTTGACGTCCTGGAAAGTAGCCCTCGTTCTTTGTACTGCTAGTGTAAAATCCGGGTAAAAAGAGATCGTTTTGTTTTCGATCGTTATCGGAGCCTTTTCCCTTGCCATACGCAAAATTGTGTCTCTGTCTTTATAGTTCAGAATCCGCGCTATTATAGGTCTGGGAGGCGCGCCCGGTCGAGGGGGTCGGGACGGCACACTGTGGGCGCGTTCCACACTGAAATGGTCAGTGAGACCCATTGTAGCCACCTGTTCCCGCAGCCACTGCTCGATGAATTGGGTTGGGTGGGTCCCCTCGCTTTTCTCAGGCAGACCTAAAATGCGCACATTATTGCGTCTGGAGTGGCCCTCTGCATCATCCACCCTATCTTGCAAGCCTTTCAGTTGGCGTTGTAGTTGCTCTAGTTGGGAGGAGTGTGCCGTCTGTTGAGGTATGAGGTCGTCTATCGCCAATCTGTTATTTTTAACTTTGTCTGCCAGCTTTGCGTGGTCGGCTTTCAACAGAGTAAAACTGGTCATGAGCGTGTCAATTTGGGTTTCCATCACTGCCCTGGAGTCTCGTATTTCGCGCAGTATTAAGTCCAGCTTTCCGTCTGTACTATTGGATGCAGTGGGTGGAATCGCTTCCATATCTGGACTACCCAGTTGGGTGTCTGGCGTAGTTCCCGAGGGACCGTCTTGCGGCGGGCGATCCGCCTGTTTAGTCTTCGGTCGACCCATTTCCCACCAGGGTTTGTAGGTGGTGGAGAGCTAAGGTCGTGTCACCAGGCGCCCCCTGTAGCGTCGCAGCAGCCAGCCCCGCAATGCCACCAGGTACCGGCTATCAACAGTCACCAGGGCAGTACTGTGCTCACCTCAATTCACCCTGTGCAAGGCGCCCCACCAGTCTGGAAATCCGGTCCATGCACACCAAGTATAAACAGGATCCTAGCCCCAACGTCGTTCCAATCAGCTGCTCCCTTCACGGCTATGCGTCCCGGGCACACCAACCAGACCAGGTGTAGTATCTCGGGCCTTGGCACACGGACAGTCACCAGCGCGCCCCCGCCGATGTAGTGCCCTCTGGACCGCTCCAGTGGCCCCGTAGTCGTCGCAGCAGATCTTGGTCCCTTCCACTGAGCCAATACCACACACAACACCGTAGGGCAAATGTTCACATAGTGGTATTAGGCGCCGGAATCGTAATGTAAGCATGGCACGCCATCCCTGTCCAACATCCGAATGTAGCCCTTTTCACCAGGCCAGACGGCTCTTACTGAACACCACAGCGTCCATCGAGCACCTCGTGCCCACAGTGGATCCCGGTCCAGAGCGGTCCAAATGTCGGTCTCCGTTAGCCCTTTCCGAGCTTATGGGTCGATGTCAATGACCCCATGTGGCGGTCCGGCAGCCAGGGCAGGGGTCACTCTAATTCCGAACGGCAATCTGCGGATGCAGAGCCCCGCCTTGCCGCCGCCATCTTTGTTCCAGTCCGGATCTCGAGCAGGGCCACTATCGCTCACCGCAATACCTGCCCCGGTAGTCTGCCCTCCGTGGTCGTGCTGTTAAGAGGGGAGGGGTAGTCGGGAACTTCCACGGTGCAACCATCCGCCACTCCGGCCCGCCGGTTGCTGGGTTTCGGCTCCGTGGCCGCAGCGGGGTCCACGCCCCTCCGCAGCGTCAGCCCGGCCAGGGACACCGCCAGTCCCAATCGGGTGAAAAACAGTCCGCAATCCGCTCCATTCCCCGTCTCAGCGGGCTCCACCGTCTCCGACCTCTGCTGTGCCCCACAGGGAGCGCCGGAGTGCCTGTAGCTGCCAGGTAAATGCCTCCGTGTCAGGGTGTATCGCGGAGCCCCTTTAGGTCGCTGCCGCCATGCTCGGCGGTTGGCCACGCCCCCGACCTTTGGCTCATGCTGCGGTATTAGCAATACACACACAACAGTTGGCATGTATGATCCCGGACCCCCAGCGGGCTTGCGCTCATTCATTAATCCCTTCGTCCAAGCCCGCACTCGGGGGCATGTTACATTGCAACTTTGTCCATTGCGGGACGGGTGGCACCGACACCACAACAAAGACACACGTATTAGGTACTAAATTGGCAAGCCCAACACTCAACCACTCCCAGAGCCCAGGGGTGATCATCCACACCCCTACGCTGGACTGCCATACGCCAGCCCACTCCGGCAACGCCTACAGGGGAGTACGACACAGCTACATATCCCAGGTCTACCCCACTGCCTGAGGTGACATGGTTGCGTCCGCTGTACACAGCACAATGCAATGTGGTAGGGCCCGGGGCCCTCATGCACATGCAATGACCACACGGACACACTTGGATAGTTTGTGGAACTGGCTACGGGCACGTGCGCCCGGACCCTTTATTGCCAGGGGCACATGTCCAGTGACGCCTGTGCTGGATGGGTGTGGGGTGAGTGTAAGCCAGCCCTCAGGGAGTTGTTGGCGCTGGCAATAACTACAACAGTGATCAGACAATCGGAAGTTCACAGTTCAAACAGCAATGGTCCATGACTTGAGCTGCACAGAGTTAGTGGCCACGGATGCACTGCGGCCGGCACAGGCACACCGCCACGGGACGGTTACTTGCGGTGCACTGAGGTAAGGCCACGAGAGCTGAGCAGGTTCTCGTTGATGTCCAAGGTGAATGATGCAGAGGGTTTCGGGAGACAGTGGAAGGTGTTCTTCCAGGGCATGATACAGAGGGCAGTACCAAGCAGACACATGCAATATGGAGGAGATGAATGCTACAGACTCATGTTTAACACCAAGTCATTACCAGCCACATGATGATGAAGACAACCCCCAGGCCATTGACTGAGACGCCACCAAAGTTCAACCAGAGGGTGACCATGAATTTCGGGGCACAGTGTTAGTGGCACCAGAGCTGAAAGGAGATGCAGTCTGCGATGAGGCCTGTACAATGGTATAAACTCTGCCATAAATAGATCAAGGCTCAGTTCCAAATGTGTAACCTACTTGACCGTACTGTGGGCCGGAGGCAGCGGTCAGCAGGGGACCCCAGCCACGTGTCCTTGGCTTGCGATGCACAGAGTCAGTGGCACCAGGGCAGTTGTTGGTGGGGTTCGGTCACCTCCATAATGAGGATCCTGTTTGTCATCCGGACTGAATCGCGTCTTCCTCTTACTCCTCTCCTAGCGTGCAATGATACGGACTCTGCCATTGTAAAATCAAGACTCAGTTCCAAATGTGTGACCTACTTGACCGCAGTGTAGGCCTGAGGCAGCGGTCAGCGGGGCAACGGCTGTTCAGGCAGCTCCTCCTGGTACTCTCACACACAACGTTGGAATGCCATGTGGCGATTTGTGGTTGACGGAGGTAGTGGCACCAGAGCTGTGCGTATGTGCAGCCTGCGACGATGCCGTGTCCTGCCTGGTACGGATTGTATTGAATTTGTGTGAGGCCTGCTGGACCTCAGTGTAGGCAGTACACAGGTGACCCCGCGGTGCTGGGCCGCAGTGTAGGCCGAAGGCAGTAGTCAGCATGGGCCCACAGACACGTGTCGTTGGAATGCTATGCACAGAGTCGGTGGCACCACATCGTAGGGAGTACGGTGATATAAACCCTGCAATAAACGTATGTACTCTGCCATTGAATAATCAAGACTCAGTTCCAAATGTGTGACCTACTGGACCGCAGTGTAGGCCGGAGGCAGCGGTGGAGTACGTCAATGAGAAAGGAGTAATGGGGGGCCTGTGTCGCGGAGGCCGTGATGGTCTGAGGAGGCTGCCATGGTCGCGGGCCTCGGGCTTGGAGCTTGCACGGGCACGTGGTGGGCCCTCTTTGACACACGCCGGTGTCGGCAGGTGAGCAGTGCAGCCTGGCTGCGCTGGGGCGGGCATGACGCATTTTGGGACCAGCGGCCTCGGGTGCAGCAGGCGCACAGGATCGCAGGCACCGCCGCTCACGGCATCGGCCTCATGGCGGGGTGAGAGGCGCATCCCTGGCAGACACGTTGGCCATTCCGGAAGAGAACCACGCCCAGAGTAACGGCCTTTTTATTCACACCCCTATGCTGGCCTGGCGTATGCCGGGCCAGCCCACTCCGCGCACGCTTACAGGGGGGGACGTAACAAGCTACATTTCCACATTGTTCCTCGCTGGCTGTGGTTACATGGTTGCGTCCACTGTCCCGTACACTCCAGACACCAGCAGTGTATGTCGACATGGAAGTGTCTGTGGTCTGCATACTGCGGTCTGTCCAGCACATCCACTCCACACTTGGCATTGTGTGCATTCTTATTCATGGGTCACTTGCCTCCCTCGCACATGCTGGGTTCCCACCTCTCCCCACATTCTGCTATTGTGTGGCTGAGGTGCCATGCCGTTGATGACTTGTGTACATGGCTAGCCCAGGTTACCACAGTAAGTAGTGTTGTCGTGTTTGGAATGTGGGGATGTTGGTTGTCATGTTGTATGTGATTTTGTGACGTGTGCATTCCCAGAGTTGTGAGTTGTCTGGATGTGGTGTTGAGGTGTGTGGTGTGTTCCGTTGGTACTTACCGACGAGCAGTGCATTCCCATAGGTGGCATCCTGAAAGCGCTGGTTGATGATGGACTGTCGGAAGATGAAGGAATCATGCACACTGCCTGGGTAGTTGGTGACGACATTGGTGAAGAGTCCCCGGTGGTCCACTATTGCCTGCACATTGATGGAATGCGTGTGTTTCCTGTTGCGGTAATTGTGTGCAGTGGTGGCAGGGGGCACGAGGAGTACATGTGTGCAGTCGATTGCCCCCAAGACATGCGGGAAGCCAGCTATGGCGTAGAAGCCTTGCTTGATCTCCAGCTGTTCCTGTGCAGTGTGTGGGAAGTAAAGTTGCTGGGGTACCAAGCTGATGATGGCATCCAGGACAGGTGTGAGGAACTTTGACAGGGCTGGCTGTGAGACTCCTCGGACTCTGGCAGTTGTTGGTTGGAAGGTCCCAGAGGCCAACAGGTGCAGCACGGCCAGCAGCTTTGTCTGCGGAGGGATGTTGGTTCTCCGCTGTGTTGGTACCGTCAGCCTGTGGGCTATGATGGTCAGGATGCGTAGGATGGTTGTCCTTTTGAGCCTGTAGTGGGCAATGACTTCCTCTGGCGTTAAGTCTCCCAGGCTGGTGCGAATTCGGAAGTTGCGGTGTCTTTGTCTGCGCTGCCTCTGTGGTAGTCCGGGGGGGAGAGGGTCCTGGGGGGGGTGGGGGTCCTGGGTGTGGTGGCGGTGGGTGTTGTGGCCCTCTTGGCGCTCCGAGCTGCATGATCAGTAGCTCCATGGCATCTGTTGTTCTTCTGGTGTGTCTGTGGGCTGGGTTCCCTTTTATGGTGCAGGTTGTCGTCCGACTTAACACCAGGTAGGAGCAGGTGTTAAATCCATGCTGCTAACGCGCCTTATCGCATGTTTTTGATTCTTATCGCCGTTCTGGCTGGTCATTGGGAATGTTGCAAAGTGGTGTTTCCGCGGGTTTTTGCACGGGAACGCCTACTCTGCATCTCATTAGCGTTAGTTGCCGGTGTCATCTGTGGCGATGTTTTTTGCGGCTGCTATTGCAGGAATGCTGGTGATATCGGCTGTTAGCACCAACTTGTGAATGGTGCGATGAATTTATCACCTCTTTGGCTGCGATAAAGTGCCGCTAACTCGGCGATGAGTCCTTGAGAATATGCCCCATAGATGCATGACTTAATGGTGAATAAGTGATCAAGACGTGACAAATTGAAAAAGTGAATACCATGTATACAGTGTTATAAAACAATATGTACAATGTATGAATCAGTAAACATCCAACCCTATACAGAATAATCTCAAATTCCCTAAACGAGGTACTTTTTCTACTTTAGGGTGAGGAGAGCGTAGGGCATAGATTGTTATGAGGCGTCGACGTTTCAACCCAGGAACGTGCGTTACTAGAACAACATCACATCGGGTCTTCTTCAGGACAGAGGTGATGGACAGCCTATATGGGCAAAATTGATTCAAAAGATGAATGAGGTGTGTTTTAAGGGGTGAAAAAATTACAGAGCGGTTGGTCGGAATGACCTACCAATTATGGTGGTATTGAATTCCACGCGATGGGCTTGGTAGCAATAGATGAGATCCACCATCCGATTGGATTCTGTAATCAAGGGGAAACGAATTAGGACAAAGGACAACTGAAAAAGAGTAAGGGCTTCCGTGGAAGCGGTGTTTACCTTTTGCTTGAATAATGCTGGTGTATATGGGGAGTATTCACAGTGCACCAGCGACTGTGCGTTGAGAACGGAAATGGATTCCGTGGGCCAAAGCGTAATCTAAAATGAGATATGATGCAATTTATTGTGGTAAATTATTAAGTGTACTTTAGAAAGGACCTGTTATAGAGCGGCAAGCGTATTACCTTCAGATAGCCCAGGATATGATAATGCCGGAGGTCTTCATTAATTGTGCAGAAGGTCTGAAATTAAATTAAATTAAATGGTTGAAAGACTGAGCGCTTAGTTATGTGATGACTGGGACTTAGATGTCGGGACTAAGAACCAATTAATCAGGGTGCTATACAACATAGTGCATAAACTCAGCTTATCAAACGGCAAATGTTAATTAGATTAAATTCAAGGGTTGAAAAACTATAAACTAAGCGCTTAATTATGCGATGACTGAGACGTAATTGGCGTGATATGTCAGGACTAGGGACCAATTGCTGAAAGTGCTAGAGAACATACTGCATAAACTCAGCTTACCAAAAGTCAAGCGACATAATATGTAGAATGACTTAAACATTAAGCGCTGAGCCCGAATGGCTTATGTATCAAATCTGAAAATGCCAGACAAGAAGTCTTATCTATACAGGTTAAAACAACTAAAGGAGTGAGTGATGGTTTAAATTCAAGGAATTACGCCGTAAGAAGAACACGTGAGTGGCCGAATGGCTTACGTGTCAAATCTGAAACTGTCAGATAAGACGTCTTATCTATACAGGTTAAAACAACTGAGGGACTTAGTGATGGTATAAATTCTGGGAGAACCATGAAAAGAGCACACACAGCGGTCCGCTCGCACGCCTTACCTATGACCTCATGAGTCGGTAACTAGTTGTGTTTCGTGCGTGCGGGTAGGGTAAAGGAATTCAAGTGCGCGTCCGTACGTCAGCCGCAGTTGTCAGAACTTGTCAAAAAGTGGCGTGTACGTAACCCAACGGCGTTGTGTTGTCATGGAGATATCTGGGTATGTTTGGAAAATAAGAAGGACATTTTAAAAAGTAAGACGGACATTTTCTTAGAAACGACGTTGCTGAGCGGGGTAATCAGTTGTGATCATAACTGAAAAGGCCAAATGTAATTGTATGCAACACAAGTCCTCTAGCATTTAGAACTCGTTATGTCTTAAAGGTATACAGAGTTTTTTGTAAAATGTGAGATATGTCAATAAAGTTACCAAACTCCAATTGACAGTGTAAAACCTTTGACATTTAGAACAGAGTTACACACAATATCTAGGGAAGAGCGGGTTCCAGTCATTGCCGAAGGGGTTTAAGCAGACATATGTGGAATACTAGGACAATGATAAAAACAATAGTGAACATTAGAATTAAGTGAATTAAAAAAACAACGGTAAAAGGACATTGAACATTGGGAACCATGTTGCTCAAGGCATCCAAAGGAAGAAGACTCAACTGGTAAAATATATGGATTCAAAGACTTTCCATGATTTGATTATCAATGCACATTGGAATAAGGACAATGATATACCATATACCCAGCTTGACATAAATAATGATATACATTGTATTAGTGACCAGCACAATGTTACACATCAGATTATGATGACAATGATATGAGCGAAGAATGTACCTAGGCAATGTAAAGCAAGTCTTGGCATGAAGGCTGTTATCTCATGAACAAATATCTCACCCCGATAAATACAGCCTAGGTGTGGCCAAATGCAAGGCGGCATGTCATACCCTGGACAGTAGGCCTAGTTGTCTGTTGGTTTCTTCTAATTCATTCAACCCCATGGTAATTGTGTCTAAAGTGTGTATCCATTTACACTCCTTGTAATTAGGGGATGATGCAATATCCCCACCCCTAGGATCTTAGTAAGTCTTTTCTATTACCCACCATTTCAGGCTTTCCACTTGGTGTCCCATGTTGGAGCATTGTTCCACTAGGGGTACCCCTTGTACCTTGCAGCGAATCCTGCTGCAATGTTGCAGGATTCTACTTTTGACCTTCTGGGTTGTTTGGCCGAAATACAGCTTGTTACAGGGACATCTAATAGTGTAAACCACATTTGAGCTGTTGCAGTTAGTGTGGTGTGGCAACTGGGAATCACGGCCCAGATGAGAGAAAGTGGAGCCTTCGACTGTGAGTTTGCAGGCCTTACAGTGACTACATTTAAAGTGACCGATAAGAGGTGGTAAGTTCAGTTGTGACCTGATGTCTGCTGGTTTGGGTGGTTTCAGATATGAATTGACCACATAGTCTTTCACATTTTTCGCCCTCTTGAAGGCGAAAATCAGATCTTCCACTGTGTTGACATCTGAAGCAACCATGTTCCATTATTTTTTGACAATCTTCTTAATCTCATGGCTCCAGGTATTGAAGGTAGTGACACAAACTATCTTATCACCAGTGTTGTTCCTAGGTTGTACTTCCAACAGTGCCTCACGTGAACAATACCAGGCAGGGGCGGCTCCTCCGTAATGGTGGAGGAGCTTCGCCTCACAGGTCAGAGTCTGTCACACAAAAATAAAATATTAAAACAATAATATCATTTTATTTTTCTGTGAGAGGCTCTGGCTGACGGTGCATGCATGTGGGGCGGGGGCAGGCCATGACAGACAGGAGTGGTGGGCAGTTAGAAGTGCACATGTAAATTTAGCCAGTTGTCTTAGGCCGACTAAACAGACATACCAACTTCTGTTTCTCCAACCCAGCTTGGAGAAAAGCCACAGGCTCCCAGGCAGTATCTGAGCGGCAGACCAGGCCGCTCAGCCAATCCTGGTGCTGCTCTCATAGTGTGAGAGCAGCGTCTGGATTGGCTAGACAGCCTGTGGCTTCCCAGGGACCCCCAGGAGTGAAGCACCAAGGCAGCTGTCGGCGTTGGGGCAGCGAGAGGTACGTTTTAAAAAAATATTTTATTTTTACCCTCAATCCCCCCTGTCCCCACCCCCCAACTTTCGTTGTGCAGCGGCCGCCACTGAGGGCCGGGCCTTAATCTCTGTGGTACATGGGCTCTAGTATTGCAAAGCTGTGGAGAGTCAGGCCTTAATGTTTGTGCTACATGCACATTAAAAGCTTTGGATGTGAAACGCTGTTCTCAATGATGCCCTTCAAACGGTCACCCGGTGAGGAGTCAATATCACAAGGTGGTGGGGAAAACAAGCTGGAAACCACTGTAAAGAGGACTGCATATCAGCAGGAAATCCTCATGGACTCTAACCTTTAACATCGCTGAAGCCTCATGGACTGCGTATCTCTAGGAAATGTTTGGGGGTGCTAAAATTGTCCAGACAAACTATGATAGAAAAGCCCCACACCCACAATATCATTTTTCCGGACGATGTGAAAAAATTATTTCTTCAGGGCATCGTGACTGCACCCCCGGGCCCAACGGTCTTCCGCAGGCTATATTCGGTCCCAGGATGCTTGTTTCCGGTCCAGGGAAGACATGGCTTGGCAGTTCGGGCTGGACTGTTCCCATGAGGCACAGGGTCAGACGGATTTGCATATTTCCATGTCTGAACTGGGGTGGTGGAGTGAGCTAAAGAATGATGATGGATTAAACCCAGATCAGTTGACTGGGGGTGAGTGTTTGATTTGCTCAAACGCTCCGTCCATCATCCCCTTTGGTATCGCTTTGTTCGCCCTAAGTTGGCAGGGTATGCCCAGACGTGGGTCCCTTGCTCACTTTGCCACTGGATTCAAGCTAGCCTGGCTGATGACTGCTGAATAGCCAGAAACCGGTCCCAGGATGCTTGTTTCTGGTCCAGGGAAGACATGGCTTGGCAGTTCGGGCTGGACTGTTCCCATGAGGCACAGGGTCAGACTGATTTGCATATGGCCATGTCTGAACTGGGGTGGTGGAGTGAGCTAAAGAATGATGATGGATTAAACCCAGATCAGTTGACTGGGGGTGAGTGTTTGATTTGCTCAAACGCTCCGTCCATCATCCCCTTTGGTATCGCTTTGTTCGCCCTAAGTTGGCAGGGTATGCCCAGACGTGGGTCCCTTGCTCACTTTACCACTGGATTCAAGCTAGCCTGGCTGATGACGGCTGAATAGCCAGAAACCGGTCCCAGGATGCTTGTTTCCGGTCCAGGGAAGACATGGCTTGGCAGTTCGGGCTGGACTGTTCCCATGAGGCACAGGGTCAGACTGATTCGCATATGGCCATGTCTGAACTGGGGTGGTGGAGTGAGCTAAAGAATGATGATGGATTAAACCCAGATCAGTTGAATGGGGGTGAGTGTTTGATTTGCTCAAACGCTCCGTCCATCATCCCCTTTGGTATCGCTTTGTTCGCCCTAAGTTGGCAGGGTATGCCTAGACGTGGGTCCCTTGCTCACTTTGCCACTGGATTCAAGATAGCCTGGCTGATGAGGGTTTTGAACCCGAAACCGGTCCCAGGATGCTTGTTTCCGGTCCAGGGAAGACATGGCTTGGCAGTTCGGGCTGGACTGTTCCCATGAGGCACAGGATCAGACTGATTTGCATATGGCCATGTCTGAACTGGGGTGGTGGAGTGAGCTAAATAATGATGATGGATTAAACCCAGATCAGTTGACTGGGGGTGAGTTTTTGATTTGCTCTAACGCTCCGTCCATCATCCCCTTTGGTATCGCTTTGTTCGCCCTAAGTTGGCAGGGTATGCCCAGACGTGGGTCCCTTGCTCACTTTGCCACTGGATTCAAGATAGCCTGGCAGATGAGGGTTTTGAACCCGAAACCGGTCCCAGGATGCTTGTTTCCGGTCCAGGGAAGACATGGCTTGGCAGTTCGGGCTGGACTGTTCCCATGAGGCACAGGGTCAGACTGATTTGCATATGGCCATGTCTGAACTGGGGTGGCGGAGTGAGCTAAAGAATGATGATGGATTAAACCCAGATCAGTTGACTGGGGGTGAGTGCTTGCAGTGTTCAACACTCCGTCCATCATCCCCTTTGGTTTTGCAATGGTCGCCCTAAGTTGGCAGGGTATGCCCAGACGTGGGTCCCTTGCTCACTTTGCCACTGGATTCAAGATAGCCTGGCTGATGACGGCTGTAAGCCAGAAACCGGTCCCAGAATGCTTGTTTCCGGTCCAGGGAAGACATGGCTTGGCAGTTCGGGCTGGACTGTTCCCATGAGGCACAGGGTCAGACTGATTTGCATATGGCCATGTCTGAACTGGGGTGGCGGAGTGAGCTAAAGAGTGATGATGGATTAAACCCAGATCAGTTGACTGGGGGTGAGTGCTTGCAGTGTTCAACACTCCGTCCATCATCCCCTTTGGTTTTGCTATGTTCGCGCTAAGTTGGCAGGGTATGCCCAGACGTGGGTCCCTTGCTCACTTTGCCACTGGATTCAAGATAGCCTGGCTGATGACGGCTGTAAGCCAGAAACCGGTCCCAGGATGCTTGTTTCCGGTCCAGGGAAGACATGGCTTGGCAGTTCGGGCTGGACTGTTCCCATGAGGCACAGGGTCAGACTGATTTGCATATGGCCATGTCTGAACTGGGGTGGCGAAGTGAGCTAAAGAATGATGATGGATCAAACCCAGATCAGTTGACTGGGGGTGAGTGCTTGCAGTGTTCAACACTCCGTATGACGGCTGTAAGCCAGAAACCGGTCCCAGGATGCTTGTTTCCGGTCCAGGGAAGACATGGCTTGGCAGTTCGGGCTGGACTGTTCCCATGAGGCACAGGGTCAGACTGATTTGCATATGGCCATGTCTGAACTGGGGTGGCGGAGTGAGCTAAAGAATGATGATGGATCAAACCCAGATCAGTTGACTGGGGGTGAGTGCTTGCAGTGTTCAACACTCCGTATGACGGCTGTAAGCCAGAAACCGGTCCCAGGATGCTTGTTTCCGGTCCAGGGAAGACATGGCTTGGCAGTTCGGGCTGGACTGTTCCCATGAGGCACAGGGTCAGACTGATTTGTATATGGCCATGTCTGAACTGGGGTGGCGGAGTGAGCTAAAGAATGATGATGGATTAAACCCAGATCAGTTGACTGGGGGTGAGTGCTTGCAGTGTTCAACACTCCGTCCATTATCCGCTTTGGCTTTGCTATGTTCGCCCTAAGTTGGCAGGGTATGCCCAGACGTGGGTCCCTTGCTCACTTTGCCACTGGATTCAAGATAGCCTGGCTGATGACGGCTGTAAGCCAGAAACCGGTCCCAGGATGCTTGTTTCTGGTCCAGGGAAGACATGGCTTGGCAGTTCGGGCTGGACTGTTCCCATGAGGTACAGGGTCAGACTGATTTGCATATGGCCATGTCTGAACTGGGGTGATGGAGTGAGCTAAAGAATGATGATGGATTAAACCCGCTGCGTGGTGATTTCTCAGCATGCAAGGATTCTCGGTGTCTGCAGAAGAACCTCCTCTACTAATCTATTGGGATGCTCATCTTTTATAATAAAAGCAGCCTTGCGATGTGCGCATAGATTAGTGATGTTATGGATATGTAGATAGCCCTGTTGCCCCGTGGATGAAGATAGTGATGACATTTGTACGTAGTGCGAAACGAGACCTTGTACATGATGTTCAGAGCGTTGAGATAATGTTGTGCGAAGCCAGATGTGAAAACAAGTTTAGTTTCAGAGAAACTAATCCAACATTGTCGTGCATGCAAATATGTGCAAAAGGTGAGGACAATGTAAGAAATAAGCTGATTCGCTACATGGGCCTAACTCAGGAATATAACATTGCTAAAGCACTAAGCACTGTATCCTGCAAATTTGCACAGTAAACTATGATGCCTCTACAACCATGCTTTTGATTTCTTTACCTTCGCTGAGTCAAGCCAAGGCCCCCTTTCTCATTCTGCCTCTAAGAATGCGGAGCAAATTGAAATCAAATGTGCAGGTTTTAAACCCTTATTGTCTCATTTGTGCATACAATCTCTTCTGCAGCTTAGCAAATAGCGCAGTTTAGTGTTTCATTCCTCTGGCTAAGGCACTTGGCTTTTCTAATCTGAGGGACTGCATTATAACCATATCATTTTAGCACAGCAGCCTTCGATTGCACTAAGGCATTGTGAGTAGCAAGCCACTAGGACTGGATTTTCTAGTCTTTAAATGTATTAAGTTCTTTTACCTAGTGTGTCATTAAGTCTTAGGAGACAACGGCCTTTAGCTGGACTGTTATTGTAATTTCAAAGAACAGGTCCTTTTGCTTCTCTGTTAATCTGTGTTTAAACTGTAAGGGCCATATTATCAAGAACGGGCGATAACATTATCGCCGCTTTAGCGGCAGGAAACTGCCGCTAAAGCGGCGATAAGGGGCTTGATAATATTACCTAGAGAATTCCAATAGAAGCCCAGGTTCTGGTGTGAAGGACATCAAACCTGGGCTTCTATTGGAATTCTATAGGGCATATTATCAAGCCCCTTATCGCCCGTTCTTGATAATATGGCCCCAGGTTTTAATTAACTGAACAGTAAAGATATTCATTCATTCACTGTAAAGAGTGGATTTCCAGCTCGTTTTCAGAGGCTTTCAATTGCCAATGTCCATTAAGGGGTGCGAAAACACTACAGGATATCGGCACCAGCCGCAGCAAGTGGGAGATGGTGTTTTGGGGGTGGGACAGGGGTAAAAGTGCCTATTAGGTCTTTCTCGACATGAGGCCTCACACCCTCCAAGTCTCTGCCCCCTCACATCATGATTTTTTTTTGTTTTAGTTGGCAGGTCTGCAGCTAGGCTCCAAAATCCAGGGAGGTTTTTCTTTGGCGTGCAGCTGTGCGTTTTGGAGAATTCTAAAAAAATGTTTATGAGATATCGGGGTTAGCTCCAACAGTTGCAACTTCCTAGGAGTAGTCACATGCACACAGGTGGAACTATTTGCACACGCGTAAATGTACCTTGGTGAATGTGTAAGTACTTACATGTTTCACACACTGTGAAAGAATATTCCTCTTGGAGAAATCCATTCCCCTAAGTCTCAATCAAACCTGGCAATGTGGGGTTGTTCAAAGGCTTGTGTACGGCATTCCTGCAATGAAGGAATCCCACAACCCCTGACCCTAGGGCAGAGTTACTCACACATAATATCAAACAAACATGTGTAATAAGTGAAATATGTTTAGGCAAAGCAATGTAGGCGTGTAAAAGGGTTTAAAATCCATGCCTTATGACAATCTTGCCAAACTTCTTCTACAGATGAATGTGCACAAATCTAAAAAGGGAGTCAGTCTTACATCCAAACTCTCCTCGCTTCCTCTGACTCCCTGATAGTCTAGTGGCACCCCCTTTGCTTCCCAGGGCCCTGTGTCTACTAATGTGAACTTCCCTGCAGTATGTCAGGGAGCTTGTGCAAACAGGGAACAGACACCTTCCTTCTAGACTCACTCGTAGTCATAAGCCCAAAAACTATTGTATCCAGTTGGAAAATGCAGTTAGGCCCTCATTGCACACCTGGTGGGCAAGAGTATGTGGCAGTTGGAGGCATGAAACTCGTTTCCTAGAAAACTCTGACGTAATTAACAGTAAAGTATCTCTCTGGGGACCTATCTGCAGAAGTCTAAAGCCACATAAATACCTTGTTTCTTCTGTTGGGCCAAGATTCAATAAAGGCCTACTTTTAGATCTCCTATCATACCCCCACACATAATAATGACTAGTTTATATATCCATACTCAATGAAAAAACAAAGGTTTAAGATTAGTTATAGTTAGGAAAACTTATTTTATTATTTCTATACAAAACTTAAACTACACAAACATTACCAATTCCAAAGTTATAGTTATAATTTGTGCTCTCCCCAAATCTTACTGTTTCTCGCCCTCCTCCATACAAAGTGTTGTCAACTCGCTAGCCAGACTAAATGAACTATAACTTGGCCTGCTAATATGCACACTCTTCTCATAAATTATGTCATTTGAGATGTCATGAGTTTTGTTATGAATGCTATGATTTAACGTGCTTAAGTGATGCAATGTGAAAGGGTATAAACAGTGCATGGGGAAGGCGCTAGGTTTGCGATCTGTAAATCAGTTACTCCTACAGATACACAAATCTAGGCTCTCCTCTCATGGGGACCGGGCATGTACCACTGTATTTACATTCAAAGTCTTGTTTAATTTCTTTTTTTTAGAAAATTTGTAAAAACCTTACTTTGTAATCAATAGACTTTAGTTTTTAGGCTTTTGACCGATAGATTTTTGTATTGTTAGTCTCAAATTTATTGTTATTGTTTTTGTTATTGTTTTATTTATTGTTATTGTTATTCGCGGGTACTTGACCCACCCACGCGAGTGAGGTACCATTTTTATCGGGAGACCTGGGGGAACGCTAGGTGGTAGGAAATTTGTGGATCCATGCAGATTCCAGAACTTTCCCACACAGAAATTTGAGAAAAATTTGATTTTTTCAGCTAAATTTGAAGTTTGCAGGGGATTCTGGGTAGGAAAACGTTGGGGGGTCCACGCAAGCCATACCTCACTGGACTCCCCCGGGTGTCTAGTTTTTTTTCAGAAATGTGTGGGTCTGGTAGGTTTCCCAAAATGGCCGCCGAGCCCGGGGCCAAAAACCCAGGTGACCCCCCTTGCAAAACCAGGTTGTTTTGTGATAGGTAATTTTGATGTCTCCTCAATACGTTTTGGGCCCTTGCCTGTCGCAGGTACTTGACCCACCCACACGAGTGAGGTACCATTTTTATCGGGAGACCTGGGGGAACGCTGGGTGGTGGGAAATTTGTGGATCCACGCAGATTCCAGAACTTTCCACCACAGAAATGTGAGGAAAATGTGTTTTTTTTGGAATTTATTTTAGGTTTGCAAGGGATTCTGGGTAACAGAACCTGGTGAGAGCCAGTCAAGTCACCCCATCCTGGATTCCCCTGGGTGTCTAGTTTTCAAAAATGTATAGGTTTGCTAGGTTTCCCTAGGTGCCGGCAGAGCTTGGGTTCAAAATCTACAGCTAGGCACTTTGCAAAAAAAGGGTCAGTTATCACTGTGAAAATGTGGTGTGTCCACGTTGCGTTTTGGGCCATTTCCTGTCGCGGGCTCAAGGCCTACCCACACAAGTGAGGTATCATTTTTCTCTGAAGACTTTTGGGAATGCAGGGTGGGT
This sequence comes from Calotriton arnoldi, assembly GCA_963921515.1. Taxonomy (NCBI): domain Eukaryota; kingdom Metazoa; phylum Chordata; class Amphibia; order Caudata; family Salamandridae; genus Calotriton; species Calotriton arnoldi. Next base: position 2,874,007 of record CAWUFW010000243.1, read on the forward strand.
GGAATTTTGTGGATCCACGCAGATTCCAGAACTTTCATCCACAGACATGTGAGGAAAATGTTTTTTTTTTTTTAAAGTTTGAGGTTTGCAATTGATTCTGGGTAACAGAACCTGGTGAGAGCCAGACAAGTCACCCCATGCTGGATTCCCCTGGGTGTCTAGGTTTCAAAAATGTATAGGTTTGCTAGGTTTCCCTAGGTTCCGGCAGAGCTAGGGTTCAAAATCTACAGCTAGGCACTTTGCAAAAAAAGGGTCAGTTTTCACTGTAAAAATGAAGTGTGTCCACGTTGCGTTTTGAGCCGTTTCCTTTCGCGGTCACTAGGCCTACCCACACAAGTGAGGTACCATTTTTATTGGGAGACTTAGGGTAACACAGAATTGTAGAGCAACTGTTATTACCTATTGACTTTCGATGCATTTCTGCCTTCCAAATGAAAGACAATGTGTAAAAAAGAAGTCACTTTGAAAAATGTCCTATAATTCTCCTGCTAGTATGGGTACTCACAATTTCGGAAATGTGCAAATAGCTACTGTTTCTAAACTCTATATTTTGTTCCAATTTCAGAAATACATAGGTGTCTTTCATCCCGATTTTTCTCTGTATATATTTTCCAAAATGAATTGCTATATACCCGGTACATAATAAAAAACCATTGCAAGACGCTGCTCAGTTATTGGCTCTGGGTTCGTCGGGTTCTTGGTGAACCTACAAGTCCTATATATCCCCACAACCAAAAAGGTCCAGCACATGTAACGGTATATCGCTTTTAAACATCTGTCATAATTTGAAGAATTTACAGGTGAAAACTTTGGCACAAATGGCTGTTTTTTTCAACTAATTTTCAATTTTTCCTATTTTCAACTGTTAGTTTCTATAAAGAAACTTTGAAGGATCTACATAAATGACCCCTTGCTGAATTCAGAATTTTGTCTACTTTTCTAAAATGTATAGCTTTCCAGGATCCATTATTGCTTTCATACCCATTTCTACCATTAACTGGAAGAAGGTTGAAAGCACAAAAAATAGCAAAAATAGGCTATGTCCCAGTAAAATGCCAAAACTGTGTAACAAATGTTGGTTTTCTGACAAAAATCTGTCAGTCCCTGAAAGCTGGGAAAATGGTGATTTCAGCGCCACAAACCCTTTGTTGATACCATTTGCAGGGAAAAAAACAGATGCTTTCATTTGCAGCACTTTTTTCCAATTTTTCCCCCAAAAACCAAAATTTAGCTGTATTTTGGCTAATTTCTGGGTCCCCTCCAGGGGAATCCACAAACCCTGGGTACCTTTAGAATCCCCGTGATGTTGGAAGAAAAGGACGCAAACTTGGTGTGAATACCTTATGTGGTCAAAAAGTTACAGGGGCCTAAGCGCAAAGTACCCCAAATAGCCAAAAAAGGCATAGCACAGGGGGGGGGAAAGGCCTAGCAGCGAAGGGGTTAATGTTCAGCATTCCGCCCACCATCTTTATGTGTTGCTCGAGTCCTAATCCCACCATCACTGCCCCCCTCAACTAAAGGCGGCCTGGTGTGGACTGCAAGCATGGGTGACTGCTGAGCCTGGAACGTGTGGCTGAATGTCCCCATCTTAGCCCTGGCCCTGTGAACCTGAGTTGTGAAAAAATGCAGGTGAGGGGTCATGGTTTGTTACAAGATGACTGGGAGCCAGGAACTTTTAGAAACACCGGCATCTTTAGAGATGGAAATAAGGATGAATGTAAACGCCTCGAGTCAGCAGATACGCAGCCCCAAAGCAGCAAATTATGTTAATGGTCTGTGTTACTCGCCCTCCAAGCAGGCCACTCAGGTTTTGTTTTTTTGGCCAGTTTACAGATTTTATTTTAACCAAAGGCTGTCATAAAAGGGCTGAGTTGTGCTAGACCTAATATCTTCAATATAGACTTAGTGTGGGTTTTTGTCCTCCCCTTGTTCATGATTCACCGGCTTCCTTGTCTGAGTTCCATGCTCTTGATTCAGTGGCTCTCCACCGTATTAATGTGCTTTTTGTGCCCAAAAAGCATTTCAATCTCACTGCGTTTGGATTAGATGAATTGTAGCCTTCCACTGCTGATTTCATGCCTCACAATGCATGAGGGTCTAATTTCTCTGCCTTTCCCTCTCTCTTACTGTTCTCCTAGCTCACCCTCCTAGCTTGTGGCCCCAAACCTCCTTTGTCCATACACCGCATGCGGATGTATTTGCAATCATCTCTTTATGCTTTTCACACCATTCCACAATGGCTGCCGTGTGAGAACATGCACTGCGTTCATCATGGAATTGTTTTTTCTTCAGCTTTAACAAAAACTATTCCAAGATGGCCACTCATGTGTACACACAGTGGCCATCTGTAACAAAAACAAACATTGACATAGCCAATAGATCTGTGCCCCGGCTTCATGGGCAACATCTATCGACTTTGCCAGTGCTTGTTTTTTTTAGCCGATGTTCATCCCCAGTTGCTTGACCTGCACCATTTATGGCACTGGACTACCTGGTAGAACAAAAGAAGTCTAAGATTAAAACAAAGTATTGAAATTTGTAGAACTGTATTTACTTCTCCTGGAAAAAGTTGGACAGTTCATCAGAGAAGCTTCCAAATGTAGAACAGGAGCAGAGCCAGCAGCATAGACAGCTCTCTGACTAGCCTAAAACAGCAGCGTAGCGTGGGAGCCAAGGGCCCCAGTGCAAGCAGGGAAAATGGGACCGCCCCTGTCCTGTGATTGGCTGGTTAAAGGCAGTCATAACTAGGAGTTCAGTGGGGCCCTAATGCATCTGAGTCAAGCTGCCATTGCACCTGCTGCACCACTGACAGCTATGCCGCTGGAGGCAGTCTGGTCAATAAATGCAAAGGTAGGGGTCACTGTTCCTAAAAAGGAAGGAAAAGAAGAACTATCGAGGAGACGGACAGATCATGAGGGACAGTCAACGAGACTGTTTCATGTTGCCCTCACACATCCAGAGGGATGTCATGCTTCATCATAGGGCAGTTGCTCCTCTTCGGGCCAGTGCTGCAATGCCCTACAGGTCCCCCGAAGGGTCACTTTTGCGGAGATCTTTTGTTTTTTTTTCCCTTTGATGAATGCAAGTGATGTCTTAGTGGGGTGGTGTTGAGTGTGCTGTGACGTGAGTTAAAACTGATTGGGGGATATCACCTTAACCTTTAATATATGGATTCCGCAGTCAGATTGAAAAACCTCATAGGTTAGTGCTACTATGGGTGTTATAATGTACCCTCGTAGTCTGGTTTGGCACCCGTAATCGGGGCAAACTCTAGTCATCATGTTTCGCTCCCCTGGTGGTCAAAAAAGATCTGTGGCGCTTCTTCAGGACAATAAATATGGGTGAGTTTCCTACCCCACACTTGTGTCAAAAAATAGTACCCCAACAGTGCTACCTACTTGTCTTGTTGTTGGTTGTCCAACCTAAGACGGGGTGCTATAGTGCCCCATGGAATGAGGCAAAGGTGCCGCGCACTGGCGTGCTAAAGGTTTTTGAGTGCGAGCCGCTTGCTGCACCTACCCTGATCCTCCGCTCTCCCGAAAGATGGTCAAGCCAGAGACCAGAGAGGGCTTCTTGGAGCAGCAGCAGAGGAGGAAAAGAGCAGCCCAGAGTGCTGTTTCTGCCACGGGGCACATCAGGAGTGAAGGAGAGCACACTGCACACCGTAGCACTCTCTGTTACCGCTGTGCCCAGATTGTAAATAATGGTTTTATTTTTATGTGCTGCAAAGTTAGTGCTTCTAAACGCTCTAAGGTGTCTGAAAGGTGACAGGTTGGGGCTCTGCATAAAAAGAGGCCTGCCTCTTCTCTCTGCCCTCTCACCTTCTTTCTTCATCTGCGCTCACACCTGGCACCGCCCCTTCAGCTGATGGACACCTCAGGACACTCATCGCCATTACTTTACATATCTGTGCTTCCATGCCCTTGTCTCGCTCCATCTCTCTGTCTCTGCTTCTTTTTCTTCCATCTTTCTTACACTTTTCACTTCCTCTGCCTTTCTCTTTTTCTCATTCTCTCGCTTTCTGTCTCTCCCACTACCAAATAAATAAGCAGAGCAGTAGTAGTATAAACATTATTCGATTTTCCACATGAAAATCATAAAAGTTCAACCATTAAACAATCATAAAACAAAATCTGAACACATATTAAAAAGTTGTCAACAATAAATGCAATATTAAAAACCCACGAGTAAGTAAACATTCCATTTAACCGAACCTAAAAACGTCTCATAAAACAATCTAAATACACATAGAGTAGAGAATCAACAGGAAACACATGTTTAAAGTGCATGTGCAGAGCATTCAATGAGATAAGATTGCAACCACAGAAGAGGGGACAGCATACAATCCAAATGGACCTATTCATCTCAAATATAGTATCCCTGATAAAAATCGTAACGAAAAACAAATATTGGGTGTTGGTAAAAGTTGTGAAAACAAAAGAGCAGGACTCGCCTGTCTCGAATTCATGGTTGGGGGAGGGGCCGGAGGTATTTATGACGTAGGTTGCAAAATCTGGGACAGATCAGAACAATGTGAAGAGTGTCCGGAGTAGAGGTATTGTCACGAGCACGAGCTTGCAACTCAGGTTCTTTTATTCACCCCCTGTGCAAACATCAGGTGATGAAGCAAATGTAACCAAACATGGGTCGGAAGCCTGGGCTGGTGAATGGGCGGGTCAGTAGCCTGGGCTGGTGAATGGGCACGTCAGGCCCAGGTAGGGTTCCATCCCGCTCACAGATGTAACCAGAATACACTGGCGCATCGAGCACTTGGTCCAAGCAAGGCCTCTCGCTCCGCTGCCACCCCGAGGTAACAGCAGACCACTAGGGGGAGACGACAAAAAGAGAGCTTCTCTGGGCTTCTCTCTGGCAAGTACAGAGGGGGCAAGTTTGTATTTTTACTTGCATGCGTACCGGTGCACTTGCATTGGGAAAAACAACATACAAGTACCAGAAAGCAGATAAAAAACAAACCTGAGGCAACTGTTCACTGTAGATATGGGCCAACCTGAGAACCCTGTAGTGGCAATGAAAGGCCAGATGAGGAAACAACTACTGGTGGCATCTTTCACTTGCAGTGGCAATGAAAGTCCAGGTGAGGAAACAACTACTGATGCCATCTCTCACTTGCAGTGGCAATGAAAGGCCAGATGAGGAAACAACTACTGATGCCATCTCTCACTTGCAGTGGCAATGAAATGCCAGAATAAGAACAACTACTGATGCAATCTTTCACTTACAGTGGCAATGAAAGGCCAGATGAGGAAACAACTACTGATGCCATCTCTCACTTGCAGTGGCAATGAAAGGCCAGATGAGGAAACAACTACTGATGCCATCTCTCACTTGCAGTGGCAATGAAAGGCCAGATGAGGAAACAACTACTGATGCCATCTCTCACTTGCAGTGGCAATAAAAGGCCAGATGAGGAAACAACTACTGATGCCATCTCTCACTTGCAGTGGCAATGAAGGGCCAGAATAAGAACAACTACTGATGCCATCTCTCACTTGCAGTGGCAATGAAAGGCCAGATGAGGAAACAATGCTGATGGCATCTTTCACTGGCAGTGCCAATGAAAGGCCAGAATAGGAACAACTATTGATGGCATCTTTCACTGGCAGTGCCAATGAAAGGACAGAATAGGAACAACTATTGAGGGCATCTTTCACTGGCAGTGCCAATGAAAGGCCAGATGAGGAAACAACTACTGATGGCATCTTTCACTGGCAGTGCCAATGAAAGACCAGAATAGGAACAACTATTGATGGCATCTTTCACTGGCAGTGCCAATGAAAGGCCAGAATAGGAACAACTATTGATGGCATCTTTCACTGGCAGTGCCAATGAAAGGACAGAATAGGAACAGCTATTGATGGCATCTTTCACTGGCAGTGCCAATGAAAGGCCAGATGAGGAAACAATGCTGATGGCATCTTTCACTGGCAGTGCCAATGAAAGGCCAGAATAGGAACAACTATTGATGGCATCTTTCACTGGCAGTGCCAATGAAAGGCCAGATGAGGAAACAACTACTGATGGCATCTTTCACTGGCAGTGCCAATGAAAGGCCAGATGAGGAAACAACTACTGATGGCATCTTTCACTGGCAGTGCCAATGAAAGACCAGAATAGGAACAACTATTGATGGCATCTTTCACTGGTAGTGCCAATAGGAACAACTATTGATGGCATCTTTCACTGGCAGTGCCAATGAAAGGCCAGATGAGGAAACAATGCTGATGGCATCTTTCACTGGCAGTGCCAATGAAAGGCCAGAATAGGAACAACTATTGATGGCATCTTTCACTGGCAGTGCCAATGAAAGGCCAGATGAGGAAACAACTACTGATGGCATCTTTCACTGGCAGTGCCAATGAAAGGCCAGAATAGGAACAACTATTGATGGAATCTTTCACTGGCAGTGCCAATAAGAACAACTATTGATGGCATCTTTCACTGGCAGTGGCAATGAAAGTCTAGACGAGGAAACACCTACTGATGCCATCTTTTATTTGCAGTGGCAATGAAGGTTCAGACGATGAAACATCTACTGAAGCCATCTTTCACTTGCAGTGGCAATAAAGGGCAAGATGAGAAAACAACTATTGATGCCATCTTTCACTTGCAGTGGCAATGAAAGGCCAGACGAGGAAACAACTACTGATGCCATCTTCCACTTACAGTGGCAATGAAGGGCTAGAAGACAAAACAACTATTGATGCCATCTTTCACTTCCAGTGGCAATGAAGGGCCAGATGAGGAAACAACTACTGGTGCCGTCTTTCACTTGCAGCGGCAATGAAAAAAGATGAGGAAACAACTACTGATGACATTTTTCACTTGCAGTGGCAATGAAGGGCCAGACGAGGAAACAAGTACTGATGACATCTTCCACTTGCAGTGTTAATGAAAGGCCAGATGAGGAAACAACTACTGATGGCATCTTTCACTTGCAGTGGCAATGAAATTCTAGACAAGGAAACATCGGAAGAAACAATTACTGATGGCGTCTTGCACTGGCAATGAAAGGCAAATGAGGAAACAATTACTGATGGCATCTTTCAATTGCAGTGGTAAAGAAAGGCCAGACAAGGAAACAACTGATGGCATCTTTCACTTGCAGTGGCAATGAAAAGTCAGATGAGGAAACAATTACTGATGCCCCGTTTCACTTGCAGTGGCAATGAAAGGCCATACAAGGAATCAATTACTGATGGCATCTTTCACTTGCAGTGGCAATGAAGGGCCAGACGAGGAAACAACTATTGATGGCATGTTTCACTTGCAGTGGCAATGAAGGGCAGATAAGGAAACAATTACTGATGCCATCTTTCACTTGCAGCGGCAATGAAAGGCCAGATGAGGAAACAATTACGGATGCCATCTTTCACTTGCAGCGGCAATGAAAGGCCAGACGAGGAAACAATTACTGATGCCATCTTTCACTTGCAGTGTTAATGAAAGGCCAGATGAGGAAACAACTGCTGATGTTATCTTCCACTTGCAGTGTTAATGAAAGGCCAGATGAGGAAACAACTACTGATGGCATCTTTCACTTGCAGTGGCAATGAAATTCTAGACAAGGAAACATCGGAAGAAACAATTACTGATGGCATCTTGCAGTGGCAATGAAGGGCCAGACGAGGAAACAAATACTGATGGCTTCTTTCACTTGCAAGTCCCCCACACATTCTTGAAGTTATTGATGGAGTGGGTGGAGCTGCTTTGGCTGTAATCAATACATTTCCACCCTTAAAACGTGCTGATTCTATCCCCTTTGGTCTATCAGAGGCGTGTCCATCATTCACCCAATAGTACCAGATTTTAAGATTGCTCATCTGCATCAACAGACTACAGATCTAATTAGCAGTGTTGTGCAGTGCTAGTGTTTACCATGGAAACCTGACCTGGATCCAGGCCTCCTGGACCTCGGGTGGACACACCTGAGCTGTTACGTGCTAAACATCAGCACAGCCAGGCTTTGAAGTGGTAACGTAGCTCAGAGGGTTACAGTGCCTGGTGTAACAATCCAAGAGTAACATGCACATCACAGTTTGGACACTGAGATAATGAGATAGCTTAGTGTATTCACACTCGTGTGGCAGTTGTACACAGTTGCAAGGTTCGGCTATTATAAGATTCAGCTGCACTTAACTACTGAGAAGGCACTACAGTTATGGTTGTGAAAGTAAGTGTTTTGTAGACTACTGCTATGGAGCCTTTAGATGACCTGGAAGTGCGAGTTTCCTACCTTAGTGTCAGCATTTCATGACTTTTCCATCTCAGCTCCTACTGACACGATTTTTGCGACTTAACAAATTGCTATGATTAGGTTGTTATTACATAGATGTAAACCACTGCCAATTGCCTTGATTGGAAAGTGCTGCATGTGCCCAGTTAATGTAGTCCTCCATTACCAGTGCCCTGGAGAATGCTTTGCTAGTTACCACATCCATTAAAACCAATACTCTGAGGTTCAGAATTTAACAAGTGGGATACATAGCTCCTATTACAAGTCGTGCCATTAAAAATGGGGCGGCGCATTCATATTTTGGGGCTTTCAGCACCAAAATGCACATGTCCTGGTACTTACTGGGCCTTTTCTCCTATTAAATGTCAGCAGGTTAGACCTGCCAAATGTTATCAGGGGAAAAAATCCAAAGACGCAGGGGCATATTATCAAGGGCAGTATCGCCACTTTAGCGGCACTTTTTGCTGCTAAAGCGGCGATATTTTTATCGCCCTATTAGCAAGCTGTCGCTAACAGCTGTTAGCGACAGCTTTATGGCGAAAGCGGCCATTTTCTTGCCGCTTTGCATGTCAGCGATAATTATCGCAATTTTTTTTTTTTTTTTAAATATCTTTATTGGTATTTATTATATATTTTCTTATTTCTTGCAAGATTGTACAGTACAACACCATTTGACACTGAGTTAAGTTCTAAATGTACATGGAAAAGAAAGTTTCTGCCTGTGTCTGCAGCGTAATGTATCAACAATTATAATGATCCTTGATCTATATCCGTATATGTACAAGAGGAACACAGCATTCGATCCGCAAACTCGATGCCAGCAAGTTACAGTACCATGCAGTGCGGATCTAAGATAAGTTGCCAGGATCAACCAATAAAAGATTCTTTCTCTTTTTCATAACAAAATTGAACATTATAACAGAAGGAGAAAATTAAAATTAAGCCATCATCGAGTACAAATGTGTATAGATAACTGTGTATGACTGGTTGGAGCATAAGTGCGTTCTCCTGAGTTACCGTCTTCTTGCGTCTTGTTTAGGTCAGGGTGGAGTCCGTATACTCAGCATGGGACCTCACCCATGCTGTCTACTAGGATACACGCAGATAGCCTCCCCGCAGCTCCCCGCCCGGCGCCCAGGTCTCAACTGGCCGGTATTTGCGCAAGCATAGGTACCACAGGGTCCAGCCCCACAAGGCCAGAGCTACCTCTACGGCACTGCACCTAGGTACTATCACCTTCCTCTACGTCCCGCGCCGCAATGCAGTGAGCATAGTGTCCCAGTATTGTGCTATAGGATACTTGCGGAGCCCTGCCGTTCCCTCCCTGTGTAGCGCTGTGCTCTCCGCCTGCGCCCATATTGTAAAGGAGCGCTTCCAGGTGACTACCTCTGGGGGGTCAGGACGCTTCCACCTTTTGGTAATCAGGTGTTTTGCAGTGATGAGCCCTAGGTCCCGGAACCTCGAGGTGACCCTGTTGTTTTTGGATCTCGCGTAAAGTACCAGTATGTAAGCCTCCCATGTGTGTGGCACCAACCGTTCCATGCAACTGTCAAGGATCGCGGCCACCCCCAGCCAATAAGGCTGTAGGAGGATGCAAAACCAAAGCATATGCAGCAGATCCGCGCCCGGGTGTCGGCATTGCGGACACGTAGACGTGTCGATATTAAAGTATTTATTAATTTTGTCTGGTGATAGATATGCTCTGTGAATGATATATGTGTGTATCAACTTGAATCTGGAACTCCGCGGCACCCGCTCTGAGCCTGCCAGAATAGTCTCCCATTCTTTATCAGTCCAGGGTCGACCTCTGTCAGTCTCCCAGCAAGTCCGGAGCCACTGCATCGGTAGTAAGGTATGGGTGAGTAGCGCCTCCACTAGCCAATGTACCACGTGAGATCCCGCCCCCATGACGTGTAAGTATTGCACTAGCAAATGCGACGATGGCTCAACCGTCAGGTCCCCCCATACCTCCGACAGCGTCCCCAAGATAGAGGCGTGCAGAAGGAACTGGCCGACCGGTAAGTCCGTGTCTTCCGCCAAGGCTGCAAATGTCAACAGCGAGCCATCCCTGTACAAATCTCCTAATGTATCTAGATCCATTGCATGCCAGGTCATCAGCGCCACTTCCGAAGTACCCAATCCTCCTCTCGGAGTTCCAAGCAGCGGTAGGGTGGGGGCATATGGAAGCGTTGCACGTGTGAGGTATAAGCTCCTCCTGAAACACCTATGCGCCAGTCCCAGGTATAGTTGCGACAGCTTCGGGGGTCTGGCAGCCGGGTGGAACAGGTGATATATTTGGGAGTGAGACCAGGGACGCTGCACAGCCGCTGTATCCTCCAGTTGCCTACCCGCCAGCCATTTTGTCACCCATTGGAGCTGCGCCGCCATATAGTATAACTCCATATTTGGGACTGCTAGATCACCCCGACTGACGGGAGCATACATCTTCCACAAGGTTACTCACGGTCTGCCCGTATTCCATATCAGGTCACGGAACAGACGCTCTAGTGCTCGGAAAGTTTTAGATGGGACATAAAGCGGGAGGTTCGAGAAATAGTAGAGCAGTCTGGGGAGAACAATAATTTTCAACAAGGTAATACGGCTCATGACATTGAGTGGGAGGGACTTCCAAAATTGCATCTGCGCCTTGATGGCCGTTATCGCTCTGGTCAGATTGCCATCCATTAAGTCATCAGGTTCACGGTATATAAAGATTCCGAGATACCGAAAAGTAGTGGGGTACCACGGGAGCAGCGAACCGTTAAGGAACACGTTCTCCTCTGCTGTGTCCGCACTAAACGGATAGACCCCAGACTTGGCCCAATTGACCCAGAGCCCTGACATTTCCTCAAAGATCCTAAGCGTGTCTGCTATCGTCTCCGGAATGGCCGTTGCATCTCGAAGGTGTAACCCGTCTCCCAACGGTATACCCCACGCCTCGCCATCCCTCCAAAGCATTGCCGCTAATGGTTCCATAGCTAGGGAAAACAGCAGCGGGGACAAAGGGCAGCCCTGTCGCGTTCCCCGCCTCACTCTGATAGACTCTGAGATGAGCCGGCCGGTACGGACCCGGACCGTGGGTCGCTGGTATAGTAGCTGCACCATGCTGAAATATTGGTCGCCTAGTTCGTATTTGGCTAAGACCGCTGCCAGATACGGCCATTCCAGAGAATCAAAGGCCTTCTCTAGGTCTAAGACCAAACAGCCTGATCGGGGCCAGCTATGCGTTGCGTATCTTTGCACCCTGAAGAGTCTGCGGATGTTAAGGGAGGTACTCCTAGCGGGTACAAAACCATTCTGGTCTGGATGTACCAGATCTTTCTCTAATAGCGAAAGGCGTCTAGCTAATAGCGATGCAAAAATCTTGTAGTCTGTGTTCAAGAGGGCCAGAGGGCGGTATGATCCTAAGGATTCCTGATTCTTGTGTGGTTTAAGTAGGGACACCAGTAAGGCTTCATTTTGGGTAACAGTCAGGGCGGACTCCTCTAGCGCAGTTTCAAATAGCTTCAGAAGTTGTGGTGTTAATATATGCGAGTAGGCCTTATAGAATTCGGTCGGCAGGACGTCAGGCCCAGGTGATTTGCCGTTAGCCAGTGAGAATATACACTCTCTTATTTCCTCGGAGAGTATAGGGGCGTTCAATTCTTCTCTTTGGCTTGCGTGGGCAAGTCAAGCCCATCCAGAAAGAGCTGCATCTCGAGGGCCGTGGCCTGAGTGCGCGACCTATATAAGTCCCGGTAGTGTGCTTCAAATTCCCTGTGAATTTCACGCTGCGTGTATGCTACAACCCCGTCCGCCTTCCTCACCGAGGCTATAGGCGCCGACGACTCATCCTGACGGATGAGCCACGTGAGCAGCTTTCCAGCTTTATCCCCCATGCGGTGTGTTCTTGCCGAGTGCGCAGTGTAATTTAGACAGCGCAGTCGTTCCAGTAGACGCGCATGCTCCGCCCTGCTTTTGTCAAGCTGCTGCTGGGATCCCGCGGCAGCTGCCTGCTCTCGGGTCTCCAGTTTCCTCTCTAATGCGGTGAGTTCTTTCTCCAACTGCGCTCGCATGCCTGTCCGCGCCCCCAAGCAATGCCCCCTGACCACCACCTTGAGCGCATCCCATTCTATCAGCGGCGATGATGCGGTACCTTCATTTTCTTCGAAATACTGCGCTACTGCTGTTGCCAGCGATTCTCGAAAGGGCGCATCAAACAAAACATCCGGTTGGAGTCGCCACGCAGGTATCGGCGGCGCCCCGGCTGCCCATTGTACATCTATAACGTGTGGGTTGTGGTCTGAATGTGTGCGCCCCTTGTATACGGACTCTTGGATGTATGGCAAGATGTCATTAGACACCATAAAGCGGTCTAAGCGTACATGGAGCTTGTGAGCGCTTGAATAATAGGAATAGACTCTGTCCTTAGGGTTCCTGTGCCTCCAAGCATCAGAGAGGCGCCATTGTGCTGCCCATCCAGCCAGAGCCTTTGCAGCAGTGTGTGTAGCAGCGCCAGGCAGGGGGGGGAAGGAGCGGTCCAGTGAGACGTCCAGTGCGCAGTTATAGTCCCCTCCCAGTATTATAGGCGTCTCGTGCCATGTAGCTAGCTTCTGTGAGATCAACTCTAAGAAAGCCGCCTGCTCAGTGTTGGGTGCATAAAGTGACGCTAAGACTATCAGCCTACCGTCCAACATGCCCTTGACCAGGACATATCTGCCCTCCGTGTCCGTGTCATTTGAAAGGGAGTACCAGGTCTCACCCACACCAACACCCCACGGGCATATGCCGAGTATCCCGTGGCATATAATTGCCCCCTCGAGCGCCTATGCAGACGAGTAACCTCTGCCGTGGATAAATGTGTCTCCTGGAGGAGCGCTATCTTCACCTGGTGTCGCTTCAAATAGGAGTAGATTAAATAACGGCATGCTGGGCTATGCATTCCCCTTATATTCCATGTTCCTATACGAATGGACGCCATGATATACGAGATTGGAGCATACGGCTAGGCCGGGTCCGCGGGCATGCAGGTGAGCTAAGCATTTGAGACGGTACAGGATGTGTCTCCTGGTGCACACCAGTAGCATGTGGAGTATACCCATGTGTGTGAGTAATGGCAAAACAAACAACCAAACAATACATAAAAAGAAATACCATAAGAGCGGAAATGCAACAGGCAATCGCCCAAACTGTAGAAAAACAATTATATGCTGCTAATGTCGGGGGAAGGCTATAGCGCTCAGCAATATAGAATCCGCTCAGTATAGACAAAGTGCCGCTTATGGCACCTCCCTATCTCGGCTATCCCCGAATAAGCTGCGGAGAGAGGCCGCTGCCTAACTAGTGCAAGTGATGTTCCCAGAAATGGGAGAGGCAGTAGGGCGGTCTGTGTCTTCGTGACAGGACCCGATTTACCCAAGGGCCTCAACAGCTCACAGGGCCTATATTTCCATGACTTACATTACAGTGACTACCAGTATGACCTTTGTTGGCATCACCCAGACACATTACATAGTCTCTTTATACTTGCGTGTCCATGAGAGTCATCACCATCCCAATGGATGGAGTCGCCGCAGGGACCACGATCAGGGTGCAAGACATCATACAATATCGTTCGAGGTTTGCGGGGTAACGTGGGGCTGATCGCAGGAGCTCTGAGATATTGGCATAGCGTCCGAAAGATCGTCCTCGCTATGCGATCCCTGCTGCTCAGAACCTGATCTGTTGCCCCCGGTCAAGGTCCCACTGATATTCACCACAGCCTGCACAGCATCTTGTTGGCTGCTCAACATCTGCTCCGACGTCAGGCCAGACAGCTGGAGGGCCCGGGAGTGTGTTCGTCTGTGTCGGCGATGACGGCATGGCATGGAGTTTGTCGGGATCTTCTCCCCTCGTCCAGTGGTCAGAGCTGCGCCCATCGTTGGGACATAGGTATCCAGCCAGCGCTCTGCATCTTCCGGTGTAGAGAAGAATTGCGTTTTTCCATTAGCAACAATTCTCAGCTTCGCTGGGAATAGTAGCGAATACTTGAGGTCATGCTGACGTAGTCGTCTTTTTGTCGCTAAGAAAGAGTGTCTCTGCCTCTGCACCTGGAACGTGTAGTCCGGGAAGAACATGACCCTTTGGTTATCTACCTGTATCTCCTGGAGTTTACGGGTTTCTTGAAGGACTGCATCTCTGTCCCTGTAGTTCAGCAACCGAATTAAAAACGGTCTGGGGTTGGAGCCCGGTGGAGAGGGTCTAGCGGGAACTCTGTGTGCTCTCTCCACAACAAAGTGGGGGGAGAGGGCCTCTCCCGGTAGTAAGGAGCGGAGCCAGGTTTCAACGTAAGTCACCGCATCTCTCCCTTCCTTTCCCTCTGGTAGGCCTACGACGCGCACGTTATTGCGCCGTGCCCTACCTTCCGCGTCCTCAGCTCTTTTCTCCAGAAACTCCACCCTATTTAAGAGGTTGTTGATAGTTTTTTTTGATGCGGAGACTCGGGGAGAGACGTCAGCTACAGTCCCCTCAAGAGCGGTGGTGCGGTCAGACAATTTCCGGTGGTCAGCGTGGAGTAACGTGAGGTCTAATGCCACCTTATCGATCTTCCCCTCCAGGGACTCACGGACCTGAATCAGTGTCTCACCCAGCTTCTCCACCGCGGCCAGCACCGCATCAAGTTTGCCGGCTGTGGGGTCTGCAATCTGCGCCTCCGCCATTTTGTCCGTTAATGCCCGAGTTTGCGGGCAACTGGCCACTACAGTTCCAACACCTGTTCTTGTGCGGCCCCCCGCGACATGTGACACTAGGGAATAGGTATACTATTACGTTCTGTGATTGGGGCACCGAGATGAGTCCACAGGCACGCCTTGAACTTCCCGCTGTAGATAGGGCAAACACGTCCTAATACACCTCCTCCTCGGTCTTTTATTTTAGCCTCTCGATCTAGCCAAACAGGCCCCGCTTAGCCGAAGGTCTCGGCTACTCTTGGTGCATTCTGTCTCAGTATTGCTCCCATTCCTCACAGGAGTCAGTTGGCGCCAGTGCCCTGCGATCCACAGTTATCCGCCAGCTCCAACCGGCCAGATCCACAGTACCGTCAGGCAGATACCCAGTGCAGCAGACCGTGCAGGGTGGCAGGCCCCGAAGAAGCTCAGGTGTCTCCACGCCTCCCTTTATAGGCCATCTCTCAACTGAGGGTGTTCGTAGTACACCCCAGGCACGTCGCTGATGCTCACCTGGGCGCCGCAGTGGTGGTGAGGGGGGCCCGCCAAGGGTTTCCAATATGCGGGGCAGGGACGTGTGCAGGAGTCTTGACAGGGCGCAGGGTGCTCGTGCGTCGAGTGCCTCCCAGGGTGGCAGCGAACGTCCTGTATACACCGCTCTGACCATCCGCCTCTGTACTATCTGGTGGCTCTTTCGCGCAGTAATCTGTGTGGGGCAATAAGTCCTGGAGTAGCCCGGTCACCTCTGTGCACGTCGCTGAAGGTCACCTGGGCGCCGCAGTGGTGGTGAAAGGGCCCGCCAAGGGTTGCCAGCATGTGGGGCAGGGACATGCGTAGGAACCTCGATAAGGCGCAGGGTGCTCGCACGGCGAGTGCCACCTAGGATGGCAGCGGGTGCCCTGTGTGTATCACTCCAACAGTCCGCCTCCGTCCACCAGGTCGGGTTGCCACCACCAGCATGGAGCTCCTCCCCGGTCGAGCCCAGAGAACAGGGGCAGGCCGCAGTTCCGCACCAGGCTCCGCGCTCGATGTCACCGGGCAGCCTCCCGGTCGTCAAGGCCCTCAGCAATCCTCCAGCCCTCGCAGTTTGCGCCCCTGGATCGCGCCGTCCGTCCGGTCCACAGCTCACCTCCGGCAAGTCGGCATTTTCCTCCAGGTCGGCTCCACTGCGGGATGCGGGCCTAAGGGGCGGAGCCAGTCCCTTGCCTCGAGTCCTATTCCGCCCCGATGCCTCGGAGCCTCGGTGAGCGCTCCCAACCGAGTCAGGAGCCACTGCTGGTCTCTGTCGTTGTTTCCCTCGGAACTTCGCCGGGGCTTCCGTTGCCGATTCAGAGAGCTCCCCAATGGGCAGCGGTTACCTCTACACGAGCACGTCCAGCACCATTGCCGGCTAAGCCACGCCCCCCAGCGATAATTATCGCTAATGACATGCAAAGTAGGCGTTCCCAACTAAAAGCGACTGAAAACAGTCGCAAACACAACTTCCCCCTATTAGCAATGCCCGTGAAGCGATAAAACAATTTGAGCTAACCGCGATTATCGCTGGAATCTAACACCTCTTTAAAACTTGACTTAACCATTCTAGTCAATGGGAGGTGTATTGTAAGGTTAAGTCCTCACCTGCCTATTAGCAAGCTTTTCATTAGCGCGTGGAATTTATCGCTGGATTTCGTGCGCTATTGCTGGGTTTCGCCGCGATCGCTGGATTTTCTGTCGCCTTGGAGATAAGCGTTGATAATAACGCGTTATCTCCGCGATGTAATCCAGCGATAGCCTTCGATAAAAAAAACAGCGCTAATTGCGCTTTGCGATAATTATCGCACATCCTTGGTAATATGCCCCGCAGTCCTTATTGCACCCATTAATTACCAAGTGTGATGATGGTTACAACACTTGTAATTATAATCCCTGCGAAAATAAGTGTGTGTGTAGGGATCAGTAATTAACAATGCGCTATTAATAAAGGCCTTAGAATGGGCTCTCCACGCCTTTTATTACATAATTCAAAACTGTGACTTAGTGGCTGTCTTGATAGCTGTATGTTTATTTTAAGATTTCCTTTAGTCTCTCAAGAAGACAGGTCGGACTGGCTCCTCTGGAGGACTGAGCATAGACTCCAAGAGCAGCAGAAGTAGCAGCCATCGACAGCCATTTATAGAACACCTGACCAACAACAACATAAAGGCCTCTTCATTGCCACTTAAATAACATGTAATTATTGTCCAACTCACTGGGACTCAGGATCCTGCCCAGAGAATGCTCGAGTGCGGGCTTTACGAAAACTGCATATATTATTTGTGGTGTGCCGTATTTCACTTTGTGTTCATATATAAATCCTACTATTTTCATGAAAGCAAATATCTTGCTGGACATTCATTTATTTGGGTTGCTGACTGTGTTTTGGGTCTTGTTCGCGTGTAAACCATGCACCTACCTCCGCCCACCCCCCAAAAGCCTTGGATTGTACGAACCGAGCTACCACTGACAGTCAAGGGCTGAAGGGGTAGTGCTTGGCCCAGTTGCTCAGAGCCCCTAGTAGGTCGGGCACCGGAACTTCAGGAGTAAAAGGCCACAGCCACCACGGTTGGGCACAGTCGCTCCTGCTTGCCCCGTAACCCTCTGAAAGAGGTTCTGACAGCCCTTTTAAGAGACATCCTCAAACACTGAGCTTGAGTAAAGGTTAGTCAATATTTGATTCAGAATGGACCTTGCTTTTTGTATAATGTGAATAAAAGAGAGCGCCCTTTCACAGTATGTCAACAATGGGGTTTTTTCTTTGGAAGACAAACAAGCATTGTTGGCATGTAAATTTGAAAGACAAATGATATATTATTGACAGAATGATAGACATTAGGAACAAATCACGCCTCTTCCAGGAAATTCCAAAATGAAAACAATGGAAAGCACTCAACCAAGCCATCGCCTGTCAAGCCTGCAGCCTCTGGAACTGCTTATCTGAAGATCTCAACCAAGCCATCGCCTGTAAAGCCTGCAGCCTCTGGAACTGCTTATCTGAAGATCTCAACCAAGCCATCGCCTGTCAAGCCTGCAGCCTCTGGAACTGCTTATCTGAAGATCTCAACCAAGCCATCGCCTGTCAAGCCTGCAGCCTCTGGAACTGCTTATCTGAAGATCTCAACCAAGCCATCGCCTGTCAAGCCTGCAGCCTCTGGAACTGCTTATCTGAAGATCTCAACCAAGCCATCGCCTGTCAAGCCTGCAGCCTCTGGAACTGCTTATCTGAAGATCTCAACCAAGCCATCTCCTGCCAAGCCTGCAGCCTCTGGAACTGCTTATCTGAAGATCTCAACCAAGCCATCGCCTGTCAAGCCTGCAGCCTCTGGAACTGCTTATCTGAAGATCTCAACCAAGCCATCGCCTGTCAAGCCTGCAGCCTCTGGAACTGCTTATCTGAAGATCTCAACCAAGCCATCTCCTGCCAAGCCTGCAGCCTCTGGAACTGCTTATCTGAAGATCTCAACCAAGCCATCTCCTGCCAAGCCTGCAGCCTCTGGAACTGCTTATCTGAAGATCTCAAGCTCGAAGCCAACTTTGTCTCTTTTCACAATACCTGAAGCTCACCTGTCCAGAGTCTATCTTCAACACTAACCATTTCACACATGCTCACGGCTAACTGAGGTGACTCAGATTGGAGTTTGTAACTTCTGGTTCCACTTGAAAGTAAGTTCCCTGTGATTGTTCTGCTGTAAACTCTGGTCTTCTGTTGCCCTTTTCGCAAGGTCCATGCTATACAAACATCACATCCAAGGGCTCATGGGAATTTGTGCCCAGATGGGGCCACCAAGATCCTTTTAGCATTTTGCATCATCTAAGGCAGTTCAGGTCTTCTTTACCGAAAGATCATTCTGGTTGACTCAGAGGTGTGGGGGCAGAGGAAAGGAAACACTGACGTCACATAACTGAGGGAAGGGTCACCAACCCATGTAAACCACTAAACAAATAAACAGCATTTTAGTACCAAATAACAACTTAATCAACCTATTCGCACCCTGCAGAGTCGAGAGAAACAGGCAGAAATTATTACAAATGCCCAAATTTATCAGGGTGGAGCTCTGTTTCAAGCAAATGCCCCTCTCTTTCTCAGTTGTAAGAAATGTATTAGTAGCCCTGGGTCAGAGAACATAGAAACCTTGTACCCTCATTGTAAACTCTCAGACAGGCTCGCAATGAGTTTAGAAAAGGGGCTGGTGATTGACTCATGTTTCTTTCAAAGTACTTTACTTGCTTAAACACATCAGTTCCAATTCACAAAGGCGTGGCGGGACGTCCGCATTGCAGTTTCTCATTGCGGAGGTCCAGTCAGGACTGCGGGCTCCCTGCTTCGACTGCGGGGCCTCTGCAATGAGTGCAAAGGCCCTATGTGAATCGAGTCCTCTGTCTGTGTTCTTCATTAGGCTGCAGTCCTTCCTACCAGGCATTACTTCACTCCCTGCATTCATTAACTTCTGGCCACCATTGAGGGCATCCATATCTGGCTGACTGCCCCTGCACACGTTGACTACTGAGGCTTTCTTACTCTACCACCCGTTGGCCATCTTTTTGAGACCCGCTGCACTACTCATCTTTCTAATCACCGCCCTCCTCAACACAATTGACATGTTTGTTTGTTTAGGGTCTTATGCATTCTATTAGCCCTGCAACACCAGTCAATTCCCTAGGGATCCCTTGGCCCTTACCATGCTGCTCGTCTCTACTCCTCAGGCCTGATGATGACCTCCTCTCACTAATAGAGGTCGAAACGCTGTCCACTTAGACAACACTAGACTTGCTCACCCCCCACGTCAAATCATCTTCTTGAGTCTTCCTATGTATACAACAAGCCACTTTTTCACGTTTGCCGAACTGTGTGATGACTTTTTAGGGCACTTGAACTTTGATAATACTTAATACGTGCAAATAAATGTATTTAATAACTCAATTGTTTGGTTGGTAAAAATGATCAAAAGACTGATCTTTCTGGATGACTTTTGCGTCCGCATATCATTGAATGTCATTTTGAAGTGAGTCCGTAGGGAACCGTTGTTCTATCCATAATACTGGGAACCACTACAAGGCCTCAAGCTGCAGCCATAGGGGTTCCTTTAGAACAGTCTGTTGAGCTTGACAACGCCTCCAGGTCGCTGAACTCATGTCTGGAAAAATATCTATTCTGGAGCCACCTTGCATCATGTCCTTCTTTTTTTGCTGCAAATTTTATAATCTTTTCGCCCTTCCTTCTTATCACTCTAGTTTTCTTGTTTTCACCTTCCTTTCATGATTCCTTTCTTGTTTCGAATCTTTCATTTAACGTTTCTTCCCCTCTTTTTATCCTTCCCTCATTTCACCCTTCCCTCATACCTTCCTTCCACATACCATTCCTCCTTTCACATATCTGCCTATCTTAATATCTTTTCTCCCTTCCTTTTTTAATTACATTTTTTTTAAAAATTGTTATTGCCATTTTAATGCATATACAACCTAATACAATTGCACGACAGAATGCCATCTTCACCCACCCACACCCTCCCAAACCCACCTCCCGCACTACACAGATCAACAACTATATAACACAATCCTGACAAAATCCTATTAAGTTAATACATCTTATATTCGCCGCTGAATTCGTTATATAAACTGAAAAAAGTTACCAGAAAGAAAAAAAAGTGCGTAGATGACATTAAGTGCTAAGTGCCAAGTGCAAACTGCACATACAACACAGTTTAACCCAGTAATATTCTTCCAAGGGTTCTTATTCTCCCTAATGGTGTATTGCATAAATGAAAATATGTTTATACACACAGATAATATCCCCCAGATAGTCTGAGCCACACCAGAGGTATACAAAGTGTCAAGTGCAAAGTGCAAGATGCAGCAGCACGGCCATAGGGAAGACCAATTAAGCTTGAGGATTCCAGATCCTAAATCCATCAGATTTCATTATGGGTTCAAAAACGGTCTTGGGGTCTCCCTCAGGTGGATAAAATTAATGTAAAAAATACAAAATATACAGGCCTTATTTACAAGCCCCTTGCGCCACCCGTACATCACTTTTCCCATGTTAAAAATGACGCAAAAGTGGCGCAAGGGGCTTGTAAATAAGCCCCACAGTATAGATAACTTTTTTGCCCAGACTCACAGGTTATCTACCTGGATTCAACTTCCCCCAAGCTGCAAAGTCGGGTGGGGAGCCCACTTGGTCAGCAGGTCTCAGATAACCAATTCTTTTTTTTTGGTGCGAATTCCCTTCTTGGCATATATTGCTTTTTCCAGATTGTGGATTGAGAGTAATTCGGCCAACCATTGCTGGAAGGAAGGGGGATTGTGATCCAGCCATGCCGAGGCAATGCACAGCCTCAGTATAGCCATAGCGATAAAAATAAGGGCCCCTCCCTCATTTCTTTCTATAATATCCTGTACTCCCAAAAAATCATAGGAGGGGTTAGAGATACATTCCGGGAAAAAACTATCTTAAAAAAGCCCAAAATATCTTCCATCAAAGGTCCAAGCTTCCCACAAGTTGCGAACATATGCACAGAATCGGCTCCGTGTTCAAAACAACGGGGACACTTGGTACCTTTACCATCCCCCCATTTCGCAATTTAGCTCGGGGTATAATATAGAAAAAAGCAGGTTTTATAAAACTGGGCTTAGGTCTCGCATTTGCGAGATTTTGAGCGATTGGCATTGTAAATGACAATGCCTTTTATTTATGTGTTTAAAAAACCTGCAATAATAAAAGGCATTGTCATTTACAATACCAATAGGTCAAAGTTTCTAAAATGCGAGACCTATTGCATTGCAAATGCTTGTTTTATTAGGCACGGGGAGATTAAGTGATTTGCCCAGAATAACAGGATGTTCTGCGTCATTGCCGAGACTCGAACCTGGTTCCCCAGGTTGGAGGTCGACCGCCCTAGCCGTTAGGCAACTCCTTTGATGCAATACACATTTTTTCTTTGCCAAATGAGAACTTCCATTGGTCTGTATGAACCACAAAGTATCTTTTCGGTGAAGTGATGTTGTAGAAAACCAGGTTCTTAAACCACGAGGGAAAAAGGCCTCAGTCTTGACATGAGATGAGGCTGATCTGCTACAAATAAAAAATAAAAAAACTAGCACCCAGACGTAAAATTGGTTTCTGTGAATAATCCAGAGTTGACCCTTGCCAGCCAGGCACAAGCAGAAAAACCTTTTCCCAATAAAACTGCATGTGGTAAACGAATAGCAATAATAACCCAACACAGCAGTTAAAAAACTAATCCTTGGACAATGCTGAACCGGCCGTAAGCATAACGGAGAACTACATAAGCTAAAATTACCTAATCAATTTAGGTAAAAGCGGGGAAATGTAATTAATAAAAAGACACCAAAACAATTAAAATAGGATGGAAGGATCTGGAATTTTACATATATTAAAACTTGACTATTGAAAACAACAGAAGAACAAAAATTCAATGCTGTCCAGTAGCTAAGGATTGAGGTATGGTGCAAATATAAGATGCATTAAAGAATACTGAGTGTTGGTGCAAATCAGACCATTCACTAAGCGTTAGTGTGACATGAGGCAAGTTTGATCACTCAAAAGGCATCTCTGAGCGAGGTGGCACATCTGAAAATGCACTACGGATTAATGAAAGATGGGCCAGTGATGAACAGGCATTAATAATTACTGAGCAATGGGGCAAATCAATACATCCGGCCTAAAAAACCGACATCATTTAAAAATGAATGCTCTGCTTCTATTGTAACAGCGACAAAAGGCCCCATCCCAACATGAATCCATTATTATGTAAGTTTCCAATTTCAAAACTGAAAGCCTGACCTATTGGCTTTGCCAATGCTTGTTTAAATGCAGTTTGTTTATTTTTGCGTGGGATAATATCAACGTCAGGGCCTGCCAGTTATTATTTGTTTTAAGGAGGTTTGGGGCGATATGACGGTGGCCGTTTCAGTCAAACCTTCAGCGTCGCGCAGGGCGGGGGGTTGTGTTGTGCAGTCCGGCTCTGAATAATCCGCATTGCCCTTCAGGATGAGTCATCTCCCCCCCTGACAGGCCGCGAGGCTGCAGAGCTCCACTGTGGTATTTTGCAAACAGCTTGTTCCTCCCCTGTGTTCCTCCAGCCCTCACCCCCACGCGCTCCCACCTCCTGCGGAGCCGGCGCATTCACAGCGCATGATTTATTTAAACCCGCACTGCAAGCACAGGCTGGAGAGCGCGAGACGAGGCAGAAAGGATGACGGGGAGGACAGAGAAGAGGGACTTTTGAAAGATGTGGTGAATGAGGAAATTGGGCAGAAGGAAAAGGGAACATGGTGAAAGATCTTTAGGAGGGGCAGAAGGAAGAACAACAGATGCAGTGGGAAGTAAGAACGAGAGAAGTGGGACACTGAGACATTAATAAAAAAAACTACAGAGAGGGAAATGATTGCAAAGAGAGGGGGGTAGGGAATGACACAAAGACATTTAAGGTAAGATCTAAAGTAAAGAAAAAAGAAAAAAAGGTTAGAGATAAATGGAAGTAAGATGCATATATGTATCAGCAAGGAGGAGAAAATGAAGACCCAGGTGTAAGAGGCACAGGAGAAAGGAAGAGAAGCAGAGGATGGAGAAGAGGCCAAGAGTTGAGCGTGAAAGAGGGGCGAATAGGTATTAAAACATGAACTTGATGGAAAGCGAGCAACTGACTGAGGGTAGAAGTGTAAATGATGATTGAGGGTGGGAGACTAGGACAGAACAAGTATTTTGAAAAACAAATGGCCCCTGCGCGCGCCGCTGTTTCCAAACGCCCGAGCCGGCTAGAAACAAGCGCGCGCGTGAAAGTTCATTAAAACAAGCATGAGGGACAAGCACTCGTGCTTGTGCTGCCATCCGCCTTGTGGGAGCGAGCAGCGGCGGCGCAAGAGACATATGTTGTCAATTACCACGCGCGCCGCTGCTCGCTCCCGCAAGGTGGATGCCAGCACAAGCACAAGTGTGGGGAAAAGGAGCAGACCGATGGCTAAAGGCCCTCCTAGAGCAGCGCATGCGCTGCCTAGGCGAGACCTAAAAAAGCAGGTTTTATAAAACTGGGCTTGGAGATTAGCAGTGAGTAAATCAGTTTGTGCGAAGAGGAGGGCTTGTTGGAAGGCGTTATCCGTGATGATTAATTTAATCTGCCATTTCCCGGAGATCTTACTCAGGTCATCGGGCATCAGGCCGTTGAGGATACCATAGATAGTCCCTATTTGTGGCGCGTTACTCTCGGCTAATTTCTCCATGACAAACCACGAAGGCCCACCTCCCTTGCGTTGTAAAAAATTCCTAATTGATAAATATTTGAAAATTTCCGTATGGCTAAGGCCAAATTTTATTTTTAAATCTCCAAAAGTTATAACTCCATCAGAGGAATAGAAAGCTCCCAATTTGTTGATCCCAGCTTAAAACCAGGTTGCAAAATAGTGTCCCCCAAATATTGCTGGCAGGTTCTCGTTGTTTCTTGTAGGAGTATAATAATTCAATCTGCCAATCCCGAGTAATTTACGGACAGCAGTGAAGACCTTATAGGTTCCAATAAGGGTCTTGAACCTTACCCTTTTAAAATATCCTAACTCTAATTGCCGTCACAAACAGCCCCAAGCTTCTAGACCGATCAAGAGCTCAAACGGAGAAGGAAGTTCCGCCGTTCGAACTTGGGGGTGATCCTGCAGCAGTACGGGGCAAAGTTGCATAATAGTGGCCCAATAGTATAGCTTTAAATTTGGGAGTGACCATCCACCTCTCTCCCTGGGGAGAGATAAGTACTTTAAAGATCTTCTAGGCTGAGCGTAGACCCATGAAAATTGTGTAAAGAGATGATCAAATTTCTTTAACATTAGGTTTGTAAATTCAAGAGGGATAGCTCTAAAAAGATATAAGATTTTCGGGGAAAAAATCATCTTTAGAACATTGCACCTACCCACTAAAGAGAGGTGCAGACTGTTTAGCCGATACAATGACCTCTTCATCTCTGAGGCTAAAGGAGCTAAATTTTCTTCCACAATCATATCAATATTAGACAAAATGTTCACCTCAAGATATCTCGCCTTATTAACCACCCTATGGTCGGCCCATTTAATTTTCTCATTCACAATAATCTGAGTCTTTTCTTTGTTTAAAGCATAGCTCGAGACCTCTCCGAAACTTTGAGCCTCCTGTTTAATTGCCTCGATTGCCTTTGCAGGATCAGGGGTAACAAGCGCTAAATCGTCAGCATAAGGCATAATTTTAGTGTAAAATCCGTGCCTATGTATTGGAGGGATCCCAGAGTTTATTTCTAGCTTCTTGATATACTGGTCAATATACATTGCGAAAAGCAGATGAGAGCAGGGGCAGCCTTGGCATGTCCCCCGTGTTATTGAAAATTGCTCTGTCTGTACCCCATTTATCAAGACACTGGCCACGGGGTTTATGTATAGTGCCTTAACAGCCTGAATAAATCTGGGGCCTATCCCGATTCTCTGCATGATGGTCCACAGGAAAAGCCAGGAGGCCCGATCGAAGGCCTTTTCGGCGTCAAGCAAAATTAGAGCCATTGGGTCTCCTGTAACCTGCGTTGCATCGAACAGTGTGATAGATCTCCTTATATGATCAGTAGTGCTTTTTTTAGGTATAAATACATGCTGCCATCTAGATACTAGTCTATCAATTACTACCGATAGACGGGGGGGCTAATATTTTAGAATAGATTTTGGAGTCTCCATTAATTTAGGTTATTGGGTGATAAGAGCCCATTTCCTGGAGAGGTTAATCTTTTTTGGGGAAAATGATAATTTTTGCAAATGACCAAGACGAAGGAGGGGCCGAGCCATTAAAGATTTGTTCTAGCATGATTTTAAATGTCTCTTTGATTTGATCAATAAAGACTTTATAAAATTCGGCCGGAATAAGGTCACAGCCCGCAGCCTTCCCATCCGGTAGACTAGTTAAAGCAGTAGTGATCTCCTCCCAAGAGGGGGAGCCTTCAAGAAATTTGCGATCCTCCTTGCTCAGTCTGGATATCAAAATTGGATCTAAAAAGTTACTGATGGCGCTTTGTCTAGTCATTACTTTGCCGACCCCTTTCTCGGTATACAGAACTTGGTAGAACTGAAGGAAGGCTGTTCTGATTTTGTCCGGCTCAGATACTACCCCGGCCACCGGGTCTCTGATTGAACATATCCCATTATTAGTAATTTGTTGTCTGGTTCTCAAAGCTAACTGATGGCCAATTTGCTCACTAAATTCGTATACCTTTTCCCTGGAGGCGGCCCACTTGGAGGCGGCTTTCTCAGCTAAGATTTCACTGATTGCTGCCCTGGCCGTCGCAACCTCTAATTGTGCCAAATCTATTTCCTTCCTTTGTTGGACTGCCCCAATAAGTTTTTCTTCAGAGATGCTAGTTTCTTTTGGAGCTCTTGAAGCAAATGTTTATCCTCTTTATTCTTCCTTAATGAAAACTGAAGTGTTTCCCCCCGTATACATGCCTTTAAGGTGTCCCAGACCACGCCTATCTGAGCGGAGCCACTATTTCTTTCCAAAAACTCCCGGATCCACCCTTTCCTGTAGTCACAATATTCCTTATTGAATAATAAGGCTCTCTCAAAGCTCCAGACAGAAATTTCTTTGCTAAGGTGTATCCCCTTGACCCCTAAAATGAAAGGATTGTGATCTGACATAAACCGGGGGACAAGCTCAATATTGACATCCTGGATCAACGAGGCAGATACTAAAAAAATAATCTAAATGGGCATGTGACTGATGTGGGGCAGAATAATAGGTGTATCCAAAATTGAGTGGTCTCAGATGAGACCATACACCGATTAGCCTGTGAACATGAAATAGATTCCTTAGTGCCTGTAAAACTTTGGGTTTTCGACCTGAATAGGACTGCTGGCCATCCATGGCCCAGTCACAGGGTAAATTAATGTTCAGGTCCCAGCAAGTTATGATGGGGAGAGGCCAGTGTGCCAGTTCCCCAGTAAGCCAATTAATTACCCCAGGGTCATCTGCAGTACTACTGTATATTGAGCATAAAGTAAACGAGGACTTGGATAAAGGCTTGCACTCAGTTAGGACCCATCTCCCATAAGAATCCGCCTTAGTTTGGATAGTTTGGAATAGGCTGCTCCGTCAGGCTAGAATGGCTACCCCTCGAATACGTGCACTCTGTGAAGTCCCCCCTATCAAAGTGTATCCCAGTGTGTTTAAGAGATCCACCTGTGCCCCTTCAATGTGTGTTTCTTGAAGGCAGACTAAATCTGCCCCCAACAATTGCAATCCCTGGGAAACCGTCTGTCTTTTCCGCAAGTCATTTAGCCCACAGACATAAAGGGCCCGATTACGATCCCGTCAGGAAGGCCCTCCCAGAGCCATCCGTAGCCTTACCTTCCGACCGAATCGTCCCGGCAGCTGGTCCATCCAAACGACGAAGTACGATGCGCAAAACCCTTCAATATGCGAATGGCGCGTACGCTCCGATTCCGGCTCCATTTTCCCCAACGTGAAGCCTCCGTAAACGCTGAATGGAGTCGTACAGAGGCATTTCCCAGTCAGATTCCGACCGGCCAAGTACGATGTGTACTTCCCATGCGCCGAACAGGTCGCCACTTCCAGCACGTCAGAGCA
Organism: Calotriton arnoldi; assembly: GCA_963921515.1. Classification (NCBI taxonomy): domain Eukaryota; kingdom Metazoa; phylum Chordata; class Amphibia; order Caudata; family Salamandridae; genus Calotriton; species Calotriton arnoldi. Next base: position 2,901,566 of record CAWUFW010000243.1, read on the forward strand.
TCCGGAAAAGGAGTATTTCAGCTCCGATTCGCGCCACAACACGATTCCTGCGAACGAGATGGTGCAGCCATGTATCCTATCGCACATGTCATCCCTATACTCTACACCTACGGCCGATACTACAACCCCAACCGACGCGTTCATCACAGACGGTAAGTCAGATACCTACCCCACACAAAAACGCTACTACCCCGCGAAAGGCAACATAATACACAGCTTGTGAGAAACCACAGTCAATTTTGGTGGGGGGGGGGGGAATTCTTGCAGAAATGTAGAGGCAAGGCGGGTGATGGATGCCTAACACTACCAGCGTTGTCCACCCCATAGGGGGGTGGATGCCTAACACTACCAGCAATCTAATGCCCAGAGGGGGTTGGATGCCTAACACTACCAGCAATCTAATGCCCATAGGGGTTGGATGCCTAACACTCCCACCATTGTCCACCCCATTGGGGGGTGGATACCTAACACAACCAGCGTTGCCCACCCCATAGGGGGGTGGATGCCTATCACTCCCACCATTATCCACCCCATAGGGGGGTGGATGCCTAACACAACCAGCATTGCCCACCTCATAGGGGGGTGGATGCCTAACACTACCATCAATCTAATGCCCATAGGGGGGGTGGATGCCTAACACTCCCACCGTTGTCCACCCCATAGGGGGGTGGATGCCTAACACTCCCACTGTTGTCCACCCCATAGGGGGGTGGATGCCTAACAAAACCAGCGTTGTCCACCCATAGGGGGGTGGATGCCTAACACTACCAGCCATCTAATGCTCATAGGAGGGTGGATGCCTAACACTACCAGCAATCTCATGCCCATAGGGGGTGGATGCCTATCACTCCCACCATTGTCCACCCCATAGGGGGGTGGATGCCTAACACTCCCACCGTTGTCCACCCCATAGGGGGGTGGATGCCTAACAAAACCAGCGTTGTACACCCATAGGGGGGTGGATGCCTAACACTACCAGCCATCTAATGCTCATAGGAGGGTGGATGCCTAACACTACCAGCAATCTCATGCCCATAGGGGGTGGATGCCTATCACTCCCACCATTGTCCACCCCATAGGGGGGTGGATGCCTAACACTCCCACCGTTGTCCACCCCATTGGGGGGTGGATGCCTAACACTACCAGCAATCTAATGCCCATAGGGGGGTGGATGCCTATCACTCCCACCATTGTCCACCCTATAGGGGGGTTGATGCCTAACACTCCCACCGTTGTCCACCCCATAGGGGGGTGGCTGCCTAACACAACCAGCATTGCCCACCCCATAGGGGGGTGGTTGGCTAACACTACCAGAATTGTCATGGCAAATTTGTGTTTCGTGTGCAAACCCACAGCAATGTGTACACAAAATGTGGTATCAGGGCTAACTCTCCCAGCACTTTAGTGACAGATTGGGGCTTGTGGAGCTCAACCCCCCCAGCATGGTCCAGCAATTAGGGTGTTGGAGGGCTAACCCCCCAGCACTTTTGTGACAAATTGTGGCTTGTGGGGCTCAACGCCCCCAGCATGGTCCAGCAATTAGGGTGTTGGGGGCTAACCCCCCCAGCACTTTAGTGACAAATTGGGGCTTGTGGGGCTCAACACTCCAGCATGGTCCAGCAATTAGGGTGTTGGGGGGCTAACCTCCCCAGCACTTTAGTGACAAATTGGGGCTTGTGGGGCCCAACACCCCAGCATGGTCCAGCAATTAGGGTGTTGGAGACCTAACCCCCCCCCAGCACTGTAGTGACAAATTGGGGCTTGTGGGGCTCAACCCCCCAGCATGGTCCAGCAATTAGGGGGTTGGGGGGCTAACCCCCCCAGCACTGTAGTGACAAATTGGGGGATGGGGGGTCAAACACACGTAGCACTGTTGAGGCAAACATTGTGGGGGGGGTTACATACCCTCAGCCATGTGCAGCCAATCAGTGCTTTGGGGGGATAACACTCCCAGCAATGTGTAATTGGACAATGTGACATGTGACCATCAAAAATGCATCAACACACATTTGGGGTACGAGCAGCAGCAAATACAAAGGATTCAATCCCGCAGTCCATTTTTGATGAAATCCAGTCCCACACCGTGGCAGCAACGTAAACTGCCAAACCTAAGGAATGTGCAGAGTGGAGATGTAGGAGGCCTAGGGCCAGTAGAGAAAGAAACAAAACACACCATCCACTCAATGCCCATCAAAGACAGTTGAAATACAAGGAGGAAGATGCACAAAGACAACCGACCAGACACCCAGTGCAGAACACACACAACATGTGTGTGAGTGTGGAAGTTGGCTTAGCCTGGGCCAACACGCATGACGGGGGCTGAACTCCACTGAGCCATATGTAGGTTGAGTCCAATCAGGAAGTATTCCATATAGGGTTTGGATTGGCAATGTGGGTAATCAGGCATTGGTTGATGATCGGGTGTACCAGCGTCACATGCGGGCCAAGCATGGTGGACCAGCAAAAACCACATCAGTAGACTGACTCACTTCCACAGTTCCCTCCAGGCCACAGCACTGTGGTGCCAGTATCCTGTCTGCTGATCCGCTGTGATGCAAATTGTGGATGGGGGCCAGACTTTGTAGAAGACTCATTGTTGTGCACTGTGTCATGTGCCTTGCAAGAAGCACTGTCATCTCACATACCCAAACATGACTCCCAGGGCATGGCCGGTGCAGGGTGGCCGCATTGTAGGTAGGGGCCTTGCCAGGAGTCAAGTCACATTTGGCCAGTCTAAACCCCACCCCTCTTGATCAGCAGCATTGTGCCTCATCAAAACCTCCCTTGACAGGTGACATTGCAGAGGCCACCATGACAGCGTGGATCACTGGATGTACGACGATGAATCCATGATTGACCAGTCATCATTGTGATCCCAATACAACCATGTGTCCATGTACTGTTGTGTATGACCAATGGGGGAATCTCAGCATCAGGTAGGTACACCCAGCACGCCACATACTAGGACAAACACACATTTGATGGTGGAACAGGAGGTGCCAGACACACATATGTATGTGACACAAAGTCACAGCATCTCTCCACCACAACACATACTCAAACCCTGAAGGGCAACAGGAGTACCCATACTCACAGAAGGATGACATTGTGATGAGTCAGTGTACACTGAAGCACAGAGGAGACTGGCCCTGGCACCACACATGTACAAAGACACACAAAATAGAATCATGAGCCTCCCACTACAACAAACCAGAAGTGATTGTGTAACAGCTGTCAGTGCCACATGTCTAGACCACATTCCTACCTGCTATGGAGAAAGGCATGGCTCCGACAACAATGTAGGAGACAGTCACAATGTGTGGCCTGGGTGTGTTGCACACAACTCAAGATCAGAACATGTACAGTGTCAACTTGTTTGCATTTCTTTCACAGCAACTCTGCATCTAGCTACAAAAGCTGCAATATGTGCAGCTAATGGCTAATGCCATTTTGACGATGCAAAGTGTGTACAGAGGAGGAGTTGGAAGACACATGAGTCACCAGATAGAGGATACAACAACAGGGTTTGGAGGCTCAAATGCATAGCCAAATGTGTAAGAGAATCTGCCTGCACTGGTGACAACGCCGGGGGGGGGCTCAATCTGTGGCTCACAAACACAATCCACATAGCTAGCCGCAATCCATGGGAAATGGAGACATCCGGTGAGGTTGGAGGACATGTGCAGAATAGAATCTGCATTGGACACATTTGGCACTTGAACACTGACTCCGAATCCTTAAATCCGTCAAGGAGACCTACAAATAAGACATGTTGCCCTCAGCCTCCAGGTCAGGGTACAATGTACTCATTGGGAGCACTCATTTACACCTACAAGGCCCACCCTAACAAAACCAGATGACAGATTACAAAACTGCTGATAATGCAAACACCAATGTAACTGGGTGAAATGTTTCTGTGCAACATGTGAGTTTGCTCACAGTGCAGGCTGTTGTTCTCAGCACAACCAGGGATGTCATCACAATGAGTCCACTCCCCTGGTGCCCCACACCTTGGACAGTCAAAGTCAGAATGCCATGATTACCCACGTGTGTGTAGTCCACTGGGAAGCGCAGGGATGCATATCTGGACAAGTTGGAGCACAGGTGGCATATCAACACACATACCTGCATATTCACTTGAGGGGACAATCCCCCCTCAAGCAATGCGCTGCCCGCCAATGTTCACACATCATGACTTAACATCAGAAGCAAGCACCACCTCCATCTAAGGGGACCATCAGAGGGCATTGATGACCAATCAGTGACCACTGCTGACTACAAATTGCAACTTTCCACTTATGCCCACACCAGACTCACACAAGCCAAGGCTAGGTGGAGGCTACTCCTCCTGTGATGCCAATAGGTACTGCACACACCAGTGTTCTGACGGTGACCATCACAAAAAGCATACATGAACATATATTGGCAGACAGCAAGCTTCAGTAGACATGTGACACAGCCACAGATTCACTCTGGCAACTCTCACTGCCCACTCACATACACATGATCTACTCATATGCACATGTCAACTTCCCCACAAGTTCTGCATCAACTCAACACATGCAGGAATGATCCCTCCAACACCCATGTCACACTACATGTCCATCTCTCATAACTCACAAACACACAAGCACGTCATAAGCCCTCTCTGGTGCATCTAGATGGAGAAGCATGTCTGCACCATGAGCTCGAGCCCAGTACACATACCATTACAACCCAAGATATACAAACCCACATGGGTGCGGCCATCATCACATCCACACCTACACTCGCAGCACCACTCTACATCACCATGTACACAACACCTCTCAGATACATGATTGCACACAATGTACAGTACACATTCCTTATAAGCAGATGACAAACGTAACATGTCAGATGGACCCCTATCATCACCAGCCGCACACTCAGTGATGCCTTGGACTGCACTCATGCCACAACGTGCAGCATCACAGCACACCCGCACATGCACACTACACACATCACCACATCTCACAACAAGACACATACATAGTGCAATGGCTGTGTATTCAGTCATTTGCATATCACTGCTTATTCACCAAAAACAGCACAAGTCCAAAGGATAGTCATTCAAGAAAATATGCATCCACACATTCAAACACCACATACTACAGCTCTACAACACGTCACATTTCAACATCCAGCACACATGATCTCATCACTGATGTACATACCTTCACATTCACAAATCCACTCTGTCCCATATGACTAGTCAGACCTTGTCTCAATGTTGCCCTGTCACATCTATATATGACTTCCATAACCAATATCCCCATGGACTCATGCACAGTATCAACATCACTCATCCAGAACTGCCTCGTTACAGTCAAATCTCACAATAGTGCCTCAGACCACAGCTCTCATCACATGCCACAATACAACCTTGTCCGGCGGGATAGCCCCCTATCACATCCACACATTTCTACCATACCTTGTGCAGGGTGGAAGCACTAAATCAAGCTCACATGCTCTGAATCACACCCCCGCATGACAAGCACTCACATAGGGACAATGTGGACACTCCATGTCCCCTACACAAGAAATGACAATGAACTGAAGTCACACCCCACACCTCCTGACACCATCTCAAATAGTCCTGCTGACATCACATAGGAGTCTACACTCCATGCATACATACGATGCACCAGTCTACATCACCTCTACCCTTGTGTGTGCCAGCTCAGCACATGCAACATCAACCTTGCTAAACATACCTGCAGCTACGCTGCACCAACTAATGTACTATTACTCCCCTGTGTGCCAATGAAGAGCATGGATGTGACACAGGCTCAAGTGGCGTATGCATGACTGATGGACACACTACACACCTGGGCACCCACACTCCACTCTGCTCAACACAAGTCGCACAGGGCCAAACAACATACATCAATGCACCCCTAGGCCAGCTTGGTGTGACCAGGTACAGTATCATGCATATTTGAAAAGGCCAAAATCTTTGGTCAAGCACAAATCACGACCCACAAAAGATACTCATGCCCAATTACATGAGGGGTGTGGGTGAATACATGAAGTCAAAGCACACACAGACAAAACCCTTAATCAACATGATGTAGCTAGACAAAAGCTGGTTGGCACAACTCACAATAGGTTGACAAAGCACTGGACTAGTCGAACCACAGAAACCTTGACAAACAGGAACATCTGCAGGGACTTGAGTCTGTGGAGGCAACTGGGTCTGAAGACAGATTCCTGCTCACATCACACACACCATGGGGTCAGGAAATGTCACAGATGAACACACTGCCATGAGGGGAATTCCCTACAGTGGAAGGCCACCCGTGGCAAGCTTGTCCTTGGCAGTGGGTCTACCATGTCAGAAGGAGACTCAGACATGGCTCCGACACTTCCAAGTCATCATACTTTAGTACCATCAGCCTGTGCACATGGGTGTGTCCAAGGTCAACACCAAGTACCCAAACTGCATGTGTACCCAGTTGTACTGATGAGACAGCTGACTTGTTGCCCATCACAGCCCTATACTGCATGGCCATCCTAGACGGTTGCACTCTGAAAGATTTGCACAATGTCTACAAACGTCAGCACGACGTATGTGCAAAAGTGCAAGTAAAACATGGTAGTGTGGCAAATTCATGTCACCCTCACGGCCCAAAATGATGTGGATGATGACACCCTGCAAATGTAGACAATGAGGACTTGGATGCATACTGTAGTAGATCACACACTCCATAGGCCATATGCAGTCCATGACAACACAACATCATTGTATACCCACAACAAGATTTGCACATTAATGACAGTTGACTTATGACCAAGTTGGGGGACACAGAAAGCAACAGTGAAAAGAACCTCACATGCTTTAGTCTGCATGAAAGAAATATGAATAGTTCAAAACAAACAAAAAGCCAAGGGCCAGTCCATTTTGTAGAGTCCTGGAGGGGGTCAGGGCTAATCACCCTCCATTGCTTGCCTGCACTTTAACCGCAAGGGGACACTTCCCCTGGGAGGGGCATCTATGGGGGCATGCCAGGCACCGCAGGGACAGGACTGGGGGGGATTGGTTTGGGTTTCGGGAGGGCTAGGATCCGGAGTTGTTTGTGTGTCCACTGCAGTGGACTGTCCAGATTGAGGGGGGGGGGTCCTCTGCAGTGGCAGGAACAGACTGAGGGGGGGCTGTTGGAGGGGAAGTGCTTGTGGGAGGGGGGGAGAGCTTGACCTTCTTGGGAATGGTGTAACGGTGGGTGGGGAAAACCGGGATGGGGTCTGATGTGTGCCCTTTGTGAGGTGGGGCCTGGGACCGGAAGGAAGTGGATTTTGCAGGAGAAGTGTGGGTTGGTGGTGGGGTTTTGGATTTGGAAAATCGGGGGGATGTATGGGTGGGGGGCTCTGGGGTCTTCCTCTTAGGGGAGGGTGTGCGGGCAGGTTTGGCTCTCCGCTCTGGGTTGGGGGGTTTCCTCTTCCCCTTGGCAGGGTGGACAGATAGCTCATTGGGGAAGAGGCCAAGGTCGCTGAGGAAGACCCGCTGGGAAGAGGGGGTTGCAGGACAGCCAAGGGTAAGGGTTGTGGAGGCAGAGGGAGCTGTGGAATGCGGAGTGGCTGTGGATGCATGTATGTCTTTTTTTGGCCTCTCCCCGGTGAGTGTGATGTCAGTCCCCTGAGTGTATGTTTGGACTTTTGTTTGGGGGTTTGTGTGCTGCATATGTCTGTTGCTGTGTGTGCACGTGCCTGTTTGAGTGTGCTTGGGTCAGGTAGGGTAGTGGGGACTGTGGATGGGGCAGAGAAAGGAGGGGTGAGGACTGCTGGATGAGGGACACTGCTGCCGTAAGTGAGGAGGCCAGGGCCTGATTAGATCTCTGAAGGGCAGACATGTCTGATGAGACGCCCTCCATGTATGACACCAATTGTGTCAAAAACTGGTATGTGCATGGAGGACATTCAGCATGGATGTCTGCCCCACATGGATCTGCTTCAGCAAATCCACAGCGTCCACACTCAGGGCAGCAGTGGAGACTGTTGCAGGGGGTGCGGTGCCTGGCCCGAAGGAGACATGCTCCCTAACACGGGATCGTCCACGGACACTGTGACTGGGAGCAGCTGTGAGGGTGGAGATGTCGGTGGTGGTGGTGGGGACGGACTCCGATGTTGTGTGATCCAATCTCACCCATCACCACAAGGGAGTCATCACTGGAGCTGGAGTGGTCTTCCGATGTTGTAGAAGTCTCCGACCTGCCTTCAGTGTGGCTCACCTCACCCTCTGTGAGGGTGACACTGGGTCCTTCCTCCTCCTCTGCACTGGACCCAGTCTGGCTAGCCGCTTCCCCTTGGTCCATGGAACTGCCTCCTCCAGTAGCTGGTGCTGATGCTGTGAACACGGATGACAAAGAGATTCACATGAGTCATCTGCATGGACTTGACACATGGGTATCATTACAACACATCACAGAGCAAGCATATACATCATTTTGGCGGCAGGTTTCTATTCATTACACATATGTGAACATGGCACTTGCCAGTCTGCCAGTTAACTATGGTTCCCAGACACATGATGTCATGTGCAACATCGGTTAGATCAATGTCAAATACCACAACCACCATGTCAACTACTACACTATGGAGCAGGTGATCTGATCTGTAATGCTCCTGACGGTCTTGTGTCATTACATACCTGTCTCATCTCCTGCAAGGGAGTCTTGAACTGACACTGCAAATGGGATGCACACATTTGAAATGTGACATGGTAAACATTCTTCCATCCCCAGTCATCATGATGTGCACCTATGGCTCTGACGTAACTGGTCAAATGGTCAGGGTGCAGTACACTAAACTTCCATAGTCATAACATGACTCATTTCACACACATAACAGTGATTGTGTGCATGTGTCCAGTGTCTATGGTCCACTGCTGTCAGGTCAGACATCTGAATCTTACTTTGGATACCCCAAGGTTGTAGGCCTAGCCAGGGTGAGACTTGAATGGTCCACTGTCTTGTCTTAGCTATGGAGGGTGTTAGGGTGATTACTGTGGATGTCATGCAAATTATATCCAGCTCACCAGTTACAAATGTGATCAATTTTCAACACACTTCCAAGTCCAAAGACTGCATCCTCACAATGCTTCATGTGGCACACTATGCCACTGGCCTGTCTGGCTGCACTGTCTGTACGGACTCTTGGTACAGGACCTGTACATCTCAAGGTTACAGTCAGCACTATGTCACAATCCTGTCTATACTGCTTCAAGCCACATCTGTAGGTTTCAAGTATGCATGTCCCTTACGTGCAAGACACAATTTGAACACTTTGACAGGCTCACATTGCTCTAGTTAGCCATCAGAGTATGTGAACTAACAGATGTGTTTACATGCACATTTTACATCTCTCAAGCTGAAAGTAATACAGCATACACATGGATGTTCAAGCCATCAGTATGCACAGTCAATGGATGATACACACATGTCAATTGTTGTGTATGTGAGACAAAAGACATACATTTGATGTGTTGCCAGGTTTCCAACTGTGACCACCTGGGTCTTTCAAATATTGGCACGTGTACTCACTGTTACAGAGTCTGACCCATGGATTCTCACATTTGAATGGGGAAAGTGTTGCCTCACACACAAACATGTGATAGGCCAGTGTCTCAGATGGCCTGAGTTGGCATACCTGTCCTTGGACCATGGGATACATGTGATTACACTGAGCACTACGCCTGGGACAAAACATTTGGCACAATGATCAAGATGAATTCTCTGAGGCATCCACATTGGTCTCACCTGCTGCCCGGATGTATAGCATTGTTTACGCACACCTATGTGCTCCAATTGCAACATACTGCACATATATGTTTGTACCCCACTGAGTACAGGTCATACATCAGTCAATGTGCTGACACATGTCAACCAATTACATCACTCATGATGGTCAACTCCATGCACCTGTTGTCTATTGTGCTGATTACATGAACATTGGACTACAGCCACTACACAGGACCTAAGTGACACACATATCACAGATGGAAAGGGGCACACCTGGGCATCTACTGATCATGGGGCATAGTTACCTTTTGAGACAGAAGTTTTTGTTTGGCAGACTGATGACCTGTGAGAGGGGCAGCAGACTGGGGGAGTGCAACATGCATGTTAAACATAGTTGTCCGACATGGCACATACTCACCCCCTCCTTGTTGCTGTCTGGCCTTCAACTGCCCATCCAGGTCAGGGAAGACCACTGCCAGGATCATTAGCATGTGGGGGGTCAGGGTCTGGCGTCTGCCCCTTTTGTGAGGAGGTGACAGCTTCAGCTGGACCCTTGCAATCCTCCGTGTACAGCCACGGAGGTCTTCTGGCAGTGGCGGGCGCGGCGTTTGAAGACCCCCATGGAGCGGACTGCTAGTTCTCAGCCTTCTGATGGGAGTTGACCTGTAAGGATGACATGGTGACACACCATTACTCCACATGCTACATGTTTCTGAGTCACACACTTGTACACATAGGCCATGGTCAGAATGGCAAGGATGTCTGAGCTGTAGGCAAGTGGCATCATGGGCAGTTGTCCTGTGTGCAATTATCCCTCTAACCCATTAGAACGGTGCTGAGAAGTCAGCCCCAGTACACACACTTCTACAGCACTGTACCAGCCTAGAACCCAAATCTGCACACTGTAAAACTTACATGAACTCTGTTTGCATGCTTGCCCTTGGGAATGCCAATGCTAGTAGTGCATAGTTTTACACATGGCCAATGAGAAGGCAGTGTAATCACCACTCACCTGCTCCTCTGGTTTGCCGTACAGCTGGCTGTACTGTGGAAGGAGGCTGTCCAGTAGGGTCTGGTTCTCCTCCTCGGTGAAGGCGGGGGCCCTCTCCACAGTACGTGCCATGATAGCTCCCAGAGGATGTAGAGACAGCAGCAGAGAGATGGTGAGGTGCATGAAAGATGCAGGTAGTGCAGGCAAGTGAGGACAGTATGGAACAGACAGTCTTATATGTCTGCAGCAGAGGCGGACTCAGTTCCATGCTTCCAAAGCGATAGGTCCGAGTCGTTCGCATTATTCGAATCTGTCCAATCCAGTAGTGAAAAACTTTATGTTCTGGTGCATTACATGTGTGGGGACAGTGATTAACATGACATATTGGACATGGACTTGATAGCTCACCCTCCCATGAGGAGCCAAGCTTGAGGGGCACACAACACACTTTTTGTGAGGGCCATCACAACATTGAGAGTACACTTCACAGACCACACTCCTGAGCCTGGACACAGTCCCAGGGAATCATTGGGGAAGGCATGTTATGTCCACACATATTCACCAGTGGCGGTCGCAGAGGGAGTGCTGCGGGGCGGTGGGGCGGGGGAGGGGCAGGGTGAGGGGTAGTGGACTTGGACATACGACGGACAGGAGTAAGGTAAATAATTAAATAAATAAAACTATTTACCTTGCGCTCGCTGCATCGTCGAGTTGGCGATGCAGCGAGCGCAAGGTAAATAGTTTTATTTATTTAATTACTTACCTTACTCCTGTCCGTCGTATGTCCGAGTCCACTACCCACCCACCCAGACCTTGCCCCCCCCCCCCCCCACCGCCCCACAGCACTCCCTCTGCGAGCCGCCACTGGTATTCACTGCTTTGGTGGACTGTGTGTCACAATGTGCATTGTGGTAATTTTTTGTCTGTAAATCTACTGTGTCTGAGTCTTGTACAACGCAGACACTTCATAATTTTGGTACCATGATATTTAGCTGCCACATCAGCTTGTGTTTGTCATGCGAGTAGTTGTGTCTGTGTGTCACAGGCATACGTGAATACTTGCCAAATAAATGCCTGCCTCACATTGTCAATGTTCTGTGTATGTGATTATACATGTTTGTCAGACATGACATCATGACAATGTCCACCGTGTGACAGTGGTGTGCATGGTTCGCATGGTGACCCGCTGTCTGTATCATGTGTTCCACATATCTGGCATTACCTGATGCAGTTCTGTGTACCTTTCAACCATGTGATAGTTGTCACAGACCTATATCTTGGATAGTTTGTTTGGTGGTTGTGGAGTATGTGATGCTTGCTCACATGTACAGTGACGGACACCAGTGACTAGGTACAGTATAGCACTGTAATTGGTGCCTAACCATAGCTTGGTAATGTCTGGTAAGGGTCACATTGCTGTGCTTTTTATCTAGGCTTATCCTTTGGCCTCTAACTTCATTGTGTCCAGATTGAATGTTGTGTGTGTGTAATTGCATGTTGCTTTGCACATTGGAAAGTGACCTCAACTGTGTTTGCACTTGCAACATAGGTACCGCAGGAGACCGGCAGTCCACAGGCCCTTCCCTGACCTCCAGACCATGGAAGAACAGGATTGCATCAGACTATACCGCTTCACCAGGCCACTCATTGTGGAGTTGGCAGACCAATTGGCCCCACATTTGCAGCCTGCACGCCCATATCCCTTTGCGCTGACACCCAAGGTGAAAGTGATGGCGGCCCTACATTTCTTTGCCACAGGGTCCTTCCAGCATACTGTGGCAACTGCAGGTGGGATGTCCCAGACGATGTTCAGCTTTGTGCTTCGGGATGTGTTGGAGGCATTGTTACATTTCCTGGACCTCTACATCAAGTTCCCAACAATAGGACAGTTGACAGACATCAAGGGGGAGTTTTATGTATTGGGGTGGATGCCACATGTCATTGGCTCCATTGATGGAACACATGTGGCTTTGATCCCACTACAAGCCAATGAACAAACCTACAGGAATCTGAAGCATTACCACTCCATAAATGTCCTGGTTGTATGTCTGGCTGACATGATGATCTCCCATATCTGTGCACATTTCCCGGGATCAGCACACGACGTATACATAATGAGAAATAGTGACATCCCCCATTTGATGTCTCAGCTGTGACATGAGCGTGCCTGGCTTATTGGTAGGTCATGTTGTGTGTCTATGTTGTGGGTTGCTTGTATGTCAGGTTGTACCCTGTTTTCAGACAACTGAAGTCTTTTCTATGTTCAGTGAAGGAGGCTCTGGATACCCCAACCTGCCGTGGTTGCTGACACCACTCTGGAACCCTGTCTCCCCTGCTGAGGTTCATTTCAATGAGGCACATGGTAGGACCAGGGGAGTGGTTGAGCGGACATTCGGCCTTATGAAAACAAGATTCCGCTGCCTTGACCGTACAGGAGGAGCCCTCCAATATGCACCATTGAAGGTGTGCAAGATCATCACTGCGTGTTGCATGCTCTGCAACCTGGTAGTGAGGAATGAGCTACCGCTCATACAAGATGATGGAGACCAGCAGCCGCCACCAAGGGAGGATGCAGGACTGGGACATGTTGCCAGTGATGAGGAGGAGGCGGATGTTCGGAGACAACTCATCAACAACTTTTTCACGTGAGTGTAAGTATGCAATGATGAGGTGACAAAGCACTTTTGCAGCATTATGTGTGTCTGGTGTACAATATGTTTGTATGCGTGTGAGTGTATGCTACCTAACATGATCATCTGAGTTTTTTAGGGTCTAGTAAGTTTGTAGTGTCACAGGTACAGTGCTAGCATGAATCCTAGCTAGTGTCAACAGTGACAAAGTTGTGATCTCTTGAAGATGTGGGCAAATGATTCATGAGTTCCTGACTGTTCTATGTATCTCCTTCCCAGGGTCCTTTAGCTGTCGTCTGGAGACTTGTGACCTCCCAGACCCATGATGCATGACACATTGCAAGTTCGATTTGGATCCGGATTGCGTGCCACACACTCACTTCAGAACAGATGCTCAATGTTTGTTAATTTGTGCTTTTTGTCACAGTGTGATGTGATCTTATTTTGTGTGAGGGCACCAGGTTGTGCCTGTGGAATAAACCTGTGCTCCACATTGAGGTGTGCCTTGCCTGTTTACACACACCCAACGTTCATTTAAATACTGTACATATGCCCTGATGATCTGTTTATCTGACAATGATTGTTGTTTGTGCATTGAAATGGTGTTTTATTTTACAACAGTAAAGTCAATTAGGATCAATACCATGTATCATGGGGGTTGTGATGACCTGGTTGTGTGTATCTCTCATGCTGTGTCAGGTTACATTTACTCACAAGACAGTAGGTGAATTCCTGAACTTGTTTCTCAGCCAATGTAATTGACATTCCATTATTTGCATTTTTGTGCCTCATTTCAATCTGTACATTTGTGTTTCAGTCACGACATAAGCAAGTATTCTGTGAAAAGTGATTTATTTCAATGCATGAGGTGATGTACACAATGGGGTAGTGCTGTACAAAACATGATGGACAAAGTGCAGAGAGGAGTTGGTAGTGCCAGTAGATGAGTTTTTCAGAGGCAAGTCCACGGTCATTAGTCCAAGGGCCAACTTAGACCCTCCATCCAATGTGGGACAGTTCAGTGACAGTCAACAAAGTGAACGCTTCGCACACAATGTAGGATATCAGGAGCAGGTTGTCACTTCCTGGGGATGATGCGTAGCCATCTGTCTCTCATGTGTCCTTCTTCGGATGACCCCTCTTACATTTTTCAGGGGGACCCTCAGGTACAGGCTGCAGAGGTGCAGGGGACTCTCCGCCAGAGTCCACATCCCTCCCTGTGGTAGTTGCAGATGTAGATGCACCAGATGTGGTGGGCACACAGGGAGGTGTGGTCATGTTGGTGGCAATCTGGCGGAGGTAGGTGAGTATGTCCCTGTGCACCGCAGTCAGGTCATCTATTTTAGACATGTGTGAGTCCATTTTGGACATGTGGGAGTCCATTCTTGCATAATGGGCAGCCTGCTGCTGTTGCATGGTCCTGAGGATCCTGACTACCTGGCCAAAGTCTCCGGTGCAATCCTGATATGCATTAAGAATCCGGGATAGATGTGGGTCAACTTTATCAGCAGCTCCAGCTGCATGACGGCACCTGTCCCCACGCCCACGCCCTCTCCCACCACCCCTACCCACACGAGCAGGACCAATTGTTGCAGGCACAGATGACACTGAGCCTCCTTCATCATTGACAGTGGTGTCGTTGTCTGCCAACTCCAGAGTGCCCAGTGTTGCTGGGCTCTCGTTGTTTGCTTGGCTTTGTGTGTCCGTGGGGGTAGTGGTCATCTGGGTGTTCTCAGCTGTTGCGGGAGTGGTTGCAGAGGATGCATATGGTACAGCTGCTGGTGCTGCAGGCTGACCCACACCGGAGGTGCCAGGCAGTTCCTCGCCATCCGAAGAGGGGTGAGAGACCTCAAGGCTGGAGAGCTCAGGGTCGGCCAGAGTCTGGGACTGGGTGTCCTGTTCTGTTCCAGCAGTGTTCCAGCACGACCTGTGGGTAGATGAGAGACACAATGGTTTTTTTTTTACACAGATCATCGGATCATTCACATTACATTTGCTATTGTACATTAGGATGAGTGTATGTGCATAGATTGTCCTCCATCGGCACAGATGTTGGCCTATGTTTTCAGAGGACATTGTGATTTTTTACAAGAGGGGGTTTGCTGAGCATGTCCAGCTCTGTGCATACATGTGCATGATGCTTTTATTTGACTTTACATGTACATAGACATTGACTGTTTAGTGATACCCTGTGCATGACACAGGTGTGTTGGTATTTCCCACATCTGTGCTTTGTCAATGACATACATACTCTTCCTCTTACGCTGTGTTGCAAGATTTGTGCATGTGTGCTGGGCTTTGTGCACGTCTTTTGCAGTCACATTGGTGTGGCTACCTACACACTCACAGTCTGGTATGTATGCTAGCATTTTTTGAGGGATGTGCTCCGAGTTCTCATCTCATTGGGAACCTGGGAATAGCTGTGAGTAGCAGATTGTGTTACTGCTTTGCGTTGTGCATGATCACATCATGTATATTGGCCTTGTCCTCCATGGACAGATGAGTTAACCAAGTCTGCTTTCTTGATTTTTTGTGGCTCGGAGCTTTGAGGTACACAGGTTTGTGTGCTTCTGTTCTGTTGCTGGAACTTGCACCCCTCCTCCCACCCAGGCCAGCTTACTCCTCATAGACAAAGGCTCACTGACAGTGAGGGGAGTGTAGTGGCAAGTAGGCTGACACTGCTGCATGATGTAGGACTTGAATGCAACTCCATACAATGCCTTGTGCACATGACACCATGCAACAGTGTCAGCCATCTTGCTGGGGTACTTCCATTCAGTGTCAGGTAGCCATTGGCCCTGATGAACGGGTTGCTTTGGGTGTTGGTAGGGATGTGTGCTATGACTCCAACTCTCATCATGCCCTGTCCTCCATACACATTCTCAGCCAGACCAAGCAGCACACCTGTGAGTGTGCATTCCCTGAGAGTGAATGGAATGGAGTTCCAGGAAGAGGGGTGATATTGGTGACTGGTATGAGGGGCACAAGGCCAGTTTGGCTCACAGCAAACACAAGTCCCCAGTGTCAGCCATCTTGCCAGTACTTTTCCAATCACTGTGAGGTGAGCACAATTCCTGGTGGTCTTGTTGTGCTATGTTGGAGGAAGAGCACTTGCACTGACTTCAACTCCCATTATGCCCTGCCCTCTACAAACCTTCCCAGCCAGATAAAAAAGCACACAGAGAAATATGCATTCCCTGAGAGTGAATGTAATGAAGTTCCAGCAAGATGGTTGACACTGGGGACTGGTGTGAGGAGTACAACGCCTTGATCGGAGTTGTGGGCAAATCAAACACGAGGCCCCAGTGTCAGCCATCTTGCCAGTACATTTCCATTCACTCTCAGGGATGGCATAGTCACAGGTGTGCTGTTTGGGCTGGCTGGGAAGGTGTGTGGAGGACAGGGCATGATGGGAGTTGAAGTCACAGCTGACAGTCCTCCTCCCACATAGACAAACAAGGCCAGCAGGAACTGTGCTTACCTCACAGTCAGTGGAAAAGTACTGGCAAGATGGCTGACACTGGAGACTGGTGTTTGTAGCACATGGCTATGATGGTATTGTGCTTAATAATAATAATAATACTGGAGCTTATAAAGCGCAACAGCTACCCCAAACAGGGGTGTCCCGGCGCTGAAGCAGCAGGTAATAGCGACCAGAGCAAGCACCGGGGTCCATCGAAACCCTATTGATCTGCCATAAAGAGCCACGTTTTCAGGGCCTTTCTGAAACCGGATTCTGACTTGACCTGTCGCAGGGACCCCGGTAGAGCATTCCACAGTGAGGCCGTTCTGACTGTGAATGCTCTGCCGCCCAAGCGTGATTTCGCAAAGCGTGGGGTGCGCAGCAAATTATGAAAATTGGATCGCAACGTACGATTTTGCTTATAGAGGCACAGTCTTTCCTTCAGATAACCAGGGCATTTTCCGTTGAGGGCCCGGTAGGCCAATGTCATGGCCTTAAATTTAATTATTTTCTCCACTGGAAGCCAGTGATGCTTCTGTAGATGCGGAGAGACATGGTGTCGAAATGGTATGCGGCGAACCAGCCTCGCAGCCGCATTCTGTATCATCTGAAGGCGACAAATGGCGTAATTGGGAAGGCCAAGATATAGGCTATTTGCGTAGTCCAGCCTAGATGTAACTGTGGCGTGGACTACTGATTTGCGGCAATCTTCCGGTAGGAAGTGTAAGACTTTCCGGAGATTTTTTAGTATACTGAAACAGGTTGCAGAAACCTGCTGTATTTGGGCTGAAAAAGAGAGGTCCGCCTCCCATCTCACCCCTAAATTTCGGATATGTGTGGCAGGGGATGGTGGTGGACCCATTTCTGATGGCCACCATAAATCAGAGTCTGGCACTGGGTCTATCCCGAAGAACAGAACCTCTGTCTTCCCAGCGTTGAGCTTTAATTTATTTGAGTTCATCCATAGAGCTATATCGCGCAGACAGCCCTTGAAGTTCTTGAAGGCATCTGTCGTCCGCTCTTTAAATGGAAAAACCAACTGGGTGTCGTCGGCGTAGGAAATCGCCTTCACTCCCCAGTTGGCAATCAGGGAAAACAGTCGAGCTAGATATAGGTTAAAAAGCAAAGGACTCAAAGGATCAACACCTTGTAGCAGTGCTAGTCATCTTATGAGTACACCTCCCCACGCTGTGATGTACCATATACACAGATGAACAATTTGGGATGTGTGTGAGGAGGAGTGTTAGGTGTGACTATGACTCTCATCAGGCTTGTACCCACACCCACCTTCCCAGCCATCTCAAACACCCTTCCTTTGACTGAGCTTTCCTGGGAGTGAATGTGTACAGACAAGATGGCTGACGCAGGTGACTGGTGTTTGAATCCCATAGCCTTGCTGTGAGTTAGCGATAAGTATGTACATGTTTGGAAATGGTGAGATTTCCAGTTGCATTGCAGGTATGTTGTTAGTCACATTGGCATACACATTACATGCTCTTTTGCTCTATTGTTTTTTAGCTTTGTTAACAGTGTTTAGTATCACTGTCACCTTGACAGTGATGTCTGTGGCTGTGTATTTGTTAACATTATTGGCAATTTGAGTATGTACTCACCAGGCTCTGGTGCTCCTGGTATACCATATATGCCCTCCGGCGGAAGGATGGCCCGCACATTCTCCTCCCAGGAAGTGAAGTGCACGGGTGGTGCAGGAGGGCCACCACCGGTCTGCTGACTCAGGGTATGGTGTCTGGCAAGCAGCTTCTTGACCCTTCTTCGCACATCATAGTACCTGTTCCTGATATCATCCATTGTGCGCAGGCAAGGTGCTTGAGCGTTGACCCTGATGACAATCCTGTCCCACATCTAATTTCTCTGGGAAAGGTGGGTCTGTTGGACTAAGTTCCCAAATAACTGTGGCTCTACTCTGAGAATTTCATCTACCATCACTTCCAACTCCTTCTCTGTGAACTTGGGATTCTTCTTTGGGGGCATGGTGAGGGGTGGTGGTGGAGATGGAGGAGTGGGTGAGTGTGAAGGTGAGGGTGAGTGTGTATGAGTAGATGAGTATGTGTTTGAGAGTGTAGTTGATCAGAGGTGCTAGATGTGTGCAGGTTGTGTGGTGGGTGAAATGTGAGTGTATGTGGCAGAGAGCAGTGAATCAGTGGCTATGTCCTGTCAGTTGTTGAGATTTAGCAAAGGATCATGGTCATTATTTTGGCCCTTTATATACGTGGAGTTGTGGGTGTGGTTGATGATTAGATTTATATATTTATTTATTTTGCATTGTCAATGCTTGTTTGGCCATTTTCTGTCTGTTTCTGTTGTACTTTATTGAGCAAAACCGACACGTTCCGTAGACCGCAACGGATGCTTAATCATGTAGTTGCGGGGTGGTCCGAGTGTGTCCCATACATGCTAAGCTGCGTTGCAGCGTTCGCGTATGAGTCGCTCGCATCGGCATTGTTTCAGGGGGATTCTCTCGGAAGGATTGTGTTCTGTATGAGTCGTTCGTCTGGATTGTGCTACGTGCTAGTCGTTTGGATTTGACATGCATTGCATCGTACTCCGTCGTTCGGACTGCGCACATACGTGTCGTTTGGAAAGCATTACCGATCCGAGACGTTGGGAAGGCTTTCCCAATGAGATTGTAATCGGCCCCTAAGAGTGACAATTCTAAAATACGCTAAGTGTGACATTCTAGCTTATCTGGGTTTCCCTTGCAAAAAATGCCCAAAACTTCCTTTTGTCACCAGAAAAAAAAGAAAAACCAAAGAGAAACCCCCCCCCAAAAAACAACATTACTGCAGCAACAAAACCACCTTTCTATGCATACACAAACATGCTTCTTTGTGTGGGCCCCTCCGTCTAACCCCCTGCCCCCCCTAATCCCCTTACCCCCTCAAGCCCCCCCACCTCCCCCCTCCATCAACCAAGCAATCAAGACCCGCCTGAATGATGGATGCCTAACGAGGACCCCACCACCCAACCCCACCGTGTTAGACAAAGAAATATTTAGATGTTAGGCTGAGTACGGCCGGACTCATTCTAGTTTGGATTTTCTCACTTTTACCCCCTCCCCCTCCCCCCCACTTTTTTTTATTTTTTATTTGAAGATATCAGGTGAGGGAACCACATCAATCCCACAGCTTTTGATTCAAAAATCTGCTAGGGGTACTAACTTTGCCCAGACTTTGACTTAATTTCATTAAGATATTCCTGAGCCTTATTTTAAGACATAAAGCTGCGAGAAGAGCCATTTAAATTAATTTTGACCTTAGCCGGATTCATTAGATAAACTTGGGCTCCCATCTGTTGAAAAGGGACGAACAGCTGGCGAAGACGCCTTCTGCGTTCGACTGTAGCATGACTGAAATCTGGTTTAGCAAAAAAGGACACCCCTTCAAAAAAATTTTATGAGTTCGGACGAGCATGTTCATATACCAACTGTCTTAACAAAAAGTTTCCAAAATAGACCAAGATGACCCTGGGTTTCTCTCCTTCATTAGAATGCTGTTTCTTGATCGTGAAAGGAAATCGGTGGGCCCGTTGTATCTCTTTATCCCAGTTCCAGTTTGGATGGTCAGGGAATGCTCCTTTCAAGAGCTTCTCCATAAACTGTCGGGGGTCATCTCCTTTAACCCCTTCGTGGATCCCCAGGAGTCGAAGTTTGTTCCGGCGCTTTCTGTTCTCCTGGTCCTCTAGCTTCCACATGACGTCGTTCATGTAAGCGCCTTGGGAGATACTATGCTTTTTTAAGGAGCTAACTTCTACTTCCAGGCTCTCGGTGCTATTTTCTATCATCGCGACGCGTTCAGCAATATCTAAGTACATCTTGTTCAGCTTCCTAATCCCACCCTGTAGTTTCTGGGCCACACCCTTTGCTTGGCTATTGTCGTTCCGCACCTCTTCTTGGAACTGTTTGATTGAGTGCAGAATGGAAGACAGAGAGGGTTCTTCAATTTCCATTCTTGTCCTGATTCTGTCTGACCCAGGTTCTCTAAGTGGCTCATCTCGTTGGGGAAGGTAAGCTGCGTACTGGAATAGTCCCATTTTAGGTGGTTGTGCCTTTCATGCCACTTCCCCTTTCATTTGTTTGATGTAGTCTTTCTGCGCTGCGAGGTGCCTACCTCGTTTGTGGTACGGCTACAATTTGAATCTGACTGTGCATCATCGCTTGTAGACAAATTCCCCCCTGCCGAAGAGTCAGATCCATCAGTGACTGAAAAGAAGTGCTCCCCCCTCTATCTCAGGGAAAGAGACTACTCGTAGGTGCTACCCCCCGGCTGCAATTCCAATTTCCATGACTAGAGTAGTAGAGGTATCTTCTTCTTGTCCCACTTCCACCTGGGGACCCCAACTAGATCCACTAAGTCCATGGTCACACCCTTGTCTGGCACCATCCCACTGTTTTTTTCTTTAAGGCCCCCCGGTATCTGGGGGACTACAGCTACGTCGGGCCGGGCCACCTGGCTGTCTAAGTCAAGGCACGGCAGCAGTTCCTGGCCAACAACAAAGTTAGGGTGGGGGGTGCGCAAGTCGGTCTTGGGTCACTGCTCTAAATCCAGAGGCTCAATGGGTATCTCAGTGGCTGCCCCAGCAATGCCAGAGTCCTCCATTTTCCTCCCCTTAGCGCTAATAGTACAAGAGGGGGGAAACAAGTTCGCAATAGAGGGTTGAGAATCTCCCCCTTCTTTGTGCGTGACCCCCCCAGTCCTCCGCTGTGCCGCTTTCTTGCCACCTCCTCCGGTGTCCCTTTTACCTTTAACGTTGGTTTCCGTGTCTGCCGGTGCTGATGAGACCGCGCCAGCCATCGATGGAAGGGTTCGTGTCTTGGTGCCCCTTACTCCCCTCATGGCAATAGCGCTCCTTTGGGGTATTCGTGTATTAGTAATCTGCCCGAGTTCCACAGATGCCGCAAAATGCAAAAAAGATGCGGCCCCCAACAAGCAGTCTAACGAAATCGGGCTGCCGCTCCCTGTCTCAGACCCACGAGGAAAACGCCGGCATCCGCACAGCACGAGGAGCAGCAGCTTTCTCAGCAGGGGCTAGGCTCCAGGTCGCATACCCGATGGCCAATTCCCTGAGAGACACGGTGTGGGCGGCGAGCAGCGCGGCGAACTATTCAGGCGCCATCCTGCTCCTCTCCAATGTTGAGTTCATCATATCTTTTCTCCCTTCTATATTTTTCTTTCCTTCCTCTCCCTCATTTGCTCCATTTCCCTCTCTCGCTGTCCTTTTAGGTCGAGCCTACAGTGCTTGAGCTGCAGGATGATCTATTGTTTGTACTTTGTGGGGTTTGACTCCTCCCATTGTTTTGGATTGGCTTTTGTCTGTGTCATTGAAAAATCATAGCCTCCAAATGGCTAATGGCTGGTGAATGTCCCGACTTTTTCCCAAAAGTTAACCCCCATTGAGTATCGCCGTAGGATTTGTCTGCTTCCACTTTTGGTATTGAATTTCGTGTCTTTGGAACATCTTTATATTTATTTAGAATGAGCAGCGACGCGCGGCTGCTGGGGCAGGACAGCAGGACACAACGGGGCACGGGATTTGCTTGTTTTTGTTTGCATTAGCTCACGCTCAGCTGATGGCTTCCTTTGTTTACACTGGTTACTTTGATTGGTTTGGCTCAAAAACAAATGAGCTCCCCTGACGACATTATTTTTTTAATCACACTCGGCATTCACGTTTTATTTTTTGGGTGAGAAACAAACTGGTTGTTACTTTGTCTTGGCTCCAAAACAAATGTACTTCGGTGACAGCATTTTTTTTCTTTTTACACACACACACTGCATTCACGTTTCATTTTTATTAACAACAGGGAGAGCCAATGCCGAGACCCGGCCCACCCACACCCCGTTGTCACTGAACGTGAAGGATAGGTGGAGGCAAGAGAATTGATGCATCTTTCCACTCTCACCTACTAGCATCAGCCTCCCCTTCTGTGCTCCTCCTCCTCCAGCCTCATTTGCTCCAGAGTCCGTTTTCACGTGATATTTACTTCTTCTTCTCAGTTTTCTATATAGCCTGAACTCGACCGAAAGGTATTAGAGGGCTTTACAAAAACAACACTTACATTATACAAGGACACGTTCATTTTCCTTTAGGCATGGGGAGATTAAGTGCCTCGCCCAGAATCACAGGTGGTGAACCAACGCCAGGACTAAACCCGGTTCACTGGTTCCAAAAGCGGCAGCTATAGCCCTTAAGCCAAATCTCATCCCCACCCTTCTCCTATTGAGCTCTCTGTATGCACACTACTCTCCCCCTGCTTTCACCGGCACACTTCACCCGTCCCATGGCACTTAATCGCCACCTTTCTTACAACTGCACAATATGTCCAGTGCAGCATCTCACCCAACATTACTGTTTTTCCATGTTCTCCCTCCACCCCCTATTTTTGTTCCTCCACCCGTGCCCCCATATTGTGTTACCCACCTGCCCTCCGTGATTCCTCACTACCACCATTACCTCCTCGTCCGTCTTCCTCGCCACAGTAATTACACATGAGCATTCTGCTCCCACTCCAAGCAAAATTCAATTAGCCTACTAGTCTCCCTATCCCTCCAACATGGCCCCCATTGTCCACCACCACCAATCACATAAAAGGACACAACCCCATAGCCACAACCTGTTTTTTTGTTTCTGCACTACTCCGAGTGCTGTTTCCTGTATTCAGGTGAGTGGGGGCTGCGGTCCTGCTTTAGCGGACTCTTATGCCCCAGGGTGTCTTGATTTGCACGGCATTCGATTGCGGCCTCTTCTGCCGTGCTCCTAGAGTCCTGCTGTAGCAGACTTCCAGAGTGAGCGGTATTTATTTATTTCATTACTGGTACCTGCCGAGTCCTGCTCTAGCGGACTCGACGGGTTTTGGCGCATTTGACCAGCTTTTTCCCGGTTGGTTGCCCCCCTGTTTGCCGCCTTCTTCTGTGCCTCCTACTATGATATGAGTTCTACACCCAGAGGGCAGCCCAGGCACTTGTGCATATACTGGCTGCAGTGTCCTGGCCTTTCCTGCGGGGTGAATTTTGTTTCTACTCACCGCCGGGACTCGGCTGAGGTCCGGGTGCGGTCGTTGTCTTGTGCTTCGGCTTGAGGGGGTGTGGCTATGTGCCGACATGTTTTCATTACTGCGCGCTGTGTCCGGCTTCGTTTTGAGTGTCGGCAGTGAGGTGCACGCTTAGGACGTGCCGGAGGCCGTCTTGTGGCATTGTGGGGATTGCTAAGGGCTACAAGACGGTATTTGGGCGTTCTTGCTTGCCGTAGTGTTTCTCCTGCAATTTGTGCTATGGATGGTATGGAGGAAGGTGCTGCCTTGAATTCTTTCCACACTGGGGAGTCTTCAGGCCCTGCTGACGCGGTGCTGGCTGTGATTCAACAAATTATCCAGTCTGCTGTGGCTGTGGATTTTCGTGATAGGGAGGCTGTTCCTCCTTCTAAAAAGGCTAGGTGTGACCCTGGTCCCTCCCAGGACTCTGATGGGGAGGAGGATGTGGAAATTAAGGGTCGGTTTGTGCAGGGGTCGGATCTTAAAGGCGTCCTTCAGCATATTCGCTCCAACCTGTTGTTTCCAGATTCTGGTGTTGATGTGGAGGATACGGATTTCTTTTCGCACTATCAGAAGAAGGAGCCATAGTCGTTGCCTTAACACTCCTCTATATTGAAGGTGTTGGAGTCTGAGTGGAAAGATGTTGATAGGAATAATTGTCTCCTGTTTCTAGTTAAGAGATACCCCTTGCAGGACTTTGCTGTTAAATATCCGGCCTCGGTGAAGGTGGATTCTTTGATGGCTGGCATGTCTTCTCAGGGCGCTATTATTTCGGAGGATGCTTCCCCTGCAGACCCGGTAGATAAAAAGGTTGATGCAGCTGTGAAGCGTACTTTTGCTGCCGCCAATTTTTCTATTCGAGCTGCTACTTATTCCTCTTATGCCATCCAGTCGTTGTTAAAGGACTTCCAGTATAGGCTGAGTTGTTGGACCAGGGCGAGGATGTTTCTCCCACTCTCGCCCTGATGGAACAGCAGGTTCGGCTCCTTTCAGACATTTCATTTGATTCCTTGGGAGCGGCGGCCTCTACGGCTGGGTCTTCTGTTGCATCTCATCGCCAATTGTGGTTGCGTTTCTGGAAGGCCGATGCGGCTCAAAAGGGCTTGCTCATGAAAATTCCTTTTTCTGGTGTTCCCTTGGAGGATATGGTCAAGAAGTCTGCAGAGGATCGTAAACTTTTGGCTCCGGAGAGAGCGGTGTGTTCCCGATTTTTTGGGGCGCGTAGGGCTTTTGGTCCGGCTCGTCAAGGGAGGGTTTCTCAGCCCTTTCGTGGAAGGGGGCGTGGCCGGGGTGCTACTTCCTCTGACAAATCCCGGTTCCCTGCCGCTTCTTCCTCCTCTTCTGCCCCCTCAAAATCCTGACTGGGTTGCTCCGGGCGTGGGTCCAGTGGGGGAGGGTCGCCTGTCTCTCTTTGTGGACAACTGGATGAGTACTGTTTCGGATCAATGGGTCCTTCAAGTGGTGTCGGAAGGTTTTTGCATTGGGTTCGTTCAGACACCCCCAGATTGTTTTTGGGTCACTCAATATCCCAGAGACGATTTGAAGAAGGAGGATCTCCTGGAGGGCGTCCGTTGTCTAGTGGCCAAGGGCGCCGTGGTTCCGGTGCCCAAGGAACAGTGGGGGGCTAGGGGTGTACTCTGTTCTCTTCCTGGTGGAGAAGCATACCGGAGACCTCAGACCGGTGTTGGATCTGAAGTGGTTGAATTGGTTCATTCCTCCGGTCAAGTGCAAGATGGTTTCCCTGCAGGTGATCCTGCCTCTGATCAATCAAGGGGTTTTTCTGGCTTCCCTCGACCTCCAGGATGCATATCTCCATGTCCCTGTCCATCTGGAGTCCCAGAGGTTTCTCCGCTTCTGTGTGTTGGGCATTCATTATCAATTCAAGGTATTGCCCTTTGGTCTGTGTTCCTCCCCTCGTGTCTTTACTAAGGTTCTAGCCCCCCTGATTGGGCTTTTGCATGGGAGGGGTATTAAGGTATTTCCTTACCTGGATGATTTGTTGATTTCTGCTTCTTCTTTCTCTAAGGCGGAGCTTCATGTCCAGGAGGTTTGCCAGGTGCTGGAGGGACATGGATTTCTGGTGAATCAGAGGAAGTCTTGCCTGGTTCCTTCTCAGGATCTGACGTACATTGGGGCTCACTTCAGGACTCTGTTGGGGTTGGCGTTCCTGCCTCATGCCTGGAAATTGACTCTGATGTTGGAGATTCGGTCCCTGTTGTCCAGGATTTGTCCTCCTGTGAGGCTTTGGTTGAGGGTGCAGGGTCTGATGTCCGCCTCCTTGTTGGTGGTTCCATGGGCTCGTCTCCATATGTATCCTGTGGTGAACCATGTTTTGTCCCATTGGCGCCCCTGTGGTCAGGATTTCAATCAGGGGGTTCCTGTGTCGGCCCAGGTGAGGGAGGATCTGGGTTGGTGGTTGGACGAGGACCATCTCTCCAGGGGTCGTCCATTTCTTATTGTTCCATCTCAGGTGGTTACTATGGATGCCAGTCTGATGTGCTAGGGGGCTACCCTGAATGACTCTTCAGTGCAGGGCAGGTGGTCCGTGATGACTCTGATGTCTTGTTCTTCCAATTACAGAGATCTGAAGGCTGTTCAGTTGGGTCTCTCAGGTCGTTTGCAGCCTTGCTGGAGGGTCACCATGTCCAGGTCAGGACGGACAACCAGGTTGTCATGTCCTACATCAATCATCAGGGGGGGGGGTGCAGGGTTCGTTCCCTCAGTTGCCCCAGTCGCCTCATTTGTTCCTGGGCAGAGTTGAAGTTGGTGTCCCTGTCTGCTGTTTACCTCCCGGGCCGGGAGAATGTGGTGGCGGACTGTCTGAGCAGAGTCTTTCCCTCCATGAGGTCGTTGTCTCTGACCCTGGTGATGTTCCGGACGTTGCAGAGGATGTTTGGGTGTCCGGTGGTGGACTTGTTTGCGTCTCCGGACAATGCCAAGATCCGTTGTTTCTGCACGATTATGCCTTGCCCAGTGGCTTGGAGGGTGGATGCAATGTCATTCCTGTGGCCTCGGGGCCTGTTGTATGCCTTTCCCCTGATTCCGGTGGTTTTGCAGAAGATCAGGAGGGAGGGGGCTTTGGTGCTTCTGGTGGTGCCGGGTTGGCGCTGCCGCCCGTGTTTTCCTCTGTTGTTAGAGTTGGCGGTGCATCCGGGTTGGACGTTGCCGTTCCATCCGTATCCGTTGATGGGCCCTCTGGTTCCTCTTCCGGTGTTCCGGTCCATGTGTCTTCAGGCTTGGCTCTTGAGCAGTGTTCCCTGATCCAGAGTGGTTGTTCCCTGGAGGTTGCTGGTCTTATCCAACAGTCCAGGCGCCCCTCTACTTTAAAATCTTACGCTAAGCATTGGGACACTTTTACTGGCTGGTGTCTGCGTCGTGGTTGGTCTATTGGGGAGTTGGATCCTGCTCGTGTTCTGGATTTTTTGAAGGAGGGTTTTGATTTGAGCTTGGCTCTTTCTACCCTCCGTGCGCAGTGGGCAGCTATTCAGGCTTTTCATGGTCTCCCTTTTGTGGCGGTGGAGCCCCTCGTGGCTTGTCTTTTCAAGTCTCTGGCCTTCCAACGCCCTCGTCCTGTTTTGTCTCCACCCCCGTGGGACCTTTCATTGGTGTTGGGTGCCATGCAGGGGGTTCCCTTTGAGCCCCTGGAGTCTGTTAAAATTTTTGACCTTGAAAGTGTTTTTTTGGTTAGCTATTGCCTCTGCCAGACGTGTTGGTGAATTGGGGGCTTTCTTGCGGTCTGCTCCATTTTGGAGGATAGGGTGGTCTTGCGGGCTCATCCTACTTTTGTCCCTAAAGTGGATTCTTTCTTTTATCGGCCGGTGGAGGTGGTCCTCCCTGTTTTCTTTCCAGTTCCTTCTTCTGCGGAGGAGTCTCTGTTGCATCTTTTGGATGTGAAGCATGCCTTATTGATTTACTTGTCTCACACGGCTTCTTTTTGTAAGGTAGACAATCTGTTTGTCACTTTTGGTGTTGCCCGGCAGGGTCTGAAGCCGCCCCTTTCTACTCTTAGCAGGTGGCTTAAGGAGCCTATCCTGTCGGCGTATGATGTCCAGTCTGTGGTTCCCTCCCAGCCGATTCTGGGGCTTTCTACTTGTTCTGTTGCTGTTTCTTGGGCCGCCTTTAAAGGTGTTTCAATGGAGGATATTTGCAGGGCGGCCACTTGGTCTTCCCCTCATACCTTCATGACTCATTACTGGCTTGAGGTTGGGGGTGGTGCTTCCCTTGCTTTTGCCTCTTCGGTTCTGGAATCTGTGGTTTCTTGAGATGTGTGTCTGTCTCAATTGTTTTCATTAAGCATTTTGTACTGTCTTCCGTGTGTGGGCTGTGTTTACCTATCCATGAAGCTGATGTTCCTTTGTTATCTGCTCATGTGTAATTACTGTGGCGAGGAAGACGGACGAGGAGGTAATGCCCCGGTTACTTACCAATAATCTTCAGTACTTCAGATCAACTGTGGAGTACCCCAAGGATCCTTGCTCAGCCCCACGCTTTTCAACATCTACATGGCCCCCCTCGCCGCCATCGTCAGACAGCATGGGCTCAGCATAGTATCTTACGCCGACGACACCCAGCTCATCCTCTCTCTCACGAAGAACCCCGAAGACACCAGAATCAGCTTTCAAGAAGGAATGAAAGACGTCGCAGCCTGGATGAACGACAGCTGCCTAAAACTGAACTCGGAGAAGACCGAGGTCCTGGTCCTTGGTCCCTCCCCACGGCGTGGGACAGCTCCTGGTGGCCCCCTGCCCTCGGAAACCCACCCACCCCGACGGACCACGCCCGGAACCTCGGCATCATTCTAGACTCCTCCCTCACCATGACCCGCCAGATCAACGCCGCTTCAACTCCCTCCGCATCCTCCGCAAGACCTTCAAGTGGATCCCCCACGAATGCAGAAAGACCGTCACCCACGCACTCGTAACTAGCAGACTGGACTACGGTAACGCCCTCTACGCCGGAATCAACAAAACCCTGCTACACAAGCTCCAAACCATCCAGAACACTGCAGCCAGACTCGTCCTCGGAACCCCACGACACGAGCACATGACCCCGCACCTACGAGACCTTCACTGGCTCCCAATCGAGAAGAGAGTAACCTTCAAGGTACTCAACCACGCCTACAAATCCCTCCACAACATCGGACCCAAATACCTCAATGAAAGAGTCTCCTTCCACGTACCCAAAAGGAACCTACGCTCCGCCGACCTCACCCTGGCAGAGACCCCACGCATCCGCAGAACCAGAGCAGGCCGAAGAGCCTTCTCCTACGTCGCAGCAAAGACCTGGAACGAGCTCCCAGTCAACATCAGACGCTCCCCCTCTCTGCACACCTTCAGGAAGAACCTCAAGACCTGGCTCTTCGACTGATCCGGAGCTGCACCCCCCTCCCCCTAGCGCCTTAAGACCCTCTCGGGTGAGTAGCGCGCTCTATAAACCCCTGATTGATTGATTGATACTCCGAGTCCTGGTCTTCCTCGCCACAGTATAGTTTCCCTTCCCTCCCGGCCCTCATTTGTGGCTTCATGTCAATGGCTTTGTTTACAGGTCGTGGCTATGGGGTTGTGTCCTTTTATGTGATTGGTGGTGGACAATGGGGGCCATGTTGGAGGTCTAGGGAGACTAGTAGGCTAACTGAATTTTGCTTTGAGTTACTGTGGGAGCAGAATGCTCATGTGTAATTACTGTGGCGAAGAAGACCAGGACTCGGAGTAATGAAGATTACCGCAAAGTAACCGGGGCATTCCCTGTTGCTCTCCCCTCCTGTGCTACTTTTGTCTTTTCTTTTTGTGTACCAGTCCAACTCAGACAGGCAAACAAAATCATTTTTTTTAAAAGTGCCTTTCATTTTGTGGGTGCATGCATGGTGCTTGCGCCTGCAAAATTACACAGCCGACTGCGTACGTCTTTTTCCCTCTATTTTAAAAGCAATGCTGCACAGCATGGGGATGCTGTAGGGCAGAGCTCAAAATGTTAGCAAAGCTGATTGGAGCCAGGGGAGAGATATATTGGGTTTACCAAGAGTTGTTTGTGTACAGATTATGATAAACTCCCCATCTCTGACATCTCAGACAGGCCCATTCATCTCTATGAAATCTCACACTGATCAGCAAATCTCCCATTGAGGCGTAACCTAAAGTTCTTTGATGTGGCAATCACTTTCAGGTCTTCTCTCCGGGATTTTGTTTATCGCACATGTTGATGATACTGAGAGAGCCTTCAGTTTCTATGCATCACTTTACAGTTTTCACTACACCTATGATTTGTTTCACATGTTCTTACTGGTGATACTAGGGATTCTAATGTTTGTGGTATGCTTTACAAGGGTTTCACTGCACTCTCTGATTTGTTTTACGTTTGTGTTGTCGATACATGGGGATAACATTTCTTTTTTATGATTAACAGACTTTTTCTAGGTCCTATGTTTTGTTTTACACACTTACATGGGGGATATTGGGAATTCTAATGCTTCTGTATTTCACTTCAAAACTCTTACTACATCTTATTGTTTTAACCCACTTGCTTTGGCATGACTGTGGATTCCAGTCCTTATATTTGACACTTTAGAGGTTTTGTTTTACTAAGCTCTGTAATTCCCAGAGAGCTGATATTTCCTAGGGACGTACAGTGTGAGTGCTGACCAATTCTTTAAAGTACTTTAAAATGAACTACAAGGTCAGCTATCGCAGTGCGCCAGTCAAAGGAGCACACCTTTATATCTCTTAGTGTGGCAACTAACTGTAGTAGAGCATGACATACAGGGATGGGCGCTTATTGTCTGCTTTATGTGGAGCATTGTTGACCCGTACCTACAAACGTGACTGAGCTTGCCCTACAACAGTAGCTATCATACATTTTTGTCAACCATTAATACAAATTTGATTATAATTAATATACTATGTTGATGGTATTCGAGTCCCTAATGATCAATATAATTACTATGCTTATTTAATGAGACTGTTCTTGAATGGAGGTAAGACGAGTGCAGCCGGCAGAAGACAGCCTTGATCTTTTATTATTATGGAGAACAGATATTGTTGATTAATTGATGAATGGTCGACTGAGCATCTTTAAAAAAAAATTGATTTTAACTTCAACAGATAGCAGCCGAATGTGAAAATAAGTTGTCTAAAGCATTTAATATTTAATGCGAGGACACTAGAATATGATAAAAAACAGGTAGCTACAACCACATAATTACACTCTACTCAATACCACATAAATACACCCCACATAAAACCACTCTATGCCACATAGCAACAATCCTTATAAATACACTCCACACCATGCCACATAATTCCCATCAGCATAATTTCACTCAGCGCCACACAGTTCCACTCCACACAATTCAGCACCACACATTTCCATTCCACACCACATAATTCAACAACAAACCACATCATTCAATTCAACAACACAATTACACATCACACCACAAGCATTCAATTCACAACACAAAATTCTACATCATGCCACAAACCTCAACAGCACACCACATATTTCCACACTGCCTCTCAGTCTCCAGATCTCAGTCTCTGCTGCCTCTCAGTCTGCAGCTCTCAGTCCCTAGCTCTCATTCTCTGCTGCCTCTCAGTCTCCGCTGCCTTTCAGGCTCCAGCGCTCAGGCTCTGCTGCCTCTAAGTCTTCAGCTCTAAGGGGTCGATTCCGATCCTGGTCGGAGGCGCACCTAACACCATTCGCCCGGGAAAAAAGCCAGGCGAATGCGTGTTTCCCGACCCATTCGTAGTTACGTCAGAACGAGCAAGTACGATGCGCATAACTGCCCAGATCCCGACCCAGTCGTACTCACCCAATCCAGGTCCAGTTCTCCGACCGAGGCGGATCCGGAAACGCAGAATCGAGTCGCACGGAAGCCAAAATGCAGCCCCGTCCGGCCGGACTGAGTACGATGCGCCTTCCGTACGCGCCCGAACCCGTCGCTACGCACGGCACGTCAAAGCATCCGGGAGAGGCGCACATAAGCTCCGATTCGCGCCACAAGGCGATCCACGGCTACGAGGCGAACACGCCAGCCACGAGGACGAGTCGAAGCAACGAGAAAGAGGAACGAGACGAACCAACCATGAATCCCATCGCGCCGATCCTACCAATACTCTACATCTATTACCGGAACTGAGTACGGACGCGTACGGCGCAGAAGAGTAAGTCAGACACCCACAACACAAACAAACCACACGTACCCGACATATAACACACACACATAGGGATGCAGAAATTACTTACACCAGCAACAGCAGCACCATAGGGGCGGGATGGCTATCACCAATGCCACATACACACATAGGGGCCTGGATGCCAACCACTAACACCACCCCTACCCATGGGGGGCTGGATGCCTACCACCACTACCACCCCTACTCAGGGGTGCTAGATGCCTACCACTACTACCACCCCTACCCATGGGGGCTGGATGCCTACCACTACTACCACCCCTACTCAGGGGGGCTGGATGCCTACCACTACCACCACCCCTACTCAGGGAGGGCTGGATGCCTACCACTACCACCACCCCTACTCAGGGGGTGCTAGATGCCTACCACTACTACCACCCCTACCCATGGGGGGCTGGATGCCTGTCACTACTACCACCCCTACTCAGGGGGGGCTGGATGCCTACCACCACCACCACCCCTACCCATGGGGGCTGGATGCCTACCACTACTACCACCCCTACTCAGGGGGTGCTAGATGCCTACCACTACTACCACCCCTACCAATGGGGGGCTGGATGCCTACCACTACTACCACCCCTACCCATGGGGGGCTGGATGCCTGTCACTACTACCACCCCTACTCAGGGGGGGCTGGATGCCTACCACTACCACCACCCCTACTCAGGGGGTGCTAGATGACCTACCACTACTACCACCCCTACCCATGGGGGGCTGGATGCCTGTCACTACTACCACCCCTACTCAGGGGGGCTGGATGCCTACCACTACCACCACCCCTACCCATGGGGGCTGGATGCCTACCACTACCACCACCCCTACTCAGGGGTGCTAGATGCCTACCACTACTACCACCCCTACTCAGGGGGCTGGATGCCTACCACTACCACCACCCCTACTCAGGGGGTGCTAGATGCCTACCACTACTACCACCCCTACTCAGGGGGGGGCTGGATGCCTACCACTACTACCACCCCTACTAATGGGGGGCTGGGTGCCTACCACTACTACCACCCCTACCCATGGGGGGCTGGATGCCTGTCACTACTACAACCCCTACTCAGGGGGGCTGGATGCCTACCACTACTACCACCCCTACTAATGGGGGCTGGATGCCTACCACTACTACCACCCCTACCCATGGGGGGCTGGATGCCTGTCACTACTACCACCCCTACTCAGGGGGGCTGGATGCCTACCACTACCACCACCCCTACTCAGGGGGTGCTAGATGCCTACCACTACTACCACACCTACCCATGGGGGGCTGGATGCCTGTCACTACTACCACCCCTACTCAGGGGGGGCTGGATGCCTACCACTACCACCACCCCTACCCATGGGGGGCTGGATGCCTGTCACTACTACCACCCCTACCCATGGGAGGCTGGATTCCTACCACCAACACCACCCCCACTCATAGGATGGGTAATGCATGACACAACCAGCACACTCCAACATAAGGAATGCAAGAAAAAGACATCCCCCAACACCATGACAAGCGTGTGTAGACTGTGTCAAATGCCTACAACACTGAACATGACTTTGAACATACAATGTGACCCCCTATCACATGTGTCACACATACATGTGTGTGGCCTCCACAATGCAAGCAGACCATGACCACTGTGGCAATGGGGTCCAACCCCCATCATCACAGTGACCAAAAGGTAAGTGTGGGGTCCATAGCTGGGGCACATTTTGAACATTGTGGCAATGGGGTCTAAACCCCCATCATCACAGTGACCAAAATGTAAGTGTGGGGTCCATAGCTGGGGCACATTTTGAACATTGTGGCAATGGGGTCTAAACCCCCATCATCACAGTGACCAAAATGTATGTGTGGGGTCCATAGCTGAAGCACATCTTGAACATTGTGGCAACGGGGTCTAAACCCCCATCATCACAGTGACCAAAAGGTAAGTGTGGGGTCCATAGCTGGGGCACATTTTGAACATTATGGCAATGGGGTCTAAACCCCCATCACCACAGTGACCAAAATGTAAGTGTGGGGTCCATAGCTGAAGCACATCTTGAACATTGTGGCAATGGGGTCTAAACCCCCATCATCACAGTGAACAAAAGGTAAGTGTGGGGTCCATAGCTGGGGCACATTTTGAACATTGTGGCAATGGGGTCTAAACCCCCATCATCACAGTGACCAAAATGTAAGTGTGGGGTCCATAGATGAAGCACATCTTGAACATTGTGGTAATGGGGTCTAAACCCCCATCATCACAGTGACCAAAATGTAAGTGTGGGGTCCATAGCTGAAGCACATCTTGAACATTGTGGCAATGGGGTCCAAACACCCATCATCACAGTGACTACAAGGTAAGTGTGGCCATGGAAAAAGCTGCAACTGCCAAACAGCATGGCTGAATCCTGGTCACAGAACAACAAACACATCAGTGGCAAAGTAGTGTTCGTGTCCCATAGCAACATATATTGGGTGAGGCAAACAGTGCAGTACATATAAGACATACCTTTGGCCATGTGCAGACAAACATCACCCATGGGGGATGACACTGTCAACATTCATCAATAACACAATGACAGAAGTGACCATCATAATGCAGAACACATATCTGCTCCAATGGGCACACAAATGTAGACATCCTGTGGAGACTGTAGATGTGAGGTGAACAGATACCATACCATGGCAGCAATGGGACACACAAACCATGATCATCGTGCTGACTGATGACCTAGGAGTCCCAGGGACAGCAGGTGAAACCCACCAAACAACATACAGCCAATGGCACACTAAAGATATGCCAATGCAGTGGTGCAGATGCACAAACACAAACAGGCATCCCCACACTGCACATCAAACACAACAGGTGGGGGGGGGGTGCCAGTGTCCCCAGGCAACCACACAACACATGATGAGGCGTGAATACCAATTACACAGATGCGCATACAGTGCCACACAAAATTAACTCATGGATCCAAATCCCCTATGTGGGCAATCAGGCATTGTTAGATGAGAGGGAGCACAAATCACACATGTCACACAAGCATGTAGGAACAGCAACTGACACAGCAAGACACAGACACACCACAGCACTACTCCCAGGGTCCCCACAATGTGGTGACCCTGGGCTGCATGAGAATCCCACTGTGATGACAAAGCTAGATGTCGTTCACACTGTGAACCACAGTCATGTGTCCTGAGCAACAAACTACCATCACACCTACACAAGCACAAATCAATCAGCACGGCCAGTCAGCCAAGGCCAACATGGAGGCAGGGGTCTAGCCGGGCAACAACTCTCATCTGCACACACTCAACACCACACACCTCGACCTCCAACAATGTGCAGCAGTGAAGCTCACATGCACTGGTGACATTGCACATGCACCCATGACAATCCCTGGGGTGGTGGTGGGAACTAAGGTGCAGAAACCCATCACACATGGCCAGTCAACAAGACTCCTGAATGTCTGACACACTGCACACTACGCTGTACATGGACATGACGGCAATACCACACCAACCAATGGGATCCCGGCCACAGTCACACACCAATGAAGAAGCCAAGGTCACCCACAAAGAACACACATAGACAACTACCAACATTGCAGCCCTGACCCTGAGGAGTGCCAGCAGTCACACACACAACGTGTCACAATCACTGAAAGCTAACACAAACTTGAAATTACATGACAGGTGTAAACAACAAGTGCCAAGGGGAATCCTGACTGTGTCCCATCTGCGTTTGCCCACAAACTCAGCCCTGACAGCAAACACACCTATGGGTGACACCCTGATGACCAGTAATGTGCCATGCACCCACATCACAGAGAACCCAGGGAGAAGACTTTGGGGGAACATAGGTCAACTCAGCAAGCATCACAAACAGGAACATCACTAGGGATCCCAGCACGCCCAGCAAAATGGAAGTGAACACACACAGACATGCTCACACAACACACACCTTGGGCTCAGGCAATGTCACAGGATTACACACTGCCATGAGGGGACTCCACTCCTGTGTGAGGAAAGCTGTGCCATACGTTGCCTCAGTAGGGCTCCATCATGTCAGCAGAACACTTGGTCACACAGTCAACAATTAGCACTAAATGAAGGCTCCCGTCATATCAGCCTGGTCATGGGAGTGTCAACGAAATCATCAGCACAGATCCAACACACATGTATAGCAAGTTGCACTGACAACACAGATGAGTCCTTCCCCATTGATGCCCAAACTTGCAAGTCCAGTGGAGATGGCCACACGGTCAGGGAAGTAGACTAATTGAACAATGGCAAGCACAACAGACGTGCAGGGGTGTAAGCCACAGATGTGATATTGCAAATGTAAGTAGGAAATCCCATTGCCAAATATTGAAAACATGACACCCTCATATGCTGCAAAGGATGACATGGATACACTACAGGATAGGACACATTCCCCGTGGACCACATGGGTTCCTGCACAGTAACACTTCATTTTCATGAGACCAAAAATCACCATCACTGCAGCAAGGGCACGGTTAGCATCATCAACATCATGTACATCAGAAGCAAAACCACTAGAGAACAGAAAGTTGCTTTATCCAGCATTTGGGTGAGAGAAGTGAAAGAAAATATATAACAAAGGCCAATGGCCAGTCCATAATATGAGTCCAAACAGGGTGCCAGTGCCAGATGTCACCCTACGCATGCCTGCACTGCTACACACCAGGGACAATCCCCTCGGAGGGGCATACGGGGGGGCAGGCCAGGCACCGCAGGGACAGGATCAGGGCTCACCAGAAGGAGGCAGGGAAGGGGTGGTGGGTGCTGGAGAGCCACTGACAACTGCAGTGGAGGTGTCTGACATGGTGTGTGCCGGCACAACTGGGGGCATGACTCAGATGGTGTGGGTGCCGGCACGACTGCAGTGGGCCATGCAGATGGAGTGGACAGGTTCCCCACTGCAGTGCCCAAGTCAGACGGGGTGGTAGTGGACTCCACTGCAGTGCCTACCTCCAGGGGAGGAGAATGGGGTTCAGGTAAGGTGGGCAGGACAGAGGGGGAGGACACCGTCTCCACAGCAGTGGCACAGACATGCGCAGCGGGGGTGTGGTGCCGGAAGAGCAAGTGGCAGGGGGAGAAGGCCGGATCATTCTGGGGATGGTGTATCTGTGGGTGGGGAACCTGGGGCAGGGTGTGGTGGGGCACCTGTGGAGTGGGGGCCTGAGGGATGGAGGAAGGAGACTTGGTGGTTGAGCTGCAGGGCGGCGGCGGGGTCTTGCTCTTCCGGGTCCGGGGGGACTTGCGGATGGGGGTGTCAGTCGGTCTGCGCCTGGGGGAGGGTGTCCGGGGGCGAGGTGCACTCCCCTCCGTGTGGGTGGGCTTCCTCTTCCCCCTGAATGCTGGATCAGCTGGATTGGAGGGGAAGAGGCCGAGGTCACAGAGGAAGACCCGCTGTGTCTGTGGGGTTGCAGGTGAGGCAAGGGAAGGGGCCTTGGAGGGAGAGGTATCTGAGGACTGCGCAGTGCTCGTGGATGCGTGTGTGTGTGCCTGGGCCCCATCCCCTGTGAGTGTGGTTTCAGTCCCCTGACTGTGCGTGCGTGTGCGTTTGGATTTTGGTGTGTGTGTCTGTGTGCTGCTTGTGTCTGTGCTGGTGTGTGCCTGTGCCGGTGTGTGTGTGCTTGGGACAGGTAAGGTGCTGGGGAGTGTGGATGGGGCAGAGGTAGGAGGGGTCAGGGACTGTTGGAGGAGGGACACTGCTGCCATCAGGGAGGAGTCCATGGACCTATTGCCCCTCTGTAGGGCAGACATGCCCGATGAGATGCCCTCCATGAACGACACCAGCTGAGTCAACAGAGTGGTGTGGGCATGGAGGACACTCAGCATTGCTGTCTGCCCTACATGGAGCTGGCGAAGGAGGTACACAGACTCCTCACTCAGGGCAGCAGGGGACACAGGGGCAGGGGGTGCGGT
Organism: Calotriton arnoldi; assembly: GCA_963921515.1. NCBI lineage: Eukaryota > Metazoa > Chordata > Amphibia > Caudata > Salamandridae > Calotriton > Calotriton arnoldi. The sequence continues at coordinate 2,939,574 of CAWUFW010000243.1, forward strand.
GCCTGGCACGAAGGAGACACGCTCCCGAACATGGGAGCCTCCACGGACCTCGGGGAATGGGAGCAGATGGGAGGGCGGTGATGGTGGTGGTGGTGGTGGGGACAGCAACACTAGCTGGGGTGTGGTGGCTGCTGACACCCGCCTCCACAAGGGAGTCATCCTCCGAGCTGCTGTGGTCCTCAGCTGAGGTGGATGCTGCTGAGGACTCCTCGGTGTGGCTCCCCTCGCCCTCCGTGCCACTGGGTCCCTCCGACCACTCCTCGGCTGCTGACCCAGTCTGGCTCTGCGGCTCCTCCTGGTCCGTGGATGTATCTGCAAACAATAGGGAAACAGACAAACATCAGTCACCTGCACCGAACGCACACACCACAGTAAGTACAGCACATTACAGAGCAAGCCCTGGCATCCTTAGTTGAACATTGCCAAAAGTGCCCAAACAGAGTAGGAGAAGCCAATTGTCAGTCTGATGGTCAACCATGGCACTCACATCCCTCCTGGCCTTGCACCCATCTGTCTGGTGTCTGTTGGATGGCAATACCCCAGTGTGGACACATGCACCACCTACACAGTAGTTGGACAGTGCAGAGAACACAGTGAAGCATGTGAATATGCAGACATCACAACTCTTGCCACTGAGTCAGTACAGGTATCCGGATAAAGGTTGGCCAGAGTCAATTTTGAAATGCATGTGATGCATACCAGCACCAGACACCATGATGCACCCATGTCCTGATAGTCATTGCCACAATGGTGTGCATGTAGCACATGTCACTCCCCTGGAGGATCACTCATTGGAAGTTTCATGCCATGGCACAGGCATGCCTGCTAAGTCATACATCACTGTCTCCAGTCACATGGGCAGGGCAGCCAGACAACAACAGTCTGCACTGTGTCACAATCCTAGGTCATGGGGAATGCAAGTCCTGGAGCTGAACAAGTGCACATGTACATCCCCCACACACCACATCATCTGAACCCTTATCTGTCCACGTCATACCAATTGGACATATGGGAGACCTGTAACACAACCCTCTGAACCTGAGCACCTCACAATCTGCTGTGAATGGGAAACAGCTGCCTGAACTTCACATTCGCATACCCCAGTCTGCACGGTCAGGTGATCAAACACCTATGTGTCACACAAGTATCGTCTCCTATGGTCACATCTCCGGTGGCATGCTGAGCCCCAACCGAGAAACACCCCAGTAGTCCTGACAACGAAGCCACAGCACACTGACACAGAGGCAGACACCTGAGGGGACATATCACTGAGCACAACGTGTCAGCTGATACACGGGAGTGGGAGTACAGAGTGTATTGTATGGCCTGGAGTAGGCATGACTGTCCTGCCCCACGTGAATGAGGGATGAGCCCTGGACAGTAGGCAGGTGGCTAAGTATGTGTGACACACGTGATATACACACTCCTGGGGCCCACACATTGTTCACACCCGCAGCATGGGTGTGTGCCAGATACCCCAGGCACATGTGGTGGATCAGCTCAGCAATTGGACCACATATCAAAGTAACACGCAGATTACATGTCAGAACACAGGCATTGTGTAAGCAATGGACCCACGCATGATGCCCACCACAGAGTTAGGGGAACAAATGCATTCCCCCACCTTGAGCTAAGCAAAATGCAAGGACACAGTACCCAAGTGACACAATTCCCTGACTGTAAGGGCCACACCTGGGTATCAGATGAGGAGTGGGCAGTGCACAATTGAGGGACATGGGTCCTGGACCACATGACTGATGTACTGTGGAAGTTCAACCAGGCCAGAGGAGGGCACATAGCATGGCAGACAAAGTTCACAATGCAGTCATGGACTCACCCCCTCCTTGCTGCTCTCTGGCCTTCAGCTGCCCATCCAGATCAGGGAAGACCACCGCCAGGATCCTGAGCATGTGGGGGGTCAGGGTCCGGTGTCCGCCCCTCCTGCGAGGAGTCCAGCCCTGAAGGTCCTGCCACCTCTTCTGGCAGTTGCGGATCCGGCGCTTGTAGACCCCCACGGATCTCACTGCCCGGACGATGGTCAGCCATATCTGCTGCTTCTGGTGGGCATCAACCTGTGAGGATGACAAAGTGAAAAGGCCATTACTGCACATGCAACATATCCGTGCATTACACAGTTGGATATACATGTCTCAATCACAGGGGCACATGATGTACACAGGCAGTGCAACGATGGCTATGAACAGTTTGCCAGCAGTTACTACATGGTATCATTGCCTGGGAAGTAAAACCTTGTTTAAATGCACTGTCACTGCACTATACCTGTTCAGTGCATGTAACTACACACTATGGGGGTGACAACTACTCAGTGAGCCTGCTAGCCAGTGGCGTGCACACTGTAAGTCTTGCTAGTCAGACAACATGCACATTTAGTAAGGCAGTGGACAGCACACTCACCTGCTCCCCTGCTTTCCCATACAGCTTGCTGTACTGTGGAAGGAGGCTGTCCAGCAGGGCCTGGTTCTCCTCAGTGCTGAAGGCTGGGGCTCTCTGCACAATACGTGCCATTGCAGGATCCAGAGGGTGCAGATACAGCAGCAGTGGTGGTGGCAGATGTCGTCCTGGAGCATGTAGTGCAGGCAAGTGAGCTCTCAGGGGAACAGCCAGCATTATATGTGTGCTGCTGAGGCAGATACTGTCCCATGTGTCCAAAGTGATAGGTCCAAGTCGTTTGCATCTTCTGAATCTGGCCAATCCATGGAATTGCACCACTTACACACGCCCACAGCATCCTTCAAAAGTTCAACTTCATGAGACCCATGAATTTGCAACATTGTTGTGGGTGACCAACTCAATTCACAGCATCAGACTCGTTAAAGGTTTGAAAACGCGTCCGTTGCCAGGCCAGGCCATAGCCAATGGGTGCGCACCGATCGGTCCATTGCTGTACAACGCGTACATCGGATGACAACGCGTACCCGCTCACATTGTATGCAATGGCCAATGCGTGCGCACCGATCAGTCCATTGCTGTACAACGCGTACCCGCTTACATCGTATGCAATGGCCAATGGGTGCGCACCGATCGGTCCATTGCTGTACAACGCGTACATCGGATGACAACGCGTACCCGCTCACATCATATGCAATGGCCAATGTGTGCGCACCGATCGGTCCATTGCTGTACAACGCGTACCCGCTCACATCGTATGCAATGGCCAATGGGTGCGCACCGATCGGTCCATTGCTGTACAACGCGTACATCGGATGACAACGCGTACCCGCTCACATTGTATGCAATGGCCAATGGGTGCGCACCGATCGGTCCATTGCTGTACAACGCGTACATCGGATGACAACGCGTACCCGCTCACATTGTATGCAATGGCCAATGGGTGCGCACCGATCGGTCCTTTGCTGTACAACGCGTACATCGGATGACAACGCGTACCCGCTCACATTGTATGCAATGGCCAATGCGTGCGCACAGATCGGTCCAATGCTGTACAACGCGTCCCTGTACAAGTCACTGGCATATGTCACCATGCCTGTCACAGGTGAACGTATGCCAGCCACATATACTTCCCAGGGAGTGAGGGGCACACCTACAACAACACAGCCTGTCCACACTGTATCCTAAGGCATGTAAGGCTGCATTACCTATTCCGTGTATGGGGGTCAACATGTTGTTTTGTGGGTGGCACTTGGGGGCAGCCACTCCCAGGCTGTGCACGTGTTCATGGGGACAGAATCCTTGGTGTCGTGCACATGACCACTGTGATGTGCAACTGTTCATTTCTGAGCATGTGGCATGGTCACATTTCACGGTTGTGTATGTGTATGTCATGTCACATACCCCCTGAGTCCCATGTGGGACGGTATGTACGTCCCAGGGTGACCCATTGCCACAATAGTGATGGCCCTCCACAGTCTGTGTGCATGTTGTGTTTACAATGTCTCTGATTCCATGGGCACAATGGGAGACAGTCTCCACATCCACGTTGTTTGTGCATGGACTTTGATGTTGTGCGTGTGTGTGTCACAGACGTCCATGTCTGTCCTGCCGAGGCAACAGGGACCACTACCTGTGGGGGTCATGGTTGTTTTGCTGTGGTGTATTCATGATGCACCATGTCATGCCAGTGTCCATGTGGCAATACAGGGTCCCTGGGAATCTACCTGTCGATGAGCTGTGATGCCTGGGGCACATCTGTCCTCACATGTCACTGTGGTGTGTGTTTGTAACGTGACAGCAGTACATGGGAACTGTGACACAGCCTAATGATATCCCATGGCACAACCTGGGACTTGTTGATGCCACTTGTTGAACTGTGATGTTAGATGTTGGCCATGTAGGTGCCATACATGTCCTTACGGAACTGCACACATCATGTACTTGTGTCTCATAATGATGTATCATGTGATATTGAGTATGGTCAATGCCACATATGTGGGGTGACTGACAATCTTTCTTTCTTCACCTATGCACTGCAGGGCACCAGCTGTCCATAGACCATTCCCTGACCTTGCAACCATGGTCGAACGGGACTGCATCCGACGGTACCGCTTCACCAGGCCGCTGATTGAGGAATTGACGGTGCGGTTGGCCCCACATTTGCAACCTGGCCGGACATACCCTCCAGCGCTGACCCCCAAGGTGAAGGTGATAGCAGCCCTACACTTCTTTGCCACCGGTACCTTTCAACACACTGTGGCGTCTGCTGGTGGGATGTCACAGACCATGTTCAGCCGTGTGCTCCGCGATGTTTTGGAGGCTATGTTGAGATACCTGAACCAGTACATCTATTTCCCTAAACGTCAACAACTCACTGACGTCAAGAGTGACTTCTATGCCCTGGGGAGGATGCCGCATGTCATTGGCTCCATTGATGGGACACATGTGGCTTTGGTACCACCACAGGCCCAAGAGCAGGCATACAGGAACCGCAAACACTACCATTCGGTCAATGCACTGGTGGTATGTCTTGCAGATATGAGCATCTCACACGTCTGTGCCCGTTTCCCCGGTTCTGCACACGATGCCTACGTGATGAGGAGTAGTCGCATCCCGAGGATGATGTCACAGATGCTGAACCAGCGTGCCTGGCTTGTCGGTGTGTACTGACTTTGTACCATTGTGTGTGTTCTGCAATGTAGTATTCCACCCTCTTTTCCAACTCAGCTAATGTGCAATTGTCTGTATGTAGGTGACTCCGGATACCCCAACATGCCGTGGTTGCTGACGCCCCTCAGGAACCCTGTGACACCAGCCCAGATGCGCTACAATGAGGCACATGGTCGGACCAGGAGAGTGATTGAGCGGACATTTGGTCTCCTGAAGAGCCGCTTCCGCTGCCTGGACAAGACAGGAGGGGCCCTCCCATATGCCCCAGCAAAGGTGTGCAAGATTGTCATCGTCTGCTGCATGCTACACAACCTGGCAGTGCGGAAGGAGTTGCCTCTCATCCTGGATGACGATGACCAACAACCGCCACCTGTGGAGGATCCTGGCCTGGACCACGATGCCAGTGATGATGATGATGATGAGGGTGATGTCCGCACACAGCTCATCACCAACTTCTTCAGCTGAATGTGAGTATCCGGAGATGTTATGTCAATGATGTGAGTTTGCATGATATGTGTTGGTGGTGCTCTGGTGCTGTTTGAGTGTGTCCATGTGCTACATGACTGTATGCGTGCAGCGATGTGTCCTTACAGGTAGTCTGTACTCCACAACAGTGTTGACATGCTAACTTGGTTCTGGGTGGGTATCTTGTGACATGTATTGGGCATGAGTATTGCAGTTCTGTCCTGTTCTTCTGTGCTTTTGACTGTGTGTCATTTCTGTCCTTCACAGGGTACTTTCAGAGTTGTTTGGTCAACTGTGAACCCCCGACACCGTGAATCAACTTCCAGGGTGGTAGCTGTCGTTTCCCTACAGGTGATGTGCGCCACACCCATGGACTTCCTTTCTTCTACACTTGTTGACTGTGTGCCCACTGCCAGGTGGGATTACCTTGCATCTGTAGTGGTTACAACATGTTGCAAATGTGTAATAAACCTGTGCTTCACTTTGTGATGTGCGTTGTCTGTGGTCACACATCTGACTGACATTTGCTTACTGCACCAGTGTGCTAGTTAACACAGACTGTGAATAGGTGTTGGGTCTGTGCATTGCACCGTATTTCCTGGCAACATCAGTGTAGGCGATGAGTCAGATGGCCCTGGTGTGTATGTGTTGTGTAGCCCTGGTGGTGTGTCTCCCTCATATGTGTCACGTCGCCATGACTCACATGCCGGTGTTGTACTTGCTGTAGCAGTTAGCATGCACAGTGTCATTTCACAGATCATCATCTCCACTTCAGAAACAACGTTGTAATCACAACAGAGGCAAGTATGGTGTATTAGTGAGTTTATTGACATACATGTGTGAGTATAGTGCACAGGATGGTGGGTGCTGTACATTGTGATTGTAATCCAAAGTTCATAGATGATTTGGAAGTCCTGGTAGCAGAAATGTCCTGAGTAAAGTCCACAGTCATCTGATACATTGGTCCAACTTGAACTCCCCATGTCATGTGGGAGAGTTGTGTTGCATTCGACAGGGTGAAGAGTTTGCGCACAAAGGTGATTTTCCAGAACAGGTGTTGGCTTCCTGGGGGTTGTGCATGGCCATCGGCCTCTCAGTTGTCCTTCCTCGGACGACCCCTCTTCTTTGGGGGGGGACCCTCAAGTGCAGGCTGCTGCGATGCAGGGGACTCTCCGCCAGAGTCATCCTCCCTCCCTGTGGCAGTTGCAGTTGTTGCAGCACCAGATGTTGTGGGCACACAGGGAGGTGTTGACATGTTGGTGCAAATATGGCGGAGGCATTGTAATATGTCCCTATGCACCGCCGTCAGTTCTTGCAATGTGTTCCAGTTGGACTCCATGCGGGACATGTGGGAGTCCGAGCGGGCATGATGGGCAGCCTGCTGCTGTTGAATGTCCCTGAGGATCCCCACTACCTGGCTGAACTCTCCGGTGCTAGTCTGGTACGCATCAGCTATGCGTGCCAGTTGTGGGTCATCATGCAGTTCAGACCCCTCTGCAAGCAGCGACCTATGTCTACCACCCCTCCCACCACCCCTGGCGACACGTGCAGGACCTGCGGTGGCACGCACAGGTGACCCTGGGCCCCCTTGGGGGTTGTTGCTGGTGTTGGTGTCCGTTGCTCCACGTTGGGCCGGGGGCCGTGTGCTGTTGGTGGTGGTGGTCCTTGGTCTGTCCGTGTCGGCAGGGGTGGTCTGTGTGTTGGCAGTTGTTGGAGGGGTGGGTGCAGGGGGTGCAGCTGGTGGTCCTGCTGGTGCTGCATGATGACTCACTGCGGAGGTGCCAGGTAGGTCTTCGTCATCCGAGGAGGGCAGAGGCTGTTCCACACCAGTGAGCTCAGTGTCCCCCGGAGCCTGGGACAGGGACTCCTCAGCGTCTGCTGCTGTGTCCCCATCATCACCTGTTTTTGGGAGACACACACAATGTATGTTATGTTTCTGCAGGCATCAATGGTTCACACACCTGACAGTTGTGACTGTACCTCTGGATGCGGGCCTGTACATTGCATTGTCCTAAGTTGTCACAGTCAGAGGTTGATATTGGTGTAGCACATTGTCCTGCATACTTTGAGCATTTCAATATGAATGTTGAGGTGTGTGGGGGGCGTGGTCTGCAGCCCAAGATGGTGGTCGCTTAAGCGACGAGCTCCGGGCCGGGGGCACCTATCCGCCTATGATCCGTCATTCCCTACATTATTAGACAGCTGCTTCCATCGCTGACCGTTGTATCCCACCAACCGGCTGCCTCGGACGTGCTTTCCGGCTCCCGGAGACCCGGGAGAGTGGACTTCTGGACGGCACTCTCTGGTGTGGCTCGGGGCCTGGTACGTGGGAGGAGCCCTATCAGCCCCGGGCTGGCCTGTGGACTGGTGCGCCCGCGTGAGACTGGCTCCGGCTGCGGTGCCTGCTCGAGCCCCCGGACTAGGGCCTGCCCGCCCGCCTTCCGGAAAAACTATCGACGGAATCCGACTGGCACGAAGCAGTCCATGACCGCCTGAGTGACCCATACTCCTACTACTGCCTGGGTGAGTGGAGTGCACAACACCACCTACGGGCCCTGCGATCTGCCGCTGCCGACGGGGGGGGCCCCTGCGCTCCGGGGGACAGATTTGCGCCACGCGTCGGTGGCGGTTCCCCCTGCTGTACCCACGGTGCCTTGCTCAGTTAGTGGACTTACACGGGGGCATACGTGGGCCTCTCCGGCACATCGATAGCGCTTGCTGCTGTCTGCGGAGCCGCCCCACGCAGCGCATTGGAAGTGGGTCCCCTGCTGTATCTGCGGTGCTCCGCTCAGCGGGATGGGGATTGCGTTGCATGGGGACCGATGACCGTCTTGTGTCTCCGCTTTTTCCCCCCCCCTTCCTTTAAGAACGGCGAATTGGTGGCGGCCGTTGGAGTTGGGTTGCTGAACCTGTGTCCCACTCAGTGAGGGTCTGTGGGCTTATGCTGGCTGCGACCTGAGGCTTGGTGCGTGGGAAGAGCCTTATCACCCCCGGGCTGGCCTGTGGACTGGTGCGCCCGCGTGAGACTGACTCCGGCTGCGGTGCCTGCTCGAACCCCCGGACTGAGGCCTACCCACCCGCCTTCTATAAAAACTATCGGCAGAAACTGTCCATGATACTCCTGCTACTGCCTGGGTGAGTGGAGTCCACACCAACACCTACGGGCCCTGCGATTTGCCACTGCCGACGGGGGGGTCCCCTGCGCTCCCGGGGACAGATTCGCGCCACGCGTCGGTGGCGGTCCCCCATGCTGTACTCATGGTACCTTGCTCAGTTGATTGACTGCCGCGGGTCCGTGCGTGGGCCTCTCCGGCGCATCGGTGGTGCTTACTGCTGCCTGCAGGGCCGCCACACGCAGCACATTGGAAGCGGGTCCCCTGCTGTGTTTGCGGTGCTCCGCTCAACGGGATGGGGATTGTGATACATGGCGACCGCTGACCGTCTTGTGTCTCCGTTTTATTTCTTCCCCCCCCCCCCTTTCCTTTTAAGAACGACGAATTGGTGGCGGCCATTGGAGCTAGATTACTGAACCTGTGTCCCACTCAGTGAGGGTCTGTGGGCATATGCTGGCTGCGGCCTGTGGACTGGTTTGATTTGAAGCTGCGGAGACCGGCTGCTGTGTATACTTTGGCCCCCCTGCTCGGCTTCCTGCTGTCCTGCTGGGGCGGGGGCTGCACTGACTCACCGGAGAGACCCATGCCGCCACCAAGGCCGAGGTATGTGAAGTGCATGTTGATACCCCCACGACCGCACTGCTAGTTTATAATAGGAGTCCTCACTCACCTTCTTGTTGGCTGGTCCTTGGTCCATCGGTGGTTATATTATACTTGTCACCGCGTGGTCATCGCACTGCTGCGCTCTGACTCCGACCATGGGCAAAGGGAAGCCCAGAGCGGCTACTAGGTCCGGGAGGACGGGCTCCCTCTCTCCTACCTCAGGACACTCATCCAACCGATCACACCATGCAGAAGGAAGTATTGGTACCACCGCCCCGGTGGATAAACTGGACATGATTTTACAGGAAATCCGCGATTCTCGCTCCGTACTAGAAGCACAGCTGGGCATGATATCTGTTGATCTCAATCTCTTGAAAGATGATCATAAAAAATTAGCTGATAAAGTTCAAACCGTTGAGCAAACTGTAGAAACTATGTTACCGCAGGTGAAAGCCCATGAAGAACAACTCAGTCACCTGCGCCAACAGATTGACTCTCTCCAAGCCCGGGCCGATGATGCAGAAGGTAGGGCGCGCCGCAACAACCTCCGTATTGTTGGATTACCGGAGGGAACGGAGGGCTCCAACCCCACGGATTACATAGAGACCTGGCTGAAAACTAGCGTGGCCCCGATCGGACTATCAGCACACTTTACAGTAGAGCGGGCACACCGTGTCCCCACACGAAAACCAATACCTGGCGCCAATCCACGTCCAATATTGGCTAGGATCTTGAACTATAGAGATCGGGATCGCGTGTTACAAGCGGCGAGGGATAACGGCCCATTGCGAATTGATAATGTACAGGTCTCCATCTTCCCTGATTACACCCTGGCTGTACAGCGAAAAAGGTTTTCCTTTATGGAGGTAAAAGCCCGGGTCCGGGCAGCAGGCCTGACGTTTGCTCTACTGTTCCCAGCAAAACTGAAAATCATCTATAATCAGCGCTCCTTGTTTTTCGATGCTCCTGATAGTGCATGGGATTGGATGGACAAGACCTTCCCTGATGTCCAACCCACTAGACGGATGGATTCCTCACAACCAAAGTCACAGCGCCCTCCTCGAAGACGCAAAGGGGCTCCTTACCCAGAGTTCAGCCACTAGTCCCCCGCCTCGTCAACAGGTGATGGAGGGCAGACGTGGGGCACTACAAACTGCCACAACCTTTCGTACATCTCGCCCGTCCATCAGTACCAGTCCGTCCGAAGATGCTAATACGGACTCAGACTCTGACGACAACGGCAGCGTTGCATTGTTTCCCTCTATAGACACACAACTTAGTAATGATCCTTTGGCGTAAATTGTTTGTATATTATTGGATACAGGACCCCGAGGGCGACTCCCAGTCCACTGTCAGTTACCGGTACAGCTTGATATGTCATTATTATAGGCATGCCTACTTATATTACTTGCAGTATACAATGTTCCTAGTATGTACGCACAACTGGTAGGGATGTTTCAGAAAGTCCCCTGGCCCGGCCCGCGTGTTGGGCGATGTTATATATAGCTCATTGTAATTGTTTGGACATTGATAGTGTTGGCGACCTTTCCCCGTAGGCGTTAGCAACTGTTAATGTAAAGTATGTTCCTTTTGTTTTCATGGTTTGGTCGAACACAGTTTGGTCGTTGGACCCAGTATTGGGATGTTATTGAGTTATTTGCAATTTTGCCGCATGGTCTGGGATTTGGGGGTGGGTATGCGGGGGGTGGTGGTGGTGGGGGTGGGAACCGGGGAGATCTCTCAATATTTATTAATGATGTCTACTGTCAAATCTTATACTTTCATCTCATGGAATGTCCGGGGTATGGGAACTATCACTAAGCGGCACAGAATAGCTGCGCAGCTACACCGCCGCAAAGCTCAAATAGTATACCTCCAGGAGACTCACCTGCTCCCCTCCGAAACGTTGAAACTACAAAAAGATGGCGGGGTCAATTTTATGCGACTGCATACTCTGCCTTTTCTAGAGGGACTGCAATATGGATTCGGGCGGGGATTCCTTTCTCCCTTAATGAGAGTAAAATTGATGACCAGGGTCGGTTTGTCCTCATTTCTGGAACATTAGATGGTAGACAGGTAGTGTTGGGTTCCCTCTATGCTCCGAATACAGATCAAGAAGCGTTCTTCACACGGGTCTCTCGAGCACTTTCAGAATGGTCACACATCCCATGGTTCTTGGGTGGAGATTTAAATGCAGTATTTGATGTGGATCTCGATAGATCTCATCCTCCCTTATCTAACACAGCAGCACGAGTACAGGCTGTTAACTTGACAAGATGGGCACGGGGTTGGAACTTAATAGACATATGGAGGTCCCTACATGTTAATATGCGAGAATATTCCTTTTATTCTTATCCACACAAATTACACACTCGTTTGGACTACTTCCTTTGCACTCCAGATCTAGCCCCTTCCGTTGCGCAATGTGATTATCTGGGCAAGACCTTATCTGATCATAATCCCATAGAACTATCGCTGACCTGGGGCCGTTCCCCCGCTCCTATCCCAATGTGGAGAATGCAACCTATACAATTGGAAGATCAAGTTTATCGGGCCGCCTTAGCTACTGCTATCACTACATATTTTATAGATAATGAGGGCACTGCCTCGTCCAGATCCTTTGAGTGGGAGGCCTTCAAAGTGACCATTCGCGGGGTCTCCATGGGAACCTTGGTGGGCTCGCGGAGGGAAACGATTAGGGATCTGACGGACCTGGAAAGGGAACTACAGGCTCTAGAGGTAGCTGCCCAGAAGAGCAATGAAGGTGTAGAGCCGCTGCAGACCGCTAGGATTAAGTACGCGGAATTACTGGAACGCCTGCGACAGATAGATTTTCATGCCTATACACTGCGTACACACTCAGAGGCGGATAGAGCAGGCACATTATTAGCTGACTGATTCAACCTACAATGACCCCCACTCCTATCTTGGCGATACATACAATCCATAACACTTTGGTTACTTCTCAAGCTGCAATTAATGCTGCATTTCAGGAACACTGTGCTCGCCTATATACTGCCCCCCTCTTGGATATGGCCGCTACAACCACCGATTTCCTGGCACAGATCCAACTTCCTACTATATCAGCTGCAACCGTCGAAGACTTGGCAGCTCCGATTACTACGGCAGAGATTCGTAGGGCGGTTACTGCATTAGCTCGTAACAAAATGCCGGGCTCAGACGGCCTCCTGTGGAGTTTTATTCCACTTTTGCAGATACATTGATTCCTAAACTATTGCAACTTTATACCTCCTCTTTCGACGAAGGTGCCCTACCTCCTACCACCAGGGAGGCATTAGTTACGTCTCTATTAAAACCTGATAAGGACCCGACTGAACTTCTGTCTTATAGACCACTCTCGATTCTTAACACAGAATATAAGATACTTAGTAAGGTCTTGGCATCGCGGCTCCTTCCGCTACTTCCTCGATTGATCCATACGGATCAGTGTGGATTCATACCTCAACGCAGTACCTCACTGAATATTCGTCGGCTTCATGCCTTGTTACATACAGCGTCCGAAACTTCACCTCTTGCCGGCTGCCTGTCATTGGACGTCCGTCAAGCATTTGACACCCTAAGCTGGCCTTATATGCTAGCTGTATTGTCCAAATTCGGACTGCCTCAGTCATATTGTGCTTGGGTTGGTTTGCTTTATACTAACCCCACAGCTCGTGCTAAGACAGGCTCGAGCATTTCTCCCTCCTATACTGTTTATCGGGGAACGCGCCAGGGCTGCCCCCTATCCCCCTTGCTTTTTGTGTTGGCCCTCGAGCCTCTCGCACACTGTCTGCGTCAAGTTATGGTTCCTTATGGCATCCCCCTCCGGGTGTGATTCATTCGGTATCACTCTATGCCGATGATATGTTATTATATTTCCGGGATCTCACTGGAGACAAACGCACGGTAGCAACTGTTTTTCTAGCTTTGGGGAAATATCTGGTTTATGTCTTAACGCCTCTAAATCAATTGCCTACTCCTTTTATGATACCTATACCTCTTCTTATCTGCAATTTGGTCAGATGCAATTTAGAGTGGAGCCTGTTACTTTTAGATATTTGGGTATCTACATATATAGATCTAATGCAGATACCATAGATGGTAATGTGGTGCGAACAATTAATTCACTACGTTCCCAGATTACCTTCTGGAATACGTTACCATTGACAGTGGCGGGCCGCTTGGCGGTGTCTAAAATGGTTATGTTGCCCAGACTACTTTATCATTTTGTGAACCTACCGGTTATCCTCCCGGCCTGGATATTTAAAACACTCGATACCTTGTTGTCCTCTTTAATTTGGGGGTGGGTAGACACAGGTTAGCGTTGGCTAAGTTACAGTTACCTAGTAATGCAGGGGGACTGGGAGCACCTGATTTTAAAACATACAGTATAGTCGGACAATTGCAGTGGCTGGCATATTGGTTGGCGGGCAAGAATTTATTTGAAATTGGGCAATCCCCAGGCTTTTACAACGCGGAACTCTGCAATCACTGCTATGCCCGGGTGCGACGAAAATGCAGGATCCTCCTTATCTTTTGCAAGTTGCATTGCATTATTGGAAACAAGCCTATAAATCAGCAAAGCAACCCTTTCCATACGCCCCGAACATCCCGCTCTGTGGATTGCCTACCAGGCGCGGGGTAATATCAATGACTCAAATAAGAGGGTGGACGCAGATGGGAGTAGGGACAGTTGGTGAGTTCTTCCTGGATGGACACCTGATGCCCCACGAGGAGTTTGTACGAAATTATTCTGTACCTAGCACATTGTTTCTTACTCACGCAGCAATAGTTCACTTTATTCGGAAATATTGGTTTATAGACCAGGGGAACCTCCAACTTTCCACTTATTGAAATCTATTCACATAATGGGGCATGGCCGTCACTTGGTTCGTTGGCTCTATCGGGGTTTGAGGGAACATTTACATACTCCATTACAGTATCTCAGACAGAAATGGGATGTGATACTTCTCCGTGAGTTAGAAGACAGAGAATGGGCCCTAATGTTGGAACACCCTCGGCGAGTATCCCGTAATTGCCGGTTAAAAACGATACAATTATTCATATTACACAAAGCTTACCTAGCCCCGACAACAATACGCAAGATGTACCCGAATGCGTCCTCGGCATGCCCGAGATGTCAGACACAAGAAGCCGATTTTATTCATATGCTATGGTCATGCCCAGTACTAACGGGGTTTTGGTCAAACGTTATCCAAGGCTTAGTGGCCCTGACGGACCACACATCATGGGGCACGATTGAGGCCTGTCTCCTGGGGCTCCCCCTTCCTAAGAAAGCTAAATTGTTGCGTCGATTTACCGGATTGGCCCTGATGCTGGCCAAAAGGCTGATTACACAGCGCTGGAAATCCAGCACGGCGCCCCGTGAGGACAAATGGCACGAAGAGGTAATTAGGTGGGCGGCTGCAGAAAGGGAAGCATTACAGCGAGAAGAATATAGGGGATTACGAAAACATCCCATATCCTTAGAATGGGCACACCTAATAGAACTTTTTAAAGCAGGCATGGGGGACGAATTAGTAGAATCACAGGTCACAGTGTTGGAAAACAGAGCAGACACCTGATTACTGTTAGTGAGATGCTAGTGTTTCTTGCTCCTTCCCTTCCCCTGCGCCCCCCTCCTCCCCCCTCTCCCCATCCCCCTCTTTCACCTATCCCCCCCCCCTTCCCCTCCCCCGTGGTTACGGACCGGACAGTCACCAAGTATAGAAACAACTGCTACAGGGTGCTGTCCATGATGCGGCAACATTTTGTTTATTGTTTAGTTCTGGGTATTGTTGGGGGTGGGTTTCTTAAGTGGGGATTCATGAGTACTGCACTTTCTGTCCATATACAGGACTCTACAATATGTAAACATAGAATGTATGCGCATTTTTAGCATATGAGATCAACACACTAAGTATTGCATAGATCGCTATGTTACCTACTGTCACTCGGTATATATATATGACTACTGTTATTTTTGGAATAGAAAATTGTAACCAAATGCCTAATCTTGACTATGTATAAGTATATATTTCCCCCGCAATACTCAATAAAAATTTTGTGAAAAAAAAAAAAAAAATGAATGTTGAGGTGTGTACATGGCCAGCATTGGTTGTATTTGGTGGACATCCGGCCCTCCTTCTCCCCCCAGCCCAGTTATCCCACCATCAGGGTCGGATTGGGATCACAATTCAGCCCGGGCACTGCCAAAAAAAGTGGCCCACATTCGCGGGGCGTGCCCTTTCATGAAACACCATTTGGTTACCCTCAAAGGTCTCATTTGTAGAGACATGTTTGGTGAATTAAGCATTTAATAGATTATAGAGCTAGTAACATGGTAAAGACTAGGAGCACTGCAGTTCTGAAAACTGGGCGGCTTATTTACAAGCCCCTTGCGCCGCCGGTGCGTCACTTTTAACATGGGAAAAAGTGACGCAGCAGCGGTGCAAGGGGCTTGTAAATAAGCCCCTGAATACTTACTTGCAGTCTTAACGCCCTGCACAATGTAGTTAAATGCTCTTTACCAACCAGCTATGTCATTGACACTTATCATCACATAAATCAGAAATCTAGTACAAAGTCAAGGGGAATGGGGTAAACAGGAATCTCTGGAAATAGACCATGCAATAACAAAAGTAAGAGGAAGAGCAGCTCTGAACCTCTGCCTTGGAGAATAGAGACAAACAGTAAAGACATACATTTTGCATATCAACCATAAAAACATTTTGCAAAACACTGAAAAGAAGTGAAATCTAGCTCTCTCACACATTTTGCACTTTTCCCTAAACGTAAGTACCTTTTGCCGCCTTGTCCCCCCTCCCCTCTTTCTTTGTGTTCAGTACTCTGGTTAGACAGTGATCCCCAGTTCTGCTGGGTAGTACCAACTGGGGGCTGGGGTAAAAGAGGAGGTGAACAGAGAGGTAAAGAGACAATATAATGAGAGAGATGAAGTAGAACTAAAAATCAGGTAGTGATAGGTGTGATGGGAAGAGGGGGTGTCTTTGGAAGCTTCTTGTTTATTTTTAGTTTGTCATCTCTCCTCACACACTACCTGTTGCTTCGTCCCTCCTACTCCACCCACCTCTGCTGCACCCCCATGATCATTTATTGATTTATTTAGAAGATCCTGGTAGCAATTGCCAACAGCTGCTCATCCTTATAAAAAGCACTTTGCACTAAATGGAATTTCATTTATTTGTATTTACCTATTTCTTTATTTTCTTTTTTATTCCACCCGTTCACCTCTTCCGCCTTCCCACTTTGGACGATTGCTCAGTGGGTTAAATGCAATTTGCAGAGGTTGAAACCTGGAGTCCGCTAAAAGTTTTATCCTTCCCATGTGGATGCAATGGCACCGGTTCAAAACACTACTGCTTTCCTAGTACATATCCCTTCATGGTATACGTAGAGATAGCACTGCATCCCAGATTAGTGCTCTCATGGGGTGCACCTTGTTGGCATCCCTGCACCCCCGCAATACTTTTAGGGTATTGTAGCTCCCAGAAGCACCCTTTGTAAATGCAGATTTTGAAGCACGGTATGGCAATGTCTCTGGTCATGATGTGCACATCTTTATGTCGCTGGTCCAGGTCTGGATGAGAAGACATCAGCGATGTACAGTATAACAGCAGAAATGTGCAACTAGTGCACAAAGAAAAGAAAGATTACTAATCTACTATTAAACTCTAATCTTGGGTTCTGGAGTAGGTTGGTACTCATAACAAAGCGCTTTAACTCATCGTCAGGGGTAGTAAGTGCTATATTAATACAATTTACAATATGTTAATTAAGCATGCGTTTCAGTGGGATGATAGGCAGCCCTCAGTCTTATTTACGTTTTCACATTTTTACAACAGCTTTGCTGGTATCTGAAAGGCAACGTGGCTTTTAAGTTCATTTGATGTCACAAAGCAACAATACACATACATACACTCCAAATCATACCACATAATTCTAATCAGCATAATTTCACTCAAGGCCACGCAGATCCACGCAGCAATTCCACTCCACACATTACCATTCCACACAATTCAGCAACACACCACATAATTCAACTCAACACATTTACACAACACACCACATACATCCAATCCACACCACTAAATACCACATCATGTCACAAAATTTAACACACCACATAATTAAACTGCACAGCATACCCCTACACAACACAAACTACCATTCCATGTAATTACACTCAGTGACACACAATCCCACTCCACATAATTCCAGTACTCAAAGCCACATAATTACTATCCATATAATTCCACTGCACACCATGCCACAATTCTACGCCACACAATTCCCCAACTAACAATTACAATCCAACCAGCATAATTCCACTCCACACCACACCACATACCTCTACTCCACTCCATAACACATGGGTAAAACACATTGTCATTTACAATGCCAGTAGCTCTAAATCTAAGACCTATTGGCATTGCCAGTGCTTGTTTTTTATTGTTGTTCTTCCTTTTAACAGTTTTGTACATTGTGAACTCAGCGCAAGGCAAAGGCTATTTGAGGGCTATTCATGAGCACTAATTACAGTGCACAAGATCAGATTTTTTATTTAAGGGCCTGGGAGATGAAGTGATTTGCCCAGAATCACAGGATGTTGAGAGCAGACGCTGGGACTCGAATCTGATCCCCCATCTCTGCAACTCTGACACTCAGGCCACATATGCCTATGCACACATATGAAAGTGGGAGGATATTGATATTGGGAAGGGCACTGGGGCCAAGGTGACAATAGCCTACAGCCTGAGCACTAGAACAACAACGAGGCCCCTTTGATTACTAAATTAATCAAGCCCTCTCCAGCTCTGCACTGCCTCAGGGGATTAAGCATAAGACACAGCTGCTGGGCCATGCATAGGGGCGAGGGCTGAGGTGAAGATGGCACAAGTCCACAACATCACCTGGCCCCCAAAGCAAGGCCCCAGCATAAACCCACCCTCCCCCGCCCACCATGCCCTGAATGAGAATGGCTTTGGGGGAGGTGTCAGATAAAAACACTGTTTCTGGGCTGCGTGGGCCCTGGGGGGTGGGGGGGCTGAGGTGGGAATGGCTCAATTTCCTGAGCAACACCTGCCCCCCAGGAAGGCCACTTCTCGCATGCCTTCACTGCTCCCCAGCCCACCATCAGGGCGATAACGTGACAAGGTTGGGGGCAAGGAGAGGCCACAGCTAATCCTCGCCCAAGGGCCATATCACAGGGCCCCCCAGCGAGGCTGCTTTACTCACCCTGTCCAGTGCCCTCTGTGGGCTGGGAAGGAAAAATATACCGGCCCACAGAGGGCACTGAGACAGCGGCCCTTCGGCCGATGCCCGAGTGCCCGTAGTACCAATCCGTCCCTGCCCACCATGATGCATGCCACCCTTGCAGTGGGTTCAGGTTGACTCTCAGGATGTCAGTAAGTGGTGTCCTGTTGTTTGTTGGTGCCCAGTTCCCAGCATGACCTTGTGATCCCCACAGCAGTACCCATTGTCAGCCATCTTGTCAGTTCTTTTCCACTCCCTGTGAGGTGTGCATGCTTGAGTGTGAGCTTGCTGGGCCATGTGGCTGGGGGATTTGAGCTGTGACTACCACTCCCATCATGCTATTGCCTCCACCCCCCTTCCCAGCATGCCCATGCTTCCTTCCTTTTGACTCTGCTTCCCTGTGGGGTAGTGTGCCTGTGCTGACAAGATGGCTGACAGTGTTATCCTGGGGTTAGTTTGGCTACAAGTCCCATGTGTATCCCTGTGCTTCACACAGCATAACCCAGAGTGGTGGTTCTTTGTGGGATATTTGATTAGAGTGTGAGGCAATGCATTCTCCTAGGTGAGTTGTGTGGAGTGTTAGGGGTGTGTGTGAGAAGAGCTGCTGGTAACTATGGTCAGTGCTATCAGTCCTCCTTCCCACCCAGCCAGATATCCCACCATGGAACGTGCTTCCATTGCAGGGAGTTCAAGTTTGCTTTCAGGATGTCAGTCAGTGGTGTCCTGCTGTTGGTTGGTGCACAGTTGCCAGCAGGGCCTTGTGCTCCCCACAGCAGTACCCAGTGTCAGCCATCTTGTCAGTTGTTTTCCACTCCCTGTGATGTGAGCATGGTTCATGGTGGTGTTGATGGGCGTATTGTGAGGGTGGGCAATATCTGTGACTACAACTCCCATGATGCTATTGGCTACACTGACTTGACCAGCATACACAGAATTCCTTCCTTTCAGTGGGCTTCCCTGTGAGGTGGTGTTGTAGTGGTGGCTACATATCTGACTGTGTTTGTTGGTTAGATTGGTGCCACTGCCTAGCTGTATTTGTTGTGTTTGTACATGTCATGACACAGTTACATTTCACAATGAGATGGCATGTATTGTGTTTATCTGACTGACATACACATCTTAGGATGTTTATCTCTTGGTTGGTGTGTATTTGCTAAGGGTGCATGGTTTGACTATCCCCTTGACAGTGATGTGTGTGTATTGTCACACAATATTGTGTACATTTGTTGTGTACTCACCAGGCTCTGGGATGTTTGCTAGTCCATATACGCTAACTGGTGGTAGGATGGCCCGCACCTTCTCCTCCCAGGGCCTGAGGTATACAGGTTTGGCAGGAGGGCCACTGCCGGTGTGTTGGCTCAAGGCGTAGTCCTTCTTCAGTAGGTCCCTGACCCTCCTGCGCACGTCATACCACCTGTTCTGGATGTCTTCCTTTGTGCGCAGACATGGTGATTGTGCGTTCACCCTGTCGACGATCCTCGCCCACATCTTGGTTTTCTGCGACATGGGGGTCTGTTGGACCAGTGTACCAAACAGCTGTGGCTCTACCCTGAGGATCTCATCTACCAGGACTTCCAATTCACTGTCTATGAACTTTTGATTCTTCTTTGGGGGCATGGTGATGGGTGGTGGTGGTGAGTGATGTGTACGTTGGTGTGCAAGTGAGGGTGTGTGAGTGTGGGTTTTGCTGGGTGTATGTGAGGGTGCTATTTGTTGAGGTGCTGATGGTGTGTGGCTTGTGTGATGGATGAGCTGTGAGTGTGTGTGTGGTTGCTGTCTGTTGGTGTTGAGTGCTGGCAGGTAATTTGAATTTGCAAAGGATCATGGTAGGGATTTGTGTCCTTTATATGGGTGGAGTTGTGGGTGTGTCTTTGTTCCATGCCCCCAGTATTTATTGGCTTTGTAATTGCTTGTTTGTCCCTTTTTTGTGTGTTTTTTCCTTTGTGCTTTTTGTGCATGTAGGAGACGTTCTTCTGACCGAGTAGGACGCTGCAGTTGGTCTCGTGCGAGCTTCTCCGGCTCGTTCACGCTGTATTTCTGCTGTGTTTTATGTGCGGTGTACGCGTCGGTCGCGGTGTATTGGGTTGCTTCGGCTCGCTGTTTTGTATGCGTGTCGGTCGTACGGCTTGAGCTCCGTGCGACTCGTTCGGGTTTTCCACGCATTGCATCGTACTGTGCGGGTCAGAGTTCGCGGGTACGTTTCGTTCGGGTTCCTTCCTGGTGCGTGTCGGTCGGTTCGATTCGCCGTTTTTTCCGGCCGGATGGCTGTTTTCCGTGCGGGTCGGTCATTCGTCTTGGGTTCCGTGCGAGTCGGTCGTAAATCGCATGCATTACATCGTACTAGGCGGGTCGGGCAGCACCGGTACGTGTCGGTCGGAATATATTCCCGAACCGAGTCGGTCGGTACATTTTCCGGCCCGAATCGGAATTGGCCCCTAAGTCTCTGCTGTCTCTCGGTCTCCAGCTTTCAGTCTCTTCTGCTTCTCAGTCTATGGCTCTCAGTCTCAAGCTTTGCTGCCTCTCAGTCTACAGCTCTCAGTCTCTGCTGTCTCTCAGTCTACAGCTCTCAGTCTCTGCTGTCTCTCAGTCTCCAGCTCTGTCTCTGCTGTCTCTCAGTCTCCAGCTCTCTGTCTCTGCTGTCTCTTAGTCTCCAGCTCTTAGTCTCTGCTGCCTCTAGGTCTCGAGCTCTAAGTCTCTTCTGTCTCTTGGTCTTCAGCTCTTAGTCTCTGCTGCCTCTCAGTCTCTGCTGCTTCTCAGTCTCCAGCTCTCAGTCCCTACTGCTTCTCATTCTCCAGCTCTCAGTCCCTGCTGCCTCCCAGTCTCCAGCTTTCATTCTCTCAGGCTCTGCTGCCACTCAGTCTCCAGCTCTCAGGCTTTGCTGCCTCTCAGTCTCCAGGTCTCAGTCTCTTCTGCCTCTCAGTCTCAGTCTCCAGCTGTCGGGCTCTGCTGCCTCTCAGTCTCCAGCTATCAGTCTCTCAGGCTCTGCTGCCTCTCACTCTCCAGCTCTCAGGCTTTGCTGCCTCTCAGTCGGTTCACTGACAAAATATAGACCCTCAAAATATCGCCATACAAAAATATTGTGACATAAATATCGATGTCCAAAATATCGTCATCCTATACTTATAATGTAAATTACAAAAATATCGGAACAAAATATTGTTGTCACTAATATCATTGTCTAAAATATCGTTTTTTTAAATATAAAGTTAAATAGTAAACAATTAAATATATTAAAGATTAACACTAATATTATAAAATTAAAATATAGTTAATGGTGAGAGGAGTTGGCCTAACGGCTAGGGCGGTCGACCTTGATTCTGGGGAACTGGGTTCGAGTCTCGGCAATGACGCTGAACATCCTGTGATTCTGGGCAAATCACTTAATCTCCCCGTGCCTAACAAAAAAAATGAATGTGTCCTCATGTAATGCAACTGGTGCTATGTAAAGCGCTCTGATACCCGGGTCAAGTTCGCGCTATATAAAACTCTGTAAAAAAATAAAAAATGGTGTTTAAAAATATTATAACAATCACAATTATTTAAAAAAAGTAAAATACACATATATATTAAAAATATATATATTTATTTACATATATCAAATTAAAAATATTATTAAACTAATAATTTAAGTTTATATTATAATGTAATCTGTTTTTTATTGTAATAATGTATATATATATATATATATATATATACTACAGAAAACCTACCTGAAGAGGATATGACCCTACTCCAGGATTTGCATGAATTAGAACATGGAGATCAATCAACTAAAATCTCTCCTGAAGACCTTGCACTCACCATGGGCTTAGACATCTACGGTAGCTCGAGTACCCCATACAAGCCTCAGGGGCCGATTCCGATTCGGGCCGGAAAACGTACCGACCGACTCGGAGCCGGAATTTATTCCGACCGACACGTACCGGTGCAGCCCGACACGCAAAGTACGATGAAAAGCGTGCAAAATCCGACCGACTCGTACGGAACACAAGCCGAACGACCGAACCGCGCGGAAAACAGCTATCCGGCCGGAAAAGCACGCGAATCGAACCGACCTACACGCACCAGGAAGAATCCCGAACGAAACGTACCCGCGAACTCCGACCCGCCAAGTACGATGCAACGCGTGGAAAACACGACCGAGTCGCACGGAGCTCAAGCCGTACGACCGACACGCATACAAAACAGCGAGCCAAAGCAACCCAATACACCGCGACCGACGCGTACGCAGCACAGAAAACAGCACAAACACAGCGTGAACGACTCGGAGAAGCTCGCACGAGACAACTGCAGGGTCCGACTCGGTCAGAAGAACGTCTCCTACCTGCACAAAAAGTACAAAGGGAAAAAAAAAAAAAAAGGCCAAACAAGCAATTACAAAGCCAATAAATACTGGGGGAAACAGGGAACAAAGACACACCCACAACTCCACCCATATAAAGGACACAAATCCCTACCATGATCCTTTGCAAATTCAAATGACCTGCCAGCACAGAACACCAACAGACAGCAACCACACACACTCTCACAGCTCATCCATCACACAAGCCACACACCATCAGCACCTCAACAAATAGCACCCTCACATACACCCAGCAAAACACACACTCACACACCCTCACTTGCACACCAACACACACATCACTCACCACCACCACCCATCACCATGCCCCCCAAGAAGAATCCAAAGTTCCTAGATAGTGAATTGGAAGTCCTGGTAGATGAGATCCTCAGTGTAGAGCCACAGCTGTTTGGTACACTGGTCCAACAGACCCCCATGTCGCAGAAAACCAAGATGTGGGTGAGGATCGTCGACAGTGTGAACGCACAATCACCATGTTTGCGCACAAAGGAAGACATCCAGAACAGGTGGTATGATGTGCGCAGGAGGGTCAGGGACCTACTGAAGAAGGATTACATCTTGAGCCAACACACCAGCAGTGGCCCTCCTGCCAAACCACTATACCTCAGGCCCTGGGAGGAGAAGGTGCGGGCCATCCTACCACCAGTGAGCGTATATGGACTAGAAAACATCCCAGAGCCTGGTGAGTACACAACCAATATACCCAATATTGTGTGACAATACACACACATCACTGTCAAGGGGATAGTCAAACCATGCACCCTTAGCAAATCCACAGCAACAAAACCAGAATCATCCCAAGATGTGTATGTCAGTCAGATAAACACAATACATGCCATCTCATAGTGATATGTAACTGTGTCATGACATGTGCAAACCCTACAACAAATAAAGCTAGGCAGTGGCACAAATCTAACCAACAAACACTGTCAGATATGTAGCCACCACTACAACACCACCACACAGGGAATCCCACAGAAAGGAAGGAATTCTGTGTATGCTGGTCAAGTCAGTGTAGCCAATAGCATCATGGGAGTTGTAGTCACAGATATTGCCCACCATCACAATACGCCCATCAACACCACTCTGAACCATGCTCACATCACAGGGAGTGGAAAACAACTGACAAGATGGCTGACACTGGCTACTGCTGAGGGGAGCACAAGGCCCTGCTGGGAACTGGGCACCAACAAACAGAAGGACACCACTGACTGACATCCTGAAAGACAACTTGCACTCCCTGCAATGGAAGCACGTTCCATGGTGGGATATCTGGCTGGGTGGGAAGGAGGACTGACAGCTATGACCATAGTTACCAGCAGCTCTTCCCACACACACCCCTAACACAAACTACACACAACTCACCTGGGAAAATGCATTGCCTCACACTAAAATTAATTATCCCACAAAGAACCACAACCCTGGGTCATGCTGTGGGAAGCACAGTGACACACATGGGACTTGTAGCCAAACAAACGCCAGGACAACACTGTCAGCCATCCATTCAGCACAGGCACACTACCCCACAGGGAAGCAGAGTCAGAAGGAAGGAAGTATGGGCAAGCTGGGAAAGGGGGTGGAGGCAATAGCATGATGGGAGTGGTAGTCACAGCTCAACATCCCCCCCCCCACATGGCCCAGCAAGCTCACACTGAAGCATGCACACCTCACAGAGAGTGGAAAGCCCCATCAAAGATGTCTGACACTGGTGCTCTGTTGTGGGGAGCACAAGGCCATGCTGGGAACTGGCCACCAACCAACAGCAGGACACCACTGTCAGCCATCTTGCCATTGCTGTCACACCCACACACAGTGAAGTACACTCAAAAGGAAGGAAGTATGGGCATGCTGGGAAGGGGGTGGAGGCAATAGCATGATGGGAGTGGTAGTCACAGCTCAACATCCCCCCACATGGCCCAGCAAGCTCACACTGAAGCATGCACACCTCACAGAGAGTGGAAAGCCCCATCAAAGATGTCTGACACTGGTGCTCTGTTGTGGGGAGCACAAGGCCATGCTGGGAACTGGCCACCAACCAACAGCAGGACACCACTGACTGACATCTTGCCATTGCTGTCACACCCACACACAGTGAAGTACACTCAAAAGGAAGGAAGTATGGGCATGCTGGGAAGGGGGGTGGAGGCAATAGCATGATGGGAGTGGTAGTCACAGCTCAACATCCCCCCCACATGGCCCAGCAAGCTCACACTGAAGCATGCACACCTCACAGAGAGTGGAAAGCCCCATCAAAGATGTCTGACACTGGTGCTCTGTTGTGGGGAGCACAAGGCCCTGATGGGAACTGGCCACCAACCAACAGCAGGACACCACTGACTGACATCCTGAGAGTCAACCTGCACCCACTGCAAGGGTGGCATGCTTCATGGTGGGATAACTGGGTTGGAGGGAGAAGGATGTCCGGATGTCAACCAAATACCACCAATGCTGGCCATGCACACACCTCAACATTCACATTGAAATGCTTCATGTTGTCAGGACAATGTGCTACACCAATATCAACAGCTGACTGTGACAACTTAGGACAATGCAATGTACAGGCCCGCATTCAGAGGTACAGTCACAACTGTCAGGTGTTTGAACCATTGATGCCTGTAGAAACATTACATACATTGTGTGTCTCTTCCAAATACAGGTGATGATGGGGACACAGCAGCAGACGCTGAGGAGTCCCTGTCCCAGGCTCCGGGGGACACTGAGCTCACTGGTGTGGAACAGCCTCTGCCCACCTCGGATGACGAAGACCTACCTGGCACCTCCGCAGTGAGTCATCATGCAGCACCAGCAGGACCACCAGCTGCACCCCCTGCACCCACCCCTCCAACAACTGCCAACACACAGACCACCCCTGCCGACACGGACAGACCAAGAACCACCACCACCAACAGCACACGGACCCCGGCCCAACGTGGAGCTACGGACACCAACACCAGCAACAACCCCCAAGGGGGCCCATGGTCACCTGTGCGTGCCACCGCAGGTCCTGCATGTGTTGCCAGGGGTGGTGGGAGGGGTGGTAGACATAGGTCGCTGCTTGCAGAGGGGTCTGGACTGCATGATGACCCACAACTGATACGCATAGCTGATGCGTACCAGACTAGCACCGGAGAGTTCAGCCAGGTAGTGGGGATCCTCAGGGACATTCAACAGCAGCAGGCTGCCCATCATGCCCGCTTGGACTTACACATGTCCCGCATGGAGTCCAAGTGGGACACATTGCAAGAACAGACAGCGGTGCATAGGGACATATTACAATGCCTCCGCCAGATTTGCACCAACATGTCAACACCTTCCTGTGTGCCCACAACATCTGGTGCTGCAACAACTGCAACTGCCACAGGGAGGGAGGATGACTCTGGCGGAGAGTCCCCTGCACCGCAGCAGCCTGCACTTGAGGGTCCCCCCCCAAAGAAGAGGGGTCGTCCGAGGAAGGACAACTGAGAGGCTGATGGCCATGCACAACCCCCAGGAAGCCAACACCTGTTCTGGAAAATCACCTTTGTGCGTAAACTCTTCACCCTGTCGAATGCAACACAACTCTCCCACATGACATGGGGAGCTCAAGTTGGACCAATGTATCAGATGACTGTGGACTTTACTCAGGACATTTCTGCTATCAGGACTTCCAAATCATCTAGGAACTTTGGATTACAATCACAATGTACAGCACCCACCATCCTGTGCACTATACTCACACATGTATGTCAATAAACTCACTAATACACCATACTTGCCTCTGTTGTGATTCCAACGTTGTTTCTGAAGTGGAGATGATGATCTGTGAAATGACACTGTGCATGCTAACTGCTACAGCAAGTACAACATCGGCATGTGAGTCATGGCGACGTGACACATATGAGGGAGACACACCACCTGGGCTACACAACACATACACACCAGGGCCATCTGACTCATCGCCTACACTGATGTTGACAGGAAATACGGTGCAATGCACAGACCCAACACCTATTCACAGTCTGTGTTAACTAGCCCACTGGTGTAGTAAGCAAATGTCAGTCAGATGTGTGACCACAGACAACGCACATCACAAAGTGAAGCACAGGTTTATTACACATTTGCAACATGTTGTAACCACTACAGATGCAAGGTAATCCCACCTGGCAGTGGGCACACAGTCAACAAGTGTAGAAGAAAGGAAGTCCATGGGTGTGGCGCACATCACCTGTAGGAAACGACAGCTACCACCCTGGAAGTTGATTCACGGTGTCGGGGGATCACAGTTGACCAAACAACTCTGAAAGTACCCTGTGAAGGACAGAAATGACACACAGTCAAAAGCACTGAAGAACAGGACAGAACTGCAATACTCATGCCCAATACATGTCACAAGATACCCATCCAGAACCAAGTTAGCATGTCAACACTGTTGTGGAGTACAGACTACCTGTAAGGACACATCGCTGCACGCATCCAGTCAAGTAGCACATGGACACACTCAAACAGCACCAGAGCACCACCAACACATATCATGCAAACTCACATCATTGACATAACATCCCTGGATACTCACATTCAGCTGAAGAAGTTGGTGATGAGCTGTGAGCGGACATCACCCTCATCATCATCATCATCACTGGCATCGTGGTCCAGCCCAGGATCCTCCACAGGTGGCAGATGTTGGTCATCGTCATCCAGGATGAGAGGCAACTCCTTCCGCACTGCCAGGTTGTGTAGCATGCAGCAGACGATGACAATCTTGCACACCCTTGCTGGGGCATATGGGAGGGCCCCTCCTGTCTTATCTAGGCAGCGGAAGCGGCTCTT
The DNA here is from genome assembly GCA_963921515.1 of Calotriton arnoldi. Taxonomy (NCBI): domain Eukaryota; kingdom Metazoa; phylum Chordata; class Amphibia; order Caudata; family Salamandridae; genus Calotriton; species Calotriton arnoldi. The sequence goes on from CAWUFW010000243.1 coordinate 2,967,279, forward strand.
CAGGAGACCAAATGTCCGCTCAATTACTCTCCTGGTCCGACCATGTGCCTCATTGTAGCGCATCTGGGCTGGTGTCACAGGGTTCCTGAGGGGCGTCAGCAACCACGGCATGTTGGGGTATCCGGAGTCACCTACATACAGACAATTGCACATTAGCTGAGTTGGAAAAGAGGGTGGAACACTACATTGCAGAACACACACAATGGTACAAAGTCAGTACACACCAACAAGCCAGGCACGCTGGTTCCGCATCTGTGACATCATCCTCGGGATGCGACTACTCCTCATTACGTAGGCATCGTGTGCAGAACCGGGAAACGGGCACAGACGTGTGAGATGCTCATATCTGCAAGACATACCACCAGTGCATTGACCGAATGGTAGTGTTTGCGGTTCCTGTATGCCTGCTCTTGGGCCTGTGGTGGTACCAAAGCCACATGTGTCCCATCAATGGAGCCAATGACATGCGGCATCCTCCCCAGGGCATAGAAGTCACTCTTCACGTCAGTGAGTTGTTGAAGTCTAGGGAAATAGATGTACTGGTTCAGGTACCTCAACATAGCCTCCAAAACATCGCGGAGCACACGGCTGAACATGGTCTGTGACATCCCACCAGCAGACGCCACAGTGTGTTGAAAGGTACCGGTGGCAAAGAAGTGTAGGGCTGCCGTCACCTTCACCTTGGGGGTCAGCGCTGTAGGGTATGTCCAGGCCAGGTTGCAAATGTGGGGCCAACCGCACCGTCAATTCCTCAATCAGTGGCCTGGTGAAGCGGTACCGTCGGATGCAGTCCCGTTCAACCACTGTTGCAAGGTCAGGGAATGGCCGATGGACAGCTGGTGCCCTGCAGTGCATAGGTGAAGAAAGAAAGATTGTCAGTCACCCCACATATGTGGCATAGACCAGACTCAATATCACATGATACATCATTACGAGACACAAGTACATGATGCGTGTGCCGTTCCGTAAGGACATGTATGGCACCTACATGGCTAACATCTAACATCACAGTTCAACATGTGTCCTCAACAAGTCCCAGGTTGTGCTATGGGATATCATTAGGCTGTGTCACAGTACCCATGTACTGCTGTCACGTTCCAAACACACACCACAGTGACATGTGAGGACAGATGTGCCCCAGGCATCACAGCTCATCGACAGGTAGATTCCCAGGGACCCTGTATTGACACATGGACACTGGCATGACATGGTGCATCATGAATACACCACAGCTAAACAACCATGCCCCCCACAGGTAGTGGTCCCTGTTGCCTCGGCAGGACAGACATGGACGTCTGTGACACACACACGCACAACATCAAAGTCCATGCACAAACAACGTGGATGTGGAGACTGTCTCCCATTGTGCACATGGAATCAGAGACATTGTAAACACAAAATGCACACAGACTGTGGAGGGCCATCACAATTGTGGCAATGGGTCACCTGGGACATACATACCGTCCCACATGGGACTCAGGGGGTATGTGACATGACATACACATACACAACCGTGAAATGTGACCATGCCACATGCCCTGAAATGAACAGTTGCACACCACAGTGTTCATGTGCACAACACACCAAGGATTCTGTCCCCATGAACACGTGCACAGCCTGGGAGTGGCTGCCCCCAAGTGCCACCCAAAAAACAACATGTTGACCCCCATACACGGAACATGTAATGCAGCCTTACATGCCTTAGGATACAGTGTGGACAGGCTGTGGTGTTGTAGGTGTGCCCCTCACTCCCTGGGAAGTATATGTGGCTGGCATATGTTCACCTGTGACAGGCATGGTGACATATGCCAGTGACTTGTACAGGGACGCGTTGTACAGCAATGGACCGATCGGTGCGCACGCATTGGCCATTGCATACGATGTGAGCGGGTACGCGTTGTCATCCGATGTACGCGTTGTACAGCAATGGACCGATCGGTGCGCACACATTGGCCATTGCATACAATGTGAGTGGGTACGCGTTGTACAGCAATGGACCGATCGGTGCGCACGCATTGGCCATTGCATACAATGTGAGCGTGTACGCGTTGTCATCCGATGTACGCGTTGTACAGCAATGGACCGATCGGTGCGCACGCATTGGCCATTGCATACAATGTGAGCGGGTACGCGTTGTACAGCAATGGACCCGATCAGTGCGCCACGCATTGGCCATTGCATACAATGTGGCGTGTGCAGCGTTGTCATCCGATGTACGCGTTGTACAGCAATGGACCGATCGGTGCGCACGCATTGGCCATTGCATACAATGTGGCGGATACGCGTTGTACAGCAATGGACCGATCGGTGCGCACGCATTAGCCATTGCATACAATGTGGCGTGTACGCGTTGTCATCCGATGTACGCGTTGTACAGCAATGGACCGATCGGTGCGCACGCATTGGCCATTGCATACAATGTGAGCGGGTACGCGTTGAACTGCAATGGACCGATCGGTGTGCCCGGCCGGCCCATTGCATTCAATGTGGCGCAGTGCAGCGTTGTATCCCGGGTACGCGTTGTACAGCAATGGACCGATCGGTGTGCCCGGCTGGCCCATTGCATTCAATGTGAGCGGGTACGCGTTGAACTGCAATGGACCAATCGGTGTGCCCGGCCGGCCCATTGCATTCAATGTGAGCGAGTGCGCGTTGTATCCCGAGTGCAGCGTTGTAGAGCAATGGACCGATCGGTGTGCCCGGCCGGCCCATTGCATTCAATGTGAGCGGGTACGCGTTGAACTGCAATGGACCGATCAGTGTGCCCAGCCGGTGTAGGAGAGTAGGATCTGCTTCACATGGGTACCCCCACTTTTTGCTGATGTTTCACTGTTTTTCGACCTTAGTCTGGCTGGGGCCCTGCTAATCAGAACCCCAGCCTAGCTGCTTCCTCTCTAAAATGGTTTCCATGTGCCTTAGGCACATCACTGATTGGAATCTGGAGTGCCCTTATAAGTCCCTAGTATATGGTATACTATGTACCCAGGGCATAGGTACCTCAGAGGCCTACCAGGGGCTGCAGCATGAATTGTGCCACCCCTGGAAGGCCATCCAAACTGACACCACAGGTCTGCTACTGCAGCCTGGGTAAGGTGGTGCATGCACCCCTTACTGTGATATAGGTTACCTATATCACTATATACATACACACATATAAACCTATAAGTCACTCCTATGGCAGGCCTTATCAATCCTGAAGGCAGAGTGCGTGGTTCCTATGTGAGAGGGTGCCCCTGCATGAGCAGGGCCCCTCTGCAGCGTTCGGAGACCCTTCTCTGATGCTGTTTGTAGTGCAGCCTGACCATATACTCTTAAGCGCATTATAACCTCGCGTTAAATGCTAACTTTGGAATGGCTGCACCGAAACATGTCGTGTTTGGTGTCAAACATCTTGGAATACTACCCCCCGCCAATTCTGGCGGCGGGGGTAGCATTCCACCCTTCTAGAGGAGAGACATGTTAACCCTGGCCTGGCCGGTAACTTCTTTCTAAAGCCCTGGCATCACAAAATGGATGCTGCTGCCACAGACACAAGTCTGGCCTCCTGCTGCTGGATGAAACTCCGGCAGGGGAGGCCTGGACAATAGGTTTCCTGTCCCAGGGAGGTGTGACCACCTCCACAGACAGGATAGTGTGTATTGGGGCTGGGCGGGAGCACTTTCGGGTGCTTTGAAGTCCTGCACTGGGGGCACACTTGGTGTCCCTGTGCATACCCCAGTTCAAACCGGATCAGGGGCTTGCAGCCCCTGCTTTGGCGTGAACTGGACAAAGGAAAGGGGTGTAGCCACCCCTCTGCCCTGACCCACCCATAGGTGGGGCCACAGAGTAAGTCCAACCCCTAAACTTAGTATAAGTATAGGAACCCAGTCCTTAGGACTTTAGATTATCCCTGGACGAAACTCTGACACAGAATCCTGGACCTTCGATGCTCTACTCAAGACTAGAGGACAGAAGAATCTCCCTTGGGGTCAAGGAGTGACTCCCCTGCTTGGCAGGCACCAAAGAAGCAATTGTCCGGTCTGCATCGCCTAAGCTCCCGTCGGACGCCGAAGTCTTTGCATCACCAGAGGTAGATTTCCAGACTTCCCCAAGGCTGCCCTGAGTCCCCAGCAAAGCTGAGGCCCGTAGCTGTCATGGGTAATGTGGAACCGTGACCCCTGAACACCGCACGCATTTGCTAGTGCATCCTCTTCTGGGTCTCCCACGAAGTCGTGCTTTGGGCTTCGAGTAGCCCTAGCCTCCAGCACCAACTGCACCGAAGATCACTGGCCTCCACTCCACGAGTGTCCTGTGAGCCAGCTCCACGTGCACCGTCTCAAGGCTCCTTTGCGGTCGCTAGCCCGTTGGCTAGTAGCCCTTCACGAAGGCCAATCCTTTTCTTCTTGGGCTCCCTGGTTGCTCCAGGCATGCCCTCACTTACCTTTGCTGGGTGAGTTCCTCAGACCTTGCTGGTCTGCATCATCGTCAATCTTCATCTACATCGAGACTTGCCGTTGCCAAGGTTTGTTGGGTCCAATCCGGTCGCCGACACCTCAGCACTCGACAGACATCATGTACCAGCCCGAATCCTGCTCCTGGTTGCCGACAACACCTCCTGGACCTCGTGGCTGAAGAGTCAAGACGACCGTCAACCTACCTGAAGCACTCAACATCGGTGGGCATCTACTCATCGCCTTCCTGGTCACTGGCTAGTGACCCAGACTCTGTCCCCTCTGCTTTCAGGTTCTTCAGATCTCCGATCCACTCTTGGATCCACCCGGACACTTTCCACTTGGTCGCCAGCAGCACTTTGCAGCAGATCGCCATTCAAATCGACGACGAAACCCGACCCCGAAAGGCACCTATGCACCCGGCTTCCCTGGGTGAGGTAACAAGAGTACTCCGGTGCTCCCGTGGGTAGAGACTCTAGAATGACCTAGTTCTCAAAGGGTTTGCTCCAAGTCCTCCTTTAAGTGTCCCTTTTCTTTAAATTCCCAACCGCGACTTTCTCCATAGAAGTTAACGGCGATTCGCCGCTGTGTTATTACAATGCACGCGTCCCCCGTGGGTCCCCTGTGTCACTACCTTGGGTGGTTTCTTGTGGTCCAAGCACTTCTAGAGGCTCTAGGCCTAGTGTCTAGCTCAGTCGTTGTTCTTATACCACTTTATTGGTATATGGTTTGGTACGCCTCTAGGGCCCAAACGTGTATTTGTGCTATTACTGTGTTTAAATAACTTATAACTTATGTACTTCGAACTCTAGCCTCATAAAGAGACTAGAGGGGTGTGTTTAGCAATAAATACATATATTTTGAATATATACCTGGTGTGGTGCTCTTTCATTTGATCACTCAAGAGATTATAGACTGGTAAAACAAGCTGCTTTACATTCCTTCAAGACTTAGCCTGAAGGCTGCTCTCCATAGCTACCACTAGGATAGCTTTCAATAAGGTTGTCTTTAACCTATCTCCAATAAGGGGTTGTTTGGACTGGTGCAAGGTGCCCACTATAATTAGTGGACAGCATATGCCAGGCCAACTTCTCACATTGGTGTGCAGCGTGTGGGATTCCAGCTTGCTATTGTTTTACCAGATAATCTCAATTGAATTGATCAACTGAAAACCACTAAAGGTACCTAAGGTACATATAAATTAAGCTTAGAATACAGTACGTTCTACTGAACTTAGAGTTGTGTGTTAAGGGATAGCACACCCTTTCTACAACTCAAGAGAGTTTAGTAGGCCACACTAGAGTAGGTAGTGCATACACCACACCTCACTAGTGATGTCTTCAAAGACAGGACCCAGTGAGTCCTTGCCAGAAGCCCCTGGGCTTCTTCCCTCCAAGTATGATACACTCCCATTCTTGGAATTGAGAGCATTATGCAATTTGAGGAAACTGAAGACAGGCCAAAGCCCCACCACCCAACATCTGAGAGAGATGTTAGAGGCTTATGATCTCAGCAGGCCCTTTGGGACTGAAGGGGTAGGAGCAGAGGGTGGGGCAGAAGATGAGGATGGGGCCAGGGGTAGCAACACCCCCAGCCCCCCTCTGGAACTGACCAGGAGGGTGACAATGACCCTGACCTGGATAACCCAATTCCTCCTGTGGATGAGGAGGAGGCTCAGGATGACCTCCACTTTGTCCCCCAGGAAGGATTGTGAGTGTGCCCAGAAGGTCTAGGTCTCCTTCTCAGGAGTCTAACCACTCTGGCACCTCAATAGGGACCTCTGTCTCCTCTCATAGGAGGGAATCCTCTCATGAGAGGAGAAAGAGGCTGATTCAATATGAGGAAGCTCAGCTTGAACTCAGAAAACAGCAACTGGCTATAGACAGGAGTCCCTAGATCTCTACAGAGAGAGAAGAAAGTTGGGACTAGAGTCCCATGGTGGCAGCCATGTCCCTAGAGATAGGGAAAGGTCTGATGACCATAGAAACCTGAGCAAGATTGTCCCTCCCTACCAGAGTGGGGATGACATCCACAAATGGATAACTGCTCTAGAGAGGGCCTGTAAAGTACAGAAGGTCCCTCAGGAGCAGTGGGCAGCAATCTTGTGGCTCTCCTTTGCAGACAAAGGTAGAGACAAGCTCCTCACTGTAAGAGAGGAGGATGCTGATAATTACAAGGTCTTGAAGAGTGCTCTTATTGATGGGTTTGGCCTAACAACTGAACAATACAGGTTGAAGTTCAGAGATACCCAAAAGCACAGACTCAAGACTGGGTAGACTATGTGGATTGTTCTGCTAAGGCTCTGGAAGGCTGGTTGATGGGCAGTAAGGTGTGTGACTTCACAGAATTGTACAATCTGATAATGAGGGAACAGATTCTTAATAACTGTCAAAATCAGCTGTTGCATCAGTACCTGGTGGACTCTGATCTGACCTCTCCCCAAGAATTGGGAAAGAAGGCAGACAAATGGGTCAGAACCAGGGTGAGGCAGAAGGTACAGAACCAAGGTGGTGACCCTAAGAAGCAAGATTCTAATAACTCTGATAAGGGTGGGGAGAAGGGTAAAGATCAAAAGTCTTCACCAGGCCCCCAAAAATCTTCTTCAGGTGGGGATTCACAGTCTACAAAAGGGAAAGGCCAAAGAAAACCATGGTGCAAGGTCTGTAAGCAAAAGACCCACTGGACCAGTGATTGCACCAAGTCCAAAGACTCAAGTCCAGCCCCCACCAATGCCCCTAAGGCACCTGTTCCCCCTAGTACAGTTACAGTTGGTGGTGGGAGTACTACAGCCAAGGGTTTAGTAGGGTTGACCCTGGGTACTGAGGTGGGCTCTGACCTAGTCAGAGAACTCACTCAGGCTGTGTTAGTCTGTGATGGAGGCATGGATGTGACCTCCTCTGTGAGTCCCAGGAATCTGGGCAAGTACAGACAACAGCCTTTAATCAATGGACGAGAGGCTTTGGCATTTAGGGACACAGGGGCAAGTGTCACCATGGTGACACAAGACCTTGTGAATCCTGGGCAAGTTATACTTGGTGAGATGTACCAAGTGACCAATGCTAGCAATGTCAGAACAGACCATACTCTGGCAGTTGTTAACTTCTCCTGGGGAGGGGTAACTGGCCTTAAGAAGGTTGTGGTGAGTGCAAACCTACCAGTCGAATGCTTGCTTGGCAATGACTTAGAAACTTCAGCTTGGGCAGAAGTGGAGCTCAGGACCCATGCAGAAATGCTGGGGATCCCTGCAGATGTGTTTGCTGTGACCAGGTCACAAGCCAAAATGTCTAGCACTGAACAGGCCTTGGATTCTGGAATAATGGACCAAGTGCCTTCCAAGAGGAGGAGTAGTAGGGTAAAGGCAGTGCCTTCCCCTTGGCTCAGAAGGAAGATCAGTCCCTTGAGGGGGATGATCTCAGTCCTGAGGAAGGAACTGTCCCAGAGGAGCTTGAACCTGACCAGGTTGAGTTCTTGGGGACAGGGGGACCTTCCAGGGCAGATCTGAGCCAGGAGCAGCAGAGCTGCCCCTCTCTTGAACCCCTCAGACAGCAAGCTGCTGCTGAGGCTGCTGGGAAAGCTAGTGGTCCCCATACTGTGTATTGGGATGATGGACTCTTGTACTCAGAGTGTAGAGACCCCAAGCCTGGTGCTACCAGGAGGTTGGTTATACCTCTGAAGTTCAGGGGCTTCCTATTGACCCTAGCCCATGATATTCCCTTGGCAGGTCACCTGGGCCAGAACAAGACTTGGGACAGAATTGTCCCTCACTTTCACTGGCCCCACATGTCTGAAGACACCAAGGAGTTTTGTCGCTCCTGTGTAACCTGCCAGGCCAGTGGCAAGGCAGGTGGCACTACAAAGGCCCCCTGATACCACTACCTGTGGTGGGGGTGCCCTTTGAAAGGGTGGGGATTGACATTGTTGGTCCCATGGATCCCCAAACAGCATCTGGGCACAGGTTTATCCTGGTGGTAGTGGATCATGCCACCAGGTACCCAGAGGCTATTCCCCATAGGACCACTACAGCACCTGTGGTGGCAAGGGCCCTCCTGGGAATTTTCTCAAGAGTGGGCTTTCCTAAGGAGGTAGTATCAGACAGGGGTGCTAACTTTATGTCTGGATACTTAAAAGCAATGTGGAAGGAGTGTGGAGTGACTTACAAGTTCACCACACCCTATCACCCACAATGCAATGGTTTGGTTGAGAGATTCAACAAAACCTTGAAGGGCATGATTAAAGGGCTCCCAGAAAAGCTTAGGCGAAGATGGGACATACTCTTGCCCTGCCTTTTATTTGCATATAGGGAGGTGCCTCAGAAGGGGGTTGGTTACAGCCCTTTTGAACTTTTGTTTGGCCACCCTGTCAGGGGTCCACTGTGCTTGGTGAAGGAAGGATGGGAGTTACCTCTCAAGCCCCCAAAGCAAGACATAGTGGACTATGTACTTTGTCTCCGCTCCCGGATGGCTGAGTATATGAAAAAGGCAACTAAAAACCTTGAGGCTAGCCAGGAACTTCAAAAGGCCTGGCATGACCAAAGGCTGTGCTGACTGTTTACCAGCCAGGACAGAAGGTGTGGGTGTTGGAGCCAGTGGCCCCAGCAGCTCTCCAAGACAAATGGAGTGGACCCCACACTATTGTTGAGCAGAAGGGTGAGGTTACCTACTTAGTAGACCTAGGAACACACAGGAGTCCCCACAGGGTTCTCCATGTCAACAGGTTAAAACCATATGTGGACAGGGCAGACATGGGCTTGCTCATGGCTACTGATGAAGGGCAGGAGGAAGAGAGTGACCCACTCCCTGACCTGCTCTCACAGAACCCTGACGATGGGTCAGTAGATGGTGTAGCCTTGGCAGGCAGCCTCACTACCCAGCAGCAAACTGATTGTAGACAGGTGCTCAATCAGTTTAGACACATGTTTTCACTGACACCCAGTCAGACCACCTGGTGCACTCATGAAGTGGACACTGGGGACAGTCTGCCTATTAAAAATAAGATTTATAGGCAACCTGACCATGTCAGGGACTGTATCAGGACTGAAGTCCAGAAAATGTTGGATTTGGGAGTTATTGAACCCTCAGATAGCCCTTGGGCTAGTCCAGTGGTCCTTGTGCCAAAACCTCACACCAGTGGTGGAAAAAGAGAGATGAGGTTTTGTGTGGACTACAGGGGTCTCAATGCAGTCACTAGGACTGATGCCCATCCAATACCAAGGGCAGATGAGCTGATAGACACTTTGGCCTCAGCCAAGTATCTAAGCACATTTGACTTGACAGCTGGCTACTGGCAGATCAGACTAGCTGATGCTGCAAAGCCAAAAACAGCATTCTCAACCCCTAGTGGGCATTATCAATTTGTGGTGATGCCCTTTGGTCTGAAGAATGCACCTGCCACTTTCCAGAGGTTGGTGAATACAGTCCTCACAGGTCTGGAAGCCTATAGTGCAGCATATCTAGATGATATTGCTGTCTTTAGCTCCACCTGGGAGGATCACCTGGTCCACCTCAGGAATGTTTTACAGGCCCTGCAAAAGGCAGGCCTGACTATCAAGGCTACTAAGTGCCAGATAGGGCAGAGTCAGGTTGTGTACCTGGGCCACCTTGTGGGTGGAGGCCAGGTTCAACCTTTGCAGAGCAAGATCCAGACCATCATGGACTGGACTGCTCCAACTACCCAGACTCAGGTGAGAGCCTTCTTAGGCCTGACTGGGTACTATAGGAGATTTGTCAAGGGGTATGGATCAATAGTGACACCCCTGAATGACTTAACTTCCAAGAAAATGCCCAAAAGGTTCAGTGGACAGTTAGCTGTCAAAAGGCATTTGATGACCTGAAGCAGGCCATGTGCACTGCTCCCATTCTACAGAGTCCTGATTACTCCAAGAAGTTCATTGTTCAAACTGATGCATCTGAATTGGGGGTAGGGGCTGTACTGTCACAATTGAATGAAGAAGGTCAGGATCAGCCAGTAGCTTTCATTAGCAGAAGGCTGACCCCTAGAGAGAAACGTTGGTCAGCCATTGAGAGGGAGGCCTTTGCTGTGGTCTGGGCTCTGAAGAAGTTGAGGCCATACTTGTTTGGTACTCACTTCCTTGTTCAAACAGACCATAAGCCCCTCTTATGGCTAAAACAAATGAAGGGTGAAAACCCCAAACTGCTTAGGTGGTCCATTTCCCTACAGGGGATGGATTTCACAGTGGAACATAGACCTGGGAGTAACCATGCCAATGCAGATGGACTCTCTAGGTACTTCCACTTAGAACATGAAGACTTAACTGGGCAAGGTTAGTTTAATGTCCCTACGTTTGGGGGGGGGGTTGTGTAGGAGAGTAGGATCTGCTTCACATGGGTACCCCCACTTTTTGCTGATGCTTCACTGTTTTTCGACCTTAGTCTGGCTGGGGCCCTGCTAATCAGAACCCCAGCCTAGCTGCTTCCTCTCTAAAATGGTTTCCATGTGCCTTAGGCACATCACTGATTGGAATCTGGAGTACCCTTATAAGTCCCTAGTATATGGTATACTATGTACCCAGGGCATAGGTACCTCAGAGGCCTACCAGGGGCTGCAGCATGAATTGTGCCACCCCTGGAAGGCCATCCAAACTGACACCACAGGTCTGCTACTGCAGCCTGGGTAAGGTGGTGCATGCACTCCTTACTGTGATATAGGTTACCTATATCACTATATACATACACACATATAAACCTATAAGTCACTCCTATGGCAGGCCTTATCAATCCTGAAGGCAGAGTGCGTGGTTCCTATGTGAGAGGGTGCCCCTGCATGAGCAGGGCCCCTCTGCAGCGTTCGGAGACCCTTCTCTGATGCTGTTTGTAGTGCAGCCTGACCATATACTCTTAAGCGCATTATAACCTCGCGTTAAATGCTAACTTTGGAATGGCTGCACCGAAACATGTCGTGTTTGGTGTCAAACATCTTGGAATACTACCCCCCCGCCAATTCTGGTGGCGGGGGTAGCATTCCATCCTCCTAGAGGGAGAGACATGTTAACCCTGGCCTGGCCGGTAACTTCTTTCTAAAGCCCTGGCATCACAAAATGGATGCTGCTGCCACAGACACAAGTCTGGCCTCCTTCTGCTGGACGAAACTCCGGCAGGGGAGGCCTGGACAACAGGTTTCCTGTCCCAGGGAGGTGTGACCACCTCCCCAGACAGGATAGTGTGTATTGGGGCTGGGCGGGAGCACTTTCGGGTGCTTTGAAGTCCTGCACTGGGGGCACATTTGGTGTCCCTGTGCATACCCCAGTTCAAACCGGATCAGGGGCTTGCAGCCCCTGCTTTGGCGCGAACTGGACAAAGGGAAAGGGGTGTAGCCACCCCTCTGCCCTGACCCACCCATAGGTGGGGCCACAGAGTAAGTCCAACCCCTAAACTTAGTATAAGTATAGGAACCCAGTCCTTAGGACTTTAGATTATCCCTGGACGAAACTCTGACACAGAATCCTGGACCTTCGACGCTCTACTCAAGACTAGAGGACAGAAGAATCTCCCTTGGGGTCAAGGAGTGACTCCCCTGCTTGGCAGGCACCAAAGAAGCAATTGTGCGGTCTGCATCGCCTAAGCTCCCGTCGGACGCCGAAGTCTTTGCATCACCAGAGGTGGATTTCCAGACTTCCCCGAGGCTGCCCTGAGTCCCCAGCAAAGCTGAGGCCCGTAGCTGTCGTGGGTAACGTGGAACCGTGACCCCTGGACACCGCACGCATTTGCTAGTGCATCCTCTTCTGGGTCTCCCACGAAGTCGTGCTTTGGGCTCCCAGTAGCCCTAGCCTCTAGCACCAATTGCACTGAAGATCACTGGCCTCCACTCCACGAGTGTCCTGTGAGCCAGCTCCACGTGCACCGTCTCGAGGCTCCTTTGCGGTCGCTAGCCCATTGGCTAGTAGCCCTTCACGAAGGCCAATCCTTTTCTTCTTGGGCTCCCTGGTTGCTCCAGGCTTGCCCTCACTTACCCTTGCTGGGTGAGTTTCTCAGACCTTGCTGGTCTGCATCATCATCAATCTTCATCTACATCGAGACTTGCCGTTGCCAAGGCTTGTTGGGTCCAATCTGGTCGCCGACACCTCAGCACTCGACAGACATCGTGTACCAGCCCGAATCCTGCTCCTGGTTGCCGACAACGCCTCCTGGACCTCGTGGCTGAAGAGTCAAGACGACCGTCAACCTACCTGAAGCACTCAACATCGGTGGGCATCTGCTCATCGCCTTCCTGGTCACTGGCTAGTGACCCAGACTCTGTCCCCTCTGCTTTCAGGTTCTTCAGATCTCCGATCCACTCTTGGATCCACCCGGACACTTTCCACTTGGTCGCCAGCAGCACTTTGCAGCAGATCGCCATTCAAATCGACGACGAAACCCGACCCCGAAAGGCACCTATGCACCCGGCTTCCTGGGTGAGGTAACAAGAGTACTCCGGTGCTCCCATGGGTAGAGACTCTAGAACGACCTAGTTCTCAAAGGGTTTGCTCCAAGTCCTCCTTTAAGTGTCCCTTTTCTTTAAATTCCCAACCGCGACTTTCTCCATAGAAGTTAACGGCGATTCGCGGCTGTGTTATTACACTGCACGCGTCCCCCGTGGGTCCCCTGTGTCACTACCTTGGGTGGTTCCTTGTGGTCCAAGCACTTCTAGAGGCTCTAGGCCTAGTGTCTAGCTCAGTCGTGGTTCTTATACCACTTTATTGGTATATGGTTTGGTACGCCCCTAGGGCCCAAATGTGTATTTGTGCTATTACTGTGTTTAAATAACTTATAACTTATGTACTTCGAACTCTAGCCTCATAAAGAGACTAGAGGGGTGTGTTTAGCAATAAATACATATATTTTGAATATATACCTGGTGTGGTGCTCTTTCATTTGATCACTCAAGAGATTATAGACTGGTAAAACAAGCTGCTTTACATTCCTTCAAGACTTAGCCTGAAGGCTGCTCTCCATAGCTACCACTAGGATAGCTTTCAATAAGGTTGTCTTTAACCTATCTCCAATAAGGGGTTGTTTGGACTGGTGCAAGGTGCCCACTATAATTAGTGGACAGCATATGCCAGGCCAACTTCTCACTGCCGGCCCATTGCATTCAATGTGAGCAGGTACGCGTTGAACTGCAATGGACCGATCGGTGTGCCCGGCCGGCCCATTGCATTCAATGTGAGCGGGTACGCGTTGTATCCCGGGTACGCGTTGTACAGCAATGGACCGATCGGTGCGCACACATTGGCTGGGGCCTGGCATGGCAACGGACGCGTTTTCGAAGCTCCAACGAGTCTGATGCAGTGAATTCAGTTCGCCAGCCACAACAATGTTGCAAAATCATGGGTGTCATGAAGTTGAAGATTTGAAGGATGCTGTGGGCGTGTATTAGTGCTGCTATACCATGGATTGGTCAGATTCAGAAGATGCAAACGACTTGGACCTATCACTTTGGACACATGGGACAGTATCTGCCTCTGCAGCACACATATAATGCTGGCTGTTCCCCTGAGAGCTCACTTGCCTGCACTACATGCTCCAGGACGACATCTGCCACCAACACTGCTGCTGTTTATGCATCCTCTGGCTCCTGCAATGGCACGTACTGTGGAGAGAGCCCCAGCCTTCAGCCTTGAGGAGAACCAGGCCCTGCTGGACAGCCTCCTTCCACAGTACAGCAAGCTGTATGGGAAACCAGGGGAGCAGGTGAGTGTGCTGTCCACTGCATCACTAATTGTGCATGTTGTCTGACTAGCAGGACTTTCAGTGTGCACACCACTGGCTAGCATGCCCACTGAGTAGTTGTCACACCCCAAAGTGTGTAGTTACATGCACTGAACTGGTACAGTGCAGTAACAGTGCATTCCAACTAGGTTTACTTCCCATGCAATGATACCATGTAGTGACTGCTGGCAAACTGTTCATAGCCATTGTTGCACTGCCTGTGTACATCATATGCCCCTGTGATTGAGACATGTATATCCAACTGTGTGATGCACGTATATGTTGCATGTGTAGTAATGGCCTTTTCACTTTGTCATCCTCACAGGTTGATGCCCACCAGAAGCAGGAAATCTGGCTGACCATCGCCCGGAAAGTAAGATCCGTGGGGGTCTACAGGCGCAGGATCCGCAACTGCCAAAAGAGGTGGCAGGACCTTCGTGGCTGGACCCGGAGGATCGCAAGGGTCCAGCTGAAGCTGTCGCCTCCTCGCAGGAGGGGCGGACACCGGACCCTGACCCTCCACATGCTCCGGATCCTGGCGGTGGTCTTCCCTGACCTGGATGGGCAGCTGAAGGACAGACAGCAGCAAGGAGGGGGTGAGTCCATGACTGCACTGTGCACTTTGTCTGACATGCTATGTGCCCTCCTCTGGCCTGGTTAAACTTCCACAGTACATCAGTCATGTGGTCCAGGACCCATGTCCCTCATTTGTTACATGCCCACTTCTCCTCTGATACGCATATGTGTGGCCCTTATAGTCAGGAAATTGTGTCATTTGGGGACTGTGTCATTGCATTTTGCTTTGCTCAAGGTGGGGGACAGCATTTGTTCCCGTGACTATGTTGTGCGATTCATGGGTGGGTCAATTGCTTACACAATGCCTAAGTTCTGACATGTGATCTGGGTGTAACTTTGATATGTGGTCCGCTTGCTGCTCTGACTCACCACATGTCCCTGGGGAATTTGGCACACACCCATGCTGCTGGTGGGAACAATATTTGGGCCTCAGGAGTATGTGTATCCAGTGTGTCACACATGCTTAGCCACCTGCCTACTGTCCAGGACTCATCCCTCTTACAGGTGGAGCTGGACAGTCATGCCTACTCCAGGGCATACAATACACTCTGTACTCCCACTCCCGTGTATCATCTGGCATGTTGTGATCAGTGAAATGTACCCTCAGGTGTCTGCCTCTGTCTCATTGTGCTGTGTCTTCGTTGTCAGGACTACTGGTATGTTTATCGGTTGGGGCTCAGCATGCCATCTGAGATGTGACCATGATAGACGATACTTCTGTGACTTATAGGTGTCTGATCACTTGACTGTGCACACAGGTGTTTGCGACTGTGACTTTCAGGCAGCTGTATTTTCATTCACAGCACACTGTGAGGTGCTCATGTTCAGAGAGTTGTGTTTCATGTCCCCCATATGTCCAGTTGGTATGACGTGGACAAATAGTAGTACAGATGATGTGGTTTTTGGGGGATGGACATGTGCACTTGTCAGTCACATAACTTGCATTCCCCATGCCCTCGTATTGTGACACAGTGCAGACTGTTGTTGGCTGGCTGCCATGGCCATGTGACTTGAGACAGTAATGTATGACTTTGCACGCATTCCTGTGTCATGGCATTCAACTTCCTGGGACTGATCCTGCAGGGGAGTGACATGTGCAACATGCACCCCATTGTGGCATTGACTATCCGGACATGGGTGCATCATGGTGTCTGGTGCTGGTATGCATCACATGCATTTCTAATTAGAATCTGGCCATCCCTTTATCCGGACACCTGCACTGACTCAGTGGCAAGAGATGTGATGTGTGCATGTTCACATGCTTCACCGTGTTCCCTGCAATGTCCAACAACTGTGTAGGTGGTGCATGTGTCCACACTGGGGTCTTACCATCAGACAGGCACCAGACAGATGGGTGCAAGGGCAGGAGGGTGTGAGTCCCATGGTTGACCATCAGACTGACAATTGGCTTCCCGAATCTGTGTGAGGACTTTAGGCAATGTTCAACTAAGGATGCCAGGGCTTGCTCTGTAATGTGCTGTACTTACTGTGGTGTGTGCGGTCAGTGCAGGTGACTGATGTTTGTCTGTTTCCCTGATTGTTTGCAGATACATCCACGGCCACAGTAGGGGACAGCTCCACGGACCAGGAGGAGCAGCGGAGCCAGACTGGGTCAGCATCGGACGAGTGGTCAGAGGGACCCAGTGGCACGGAGGGCGAGGGGAGCCACACCGAGGAGTCCTCAGCACCATCCACCTCAGCTGGGGACCACAGCAGCTCGGAGGATGACTCCCTTGTGGAGGTGGGTCTCAGCAGCCACCAAAGGCCAGCTAGTCTGTCTGGCCCCACCACCACCACCACCACCACCGCCCTCCCATCAGCTCCCATTCCTGAGGTCCGTGGAGGCTCCCGTGCTCGGGAGCGTGTCTCCTTCGTGCCAGGCACCGCACCCCCTGCCCCTGTGTTCCCTGCTGCCCTGAGTGAGGAGTCTGTGTACCTCCTTCGGCAGCTCCATGTAGGGCAGACAGCAATGCTGAGTGTCCTCCATGCACACACCACTCTGTTGACACAGCTGGTGTCGTTCATGGAGGGCATCTCGACGGGTATGTCTGCCCTACAGAGGAGCAATAGGTCCATGGACTCCTCCCTGACGGCAGCAGTGTCCCTCCTCCAACAGTCCCTCACCCCTCACCCCTCTGCCCCATCCACACTTCCTGCCCCCCTACCTGTCCAAAGCACATGCACACCTGCACAGTCACCCAAACACACAGACACGAGCAGCACAGACACACCCAAGAGTAAGGCAAGACGTGCACACAAGCATCCTCAGGGACTGATACCACAGACACAGGGGATGGGGAACACACACACACACAGGCATCCACATTCACTCCGCAGTCCTCCAAATCCTCTCCCTCCGAGACCCCTTCCCTTGCCTCGCCTGCTACCCCACCTACACAGCAGATCTTCCTGTGTGACCTCTGCCTCTTCCCCACCATTCCTGCTGATCCAGCATACCAGGGGAAGAGGAAGTCCACCCACACAGAGAGGAGTGCCCCTCGCCCCGGACACCCTCCCCCAGGCGCAGGCAGACACAGGAGCCCATTAGGAAGTCCCCCGGAGCAGGAAGAGCAAGACGCCACCACCACCACCACGCAGCTCCAGCGCCCAGTCTCTCTCCTCCATCCCCCAGGCCACCACTGCACAGGTTCCACCGCCACACCCTGCCCCAGGTTCCCCCACACACCGATACCACATCCCCAGACTGCTTAGGCCCTCCCCCCCTGCCACTTGCTCTTCCACCCCCAACCCAGACGCTCTGCCTGTTAGTGGCACTGTTGTGGGGACCGGGTCCCCCCCCTCTGTCCTGCCTACCTCATCTGCCCACCCTTCCACTCCCTTGGAGTCCACAACCACCACGTCTGACTCGGGCACTGCAGTGGGTACCCAGTCCACTACATCAGTCCAGCCCACTGCAGTGGTTGCAGCACCCACACCAACTGACTTGTGTACCACAGTGGTGCCGGCCCCCTGAGTCAGACACCTCCACTGCAGTTGCCGGTGACACTCCTGCACCCACCACCCCTTCACTGCCTCCCTCTGCCATCCCCTGATCCTGTCCCTGCGGTGCCTGGCCTGCCCCTTGTATGCCTCTCCAAGGGGATGTCCCCCAACCGTACCAGTGCAGGCAAGCAATGTGTGACCAGTTGTCACTTCTCACCCCGTTGGTACTGTGATTTTGGACTGGCCATTGGCCTTAGTTTCTTTTGGACTTCCGTGTTTACCCTGACATTTGCTGAATAAAGCCTCTTTTTTGTTTACTTTTGGGTTTTCTTTTGATGTACATGATGTGGATGAGTAGCATCCTGCATTTGCAGTTGTAATAGTGTTCACATCAGGACGATGAAGTGTTGCAGTGATGGACTCCATGTGGTCCATGGGATATGTGTCCTGTTGTAGTCTGGATCTATGGCATCCTTTGCTACAGTCTGAGGTTGTAATGTTCAGCATTTGACACAGGGATGTTCTTTTTGCATTTGTAAATGAACATCTTTGTCTTACACTGATGCACATCTGGTGGGCTTACCAGTGTTCAATGTTCCGATTTCCCTGACTGTGTGCCCAGCTCCACTGGACATGCAGTTTTGCACATCAATGTCGAAGGACTCATCTGTGTATACAGTGCAACTTGCTTGACACGTGTTTGGTGTGTGTGCAGATGACTGACGTGACACCCCCGTACCCAGGCTGATGTGAGCAGAGCCTTCTGTGTGTTGTGGTTGTTGACTCACTGACGGAGTGTTCTGCTGACATGTTTGGGTCGTGCACAGACAAGGTTTGGCACAGCGGACCTTCCACAGGAGTGGAGTGCCCTCATGGCAGTGTGTAATCTGGTGACATTGCGTGGGCCTGTGTTGTGTAAGCATGTCTGTGCGTGTTCCCTTCCCTTTTCCTACACAGGCTGTGTCCCTAGGGATGTTCCTGTTTGTGATGCTTGCTGAGTTGTTCTGTGTTCATCCAGCATCTTGGACCTGGTTTCTCTGTGATGTGGGTGCATGGCAAACTAATGTTCATGAGGTTGTCATCCCAGGCTGTCTTTGTTGTCAGTGCTGGGGATGTGGGCAAACGCAGATGGGACACATTCAGGATTCCCCTTGGCACTTGTTGTTTACACGAGTAATGTGATTTACAGTTTGTGTTAGCTTTCAGTGATTGTGACAGGTTGTGTGTGTGACTGCTGCCACTCCTCAGGGTCAGAGCTGCAATGTTGGTAGTTGTGTACGTGTGTTCTTCGTGTGTCACCTTGGCTTCTTCATTGGTGTGTGACTATGGCCAGGATCCCATTGGTTGTGGTGGATTTCACATCATGCCCATGTACAGCATACTGTGCTGTGTGTCAGACATTGACGAGTCTTGTTGACTGGCCATGTGTGATGGGTTTCTGCACCTTAGTTCCCACCACCACCCCTGGTATTGTCATGGGTGCATGTGCAATGTCACCAGTCCATGTGAGCTTCACTGCTGCACATTGGTGGAGATCAGGGTGTGTGGTGTTGAGTGTGTGCAGAAGTGAGTTGTTGCACGGCCAGACCCCTACCTCCATATTGGCCTTGGCTGGCAGGCCGTGCTGATTGATTGGAGCTTGTGTAGGTGTGATGGTAGTTAGTTGCTCAGGACACATGGCTGGGGTTCACAGTGTGAACGACATCTAACATTGTCATCACAGTGGGATTATCATGCAGGCTAGTGTCAGCACAATATGGGGTCCCTGGTGGTAGTGCTGTGGTGGGTCTGTCTCTTGCTGTGTTAGTTGCTGTTCCTACAAGCTTGTGTGACATGTGTAATTTGTGCTCCCTCTCATCTAACAATGCCTGCTTGCCCACATAGGGGATTTGGATCCATGAGTTACTTTTGTGTGGCACTGTATGTGCATCTGTGTAATTGGTATTCAGGCCTCATCATGTGTTGTGTGGTTGCCTGGGGACACTGGCACCCCCTCACCTGTTGTGTTTGATGTGCAGTGTGGGTCTGCCTGTTTGTGTTTGTGCATCTGCACCACTGCATTGGCATATCTTTAGTGTGCCATTGGCTGTATGTTGTTTGGTGGGTTTCACCTGCTGTCCCTGGGGCTCCTAGGTCATCAGTCAGCACAATGATCATTGTTTGTGTGTCCCATTGCTGCCATGGTATGTTATTTGTTCACCTCACATCTACAGTCTCCACAGGGTATCTACATTTGTGTGCCCATTGGTGCAAATATGTGGGTCTGCATTATGATGGTCACTTCTGTCATTGTGTCATTGATGGATGTTGACAGTGTCAGCCCCCATGGGTGATGTTTGTCTGCACATGGCCAAAGGTATGTCTTATTTGCACTGCACTGTTTGCCTCACACAATCTATGTTGCTATGGGACTCAAGCACTACTTTGCCACTGATGTGTTTGTTGTTCTGTGACCAGGAATCATCCATGCAGTTTGCCAGTTGCAGCTTTTTCAATGTCAACACTTACATTTTGGTCACTGTGATGATGGGGGTTTAGACCCCATTGCCACAATGTTCAAAATGTGCTTCAGCTATGGACCCCACACTTAGCTTTTGGTCACTGTGATGATGGGGGTTTAGACCCCATTGCCACAATGTTCAAGTTGTGCTTCAGCTATGGGCCCCACACTTACATTTTGGTCACTGTGATGATGGGGGTTTAGACCCCATTGCCACAATGTTCAAAATGTGCTTCAGCTATGGACCCCACACTTACCTTTTGGTCACTGTGATGATGGGGGTTGGACCCCATTGCCACAGTGGTCATGGTCTGCTTGCATTGTGGGGGCCACACACATTTATGTGTGACACATGTGATAGGGGGTCACATTGTATGTTCAAAGTCATGTTCAGTGTTGTAGGCATTTGACACAGTCTACACACGCTTGTCATGGTGTTGGGGGGATGTCTTTTTGTTGCATTCCTTATGTTGGTGTGTGCTTGTTGTGTCATGCATTACCCATCCTATAAGTGGGGGTGTTGTTGGTGGTAGGCATCCTGCCCCCCCTGGGTAGGGGTGGTGGTAGGGGTAGGCATCTAGCACCCCCTGGGTAGGGGTGGTGGTAGTGGTAGGCATCCGGCACCCCCTGGGTAGAGGTGGTAGTAGTGACAGGCATCTAGCACCCCCTGGGTAGGGGTGGTAGTGGTGGTAGGCATCCAGCCCCCCATGGGTAGAGGTGGTAGTAGTGGTAGGCATCTGGCACACCCTGAGTAGGGGTGGTAGTGGTGGTAGGCATCCAGCCCCCCATGGGTAGAGGTGGTAGTGGTGACAGGCATCCAGCACCCCCTGGGTAGAGGTGGTAGTAGTGACAGGCATCTAGCACCCCCTGGGTAGGGGTGGTGGTAGGGGTAGGCATCTAGCACCCCCTGGGTAGAGGTGGTAGTAGTGACAGGCATCTGGCACCCCCTGAGTAGGGGTGGTAGTGGTGGTAGGCATCCAGCCCCCCATGGGTAGAGGTGGTAGTAGTGGTAGGCATCTGGCACCCCTGAGTAGGGGTGGTAGTGGTGGTAGGCATCCAGCCCCCCATGGGTAGAGGTGGTAGTAGTGACAGGCATCCTGCCCCCTTGGGTAGAGGTGGTAGTAGTGGTAGGCATCTGGCACCCCCTGAGTAGGGGTGGTAGTGGTGGTAGGCATCCAGCCCCCCATGGGTAGAGGTGGTAGTAGTGACAGGCATCTAGCACCCCCTGGGTAGGGGTGGTGGTAGGGGTAGGCATCTAGCACCCCCTGGGTAGAGGTGGTAGTAGTGGTAGGCATCCAGCCCCCCATGGGTAGAGGTGGTAGTAGTGACAGGCATCCAGCACCCCCTGGGTAGAGGTGGTAGTAGTGGTAGGCATCTGGCACCCCCTGAGTAGGGGTGGTAGTGGTGGTAGGCATCCATCCCCCCATGGGTAGAGGTGGTAGTAGTGACAGGCATCCAGCACCCCCTGGGTAGAGGTGGTAGTAGTGACAGGCATCTAGCACCCCCTGGGTAGGGGTGGTGGTAGGGGTAGGCATCTAGCACCCCCTGGGTAGAGGTGGTAGTAGTGACAGGCATCTGGCACCCCCTGAGTAGGGGTGGTAGTGGTGGTAGGCATCCAGCCCCCCATGGGTAGAGGTGGTAGTCGTGACAGGCATCTAGCACCCCCTGGGTTGGGGTGGTGGTAGGGGTAGGCATCTAGCACCCCTTGGGTAGGGGTAGTGGTAGGGGTAGGCATCTAGCACCCCCTGGGTAGAGGTGGTAGTAGTGACAGGCATCTGGCACCCCCTGAGTAGGGGTGGTAGTGGTGGTAGGCATCCAGCCCCCCATGGGTAGAGGTGGTAGTAGTGACAGGCATCCTGCCCCCCATGGGTAGAGGTGGTAGTAGTGGTATGCATCTGGCACCCCCTGGGTAGGGGTGGTGGTAGTGGTAGGCATATGGCACCCCCTGAGTAGGGTTGGTAGTGGTGGTAGGCATCCAGCCCCCCATGGGTAGAGGTGGTAGTAGTGGTAGGCATCTGGCACCCCCTGAGTAGGGGTGGTAGTGGTGGTAGGCATCCAGCCCCCATGGGTAGAGGTGGTAGTAGTGACAGGCATCCTGCCCCCCATGGGTAGAGGTGGTAGTAGTGGTAGGCATCTGGCACCCCCTGGGTATGGGTGGTGGTAGTGGTAGGCATCTGGCACCCCCTGAGTAGGGGTGGTAGTGGTGGTAGGCATCCAGCCCCCCCATGGGTAGAGGTGGTAGTAGTGACAGGCATCTAGCACCCCCTGGGTTGGGGTGGTGGTAGGGGTAGGCATCTAGCACCCCCTGGGTAGGGGTGGTGGTAGTGACAGGCATCTGGCACCCCCTGAGTAGGGGTGGTAGTGGTGGTAGGCATCCAGCCCCCCATGGGTAGAGGTGGTAGTAGTGACAGGCATCCTGCCCCCCATGGGTAGAGGTGGTGGTAGGGGTAGGCATCTAGCACCCCCTGGGTAGAGGTGGTAGTAGTGACAGGCATCTGGCACCCCATGAGTAGGGGTGGTAGTGGTGGTAGGCATCCAGCCCCCCATGGGTAGAGGTGGTAGTAGTGACAGGCATCCTGCCCCCCATGGGTAGAGGTGGTAGTAGTGGTAGGCATCTGGCACCCCTGGGTAGGGGTGGTGGTAGTGTTAGGCATATGGCACCCCCTGAGTAGGGGTGGTAGTGGTGGTAGGCATCCAGCCCCCCATGGGTAGAGGTGGTAGTAGTGACAGGCATCCAGCCCCCCATGGGTAGAGGTGGTAGTAGTGGTAGGAATCTGGCACCCCTGAGTAGGGGTGGTAGTGGTGGTAGGCATCCAGCCCCCATGGGTAGAGGTGGTAGTAGTGACAGGCATCCTGCCCCCATGGGTAGAGGTGGTAATAGTGGTAGGCATCTGGCACCCCTGGGTAGGGGTGGTGGTAGTGGTAGGCATCTGGCACCCCCTGAGTAGGGGTGGTAGTGGTGGTAGGCATCCAGCCCCCCATGGGTAGAGGTGGTAGTAGTGACAGGCATCTAGCACCCCTGGGTTGGGGTGGTGGTAGGGGTAGGCATCTAGCACCCCCTGGGTAGGGGTGGTGGTAGTGACAGGCATCTGGCACCCCTGAGTAGGGGTGGTAGTGGTGGTAGGCATCCAGCCCCCATGGGTAGAGGTGGTAGTAGTGACAGGCATCCTGCCCCCATGGGTAGAGGTGGTAGTAGTGGTAGGCATCTGGCACCCCCTGGGTAGGGGTGGTGGTAGTGGTAGGCATCTGGCACCCCCTGAGTAGGGGTGGTAGTGGTGGTAGGCATCCAGCCCCCATGGGTAGAGGTGGTAGTAGTGACAGGCATCTAGCACCCCCTGGGTTGGGGTGGTGGTAGGGGTAGGCATCTAGCACCCCCTGGGTAGGGGTGGTGGTAGTGGTAGGCATCTGGCACCCCCTGAGTAGGGGTGGTAGTGGTGGTAGGCATCCAGCCCCCCATGGGTAGAGGTGGTAGTAGTGACAGGCATCTAGCACCCCCTGGGTAGGGGTGGTGTTAGTTGTTGGCATCCAGGCCCCTATGTGTATATGTGGCATTGGTGATAGCCATCCCGCCCCTATGGTTCTGCTGTTGCTGGTGTAAGTAATTTCTGCATCCCTCTGTGTGTGTGTGATATGTCGGGTACGTGTAGTTTGTTTGTGTGGTGGGTGTCTGACTTACCTTCTGCGCCGTACGCGTCCGTGCCTGTTCCGGTAATAGATGTAGAATATTGGTAGGATCGGCACGATGTGATTCATGGTTGGTTCGTCTCGTTCGTCTTTCTCTTTGCTTTGCCTCGTCCTCGTCGCTGGCGTGTTCGTCTCGTAGCCGTGGATCGTCTTGTGGCGCGAATCGGAGCTTATGTGTGCCTCTCCCGGATGCTTTGACGTGCCGTGCGTAGCGATGGGTTCGGCGCGTACGGAAAGCGCATCGTACTTGTCCGGCCGGACGGGGCTGCATTTTGGCTTCCGTGCAACTCGATTCTGCGTTTCCGGATCCGCCTCGGTCGGAGAACAGGACCTGTATTGGGTGAGTACGACTGGGTCGGGATTTGGGCAGTTGTGCGCATCGTACTTGCTCGTTCGGACGTATGTGCGAATCGGTCGGGAAACAGGCATTCGCCTGGCTTTTTTCCCGGCCGAATGGTATTAGGTGCGCCTCCGACCGGGATCGGAATCGACCCCTAAATCTGTATTTCTGCCCATAATGCCAAGGGATGCCCTAGATATTTTCACTGAAAATGTAATTAAAGACCTCAAAGTACTGGCGCTCCAATCCAGCAAGGAGTTTATGACAACTAACCACAACCGTAGAATCCAATACACGAACTTGATCAACAAAATCAAAGACCGTCAAGATATTGTTGTACGTTGGTCAGATAAAGGTGGGAACGTGGTGCTGTGGCCACTGGACATGTACAATAATAAGGCATTTAAACAACTTCAAGTCAAGGAATGTTACTGCAGAATAAGCCCTACCTCCATTCAGGGAATAAAAGAAAAATTCCACAATGCACTCTACGAGTGGAGAGGATTGGGTCTGATTTCAAAACTCAAACTGGATTTTTTGAAAACGGATTACCCTATTACACCGCAACTTTATCTCATACCAAAAATCCATAAACATGCCAGCAACCCCCCCGGAAGACCAATAATTTCAGCTATGGGGGGACTTTTTGAGAATACTTCCAGGTACATTGACTTTTACCTCCAAGAATACGTCCGTGAAGTCCCGTCATACATCAAGGACACCGGAGACTTCCTGAAGAAAATCTACAACATCGCATGGAAAGACCAATATGTACTCATGACTCTAGACGTTAACACACTCTACACCAGTATCAAACACACAGACAGCTTAAGAGCTTTGGCATATTACCTAGGCAAGAGACCAATGAATTTACACCAACATACCCGTATGTTACTTCAAATGGCTGAATGGTGTCTTGATAATAATATCTTTATCTTTGACCAACTGACATACAAACAGCTACAAGGTACAGCCATGGGTACCTGCTTCACCCCCAGCTATGCGAATTTGTATATGGGCTGGTGGGAGGAGCAGGTACTCCTGGCCACACACAGCAAGGAAATGTCTGAAAATGTTATTTTATATGTCAGATATATTGACGATCTGTTTATTCTGTGGCAGGGTTCCCAGGAGTCAGCGCACAGATTTGCATCAGAGCTGAATGAAAACAGTTTGAACCTTTAATTTACTTGTACTGTGAGCACACAATCTGTCCATTTCCTCGATTTGGAAGTTTTCGTGCAAGACAAACAGTTGCACCCTAGAACATATAGGAAGCCAACGTCGGGTAATTCGATTTTGCATTCTAGCAGCTTCCACCCGACCAAGCTGAAGGAGAGCATTCCCTATGCGGAATGCCTCCGAATGAAACGCAACTGTAGCACTGCGGAAAGCCTAGACAGAGCCACGAATGACCTGTTTAAAAGACTTAGATCACGAGGGTACAGCCAAGATACACTCATGACAGCGAAGCTTAAAACTTCACAAATCAAGAGAAAAGATATGGTCTTTAACAACATTAACAAGGTGAAAAATAAAAAAACATCGCAGACAGGCACACCTAGACTCATTACAGGCTATACAACATACCATACTAACCTGCGCAAAATTCTCTACAGAAACTGGCAAATCATTAAAAGCGACCCGGTTATTGGCTCTAAAATAGCGAGAGTACCACCCATTACATTTTGGAGAGCAAAGTCAATGCGCAGCGAATTAGTATGCAATGCACCCAAAGTAAAGAAAGGGACAGACTGGCTTAAAACACATAGGGGCTTTCATAGGTGTTCTAAATGTAAAGCCTGCTGTCACGGCGTGAACACCAAAGAAGTAGTTACACCCCTCAGAAAAACACCTTTCGTAATTCGTGGCAGTTTTACCTGTAAAAGTGACTTTGCTGTGTACATCTTACAATGTACCTGTGATAAAAAGTACGTGGGGAGTACCGTGGGGAGTACTATACACCCAGTACATGTAAGGATCCTGCAACACTTACGGGCAATCAACAACGATGACCCTAGTTACCCTGTTGCCAGACACATTAACTCCTGTCATGGTGGTAACGCGAAGGACCTAACGTACTTTGTAATTGATTCCATTCCCAAGAACCATAGGGGTGGAAACAGGCAATTGGCGCTTAGGAGGCTTGAATCCAGATATATTCTCCTGATGAACTCCAAGATTCCGTTTGGTATGAACGCAGATGAAGCGCTATCAGTTCATCTGTAAATCTGCACTGTTCCCATTCTCTCGTTCTCTCTCTCTGATGACTACTCTGGGTATTGTAAATAGTGCACTTATTACTTATTATGTTTTAGTCACACATTTAGATTATTTTGGTTTAATTTGTTAACCATTTGTGGGTTGAGATCACTATCTATATAGCTGATACCAATAGGTGTTAACTGTATTAGCCCACTTGGGCTCTATCCTTTTGTTTCTTCCCTCGCATGCGCGACACTGCGGCCCACTATGACCCGACTATGTGTTAGTGCAAAGCGCGCATAGGGAACTAACATGTCATTACTACACTTGGGGGCATATTCTCAAGGAGCTATCGCCGAGTTAACGGCACTTTATCGCAGCCAAAGTTGCGATAAATTCATCGCCCCATTCACAAGCTGGTGTTAACAGCCCATAACACCAGTTTACCCGCGATAGCAGCCGCAAAAAACATCGCCACAGATGACCCCGGCAACACTCACTAATGAGATGCAGAGTGGGCGTTCCCGTGCAAAAAGCCGCGACAACACCACTCCTCAACATTCTCAACGACCAGCCAGATCCACGATAAGATCACAAAACATGCGATAAGGCGCGTTAGCAGCAGGAAACTAACACCTGCACCACAAAAGAGAGCGCAGCCCAGAGCCACACCTGAAGAACAACAGATGCCATGGAGCCACTGAACATGTGTGCCGGACACCCAAGAGGGCCACAACACCCACCGCCACCACCCCCAGGACCACACCCCACCCCCCCACCCCCGGGCCCCACCCCGGGCACCCTCCACCGCCCCCGGACCAAGACACAGCACATCAACTGCACGAAAACATGAACAAAAACACCCGCCTGATGTCGCACAATTGCAACAATCAACATACATGTGAGCACTGAAATCCTGATTCATACATACACCATTGAAAGACCAAACAAAATGTCACATTCTAATTTGTCACCAAACAACTATTTTGAAGAGTCATGGTGGGGCATCCCTGGACAATCTGTGACTCACAGCCTGCAAGACAATATCCAAGATAAGAAGGTGTGTCAGGCACTCATCAAAGGACAGGGAGAGAGAGAGAGAGAAAGAAAGAGAGAGAAATAGAGAGACTGAACAAGGAGCGCAAGGCCAATCGGGCCCTTGGCTCATGCAAACATGCCAACAGCTGCGTGTGTCTCGAAATCTGTGCACCCCAAATCACAGGCCTGGCATCAAAGTCAGCGCGAAGTCCACATCACAATTAAGACATGCAAGCAGTAGTCAGACTAAAATCAGGAATGAAAGCTCCTTTGTCTCAACACACAATGCCGAAGGCCAACCAAACCCCCGACCTTGGTCCTGAATGCGGCTGGCACACCCTGCGTGAGATACCATACCAGCTTCCGACGACTCCCACACCACGAACTGCGCTAATGAAACACCAACGTGCCCACACCCCACACACACTTGTCCCTGCACGACCTACACCTGCAAGGGATGCCCTTGACACATTGGTTAAAAACTACCCATACGTCCAAACGTTGCACACACATACGACTCATTGCCCAGAGCTGTGGCATATCGTCCATCGAACTTCCGCCGGCCTGAGGAGTGCCAGTGCCACGAGACCAACAAACGCAATGGCAGGCATTCCCGGGCACATGCACAACCCCTGTCACGTGGAACTGTACCGTGAACGAATGCTGCATCTGTTGGGATCCCTGCCAATGGCAGTGTTGCGAATCAGTTTCCGTCTGAGTTACCGTCTTGCCTACGTCACTTGCGTCCAGCCCTGGTTCCACTGTCGATCATGCACATTCGAGTGGCCCATGGAGGTCTGCCTATCCAACGCAACGGTAGCTGAATTGGATTATGACCTGACAGTGCGCCCCTGTTGGCCCACGAACAGGAGTGTCACCTGGATAGCCGTGCATGGGATGCACTGATCCTTGGCGTATGTGCTGGCAGTTGCGCATGGGAGATTGCACAACTCCTCGTGTGCAGTGACCACATCGAGGCGCTCCCCTATTGGGCTGTGTTGCGGATTGGGGAAACGGCGTGGACTGAGCACATCTGCCCGGACCAGTTAATGGATTGGCTCACCCTGGTGTTCCTTGAAACCGACAACGACGTACTATTGGAACACATTGCACATGAAGCTGCGCTGGCATTCATGGATGAGTAACTACGTTCCTGCAGCCACATCGGATTGTCACCCACAGCACAGGTCCCAACACCTTGTTGCATCGTGGGGAATGCTCACATAACCGACCACAACAGAGGACATGTCTGCCTTCGTCTGGACTCTGAATGCATGTGCGTGGAACTACGCGTGTGTACACACACCTGTGCAAGGTGATGCAGTTCCATGGTCGGAGCAGCACAGCGTCGTTTGGCAACGTTACCAATTCGGACACACTGCTAGAGTACACACATGGCAATGTAGCACGACATGTGAACTTGTCGGACCCTTTCACCTGATCACTGTCAGCAGAGCAGACAGTCGGCGCAGTCGGGTGGCAGAGCACTATGCAGACCCCATGGGCTGTGAGTCGTGCCCCCTCACACGGGGCAATGGGCAGACGCCAAACAACACATGACTCGTCCAGCAAGGCAAGGTGGGCTGAGACCGTTGCCATCCGTGATGATTGGTGTTCATTTTTGCCTCCCCATTTCCTGCACCTCGACATGTTCCCATGCTGCGTGTAAGTGTCTTAAGCATGTCCCTGCCTGTTGTGGCCGTTGCCTTGTCCGTACTGACACGCACATGCCAATAAAGTCTACGCAACTCCACTGGTGTCTAACTGTGATGAGTGTTGATTAGATTGACCACTCGTGTGCCACAATGAGCATCGTCCCTATACAGGGAGGAACTGACTGATGCATGTACAATGGGGGTGGGTCCCTTTTGACAGCTCCACCTCTGTGAGCCAGACATTGTTTTGGGATAGTTGCTGGCCGACCTGTGCACTTACGTGTCTTCAGCAATGTGAGTATGGTGTCCAACCTCTGACCATGTTGAGCAATGTTATAAATCATAACAGAATGTGTCCACACAGATGTGTGTGAGTAGGTATGCAACGTGAAGTTCTGTTGTCACATGTGATGTAGGACACCACTTCTGGCCTGCTACCGATTTGGTCATTCCTACACACAGCCCTATTCAATACATGGACTTGTGCCTACGTTGGGGGGTTGTGAGATTGTTGTTAATGTGCAATGGGGACACAGCTAGTACTCACCTTCACAGTCATCCAATTGGCCATGTGTCTCGGGGATAAACATGCGCATTGATGTCATTTACCAGGGTGTACCTTCTTGTGCAATCATTGTCCCTACATCCAGCCATACTTCCATACGTGAGTGAACATAGTCATGACACATCTTTATGATTTCGAATGTTTTATTCACATTCTGGTGAATGACGGAGAGGGAGCTGTACATGGCCATCCAAGCCCACATAACATGGAAGCCCAGTGGTGGGCCAACCAGAGTCCTTTGGGGATTGATAAGTGATTTGGAAGAGGGGGAGTGCAGTCCGCAGCAGGATTGCTGTGTAATTGTCAAGCAGTGGAGATATTGCAGTCTGTGTCAGGGTTCGGGTGAATGTCGCAGAGTGTTCCGGGGGTCAGTGGAAGGTGTTGTCCCAGGGCATGATGCATAGGGCAGAGCCAGGCAGGGACAGGCCATATGGAGGTGATGGAAGCTACTGCCTCCTTCCTCACACAGTAATTACCATCCACATCTTACTCCTCTGATACTTCTTCAGTGTCGGGTGTGTCCGGTGTGTGTGGCGGTGTAATGGCTGCATCACTGTGTGCCACTGACACATCAGGGTGCGAAGGTGATGGGGCTGCATCACTGTGTGCCACCTACACATCAGGGTGCAAAGGTGATGGGGCTGCATCACTGTGTGCCCCTGACACATCAGGGTGCGAAGGTGATGGGGCTGCATCACTGTGTGCCACTGACACATCAGGGGTCGGAGATGTGTGTGTCGAAGTTCCCGCTGCATTTATCTGGGACTGGCTCAGTGGCAGCAATGGCAAGATGATGAACTGCAGGGCATGGAAGATCCCAGCTACATCTCGCTGGTGTTCAGCCGTGGCAGCCATACTTCCAGCCTGCATCTGCTCCATGGTCTCCATTGTCCTCCGCATCTGTGCCAACTCTGTGCTGTCATCGCTGGTGCCTGTCTGACTAGACAGTTCTTGTATCCTATTAATGGCCCCAGCGAGGTCAGCCAAGGATTGTCGTGGAGCATGGTGCGGACAGGGGGTGTCCGTTAGGGACTGTACGTGGTCCCTGATGGGACTCAGACACCCACGTATGGCATCCAGTTTGGCTGCCACGAGCTCGAAACCCACCCGCAGCTGATCAGCCAACTCCACCTGGCAACACAACACACGAAGTAGCAATTCCATGTATTGTTTGTGGGGGTCCTGGGAGACAGCCGTGGTGGTGTGTGTTTCCTGCTGTGTGGTCTGTGCAGGTGGTGGGGTCACCTCGAGGCAGCTGGCCTGCCCTGCTCCTGGGGATGGGGTGCGGAGGCTGTCCATTAGCCGTTGGAGGGTGTCTTGACATATGTGCAGGTTGTCCTCGTCATCATCACTAATGAGATGTGTGGTGTGCTCTGCAGGAGGTGTTGATTGTCCCTCTGCAATGTAAATGGGAGATGCAGGTTAACAGAGTTTCCCATGTATGTTGACGCTTTGCAGATGTTTACATTCAGACTGCATGCCAATGTACATTGTGACTGTTTTGGTGGAGCTGGCTATTTGATGGCAGACAGTGGGATTTTAGACTACATGACGGATGTGTGGTAGTACCCGTACATTATCAGCACACAGTGTCAGGCAATGCCAGATGTGAGTGGACAGTTACTACGCACCTGTTGTGTCCTCTATCCTGTGGTGTAGGTGTTGCACTTTGTGCCACATTGCCGTCATTGCTGATGTTCTGTGATTGCTATGTGTGTGTGCTGCATTGTGGGGGAGTTGCCCCTGCAGCTCTGATTTCGTGTACCCTTATCCCTTTGAGACGGTGTGCCTTTGAATTGTGTGCTTTTCGGGGGCTGAAATGTTTGCGACTTGGGTCATATGTGCTCTTGGACAGATTTTGTGGCCTTGTGCATTGTTCGTCTGCTGCGTGTATTGGACGGCATGGGTTGTGGGTGCACGTGGATATGTCAGAGTGTGACCTGCTCCTTTACGGATGTGATCCGCACTGGGCCACCTCCATGTCGATTCGTGCACCATGTCATGTTTTTTGGCTGCTGCCATGCTATCGGGCATGCAGTGTCACTTGCATTGTCAGTGTGGCTCACACAGCCGCTGCTTTTCTGGATTCATCACATGTGCATGGCTCGGTTGTGTCGTTGGTGATTTGGAGGGGGCCCATATGTGCACATGGTGGACGGGGGCCTACTTGGTGTTTGTATGTGTGCTGCAGTGTTGCAAGGGTATCAGGGACCTGTTCCACAGTCATTGTGCGTGTGCAGTGTGCTACACATGATTGTGCATGTGTGCCATTGTGCCCATCTCCCCCGTCCCCCAGTCCCTGGTGGTTACTCACCCTGTTGCTGTTGGGTCACGTCATTTCGAGCTGTGTCCAGGCCCCCAACTCCTGCCACCATCTCCACACTGATGACTGTGGCCACCATTTCCTCCAGCTCATCCAGCTCCTCCTGTGGCGCAGGACTCCCACCTCCAGTCGCAGTTGCTGCCTTCCTGTTGGCGGCGAGTTTCTCCTTGGTTTGGCTGTGCACTTCATGCCAGCACCTCTTGACATCCTCCATTGGCCTCCTCGACACTCCGACTGCATTGACGTTGGTGACGATGGACTGCCATATTTCTGTTTGGGATACCAGTGCCGCAGTCGAGGTGACGAACAGTTGTTGATGGTGTTCTATCACCTCCGTGACGATGATCCGGTCTTCCTGCAGACTGAACCCCGTCTTCCTCTTCCTCTTCTCCTTGCCCTTCCCCGAACACGGGGTTCCATGCTGGTCCTCCGTGGGGCTTGTGGAGTTCGGCTTGTCCTTTGCACTCGGTCCGGGTGCATCCATGGTGCTACGCAGTTTGGATTTTTTTTTTTTTTTTTGCTTTTATAGTGCATTTTCACGCATGACGCGTGGGTATTGCAGGCCTGTTGCTGGTTTTCGCTGATTTTGGTATCGCGCTTTGTGGCATCGCAACTTTTTGGGCGTTCGTGTTTCGCATTTTTTGTTTGTCGCGTTGGTTTTTATGCGGTCATTTGGCACGTTATCATGCTGCTATCGCATGGTGCCGCCGGGTTGGGAATTGGACGTTAAGACGGTGTTATTTTCTCGCGATGGACTGC